>CM042844.1:62223012-62865512 GCA_023653725.1 Bungarus multicinctus
GGGGGCGTGCACAGCCCAACTAAAAACAATACAATATCAAATATAAAATTTAAAAATAGATTAAAAATAGATTAAAAATTAAATTTATGGCTGAGAGATTAAAACTATAATAAAACAGGATAAAAAATTACAAAATTAAAACCTTCCAATGGTACTAGGCCAGACTGGCTTGCTGGAAAAGATGGGTCTTCAATGCGCGCCAGAAGGTTCGCAGGTCGGGAATAGTTTGCATCTCCGGGGGTAACTCATTCCAAAGGGAGGGTGCTCCCAGAGAGAAGGCCCACACCCTCGGGGCCACAGCCAGCATCGCCCAGCTGACGGCACCCCAAGGAGGCCCATCCTGTGAGAGCGCACTGGCTGGCGGGAGGCCGATGGCGGCAGCAGGCAGTCCTGTAAGTATCCGTGTCCCAAGCCATGGAGCCCTTTAAAGATGACCATCAACACCTTGAATCGCACCCAAAAGGCCACCGGAAGCCAATGCAGTCGCGCAGGAGTGGTATAACATGGGAGTTCCGAGAAGCCTCCAAAATCACCCGCGCAGCCGCATTCTGCACCAGCTGAAGCCTCCGGATGCTCTTCAAGGGGAGCCCCATGTAGGGAGCATTGCAATAGTCTAGACAGGAGATAACGAGGGCAGAAGTGACTATGCGGAAGTTACAGTTACAGTTTTTCCAGTACGGGTTGGACAAGGGGCTAGCGCCTAACATCCTCTGCAGACAGGTGGCGGCCTTAGCGTCAGTGCTGTTATGGAATAAGTATTCATCCCTCTCCCATTATCCATCTGTCCGTAGATCCTTGAAAGGAACCTTGAATCTGCATCCTCCTGTGGTCCATAGGTATCCCACTTGGGATCTCCCCAAGGTGTTCCAGGCCCTCACGGGTCCTCCCTTTGAACCCTTACGTAGGGTGAGCCTTCATCCCTTGACCCTCAAGGTATCCTTCCTGAGGGCGATTACACCGACCAGGAGGATTTCTGAATTGGCGGTTCTGTCTGTGAGGCCTGATCTTTGTGTTTTCCAAGACAATAGGGTAGTGTTGTGTTTGGACCCTTCCTTTGTGCCAAAAATTAATTCTTGGTTTCATGGGGCTCAAGAAATTGTACTACCTGACTTTTGTCCCAAGCTCCAACATGTGTTGGAACATAAGTGGCACACATTGGATATGAAAAGGGTGCTCCGGATTTATTTAAAACGCACTGCACCTTTTCACAAAACTGAGGCAATGTTTGTGTTTTTTCAACCTGTCTCTTTGGAGTCTAAGGCCTCTTCCCCCATGATAAGCAAGTGGATTAGGGTGGCCATTTCGTCTTCCTATGAGACCTTGGGCCTGCCAGCTCCCAAGAAACTGACAGCACACTCTATTCGGAATGCAGTGACCCAGGCACCTATCGAAATTTGTAAGACGGCTACCTGGACTTTGCCTTGTCCATTTATCCAGCACTATTGGCTGGATTCCTTCGCATCTGCAGATGCAGCATTCGGACGAAAGGTACTACAGAGGGTGCTTCCAGTGTCAGATTGATTGGACCAGATGGAGCCCTCCCTGGGCCATGCAGGCTTTGGTATGTCCCAATGCTGGACTCTTGAAGCAGTGTGCTGGAGAAGGGGCATTGGTAGACTTACTAGTGAATGCCCTTTCTAAACAGGCTGCAAGAGAGTCCAGCCCCTCCCTGTGACCGTCTGGTCGCCCTTTGAGGGGGCAGTGTTATTCTCATTGTGTTTGTGTTTTATTCCAGAGACAATCTAAGTCTGTCAAGATTCTTTGCCAGAAAAGCTGGGTCTCTCAGCATAGGCTGGCTTTTTACAGTGGCAGACTCAGCTCTATGACATCAGAGGGTGGAGTCATATCCCAGTGCTGGACTCTCTTGCAGCATGTCTAGAAAGGGCGTTCACTGGTAAGTCTACCAATGCTCCTTTCATCAAAAATGTTACTTAGGCAAATTCTTTCTAGTGTAGGAGATATACTTGGTATAAGGCCCCTGTTTTTAATTTTTGTTCTAGAAACTTAATAAAACATTAAACAACTCACGTATCACACTTTTTGTGGTTTTATTTCATATTGTAAAAGGTTTTTAAAACTTTATGTAAAATATACTTGGAAAATAATTATCTTCACAGTGAGTAGTATATTATTCAAGTTGCAATCTTGAACATTCTTATCTGGAAGTAATACCTGCTAAAATAAACTTGTGAAATTGTACTTGTATAATTTATAATTTTAAAATTATTAAACCTACTGAAAATGTATGTAGACATAAATGCTATTTTTAAGAAAATATGCTTGCATTATAACTAGATTATGATCAAAGGAAAATTCATGAGAGGATTCATCCCAAAGGAGGGGAATGCATTTAAGGGGATGAATCCTCCTTTGGGGTGGATCCTTTGGAAGAATCCTCTGGGAAGCTTGGTGCTAAGGGCTGTAGGATGATTCTCTTTCTCTTCTGTTTGGATTGGAAGGTTTGCCTCTGCTTGAAGGGCAAAGTGGATAGATCGTTCCCTTTTTAAAACTATTGGGAGGGGTGGGGAGGAAGCTGCCTGGCCAGTCTGTATTTTTAGGGAACTGATGGAGGGAATGAGAGTAAAGAAAACTTAAATAGGGGGAAAAAGGTCCACGGGCGGGGGTTGGGTGGCTGGAGCAAGAGGAGAGCACCCGACCGTACAAGGGACGAGACCATGACCCGAAGCTCTGGGGCAGGAAGCAAAACGAGGCGGGGGGGAGAGAAATGATGGCATCACCCTCCCGCCGCCACTTCCACTCACCCAACCCGAAAAGACTCACCAACTGACAGGACTTTGTCGACGCAGCTGCCATCAATAAAAGCGATGCTCTTGCAGGAGGGCAGACGGTTCTCGCTGGCAGTGGGGTCTGTCTCACCGCTGCTGCCGTTATTGGAGATGGCACTGGCGAGAGAGGCACCAGTGCCGGCAGGAACCGTAGAAGCTATGCTTCCCCACCCGAGAAGCGGCTGAAACGCTGCCAGTGGAGGAATGTGCAGCACTCCAAAGGCGGCAGCGCACAGGCAGAAGGGAAAGCAACAACGGCGGAGGAAGCAACAATGGCTGGCATGATGCAAAGTGCCTCACCACCACCGAGGCAGACATCCACACCGCTGCCGCCTGTCTGCTGACCCGGCTGCATCCAGTACCATACCCAGGTCTGCAGCAAAGGCACTTGGCGGGGGTAGGGAGCTCTCCGCACTCCACCATGATCGGCCGTTAGGAGCGGCTAGTGGCGAGGCATGGGTGCCCGCGGGACGCTCTAGGCAAGGGTGCATGGGGGGGGGGGAGAAATTAAGTCACCCCCAAAAAGATGGCCTAGCCGTTTTTTCACGGGGCAAAAGAAATTAAGGCCCGGCCTTATTATATGAGAAACACGATAGTTAATCTAAATTTCCCGGCATAGCAGAACAGCTGATGGTCAAAAAAAAGAAAAGGAAAAATAGCAACTTAGCAGACAAGTTTGCCAGGTAAGGAGTGAGTGGGCGGGGAGGGTTACCGCGGCCCATGTGTTCCTGCAGCCTGGATTAATTACTTTGGGGGGTACTCTGTGGACCATCAAAATTTTCTTGCGGACCACCAGTGCGGACCACCACAGCCCACTGGTTGGTGACTACTGGCTTAGATAATTCTAATCTTGAAAGGTTGGAAACTGGAACTGATGAGAGAAATTGTAAATAAAAAATCAGCATGGTTTAGTGATTAAGGTGCTGGACTAGAAATAATGAGACTCATGTTTTACTGTTAGACCTGAAAACTCATTGGCTAATTTCCCCACCGCCCCAGTTTAATGTACCTCACATGGCTATAATTTGAGTGGAAATTGGAAGACGAAATACTATGTATGCCATTGACTCCTGAATAAATGGTGGTATATAAATTAAAATGTATGCATGCTTACAATTTTGATAGCCTCTAGAATACCAAGATGGTGCCGAGGACGACAGCCTCGGTGAAATGCTCTCTAATGGTTTTTTTATTCCTTATTATCTGCAATTCACTACGGATTTCATACTCACGAGACCATCTGCTAAGAATTAGGCAATGTTTCCTTAAGGAGCAGCTTTCTGATACCTCACCCCCACCTGTCTTTGCAAATGCGGAGGAGATTCTAACCAACTCCCGGGTGCTAGCAAAGAAGCCATCACACCGGAAGAGGAGACGAGGTAAACGAGCGGGAATTTTAAACAGACTAAGGAATAGGGGGGAAAAAATTCCTCTCCCTTCAATCTTTCTGACTGGCTAACAAGATGGATGAACTTCATCTCTTAAATAGATGAAATTATGATTTTTATAATTCAGCTGTTCTTTGTTTTACTGAAACCTGGCTTAATCCACAAATTCATGGGGACAACATCATATACATCCCAGGATTTCAGACATTTAGATCAGACAGAATTGAAGAGACATCGGGTAAAACAAAGGGTGGAGGATTATGTTTCTATATCAACAACAATTGGTCTCAGGATATAACTATAATATATAAGTTTTGTGATGAAAACGTAGAGTCTTTACACATCAACTGTAAGCCATTTTACTCTCCACATGAGTTCTCCTCATTTCTCCTAATAGCTGTGTATGTTCCTCCACAAGCCTGTGTAAACAAGGCATTACGAACTCTTGCTGATCAAATTATGGAGGCTGAAGCCAAACACCCAGGTTCCTTTCCCATCATTTTAGGAGATTTCAATCAAGCAAATTTAAAGAAAGAACTCCCAAAATATTTCCAGCATGTAAATTGTCCCACCAGAGGCAAAAATACTTTAGACCACTGCTACACAACAGTAAAAGATGCTTATAGGTCTTTACCACGAGCAGCTGTGGGACACTCTGACCACTGTATGATTCACCTTGTACCTGCCTACAGACAAAGACTTAAAACCATTAAACCAACAATTAAATCAGTGAGGACTTGGTTGGATGAGGCAAAGCTGAAACTCCAGGCCTGCCTTGATTGCACTGATTGGAATGTTTTTGAAGATGCCTCTGCAGACCTAGATGAGCTCACAGATACTATAACATCATATGTTAGCTTCTGCGAAGACTTATGTATACCAACAAGGAACCTGAAAATACATAGCAACAATAAACCTTGGTTCACAGCTAAACTTAAGCAGCTACATCATTCCAAAGAGGAAGCTTACAGAAAAGGTGACAGAATGCTATACAACCAGGCCAGAAACATATTAACAAGAGATATCAGAGCAGCAAAAAGAAGCTACTCTGAAAAGTTAAAGAATCAATTCTCAACAAATGAACCAGCAAACGTGGAAAACTCTTAAAAACATCACTGGCTTCAGCAAACCTCCTTCCCAGGCAGAAGGAAATCAAAAACTAGCAGATGACCTGAATGTGTTCTACTGCAGGTTCGAAAAGAAACTACAGTCACCTATCTCCACAACACACATCTCAAACACACCAACAATAGCCAAGCCTCCTACAACTGGCCCCAATCCATTGGGCTCACAGCCTCTGGTGATCACAGAAAAAGAAGTGCAAGATCTATTACACAGACAAAAGCCAGGAAAAACACCAGGGCCAGACAAGATAACTCCTTGCTTACAAGTCTGTGCTGAGCAATTGGCCCCCATCTTCACCCGAATCTTTAATAGATCACTAGAGATGTACTATGTTCCTTCCTGCTTCAAATGTTCCACCATCATCCCATTGCCAAAGAAGCCCTCCATCAAGGAACTGAATGACTACAGACCAGTTGCTCTAACATCTGTAGTTATGAAAATCTTTGAAAGGCTTGTGCTGTCCCACCTGAAAACCATCACGGATCCGCTGTTAGATCCCATGCAGTTTGCATACCGAACAAATAGATCGACAGATGATGCTGTTAACATGGCTCTGCACTACATCCTACAACACCTTGAATCTCCAAATACCTAGGCAAGGGTGCTCTTTGTAGACTTCAGTTCAGCATTCAATACTATCATTCCAGACACTCTTCTAAGTAAACTAAACCAGCTAGTGGTACCTGAACACACTTGTAAGTGGATCATAAGCTTCCTAACAGACAGGAAGCAACAAGTGAATCTAGGCGAAATCACATTCGATACCTGTACAATCAGCACAGCCAGCCCCCCCACCCCCAAGGCTGTGTGCTATCTCCACTTCTCTTCTCCCTATATACCAATGACTGCATCTCAAATGATCCATCTGTTAAAATATTGAAGTTTGCTGATGACACAACAGTGATTGGTCTCATTCGAGACAAAGATAAATCTGCACACAAACAGGAGATTATACAACTTGCCTCATGGTGTAACCGGAACAATCTGGAACTGAACACACTCAAAACCATAGAAATGGTGGTAGACTTTAGAAGAAACCCTCCCATAATACCACCTCTTACAATACTAAACAACACAGTATCAACAGTAGAGACTTTCAAATTTCTAGGTTCTACTATATCACATGACCTAAAATGGACACCTAACATCAAAAACGTCATCAAAAAACACAACAAAGAATGTTCTTTCTGAGCCAACTCAGAAAGCTCAAACTGCCCAAGGAGCTGCTGATAACAGTTCTACAGAGGAATTATTGAGTCTATCATATGCACCTCTATAACTGTCTGGTTTGGTTCTGCAACCCAACAGGACAGACACAGACTTCAAAGGATAATTAGGACTGCAGGAAAAACAATTAGTACCCACCTGCCTTCAATTGAGGACCTGTATACTGCACGAATCAAAAAGAGGGCTGTGAAAATATTTACGGACACCTCACATCCTGGACATAAACAGTTTCAACTCTTTCCCTCAAAACGACGCTATAGAACACTGCACACCAGAACAACTAGAACATTTTTTTCCCGAAAGCCATCAAGCTACTAAACAAATAATTCCCTCAACACTGTTCAACTATTTACAAAGTCTGCAGTACTATTACTGTTAATCTTTTCATCACTCCTTATCACCCATCCCCTCCCACTTGTGACTGTACTTTGTTGCTTGTATCCTCACAATTTATATTGACTGTTTCCTAGTATGATTTGATGTTTATTGTACCCTATGACTATCATTAAATGTTGTATGTTATGATTCTTGATTCTTAACAAATGTTCCTTTTCTTTATGTATACTGAGAGTATTTACACCAAGACAAATTCCTTATGTGTCCAATCACACTTGGCCAATAAAGTATTCTATTCTGTTCTATTCTATTCTACACTTAATGATGATTTCATATGCTGGATTACCTCTTGTTTGTGCTATTCTGAAAAGATATGATGTATGAGGGAAGATTCAAGTAATCTGAAATGTAATTGGTACTTTTAAAACATTATTTCATTTTAAAATTACATTTGTTATTCCCAAATGCAGATTCAGCCATTTCATTATTGAATTAGTAAGATTAATTATTGAAAACAATGATTAGATGGAACTCTAGCCTAGCAACAGAACATATGGAAAATATCAACATTTTTGTATCTAACACTTCTCATAAAGATGCCAAAGCATCATTGTCTAGCATCCAAGAAAAGTTATGGAATGAGTTCTAGGCTAATTCTTCCTTCTCACTCAGGAATAGAATAAAGATATTTATTTTCAGCCAGATCTTTTGAACTGAATTACTACAGTACTAATAATCATAACTTTAGATGTTTTTATCTACTGATTAATAACTACTTAGTTTATATGTCTTTAGATAAAATATAATATATTGAAATTCTCTTTTAAAGCAGATATCGAGAGCAACCTGAATAAAAAATAATTGGATTGTACATTGTTTTCTTTAAAAGTACATTTTCAATGTTAGTGCCCTCTAATATTTATCAGCTCTCTTGTGACAGTTTTTTCTTATTCCAAACTGTGCATCTCCTGCTGTTTTCAGTGCTATCCCCATTCCTCATTAGCTTCACAGTTATAAATGTGTTTTATTCCTGAAGTAAAATTCACAGCATCTGGGTGAAATGAAATTTTCAAGATGAGCTTCATGAATAATGGATCATTTGTTTGCTAAGAAACTTTTAATGGCCTAAAATGACCCAACTATTTTTTCCTTTAATGACATTGCATAAGATGCTGTAATTGCATTTTGAAATTGATCTTGATTTCTCCCTGTGATAAAATGGAAATGAGATGGTTACAATTCATAACTTAAATATGAAATACTCAGAAATTGGGTTTTTAAACTTGGGTTCATTCTAGTTGCTCTCTATCTCTCCCTCCCTCTCACACACTGCATTCAATGACATATCAAGGTGTTTTCTTCCAATTATCTTCAGTTTGAGGAAAGCAGATTTAAAAAAATTCAAGCAAAAGTTGATAAACAAGTTGAAAACTACACCTGACAGAGAATGAAATATGAATTACTGAAACCACAGGAAAACTATCCTAATGAAAATGAAGAATGCAAAAACCTTTAAAGAGTTGTGAGTTGTGAGCTCACTGACTCACAGAGAAGTAAAATGGTACATAGGAAATGGAACCCAATTTTTTACTCAATTTATGCAGTTTGGTCTAATGTTCTGATTCAGTTCATAATGTAATTTTGTCTTCTAAAATATTAGCCAGACTCCCTACTTTGCTGTTATCTGCAAAATTGATATGTGTTCCTTCTACTCCATTCCCTTTGTCGTCAATAAAGATATTGGATAATAGTTACCCAAAGACAGAACTCCCAAGGGATCTCACTTCATACAGAACATTTTTATATTGTTTCTTGGAATATTTGGGAATAGCCTTGTGCAATATGTATTATCAAGGTGTAAGAACAAAATATTGTAGACCTCTGCAAATTTTGGAGTTTGTATATAAACAATGCTGGCAATATTGCAAAAATGGTTTGGTTGGTGTTCTGACCCAAACCTTGTTCAAATTAAACAAACACAAACTGTATAAAAGCAAACCTTTTTAATGCAGCGCTGAGAATTCCGTGCATTCCCAGCCAAGAGACATTTAAACCTAATTGTCCGATATCAAAAGCAAGCCCTTTCAAGGTTGCAAAAGGCTGCCAAGAGCAGAAAACTAATTACTGATTAAATATCCACTGACAGAAGTTTCAAAAACAAACTGGAGTAGGCAGGGCTTCAACGAGGATTCTGAGTCTAAAGAACTTCTTTTCTTTCTGCAAAGAACACATCCCCGAGAGGGCTGGTTTTATCTCTTATGGGAGGGACCATCACCTTCCAGCCTTACTCCCGAGTCGCCCTTGCTGCTTCAGCTATTCTTTCCTTCGAGCAGCCCTGTGTGCATATGCACTGGGCACAGGCTCCCCACTGAATGTATTTTGCCATGTACTGTGAGGGCTTTTTCTTGGTTGGAGATAAAATAAATAAAATTCATTGATATTATTTATTTAATGACTGATAAGTCTGCCTTCCTTTTTGGCAGACATGCAATGGTTATGGAATCAGGATGCATCTCGAGATTTGCTCCTTGCTGTTCATCCTCCCAATTATATTGTGTTATGGAATGCTGATACTGGCACCAAATTATGGAAGAAAAGTTACGCAGAAAACATTCTTTCTTTTTCATTTGATCCTTTTGATCCTTCAAATTTAACATGTAAGTATGATATCAGAGAACTAGTGGTCTTCTAGTCCATAAGTATGGCTATTAATCAGATTTGCCACTGAAAATAATTGTCAGTTGCATAGAATTTAAAATAATTAGGCCGAAAGCAATAATAAAATGATTTAATGAATCTGATATGGCATTTTTAGAAATAGCTTGGAAACTAATTGTGATTTGAGGGTTGCTAGTTTAAAACATGTTAAGTAAATGCTAGCACTCTAATTATTTCAGTTTGTTTGATAAAATTTTGTTAAACAAAATAAATAAAAAAATACGATAAATAAATATGTTTTTCAGATTCTAAAGCACACAAATAAATGATAAGAACAACAGCAATTTGAATTTGCAATACTCTTTTATCAAAACAAATGCATATAATGCTATGCTGGTTTGTAACTTAACATCACATGACCAGTGTAAAGAAGTTTCCAAACTGCTCAGATAGTACATATTTACACCTGTGGTTGCAAAGCGTTATTTATTTATTTGATTCATACCTTTCTGCTTTGGAAAGTACTCAGTTGCTATTAAAAAAAAACAGAATATAAAAATATAAATGACAAAATAAATATAGAAGAATCACTATTTAGTATGTTTACTCAGTACCTCCACATGAACCCAGTAGTACTCAGTCCCAAGTATGTAGTGTACTTATAATAAGTATATTGCAAGTTATGCAGTTAAGAATATCTGAAGGTTTTAAGAAGATAATGGTTTGTTTACAGTGCTTTATAACAAATACAATGTACTGTAAAAAAAAATTTGGTACTCATACACTAAATAAAAACCAGATAAATTTAACTATTGAGGCTGTTTGGCCCATAATCAATGACAACAAAACAGTCTTCTGGTGTTTTTTTTTTTTTTGCCAAGAATGCTCCTTTTAGCTGTCTGCCATCTATGTCAGCATTGCATGAAATCATTTGAATTTGATCTCTAATAGTATAGTAACCATGAAATTATATGATTTAACTACTTTGTGTATTTACTGCTATTCTCTTCACACAGTGCTTACAAGTGAAGGAATAGTGTTTGTTTCAGACTTCTCTCCTTCTAAAGCTCCTATCAGTTCAGGAAAAAAAGTGTACATTTCTAGCCCTCATTCTAGTCCTGTTCATAATAAGTTGGTATCTGCCACAGGAGCTAAAAAAGCTCTGGACAAAGTAAAAATTCTCATCACTAATGAAAAACCAAGGTACGTATTAACTATGATTTATCCTAATGTTCTCAAGAATTATTCTGTTAAATCTGCCTTACATGATAATCATCCCTTAACAGTTATAAACTTGATCATTGCATTTTCCCCTGGCAAACAATGAATACTATATATATTTTATTTCTTTCTCATCCCAAATAGTTTTCTTCAAATACTTAAACAAATGTATCAGTTTCTATTGTAATGGATTCTTAGCAAGCAAACATTAATGCCGAAGTAGAATAAATACTTATAATGTTGCTTCATTTTTCAATAGCTTTTATGGAAACTTCAACTTACTTTCTTAAGTCTATTTAAATTCTAGGGATTATGATGTACAGAATTGTCAAAAATGAAACTAGGATTATCAGTGCATTCTTTGTAGCTTAATAAATGGTACAGACATTTTTTGTGGTATTTTAAAATTTAAACTCTTAAGCTTTTAGTAGTTCTCTTAGTCTGTGTCTTCCAGTTGATTTACCAAATCAATTTTGGATTGGCTAATGTGGAGAAAAATTATGTACTGCTGGAAAGCATTGGGAAATAAGTGAGTTGTCCCTTTCCAACTTCTAATTAACTAATGCAAGGCAATCAATCAAAATAGGGATTGCTTCAATAAAATCTGCAACCCTATATTAGTCCATATTTACTATCATATTAATTTATATGTGTATTATACCTGGACTTTTATAAAATGAATATCACTAGCCAGTAGTCAAAACATCAAACAATAGATTCATTTTGGCCTAGTCAGAACTCATAAACAAAGTGGAATATAAATTTCCTTTCATCAGTTCAGAAATGAAAGTTAAACGCTGCAGTATATGTTCATACAGTGTTTGTTACTTGCTTTATCAATTAGCAAAATGGAACTCTGCACTTTGATATAGCCCAAGAACTAATCTATCTACACACACACACACACACACACACACATACACATACACAAAAGGCAAGAATAAAAAACAGTCATGGTAGCTGGTTACAATGCAATTTTATACACATGTCCATTAAATATTTATTTATTTTTATGGTTTTATTTATTACATTTTTATGCCACCCAAGTCCCCTACAAAGCGAGTCCTGGGCGGCTTACAAATTATCAAAACAGATGAAAAATAATTAAAAGATTAAAACAAACCAATGTTGAAATATTACTAAACACTGCTAAAACAATGCCAAAAGAGCCATCAGCTACCTCTACCAGTGAACAACATTTTTATAACTCCAGACTAACTGCCAAAGCCAGGTTTTGATACTTTTCCAGAAGGCCAAAAGGGAGGGGACTGTTCTCCCTTCTGGTAGAAGAAAGTTCCATCGGGATGGGGCCACAACAGAAAAGGCTCTTTTCCTTGATCCCGCCTGCTTCAAAACCTTAGCAGACAGGATCCACAGCAAGCCTCTTCTGCTGACACAAGTGGGGTAGGCTTGTCCTATGGGGAAGTGGTGGCTCGTCAGATACCTGAAATGCATATGTAATTTGGTTATGGATTTAATTTTAATTGTTTATTAATTGCTTGATAAAACATAGCCCACTCTCAATTAAAAGCATTTAATAAGTGTATTTGTGGTCTGTTTAGTGCTGAATCCGTAACATTGAATGACTGCCTTCAGCTATCCTACCTACCTTCCAAGCGAAATTACATGTTATTACTGTACCCAAGAGAAATCTTGGTTCTGGATCTTGAAGTCAATCAGACAGTGGGTGTAATAGCAATTGAAAGAACAGGAGTGCCTTTTCTACAGGTAACAATATCACTTACTGTTAAGCATATCTTAGAAAAAAGTTTTAAATTTCACTTTCTTCTTCTTTAACATGTAAAAATTCTAATTAAAAAGAAATCTAGTTTCATCAAACCTGATGTTGGTTTGATATATTAAGTGCAATCTAACTTCTTTTCAGAAAGCTTCTTTCAAAAACATATGTTGCTTGCTTTGTATTTTCTGTGGAAAGCACATGCCTTTGAATCAGGCAACTGCCTGGAATCAATTTGCCTGCAAATTGAAATTCAAACCTTTATTGTCAATGCACAACATGTGTACAATAAGATTGGATGAGCCTCCCTGCAGTTTTTCTGGCAAAAGTGGTTTGTCATTGCTGCCTTCTTAGGACTGAGACACAATGGCAAACCATTTAAGTCACACTGCTGGCTTTGTGCCTAAGGCATGACTATAACTCACATTCTCTTTCTATGTATATAGAAACCCAGTTTGGTTTTAAAATCCCAAAGCAAATTTAATTATGTTTTCTGCTTTGACTGTGTTGTGTTTCCTATAGTGGGAAAAAAATTGGATATATTTTCTCAGAGGTGAACTGAGTAAATCTACCAGTACTGTATAATATAAAATTTTCTCACACTAAATATTCTTATTGTTTAATGTATAATTTTACAGTGTGTTATTATTAGCATTTTAAGTTGCAACTGATTATTTAACAACTGTTCAAATTTATGACAGCCTTAGAAAGAGGCTGTCTTGAAAAGAGGCAACTTGAAAAGCACTTCTGGCCTTTGTAAAATCCCCCGCCCTCTTTGTGGTCACAAGATCACACTTTTTGATGCTTAGTGATTAGTGTGCACTTGCGATCAGTTGCAAAGTTGTCTGCAATGATTTCATTGCCATTTGCAGCCTTCCCTGCTGGCTTGCTCAGAAAGTCATTGTTGCAAGCTGCTTATCATCTGCTGCTCTTTGAGTATGAAAGGGTTGCCTGCCAGGAAGGAATTGCAGCTGGGTGGGAATTTCAGCTTCATGTGGAGTTGAGGTTGCCCTACCACTACAGGCAGCCCTTTGAAATCTGGAATGTGAGCCTCCTTTCTGCAATCCTCCTTCTCCACAGATGGAGTTAAATTCCTTGAAAGGGCTGCAGAAAAGGAGCTCAGATCCTGAAGATCTGACTTCCATTTCTGCAGTGCTCCAAAGAAATCCCCTTCTTATACATAGAGGATAAAGGCAACTCCCTCAAAGAGCTGCAGAAATGGAGGTCAGATCCCAAAGTTCTGAACTTCATTTCTACAGCCTTTGAAGGAGTTGTCTCTGCACAGAAGGGAGGCAAATTCAATTCCCTTTGGTATGGAGAAGGGAACTGCTCCAGTGGGCTGCAGGAACAGAGCTGGGAAGTTCAAGACTGGAGATCCATCTCTCTACTCTGCTGGAGGAGTTCATCTCCTTTCCGGGCATGGAAAACAACTGCTCCAGCAGACTGGAGAAACAGAGATCAGATCCTGAAAAATCCAGCTCCATTCCTGCAATCTACTGAGCAGTTCCCTTCTCCATACCAAAGGGATTGAATTCAATATCAGCAGGCATCCCCTTCACTGTGTCTGCTTAATGACCCAGCAGATCTGTTAACAAATACAATAAAGAAGAATGGGATTGTGGTTGTTGAACAAAGCAATCATATAGGTATCTTGCTTAATGATCACTGCACTCGGTATCTGAGATTCCAGTCCCGATTGTGGCTGTAAATCAAGGACTACCTGTAATTTTATATCATTCACATTAAAAGGATTTTCCTCCTTTGCCAACTCCTAAATTATGTATATTGTGGTTCTACTATTGAGGAAATAACCTGATAAAATAGTATTGCTTGATACCCTTTTATTTTAGCATTGATGATAAACTATATAAAATTCAAATACACTGTTCTATTTTTAAATATATTTATAAATCACTGTTCATTCTTTATTTTATTTTCTACAAATAACCTGAAAAAGTATTGCTCAATGTGTGTGTGTGTGTGTGTGTGTGTGTGTGTGTGTGTGCATGCGCGCACATAATATATTTGAAACTTTTGGAAAAGTAGGCTGGGCATTCGTTCAACTGTAAAGTTAAGTTAAAAAGACTTTAAGGTGAAAATGGTGAACTAAAGGGAAGCTTTAAGGTAGCCTGGACCATTCAGTTTCAAGATCCAACGTGGAAACATTTCATGCAACTATGACAATTCCTTCTCATTAATGTCCATTAAATTTATATTAAGAGTCTTACTTTCAGTCACTTTTTTATATCTTTGTCTAGGTAATTCCTTGTTGCCAGCGTGATGGATTGTTCTGCCTACATGAAAATGGCTGTATAACTCTGAGAGTTCGCAGATCTACCACTAATTTAAGTGCTGCACCAAATGAAGAGTCAGCAGGTAAGTCACCATTCATATGCTTGCATCAGAAACTAGAAATTTACATTTCAACTGAAAGTTGTTTTCACTGTTATTCAGATTACATGATTGTTTAGATTGCAGCTGAAATTAAAAATTAGTACAATTGTACAATTGTAGTGTGATGATATTTCATTATTTAATACAGCTGATAATCCAATATCATAAAGCTTTGTGTGAATACAGATATAGAAACAGATGGATTTGGACATTGATCAAAGAGCACAGCCTATATATTCTACAATAATGTACATTGTATGTTCCTATACTTAAATCTCTAGCAGTCATTTACTGAGTCTTCTATTATGTTCAGTTATTCTTCATATGTAATGCATGGCAAATTAACTTCCTTTGCTAGAAAATACATCAATATTACAAAATAGTTTGAGTTCATGTTACATTAATGTTAACAGTGAAAAACAAAAGACTAACATTAATGCATTTAATTCTAAGGACTGATAACCACAAATGCCTGATATCTTACATTTATATTATTTTAACATTTATAGATCCTGACCCCATCCAGGAGCTCATCTATGACTTACGAAGTCAGTGTGATGCCATTAGGGTTACCAAGACTGTTCGCCCATTTAGTATGGTGAGCTGTCCAGTGAATGAAAATTCCGTAGCTCTTATAGTCAGTGATGGAAGAGTTATGATATGGGAGCTGAAGTCCACCATTTCAAGCCAAAGTATACGTACCAGGTAACTTGGTGTCATTTTTATCACTCTGTATGTGTGTATGTGGACCAAGGCAGTCATAAAATGGATCCTACTTGATAAAAAGTGTCCATGAAAGAGACCTAAAACAAGATGGATCTATGACGTCAGCAAGTATTACGGTCCCAATTGGCAAAAGAAACCATTTGGGTTAGAAACATGTGGAAGAGGCCTTTATATTGCAGTGGATGGACAATAGCTAAAATGATGTTTTCTGGCATAAATATTCAAAATCATAGCCCATTTGTGATACACCTTCATAGAGCCAGAAAGTATGAAATTTAATACAAATGGCAATCTTCAAAAAATAATATGAACCGCAGCTAACAACCTCATGAAGATAATGTATAATAAAACTTGCATGTGATTTATATGAACTCTAGCTATACAAAGGTTATAGTTTTATTGCTACTTGATATTACTTGAATCCCTTTATACTTGAATACTTTATTCAATGGTCACCATTTTAAATGTTTCCCCTCCCACTTACCCAGATCAGAGCTTCTCAAACCTGTTTGTCTTTGTGCTTCAACTTCAGGAAAATTCTTAATACTTGAAGCAGAATTTTTTGCTATATTGGATTTTAGGTTGTGTCAGATGACAAACATTTGGAGCCAAAGTAATATAAGAAGCATTAAGAAAATCATATAAATAAAGCCATTGGCAGCGTTTTGGACTTGGTTTGCTTCATGCTGAGAATACACATGATCATTAAAAGTTGACAGCAACTTGATAGCATGTAATCAGTCAATCAGTGCACAGCTTGTAATCCACAAAGTAGTTTGAATACCACCAAAATCTAATAAGATATTAATAAAGCAAAATATACATTTTGCCAAAGGTTCTATAACTTCTATTATTGTTGACAGAAAATCAAGGCTATTTTATCCTATTTACCAGTCCTCATATACAATTTCATTTGGGTTGTATTTGTTAGTTGTGCTAGAAGATAATTCAATGCATGCTGAAGTAATGTTATAAGCTTATTTTAGATAACTAGTAATCAAAAGAAAGTAAATTGGTTTAGCATTAATAAGCTAGTAGTTTCTGCATATCCTTGCAATATATTGTTTTAGCCAGCATATATTAAATTTAATGCATTAGAAAGGAATTAATGTGTTTTATGTATCTGCAAATTTATGGAGTAAATATATTAAATGTCAAATTTATTAAATTTCACTGGGTTTTGTTTATCTCCTCAATATATTTCACTGTTGACAGGTAATTAACAATTGCTAAAACACTCACTGTTATTCCTAGCACACATTGGAGTAGATAACACCTGAAATATTATACATGAATTTTGGTCAATGGATTAGGAAAGTATTATTCTTTAACAGTTCTTGAAAAGTAATTACTTTATCCCAGCCATGAGTAATAGTAATAGAGATACTTTTATTGGATTTTTTTAAAAAAATACATGCAGGGAACTATTAGAGAAAAGATTAAATATATTATTTAAAACTTTCATTGTAACCAATGAAAATCAAGGCTAATTCATCCTGTTTACCAGTCCTCATATACAATTTCATTTGGGTTGTATTTGTTAGTTGTGCCAGAAGATAATTCAATGCATGCTGAAATTTTCTTATTGCTATTTTTAGCCATTCCAACATATCACCCTTGTATTCACCTATCTCATTCTGTGGAATTCCTGTTGGGACCTTGCAGAACAAGCTTCCAGATCTGTCACTGGATAATATGATAAGTAAGTATTTAAGTGTTTATCAACTTCTGGAGAAAAACAAATATAGAACTATGAATAAATAGCTGATACACACGCATATGTGTGCATACCTTTAACTTTTCTCACAAATAAAAATATTGAAACTACTTTTAAAAAATGCAAAATGCACAACTTTTTTTCTTAAAAGACGTGATTGTGAAGTATAATTGAATAATTTACTATAATGCATGAACTAATAGCCAAATTAGTATTATTTTAATTACTAATAGCTCATTTAAATAAGATGATTTACTTTCATCATTAAAGTATTACATACCTCTTCTATATATAGAAATAAACATCTGGGAAGCACAAGGTATCAAGTTTTAAAAATATACAGTATAAAGAAACGTTTATTTCTATATACTGTATATTTTAAAAACTTGATACCTTGTTTCCCAGATGAAATATTTTAAATTATTGTTAAGCAATCATAATTACAAAAACTTTTGTGGCACCTTTCATTGCAAAATCCTTTATGAATAAAGCAAATGCAAATGCAAAAAGTCTTGCATCCCAATGATAGAAATACAGGATGACACCCATACATAAATATTCATAATGATAAATCTACAAAAACTTGTTCACAGTAAACATTTTCTTATATTTACAGAGTCAAGACTATTGAAAGGTATTGCTTCTCTTGCATTTACTAAGAATTTTTCTGTATTTTCTTCTCTCAATTATATTCAGGTCTCTTTAATAACAAAATGTTGGATCATGGTAATAAAATAAAAAGATGTGAGAGAATTAATAGTTGGATATATTCAAGGTTAAATTGTCAGGAAATGAAACATGAATTATACTGTGTGGGTGATTTTGATTAAACATGTGCATTGTTAAACAGACGAATGCACAATTCTCAAGAAATTAATTCAGGTTGGTCTTAGATAATGCTAATATATAAAAGTAACCTTTCAGTTCAATTGGATTCCTGCTTGTTGAATGCAGAAGCAATTATCTATTAAAACCATTACTGTAATAGAAATATTTTTTCTGTACATGTGTATGTATACACACACACACACACACACACATACACAATATTTCCCTGAAGATAAGACTCTTAATTTCTGCTCCAAAAGATGTATTAAAGCTTATTTACCAGTTCGGTCTTATTTTTGGAAAATGCATCCTGGCTGAAGATCTTAACTGGGCTTATTGTTGGGATAAGGCTTATATTATGAGCATCCCAAAAAAATCATGCCATGGCTTATTTCAGGTTGTATTTTATTTTCAGGAAAACACAGTATGTATGTATGTATATATGTATACATACACCCACATACACACGTATACACATGCACACCCCCACACATTAATTGCATGTGTGCACATGCGCACACGCGCACATACACATGCTTGCATAATGCCAGAAACAACTTCTTTGTTTTCTGTTCTATAATAAAGGTGCACTGTCTACCGAAGATCAAGCAAAAAGTTATTGTTTGCAAGAAGTGCATTTGAAGTTCATTTTAACAGGACTCCTTTCGGGACTTCCTTTGCCTCCATTTGCTATTCGCATGTGTCCACCTCTTACCACCAAAAATATTAAGCAATATCAGCCCCTGCTTGCTGTGGGTAAGTATTGTCTAAGCAATAAAGTTCTTTTTTTTGTTCAGTTTGACTATGAAATAATAGCTTCCATAATAAACTCAGTGCAGTTTCAGAAAATATTTCTATAGAAAATAGCATGTCACTAAACTACTGTAAACCTGCTTTCAAAATTTCATGAAAATATAATATTATTTCCTTTTGATTTTAGGTTTTTATGCCTCATATTTTAGAAATTGCAATTGCTAACATATTTTTCAGACTGAAATATGACCAATTATCTCTTTAATTTTTGCTATAAAACACTGCCTCAGAAAAACGTGCTTATGTTTGGTTATATTTTCCTAAAAAAATATTTATTGCCCAATAAGAATTTTCTCGGTCACATATAAAAATACTTAAATAGTATAGAATTGTTCCATAGATAATTTTTTATATAATTGAACAAATACTGAAATAGCCTATTAATATTCAAATGCCTAAGAAGAATTCTATAGACATTAAAACCAGTATAACAGTTTATAAAGTAACATAATTTAAGAGAATTGTGAACATCTGACAGGAGAATGTAGGGAAAATAGGAACCAAAAATATTGGATAATAAGAAAGAAGAGAAGTCTGGATAATGGACATTGTAGTAACTGAACACACCAGAATAGAACTGAGAAAATTACAAAATACAAATGTCCCAAAATAGAAGTGTAATTACTTTCACAAAAGAAAGCAAATATAATACCAATAGTAATAGGCACCATAAGTGCAATTCCAAATCATATCGAACACCTCTTGAATTCTATAACATTGACAAAATCACTATCAGTCAATTGCAAAAGGCTTACGTCCTGAGATGACACCCCTAACACCTTCAAAGAACAACATCTGCCTATCCCAGGACCTTGGAAAGGACTCAACAGAAGGATAAAAATGCCAAATCCAGTCTAAACTGGCTAGCTGCATGAAAAGATTTGATAGGTGGATAAAAATGCTAAATCTAAAATCTGGCTGACTGCGTAAAGAACCATAATAATTCAAACAATATTTGCCTGGCCCAGGTCCCTGGAAAGTTAGAGACAGACTTTATCTTTGAATACTTTCCTGATCCTTGATTAAATAGAAATTAGGAGCGTTAAGGATGTCTCTTTCCTCAGCAGCCATCTGGGTTTCTATATAGAGGATTTACATCAACTTTGTAAACTGACATTGCTAATTTGCTATGGATAATAGCTTACATGATCATTGTTGCTGTAGTGTAGAAGAATCAGGAAAATTAATTGAAAAACTCATTTTTATTCGCAAAGTTGGTTGTAAAACACTAATATAAATTGTTACTTTTATAAATAATGAAAAATGATTCTTTGCAGGAACAAGCAATGGGTCGGTCTTGGTGTATAATCTTACTAGTGGTTACCTATATAAAGAATTAAGCATTCATTCCTGTGAAGTCAAGTGAGTTACTTTTAATTGTTTTTGATCCTGGAAGGAAATAAAATAAAATATTTAATACAAACATTTGACATTTTCTGAGATGATAGTCCGTTGATAAAATAATGTCACTTCCTTAAACAGAATCACGATTGATTCATTGTAAATATGGTTTTGCATAATAAACATTTGAATTGGTAACTACTATGCATATTGATTGAACCTGAAAAATTTGCCTTTTTTAGTACATTGCAATATAGACAGACCTGCCTGGTTCAAATAAGATTCAAACCATTTATGAGAGGGAGGTTTTTTTTAAGTTGCATGTCATTAAAAAAATATCTCATTCCCAATACCTAGCCCGAACTTGGGATCATGAATAGAGCATCATTCAGGAGTTGGGAGAAAAAGGATGGTTTACATTTGCCTGTGTTTGTTTGCTTAAAATAATTCTATTTTTCCTGTAGGAGAAAATAGAGTGCCTATTTTTTTTTAATTAGTTCAGGAGTATACATCAAACAGAGATGATAACTTTCTAATTCCGTTTGGGGTTTTTGATATTCTTTGTTTATGAAAGATTTTAAAAGTGTCAGGTAGAATAATTAAATGACACAAACTAGACTGTATTCCAAAAAGCCTGTTTCATTCAAAATTATTTTCTCTATTAAGATTTATTTTTTAGACGTTTCTGTTATTATGCCTTAGATCTGTGATGGTGAATATGTGGCAACGTGTGCTGGAAATGGCATGCAGAGCCATCTTTCCGGGCATGCCAGCCGTTGCCTGTTGCTCTTCCGGGTTCCAGCATGTGCATGCATGCCAGCCAGCTGGTCTTCTTGCACGTGGGAGTGCCAGAAACTAACGAGCAGCTTCCCGGCCCACATGCGCACAGCAGCCAGCTGGTCTTTGCGCACACAGGAGCGCCAGAAACTAGAAGACCAGGGGGGAGGCGCGCACACGCGTGCTAGAAAATTGAGCTTCCAGTTTCCAGCCTTCCTGTGAGCATATGCCGGGGATCTGTTCTTCCAGTTTTTGGCACGCATGCGTGTACTCTCCCATTTCAGCACTCAGTGCCGAAAAGGTTTGCCACCACTGTCTTATATGGTAGCTAGTTTTCATTAAGAAAATGTAGTCTCACCATCTGTCAGATTATCAATCTTCAAAAATACCTGAACTAAGAAACAGTTACATTCATAAGCAGCAATATGATCTTAATAATGCACCTCTGCCATCTTCAGGATTGGGTCAGTGAGAGGAAATAAGAGAACGAAAACCTAAGTTATTAACTTTATGAAGAAATCAGGCATTTTTCCTCTTTTTCCATTGGTTCCTTGCAAATTATGTAACCATAATAATAAACGTTACAACTTAAATAAGATTTGAATGTTTCCTTCCTGCTTTCCATCTTTCCTAATCCTTTCTTGATTTGTGCATTAATTGTGCAAAATCTTACTGTATGTTTCTACTCCTAGAGGTTTTTCTGGCTGCAGACCAATGTCTGATAAACCATGCAAAACTATTTGAATCATCTTTTTCCCAAGATAATTGCTTATCTGATTTGGGAATCACCGTACTATTTCAGCTTTATGTTTTATGACAATGATAAATATTACTTCCGACATCTGTTGCCTGTGTAGAGATATTATAGTTTTCTCCAACATTTTAAGTATGTTTGAAAGCACTTCATATAATACATGACACTTATCTGTAGCATGTGCCAAACCAAATTAGAGTTTGTCTTATTTAAGTACTAAGGATGACAAAAATGCAAGAAGTAGATGAAAAATTAATATGTACTTTGTTGCCAAGAACGTATAGAAGATTCCTATGTATGTACCTCACATTTTAACTGTTGAATCTTTTGTGATCTTAGAGATAAGAAGGGTGGGGGAGAAAGGACTAGAACACAACTTCTGCAACAGCCCATATACAGATAAGCAAGGATTAACACCAGATAAAACTATCAGGCTGAAAACAATTCCCTAATCAAGAAAGTGCCAAAGTGAAAACCACACCCTCACCAAAATTGACAGAGCAAGCTATCTAAACAGGGAATAAATCCCACACTTACTCTGACTGATGATATTATCTAACTGGGTAATGAAACAACCAAGCTCAGAAATAAACTTTTATGGAAGATTTGAGTTGCCCATAGAGATCACTGGGGAAAGTAGCCATTCTGTGTTACTTTTAAGTTTTAAATAATTTCTGTACTCTGCAATCTTCTAATTGTTACTGGCATTGTGTGTTGAGTATATTTAGATTCTACTTCCAGCATCCCATAGTCACATGACTTTGATTTTTAATGTTTTTGTCCATTTCTGGTATTTAATTCTGGTTTCTGGCAAAAAAACACCCATTTGATAAAACAGATTTGCTGAAGGATGACCATGTTTGTTTAACAATCATTGTATCTGCTTAGTGATTGCAGCAAAAAAAATAGTAAAATCATGGATTATCATGTGGTGACCCACTTACCACCTGCAATGACTTAACAATTGTGATTCCAGGCTCAATTATTGTCCTAGTTTGAGGACTACATATACTAAAATGACTTAGCGGTTTGGACTGCTGGGTTAATATCAGAAAAGAATTTGATTTCTTCACTGTTTCTTTACTGCAGCTAGAAAGGAACTCATGAAATAGATTGGCTTGAATTATTCAGAGATTTTAAAGCTCCAAGACTCCATATTTCTGTTCTATAAATCCACTGCAAAGGCTATTAATAAAGTTCATGAGTGTTACATTTCAAGCAGAGTTGTAATCTATAAAACAAGTGTAGTGTGACCCTTAATTGCATTAAATGTCAGTTTATATGCCACTATACTTGAAATTTGGAGGTTGAAAATTGACTGCTTCCAAAAACTTCCGATATAATTGGAATACTTATTGTGATACAAAACTTCAAATTTAGTTTTTGCATTCTCCATTTACATGAAAATACATGCTGCATGTTTAGCTTTTAATCAAATTAGATCTATAGGCCTGTGAAAAAATATTTCAAAGAGAAATAGAGCTTGCTTTTTATTGTAGCCTTCAGGAGATCTTGAATAACTTTGCAGATACGGTTTTTTAATTTAGTAGAAATAATACTAGAAATAGTCATTTTTTCAAAACTGTGCATGAACTACAGAATTTATTTTTGTAAGAAAATTATATATATGCAAATGTTAGTTTGCTTCCATCCATGTTTTCCATGTATTTATCCATAGATTTATATTATTGAGACCATTTTTAATGGAAAATATATACAACAATGGTGAATGTAAAGTAACAATAATCCTTGCCTTATATCTTCTTATAATACTATATTCTTTAAATTATTGCTAGGTTAACTGCTGTATTACTGCTAGTAATAATGCAGCTTATTTAAAGGATTATTCATTATCAATCTCTTGGTATTGAGACATTTTTTAATATCACTCTCCATTCTCAATTTATACAGAACAACTTTAAAGTAATGGGAGTTCCTTTTTTTAAACTTGGAATTTTGGGCTAATTTTTTATGACTTCTTGGAATTTAAACTGTTGAAAATATTCTGTATTACTGATTTTCACATAACTTTTGTGTATGTTAATATTTTTGTATGGTGAATCTATTGTGGTCCATGGTATGGTAAGATTATTATTTTTTCATTTCAAGAGAAATATTGACTGTTGTAAAGTGTTTATTCCCCTTCCAATGCATGTTGAGTATTTTTTTTCCTTGTCCCATAAAATTATACTATTTCCTATACTTCAAAATGCCTGTATAATATACTTCAGTATTATTCCTTGATAGGGGTATTGAATGGACAGGCTTGAATGGTTTCCTTTCATTTGCTACATCTACACCTAATAATTTGGGATTAGTGAGAAACGAATTGCAAGTGGTTGATCTTCCCACAGGTAAATTCTTTGCAAAGTATAATATTTGATAAAATAGAGGAATGTATTAGCTGTGCAGAATGCATTTGTACTGAATTCTGTCTGATGGATTTGAAGCTATTACAATAGTGGGTATGAAATATATGAGATGAATGGCTAATGCATTAAAAAAAAACAGATTTAAAAACTTAAGATAACTACAGCTCGGATAGTTCAATATATTTGAAATTCATATTTTGTGTTCAAAACATAAATTGGAAGATTTTGCCAGTATCTGCAAAACTGTTGAATACTTGTTACATGAAAAGTACTTTGGCTTCCTCTGAGAATACACATTCAAAACTAATTTTAAAAGCTTGCTAGTTCAGTACTTCTTAGACTTAATAAATGTATTGTTACAACAATATTACATTTTAAATACCCAATTCTTCTTTGTGCATACTAGTAATGATGGTGTAGCTACTGCTAAGCTTTATATCTCCCACTGATTACAGAAATTATCAGTGGGAGATACAAAGACGTTTCCATATGTGGATGCAGATATGGAAATGCGTAATTGCTTGGACCTCAACAATAGAAAGATCAGTGACTTAACTTTGAAATATTTGGTTTGCTCAGTACATTCCCCACTTCACCACTGGTCTTTGTGTCTGGATTAGGATTCAGACCTTGATCTTATGCTTAAATGATGTGACTTTTACATTATGCCACAATGGTTTCCATATACTATTAGCTTAGCCTTATATAGTGCCTTTCTCTCTCTCTTTTTTTTAAGAAGCAAAAAGCAAATACTAAGAAATGCCACATTATAGTCAGCAAAGTTTTCAAATGGATAAAGTTTTAAATACATTTGAATGAGTTTAAAATGTATTTGGCTGGAATTTAATTTTTCTCCATAGTAACTGCTGCATTGTATGATGATCTCACTAATTAAAGAAAACTGCTACCAAAAGAAAGTACTGACAGAGTTTCTGTTATATCTGTTCCACAATATTTTAAACACAGTTTTATATTATACAATACTGGTGGGAAAGAAAGATGGATCACAAAAAAATAATAATTCTAGTTTAGTGTATCCATTTTCTCATAAATAAACATGGGAGAATCATTATACAGTTTTCGGTGTATGACTTAGTGGCTATTAATTTCAAATTCTCTGCAGAACATTCTGAAAGAAGTGATTGAAACTCATTGTAAATTGGGATATATAAATATCAATGAGAGAAAGTGGTTGCTGTTCAGTATAATGAATGTAACGAATGCAGCAACATTTACATGAAGAGAACCTCTGTTAGCTGTCTGGATCATTTTTAGATAATATGTAACTTTTTGCGGAAATTGTTATGTCATGAACAGATGTAGTTTGTATGAATAAGACATTTAAGAGACTTTCAGCATTGGAAACTGATGGAATCAATACAATCAGAATAGAGCTTGGAAGTCTTCTAGCCCAATCCCCTGCTCAAGCAGGAGACCCTATACCATTTCAGACAAGTGGCTGGATTGAACAGAGGATTAGTCCAAGTTCACAAAGAAATTGTTTGTATTTACTATAATTTACACTGAGCTTTTAAAATTAGGAAAAAAAATACATGTGAAAAATGGGGTGGTTTGGAACCAAAAGTTTAGCAGTATCTCACGTTCATTCTCTCAGTGTGGCATTTATTTATAATACAGAAAACGTAATGTTATAGAACTTGGAAACTAATGTAAAGTAGGGAATATGTAATGGAATTAACGTAAGGTCAGCCACTACAGGTTTGCTTGTATTGGATAGTTTACATATGTTGTGCATCATCTTCTTAGGTAGGAGCATTGCCTTTCGTGGGGAGCGAGGCAACGATGAACCAGCAATTGAAATGATAAAAGTGTCCCATTTGAAGTAAGCAAGTCACTGTAGTGGGTTATGATAAGATTCCTGTAGAAAGTTACTCTAATTATTTACATGTTTATATAAAATCTGTTGTTTACCCTCTTTGAATGGATTTATTTCAAGCAAATAAATTTGAATGTTCAAGTGAAAAACTAATGCATATAACAGAGCTATCTGTCATTCAAATATTGAGTGGTTTGTTAGAGTAGAGCATATAGGATTATTCTTATTCTTCTGTTCCCCTTTAGAACTATTTCCTATTGCTTTCTTCAATAATATGACACTGAAAATATTCTGTTTCAAACTAATACTAGAATTTTATCCAGAAATCTATGCCTTGTTTTCTTCATTTCCCATATTAATATATATTAGATGTAAGGATTTCATAAATAGTTTTTCATAAATGCTATGCTATTGTTAATTTCATCTCCTTAAAGAAGTAAATTTAAGTTTCTTTACCAGCAGTGTCATAGGGTTTAGTTATTAACACCAGTGTTGTATTGGTAAATTATTTAGGTTACTTATCTTACAACCCACTTAAAATCAATTTTGGGCAGCTCCAAATCAAATATTATTAAAATTATATAAGGACTTTTACAAAGCCATTAAGTAGATATTCTAGAACAGTATCTAAAACAAGATGAAGTATAATCATCTTTGTGATGAAATTTTCTTACGTGTTTCTTTTTAGGCAGTATTTGGCAGTGGTATTCAAAGATAAACCTTTAGAATTATGGGACATCAGGACATGTACTCTTCTCAGAGAAATGTCTAAAAACTTCCCTACAATTACTGCTTTGGTGAGATATAAATTTTATCTAACTTCTCTCATATGTATATATGTATATAAATGTTAGCTATTCTTACATTTGTTTGAAGAATTCTTACAATCCATTTGGATAAATACATATATTATTTTCCTTTTTAAATTCAGATTATTAGAAAAACTATAGTAGTGACTTGTCTATTATTAATTTTTTTCTCCAAATACATTTGAGTGCATTTTTTATTGATAAATCTTTATATGTTTCTTCTGTTAGGAATGGTCCCCTTCTCATAATCTGAAGAGTTTAAGAAAGAAGCAGCTTGCAGCCCGTGAGGCGATGGCGAGGCAAACAGTGGTATCAGATACAGAGCAGAGCAGTCTGGAGTCTTCAATGATCAGGTATCAATGCCAGTCTAAACGAAAATTCATATTAAGTATTTCTCAGAGATGTCATCTACCCAAGTTTATTCCCCATTAGCATTTATGTCACTAATTCTGGACTATGAAAATAAAAAGTTTAGCTGGACTGTAATTTAAATCAGCTATCAACTTGACAATGTTGCAGCATTGGGACAGCAACAGAAAGAATAAAATGCTAAAATGTGTTATACAGTGCTGTAGCAAAATACATCTTTTGTCTATTCCATATAAGGGTACAATTTAATGCTGAAAATATAATTTTATCAATCCGCTTTTTAAAAAAATATTACAGATTGTATTTGATATATTTTTATTTCTTTCTTTCAAATAAATATGGCTGCCTAGCTTACACATGGTAGTCCTAGGTGGCTTACAGCAATATGTCATAATATTTCTTTATGTTAAATTCCTTAATACAGGATTACTTTCCTATGATAGATATTTTATTTGTGCACATGCACCTGTATTACAGATATAGACTGAATGAAACACTTGCTGCTTTCTCTTTTAAAGCTTGTTGCAGGAAGCAGAGAGTAAATCTGAATTAAGTCAGAACATTTCTGCTCGGGAGCACTTTGTTTTTACAGATACTGATGGACAAGTTTATCACTTGACAGTGGAAGGGAATTCTGTCAAAGACAGTGCGAAAATTCCTCCTGATGTAAGTTGGTCGCTGAATGTCTGCTTTCAATAGTTATAGTTCTAAAACGTTTGCAGTAGATGTAATGAAAGTTCCTTACTATCTGCTGATGAAAGAGAAAATGAAGGAAAGTTCTGCAATATCTCGTTTTTGACATACAAATAAAAATAATTCAGCCTTCTATAAATTAATATTATTAAATGATTATCCAATTGACTTATATGTTTAAATAATGATGGGTGTGTAAGAGGCAATTTATCTTACCTAAGTTTATGTATATTTCAGATTATAATTTAATTGATTTTTAATCTTTGCTTTTTAATTGTTTGTAGGGAAGTATGGGCAGTATTACATGCATTGCCTGGAAAGGTGATACCTTAGTTCTGGGAGATGTTGATGGCAATTTGAACTTCTGGGATTTAAAAGCTAGGGTATCCAGGTAATTTGCTTAAAATTCCATAAAACCAAAATCGTAAACGATTTGTATCTTGTGACTGACTTCTTGATAGTGATCGACATAGTACAGGTTTTGTTGAATTACAACTATTTGTTTATTGTTCATAAGTTACAATGATACCAAAAAACAAAACAAAAAACTAAATGACCAGTATCCCACTTATAACCATCAAGGCATCCCCACATTCAAAATCTGTGTCCTTGACAACTGATGTATAATTATGACCATTGCAGTATTCTAGGATCACGTCATCACCATTAGCCACCTTCCCACCCAGCTTCTGACAAGCAAAGTCAGTGGGAGAATTTTTGATCAATTATACCCATGTAGATGGTGAGGGTTATAATAGAAATCAAAGTCTGAGCATTTTACAGCCTGTGGGCCATATCCATCCTTTTGGCTCTCCCTGTCTGGCCTGCAACAAGGTGGCGGGCAGTGGGAATCAATAGCAGTTCCCCTGTTTCTTATGTGGCCCCTTGGCAAAATGAATTGCCCACCCCTGATTTAAGCAGTTTTCCCCATCTGTTCCTTGTTCATCATCTCCCAGGGGCATCCCCACCCACCGAGGCTGGGTGAGAAAGATTCGCTTTGCTCCTGGGAAAGGAAACCAAAAGCTGATAGCAATATACAATGATGGGGCTGAAGTTTGGGATACAAAGGAGGTAAGGTATCAATTCAGTTTATTTTTTTTCTCTCTGAATTTGTTCTATATAGTAAAAATAATTTTTAATTAACTAGAAGACATAGGTGTCACTTACACTATTAAGGCCTTCTTAAATTCAGTAAATCTCTTGACTGATTTAGAAATCAAATTAAGGATAGTATATTCATTTTCAAATTATCATAGCATTCTTTCCAATGGATAAAGTGCTGGAAGCCCAAATTCAGTCCGCAATTAATGGGATGTGGAGAAAAGTAAAATGAATCAATATAAGCTTCTTTGAACTCCTGCAGAATAAACCCAATGAAATAAATCCATCACAACAAATAGAAGATATTTGTTCATAAATTATAAAGCAGAAATTAATACTAGCAATTAATTTGTGTACAGAATAGCAATCCACAAAATTATTTTTAGCTTATGTTTACATGAAGTATCAAATAAACATTTTAAAGCTAAGATTTGCTGTATCTTTTAGGTCCAGATGGTCAGCAGTTTAAGAAGTGGCAGAAATGTCAGTTTCCGTGTACTTGATGTTGACTGGTGCACATCAGACAAAGTGATCTTAGCTTCAGATGATGGTTGCATCAGAGTGCTAGAAATGACCATGAAGCCTGGGTGCTTTAGAATGGATGAACAAGAATTGTCAGGTAAGGTAAAGGTCTAATCTATCCCCATACACACACACCCGCCTTTTTTTGTGTGTGGAATTGCATTGTACAGTATTGCTGGAGTAAAATGGGAATGTTTCAGTCAGCATTGGAGTGGGGCAGAGTTATTTTATTTATAGAAATGGCATGAATTTCAAATTGTAGGTGTAAGAACTGGAGTGATAAGAACGATGTGGAATTGTAGAGAAAACTCATAATTTTAGACATAAGAGTACATGAATTGCCAAAAAGCAAAGAAGTAATAGCCTATTTTTTAAAGTCTACTTTTAGTGCAGGATGTAATTAAAAAGACTGTCTTTTAGCCAGTCCCCAGACTCACAAGTTAAATAAGTCATAATTTCAAAGGATTTAATTTTTTTCCAGTTCCTGCTCACAAAATATTGACTGCAAAAAATTAATATATTCATATGTTGAATTGGATATAAAGATTCCAATTTGAAAACAGAAAATCATGGCTTATATGCTCTTGATCTTCTTTCTTTTCCTAAACTCATAGGGAACTTACAGTCTGCCTGCTATTGCTATATTCCTATTCTCAACAACCCTAGCAGCATGACTGATTGTGATAATGGATGCTGCAGGTAGTAGTTCATCCCTTTCCAAGTCACAATTCTCTCTACACTGGTTGCATTCTTTGCAATACCTTGCATGCTATTCTGGAAAATCCATTAGCTTTGCAGTAGGAAAAGAAGGCTAGAAAATCTTCTGTAATTCAAGGCAATCCCATATGGATTGTGCTTCAGTTGAGCAACAATACACTTGGTCACAGTAAAAAAACAACAACAACCAATAACTGAATGCACAGTTGCTATCAAATTATTTGCCTGAATCTTTGAGGATGATCTAGGTATCACATTTTTTATTTAACAAAAGCAAGGAATTATCATTACGTGAACATTTGCTTTTCAATTTAATTTGAATGTGAATTTAGTAATTAATGTCTTGTTTAACACAAAAAAGATCAAAATACTTTACAAATATAAAAATAAAATGTAGGGGGAAACCCTGTATGTATATACACAGACAATAAACTTGTTTTGTTTTACATCTGTTACATTTAACATTTACTTCCTGGAAAATAGGTGTATAAAATGTTTTTATTCTTTATACTTCTACTCTAATATTTTTATCAATTAAGTTTGTTTTTCCACTTCTAATTATCAAAAAATCAATGACCTTTTATCATTTTTTAATTCTCATATTATATGCAAATTACAGAAGTGTACATAATGTCCCACTTTAAAATAAACTCTAGTTTTCTATTTAATACAGAAAGGTAATATATAATTTCTGCAAAATTTCTACTTGCAGTCGATAAATCTAAAATGCTGCTTTCTGCTTTTTATTATGCCATTTGATTACCAGAGTGTTGAATCCATAAATTACGCCTATTGTTCATAGAATTACTCATATCCAGACCTTCTAATATTAAATGTTTAATTTATTGCCAGATATTTTTGTGAAACGTTATATTATCTATATAGGGAGGATTTTCCCTTTCCACGTGATAAAATCTCTAGCACAGATTTACCATATGACTGTATGACTGACTTTTATCTTTATTGCTGAAGAAAATAGAACAGAGAATCCAGTGGCTTGCAGATATATAATCTACTTTACATCTGTCTAGAATTTTGTATTAAGTAAATGGCACTGACTGCCTAACTAAAATAGTAGGATGCACTAAAAAAAGAAAACATTGTATTTCAAGCTCTGAAAACAGACCCATTAAGAATTTTCCATTGGAATATTTCTGATAATTTTCTTCTAACCAAATGATTCTAGTCTCCTGTGTTTTGATGGGGCAAAATTTGAAAGATTTAAGTATAGAAAACAATAGGATCACCGAAATCAAACAAGAATCCACCCCTTTCTGCTTCATTTTCACCCTAAGTTCACAAGAGTAAAGTGAGTCGACATTCCATGCTTATTGAGACATGAAATCATCTTTCCAAATTTGTTAAAACCCATGTAGGAAACAATTGTTTCCACTTGCATGTTACTTTTTGCTCCTGCATGAATAACAAACCTTTGTTTAACTGCTGTGAAATATAGATTCATGCTGTTTTCAAACGCACTCTTCATAATAATAGAGACTTGATTTTTTTTGTTCCTTTTTTGAAAGCAGTAATTTGCATACCTGGCTGAAAACAGTATTTATCTGTCAATGCAAATGCAACTAAACATAACCTGCATTGGCTTTTCAGCCCTAATTATATGTTTAGTAATCGTTTCTTTTCCCAACATCTTCCCACATCATCTCTTCTAATCACAGTCTATAATAATGGAACAGAAAAGGTCTGTGCAATTAAATAGCTATACTGATTTAAACAAACAAACAGAAATAGATTAAGCCATGACAGTTTAGATCTAGGGCCTCAAAAGGACCGCCTACTTAACATTTAAATGTGTCTTCTGAATATTGAAATATTTTATATAGTCCTCAGTAGGAAAATTTGAAACACTTTAACCCCAACCTGGTATTTCATAACTAATTATAAGAATCTACATTGTGATACAAACAGAGAAATATATTTAAGCCAAATATTTCCAATAATAATTAGTCCAGTTATATGCATAGTTGAGAGACCAAAGACCAAAATACAAAATTATAACAATCAGCCAGGATCGTTCATGAGTTGGAAGTTGGACTAGAATTTTTTACAGCTTTATCATGTCCCTGTTCATTGGGGACATCCAAAATATGAAGTGATCCAGACCACACAAAAATAAATGATGCCCTGTGTGATAAAAGGTCTGTGATCATGTCTAGTCTTCTTTCCTATTAGCAAAATTCAAATACTTCCTTCAGCAGATACAAACTTTCAATGGGAACAATTATTTTAGGAGATTAACCACCAAAAAGAAGCTTTTTCTAAAGGCCATTAAACGGATTCTGACATAACTAAATGTCTTAAATGATTTTAAAAATAAATTTCTTTATTAGTTATGTATTATATTTTTGTTGTTAGGGATCTGATTGTTTCTATAAAGCTATTTCTATATGAATGTCTACAAAGTAAAATATGTTTTAAAATCTAAACATAATGCCAATCCCTTATCCTGAAGAAATACTATTAATACACAAAATCTCTTTCCTCCCAAAAATAAAAGTATATTCACTTTTTAAGATATTCAATGAATATTACTTGCCTTTAGTTGCTATTTTTCTTTTTTATCCTGAATAGCTAAGAAGTACACACAAATTTAGTAAGAAGTTACTCATTTGCTGTAATCCAGGTGTGTCCAACTTTGACAACTTTAAGACTTGTAAACTTCAACTCCCAGAATTCTCCAGCCATCCCTGCTAAAATCATTTGGTTTTGCTATGGCAATAGGTTTTATATTTCATTTTTCAAAGTTCAGTAAAGACAGATAAGGGTAGAATAAACATTATTAGCCTTATGATCAGAATGTCTTTTATATTGATTTTAGTTATTTTTTCTTCTCCTATTTTTATTTGTAGAACCCGTATGGTGCCCATATCTTCCTCCTCCACGAGCATCCTTAGCTTTAAAAGCTTTCTTACTTCACCAACCTTGGGATAATAAGTATTCTTTGGATATATCATACATGTAAGTTTAATATAGAGGCCTTTGGTTTTAGAAAATAGCAACATATATATAAGGGTTGGGTTCAGCAGCTGAGTAGTTAAGATGCTGGGCTTTTCAACCAGAAGGCTGGCAGTTCAAGACCTAAGCACTATGTGACGGAGTGAATTTCTATTATTTGCTCTAGCTCTTGCCAGTCTAACCTGTAAATGCAAGTAGATAAATAGGTACCACTTTTGTGGTGAGGTTACAGCATTCTGTGTGCCTTTGTTGTGTAGTCATGCCAGCTACATAACTATAGAAGCATCTTTTAGACCAGGGGTCTCCAACCTTGACCACTTTAAGACTTCAGCCATGGCTGAAGAATTCTGGGAGTTGAAGTCCACAAGTCTTAAAATCCACAAGTCTTAAAGGTTGGAGACCCCTCTTTTAGATAATGCTGGCTCTTCAGCTGTAATTCAGAGATGCAATTCCGCCTAGATTTGGACACAACTGGTAGAGGAAACCTTTACCTTTTTATGTAAAGGTAAAGATGCTCCTTGTGAATCTGATCAAATTAAACTTAGGAACAGCATGTAAATTTAATTTCAGATTGTCAGCACTTGACTACTCTAGTCATTAGTAGTTGAAACATCTTGATGTCACATAAGCAATCAATATTTGACTCTTAAATCTTTGTTCATTTGTTCTACAGCAATTATCCAGAGAATGAAAATATTAAAAATATGTTACAAGAGCAGTTATATTCATTGTCCAAGTAAGCATATTTGAGTTTCTTATATTATATCTTCAAAATGGATTAATAATTATGCTACCAAACTGCATTAATTTTTTCTTTTCCAACAGTTTAATTCAATAATTTGACATATTTATTAAAGTAGCTTTCTTAGTTTCCAACATCAGTTTTTCTTGGATAAATACTAATACATGTAGTCATACTGATGTGATAGATATATTACTTCCCATTTAGTTCAGCAGATATTAACACATTTATAACAATATTTAAAATATTGTAATATCTGTGGAAGCATTATATAATTACATCTAATGAGAATTTGATAATAATTGTTAAGGCAAGACTTTGATGAAATTAATGTACTATGGGTTTATGCCTTTAGCAAAAATTGTTGCTAATTCATATTTATGAATTTCAGGATATCGAACATGAAATTCTTGTCTTACTATTGCTAGTAAAAGACTAGAAAAATGTTCCAATAGAAAAGTCAATATGTAAACATTACAATATGTAAACATTTGGCTACTATTCTTTCATACCAATTAGGTCAAATTGTCCTATATGGTTACACAGTTGATACAGGTCCTTCCATAATGTTAGGTATCCATTTCATCAAACCAATAAGTCATTAATTGAATAGTATGTATAATTGTGTGCCTGTGTCTATAATGTTTATAGCTATGTCTAGGATATGGAGAACTAAGTTCTTTTTGCACAGGCATTTTTAAAAATGCAAGAGGCTTGGTGCAGTAGTACAATACTCATATCTTCACTAGCGTGTAAAGTTAGTAAAGTATAGTTAGGTTGTATTTTTTATTTATTGTTTTAATTCTGTTAAAATGAATGAGAATAGTTTGCTTCTCAATAAAGAGCTGTTTGTTTTTATTCTTTTCAAAACTACTTTTGGTAAAAGGGGAAGTATTCATAATACATGCCTGAAATGGTTTAACTTCTTTTTACAGTGATGTCAAGAAACTTTTGCTTGATCCAGAATTCACTCTTTTGCAGCGTTGCTTATTGGTTTCAAGGTAATATAGCATTTCTTAAATAAGTTTATTTTAATAATAGTTCTTACATAGTGCTAAGCCTGAATATTTTCTGTTTCTAAATTAGTACACTATTTATGTTTAACAGTGTAGATCTACCAGGATTAGATCCAATTAGTGCTGTGTTAATTTTTGTACAGAAATGAAAAAAATAAGGAAAACTTCATTATGGTAATGTATTGGTTTGTTTAGTTATAATTATTTACCCCAACCATTGTAAAATTAAGTGTAATAACTATTGTGCAAGAAATGGTTCCCATTTACCTTATTAATTTTGAGGTAATATAACATTGGTTAACAATCCAGTATTCTTTACTATTGCAGATGGATAGACAAATGTTTATTGGATATTGCTATTTTCATATCTGGGAAGTACCTTGGTTGGATTTCTGAAGAATGCTTGATCAGTTGCACAGGTTTTTGGAACAGCATGTTGCGGAAACCCAGTCTTGGTATCTAATGTAAATTTGGGCACCATAACGAACTGTCATAATCAGATCTTTCCTGATTCTTCTCTTTGATATCCTAGAAGAAGGAAAGCAGACATAGACCTTAGATTCCAGCTTTTGTTTCTTACGGTTTCCGTAACTCCATCTCCGCATGTTAAATGGTCAAAGATGATGGGAGTTATAGTCTTCAGTTATTTCAGCTTAAGTTATACCAATTAAGAGTTATATGAAGTCCTGAATCTCCCTGCTTTCAGGAAAATAGTTCAGAGAATTCTCTTTAGTCAGGCTTTTTTATTTTATATCAGTGATAATTTTAGTATTTTTCCTGATTTTTATATTTTATTTTAATGTATTATGTTAGGTTCCTAAAAATAGAAAAACTGTAAATAAATTTAAAGAAATACATCTGAGAGTGCAGCATGGTTTCATAGGATGTATGAATGCACTTACTGACTTTAAATCTTAACCATTAATTGAGGTTTTTATTTGTCTCAGGCTGTATGGGGATGAATCTGAACTACACTTTTGGACTGTTGCTGCCCATTATTTGCATACTTATTCCTGTAACAAATCATTAACCATAAAGGCAGAAGATGTAGTTGCTTCTCAAGAAAACTGGATCAGTCCACTAGATATATGCTACGATATTCTCTGTGAAAATTCCTATTTCCAGGTATTGCTTGATTTTTAAAACAGTAAGTACATTCAAGTCCACAAAATATTCTTTAATAATTTTTACAAGCTTGTTCTCATTTCATTTGAAGCTTTCAGAGGTACAAACACAATAGTTATTTTTAAATGGAGTAGAACTCACGTGTCTGCATATATGTTAATACTGCTTGTTGCAATTTGTACAATCCATTCAATTACACTTTTTATGTACAATCATAATCCTAATTAGAATGGCTATTATGAATTTCAGAAGCTTATGGAGAGCTTTTCCATCATGATTTCTGTTTACTAATGTGTAAGAACAGTTTCATTTCAATGACAAGCAGAAATCTTCATTTTTTTTCATAGCAAAATGAGGCAGCATAATTGGATTATTATACTATTGACTATTAATAAAAATTTATTCTTAGCAGCATTTTTATCATGCAGATATTCTACTTGAATCCACAGCCATAATCCTGGACAAAGCATCAGTGCCTTATTAACGCTCAACTTAATACTTCATTTGTTCTTATTCCTAATTCCCTTTAAAGCTATTTGCTTAATTCTGATACCAATTTTGTTCCATTTGCTTTCCAGTTTATTTTAACTTTCTTACACTTGCATTTTAACATTTTCTTCAAAAGCTTTTCATATGTTTTTATCACCATATTTTTACCTACATACATGAATATGGAACTGAAGCAACAATGGAAATTGAACCAGATTTTATTCTATGCCTCATGCCAATTTACTTTTGATTTTATCCTTTATCAAAAATGTATTTTTTTTCTATGATTCCTGCAGAAATTCCAGCTCGAAAGAGTCAATATTCAAGAAGTTAAAAGATCAAATTATGATCACACAAGGAAATGCACAGATCAACTCTTGCTTTTGGGACAGGTTTGTGCTGCCAATTTTGGCTTTTTGTGTTGATTTAATCTTCTTTGATACATGTATTTTATTAGAAATATAGGAGAATATTAAGCAATATTGGTGATGTAAATTATTATACTCTGATAGTTATCTGCTTTCCTCTTTCCAGACTGACAGAGCTGTGCAGTTGCTTTTGGAAACCAGTGCCGAGAATCCTTATTATTATTGTGATTCACTCAAGGCATGTCTTGTCACCACAGTTACTTCCTCAGGCCCTTCCCAAAGTACCATTAAATTGGTAGCAACAAACATGATTGCAAATGGAAAGCTGGCAGGTATAATTTCCATTCTCCATATTAAATTCAGATAAGAATGCTTCAAAAGTTTGAGCATGCAGCTATTAAAATGGATGTTATTATTTAGCTCAGAGGGGAATGCTAGACATCTCATTGTCTTTACAAAGAGACAAACAGTGACACATGCATTATATTTCATTATATTATATATATAATATATAGCTTTCTGTATATAGGAACAATTTTACAACATTATCAATCCCTCCTTTAGATTTACTTTTAATTTCATCTAATAATGTGCAGGGGAGGCCTGTTTTCTCCTTCCTCTGATAAAGATTGATAAACATCTTATTTCTACAGGTCTTTGTTTTATTAGTGCATTAAAAAGAATGTAGGTGAAATAGAGGCAAATTCTGTCAACAGTCAAATACTGTGATTAAACGAATTCTGCTTTGAAATGTTTATATACAGGTAATCCTCTACTTACAACAGTTCACTCAGTGACCGTTCGAAGTTACAACGGCCCTGAAAAAAGTAACTTATCACTGTTTTTCACATTAATGACCATTGCAGCATCCCCCTGATCACGTGATCAGAATTCAGATGCTTGGCAACTGGCATGTATTTATGACAGTTGCAGTGTCCTGGAGTTATGTGATCACTTTTTGTGACTTTCCAAGAAGCAAAGTCAATGGGGAAGCTGGATTCATTTAACAACCGTGTTAATAACTCCACAACTGCAGTGATTCACTTAACAGCTATGGCAGGAAACATCATAAAGTGGGGCAAAACTCACTTAACAAATGTTTCATTTAGAAACATAAATTTTGGGTTGAATTGTGGTTGTAAGTTGAGGACTACTTGTATCTCTTTGGGGGGGAGGGGTTGTCATGTGTTGAAGACCAAAACAGTATTAAATGGTTGTGAATATCCTAAAATTGAATCAGAAAGTTACAAATTAGGAAGCTGTTTGTACTTTATCTCTACAAAAAGCAATAGTCTTATCATTTTAAACTGGGAAAGACGTGTATTGTGGCCTGTTGGCTGCCGGCCCTCCAACACAGCCAACACAGATGAGTAGGTGGCATGGGAATCAGGGCTAGCATCAATGCAATCTGAGAGCTCTGAGGGGCATGAGGCAATGTAATTGTCAGAGATAGAGACAGAGGTGGAGTGTGGGCCATCTGTTATCCTCTGATGGAAAGTCAACAGCCCCCAGATCTGGAGGTGGCTGATGGGGAAGAGGAGGAACAGCTGGGTCCAGTGCCTGAGACGCTGTTCTGACCCACGCCCTTTTCCAACAAATCAAACACAATTCAAAAGGAACAGAAACCTTGTAATACTTTTACAAAATAATTAGCTGTGATAAGCACAAGCCTTGCCAAACTGTGCAAGACTTGCCAAAAGACAAGAAATTGCAAAATAAGAATCTTCAAATACAAACTCAGGATACTGGAATGTCCATGAGGCTGGAGTTTCAAAACGTCTTTGCCTTCTGCAAAGTACATTCGTTTCACAGCTTTTAGCTTCTTGAAGGAAGTGCCATTACCTTGCAATCCTGCACGCACGTGCACTTCGCACAGGTTCCTAAGAAACCTCTTCATCACTGCTGCCAGCCCTCACAAGGCAGCAGTTCACTCCCTAATGGTCCTGGCCTCTCATCTGAGTCCTCACTCTCCTCAGCTGTCCGCACCTGCTACCGACTACCAACACACACGGATATTCAGAAGGCAGAGGAGAGGAGAGCAGTGGAAATCTATGGGCTGATCCTTGGGGATGGAAGAGCCACCGCTGCTACTAACGAAGCCCCACCCTAGCTCTGGGGATAAAAGGCAGGGGGCGGAGATGAATAGGTGTGGCCAGACAACTATTCATCTCCCTGCCAGCTGACTTGTTAGCCTGCTGTGTGAGAGAGAGAGACACTTTTTGCTTCTGGCACTCCTAATAAAGGAGAGGAAAATGTATTTAACTACAGAGGGTTTGTTGTGTTTGAGAGCCGGGTCAGAACAATGTGATAACTTTTTTTTAATTTGAACTGTGATTCATTAAGATTTGGTACATCCCCCCCCTTTCCATCCCCCAGAGGGTGTCCAGTTACTGTGTTTAATAGATAAAGCTGCTGATGCCTGTCGTTACCTACAAACCTATGGGGAATGGAATCGAGCTGCGTGGCTTGCAAAGGTAGGATGTTTATCAATGTAATTCCTATCCAATTTGCTTTCCCCTTTTTAATAAATAATAAAAAAATGTATAACAAAAGCCAAGAAAAATAGTAGCTAATATGCTTAAAGGAAGTGTTTACAAATAGTCTTAAACCATGAGTGAATTAGAGGTACTGGTGGATATTTATCAATGTCAGTCAATAATTAGAAAATAATTTAAAGCAAGTGATATAAATTAAGAGTTATTACATTTAGCTACCTTACAGGCACATGTGACTTGAACATACAGGAATGTTTTCAAATATTTTGAATCTTTTCTAGGTTCGCTTGAATGCAGAAGAATGCGCAGATGTTTTGAAGCGTTGGGTGGATCACCTTTGTTCTCCACAAATCAATCAAAAATCCAAGGCAATTCTTGTTCTACTTTCCCTGGGTTGTTTCATGAGAGTGGCTGAGATGTTACATAGGTCAGTTCATATACTCTGTTGACTTAAAAATATTAGCCACTTCTCTGTATGCTTTGTACTTTGTAAAAAAAATAAGAGTAAAAAAATACAATATCAACTAGATGCAACCTCTTGAAAGTCAAAACAGAAGTCATTTAAATATCTGTCTGAATAAAGATACCTGTTCGTCAGTTCAAATAGATATGTTTTCAGAGAAAAAGTATATTCTATAAAGAACCTGATTTAGGATACCCAACTATTATGGGAATTAGTCTGAGGGAATTCAATGTATGAATATGATGGTAGGTATTGATTAGATTGCTTAAGGAACAATATCAAAAGTGGTGCTTTGTTCATGTTGATCTATAACAACAATAGTACCTTTTGATATCATTAAATGGAATGAGTTGTGAGGTCTTTGTAGTATTGCCTATTTCTAGTTTTATTCTGACTAAAAGTCTGGTGCAGAAATATATAAAGAAAAATGTAAATGTAAATAAAAACTCCTTAGTAGGAAAACTGTTTTTATAGATGTTTGTAGTATATTTTCTAGGTGTCAGTTATTTTTTGTAAATAATTAACAAATAATATACAAGTTGAAAAATATTGAAAATGAAATCAAATGACATAAAATTGAAGAGATCCAACTCTTGTCTCACTCACCATACATCTTTCCAAATGAGCACATAATATATTTGAATAGTTATATATTTATTTGCTTTTATGAATAGAAGCACATATATTTTATTGATTCTTATTTATATTTTTGTGAGTGAACTTAAGAGTTTTGTGTCTGTTTCATATATCGGAAGAAATATTTCTGCGCAGTGACAAAAGAAATTATCTAACACAATCATTTATTCTTGTTTTCAACAGCATGAGACATTTTGATCGAGCTGCATTGTTTCTTGAGACATGCCTTAAGTATGGCACTATTGAAGTTAATGAAGATGCAAATATCCTTTTTTAATTATGCTTAAATTTAAGCATAAAAATCTACTAATAGTGGAATTCTTTATTAGGTGCTGTGTATGTAAATCTTTTTTTCAGTCTAGGGCAAAAATAAAAAGGCTCTAAAGTGATAACAGGCAATGTGTTAAATTAGAAACATTTCAGTGTCAAATATTTTCAGATCTAATAGCAGGATTAAATACAGTGCCAGCTTTAAGCATTGTCATCCAGAAGTCTGACACCTGATTATTCATTTCTATATTCCTTAACCTGCCTTTCACAGAAGTTAATCCATGCAATATTTGCCGATTATGCGAGAAGCCTGAAGTCTCTAGGGTTTAAGCAGGCTGCTATTTTGTTTGCCACAAAAGCAGGAGTACCAGGCAAAAATCTGTTGAGTGAACTTGAACAGAAGGAAGAGGTCAAAGAATGAGAACTCTTTAGAAGACAGCTAGAAGTTGTGATTTCCCATGGGATGTGTCATTCGTGCAATACTACTTAAGAAAAAAAGTTTTTTTTTTAATTTAAAAAACCGTATCTTTTATCATAATAGAAATATAACTAAAGAATGTCTTGAATTTTGTTTTAACATTGGTAGAGACAGTTTTGGTATTAAGCAATGCTATATTGGTCTTTGACTAACAACTGTGTTTGTAAAAGCTTTTTGTAATTGGATATTTATCTTAAAGTATGATTTAAAATTTGTGAACTAGACTCAGTCCAACATTTTTCTGCCCCTCATCATTTAAGATTGCCTCCATATGTCCCATGAAGTTATACTGGAAAAAAACCTGCACAAATTCCACAGATCTATTCCACCATTCTTTGAAATTTTTATTGGTTTACCAATACATTGCTGATCAAAATTACTTATGGCAGTCAGCACTGCAGCTATTCTGATGTTTCATTGTGAAATGTATATCTGCAAGAAAATTCTCTTGCCCCAAAGTTATAGTATAAGGCCATTTTGCAGTTCCCAAACCTAATTGGACCATGCCAACTGAGGTAAATCTTAGACAAAACAATTTGCAGATTTTCTCCATATATCTCAACTTGTATTTAATAATAAAATAAATATTATAAACTAGGAAATTAGGCAAAAGTCAGATATGAAATTCCAGGGAATCAATTGGTTGTGCTTTTCAATAATAATGTAAAAAAGGCCTATCACATTCATTCTTTTTCTTCCAACAGCCAGTCAAAATCCTGAGGAACATAGCACTCTCTAGTCCTATTATTTAGACACATTCTGCTTCTGCCTTTGGAATTAACTTGATGGCATCACACGAAGTGATTACTTATCATTTAATTTTCTATGAATTTGTTTTATCCTTTAAAGCTTTCTAAATAGTGGCCATAATAAAAGAAAACCAGATTCAGATAGTTTCGACTTAGTTCCGTTTAGTTTTACCCTAATAGCTATTTAATAGATCTTTCTGTTTTGGCTTTTTAAAACTTTGTATTGGTTCTTTCCTGTCATTATATCATTTCATAATTGTGTTTAATCAGATACTTAGGAGATAAATTTTAACTATAAATTGCCCCTTTTTGGTTCCTGAGATTGTCAAAGCCTTCTAATTCCACTGGGTGGATTATCTTATAAAATAAATTGGTGTGGTATAAATCTAAATATCAGAATATATTCAGTCTTAAAAGCAGAGAGAGATTGCTATAGCTGTATCCATCTTGATAAGCCATTACATAAGAGCATTATTTAAATCTATGGTGGTAGGAATAAATTAATATAAAACAGAATTAATAAATTCTGCTTCCAAACCCTCTGAAATAAACTTACTTGTAGGATCATATATTAATAGAGGGTGCATTATAACATAGCAGGCATATTTAATCTTTTAGCATTAAACTTGTCTACAATATTCAGTCAAATGTGCTTCTTGTTCACACTCACACCTGACAATAGCAAACTTGTTTAACTAGAAAAAAATCAATTAATAGTGCTGTATTGAAGGACCATTGTGAAATGAAGTTTGTACTTGGATCGCTACAATCTTAGTTACACTGCTCAATAGTAGTACATTTGGAACAATGAAGAAAGTGAAAAAGAGAAGGAAAAGCTCAGTATTTCCTATAAGATTTCAGAGAGAAACACTTTTACACCTGGATCTGTAAATACTTTCTGTAAACTAGGTAATCAGTTCTGGGTGTGATGTAAACGGATGAGAGTGAGAATTCATTTTAACACTTAAATCTCATCAGTCTTTGTATATCATACAAAGCAGTTCACAGAGTGGTGTATGTTTTTATACTTTATGTTGTCATTTAACACTGATTTCAAGAGCATTGGGGTTTAAGGTTGAAAACACAATTTGAATCACAAAGGACTTTTTACTGTTTCAGGTCCCTTCATTAACAAGGTAGCGTGAATGGGTTAGTCAGTGATAGTATGTAATAAGTATGATTGATTTAAAATAGCTATTAATCACATGAAATTAAAAGTAATTGGATTTTATACAAAGCATGGCTGAAAATAACTATTCAGTGGTACCTGGGTCCATTTTCCAATGCAGTGATTTAGCATTAAAGCATTCTTTTCAATTTTGCAAGACTTAATTCATTAAATAATTAATTTTTAAAAATGTTAAGTTGCTGCACATTTGTATATTGTCAATCATTGCTGTTGTTCAGATAAACAAATGTACTTGCATACAGACATAATGTTATAACTCTTGTCTACTGGCAATAGGAAATTAAGATTTCACTTCATTTGGAAAAAAACAGATGAATTTAATTGTTCTCTTCTAAATCAAGGCATCGTCATTACTCTACTATGAAGCTTTGAACTGCCTGGTTATGCTAAAAAACTGGATAATTGCATGCACATGCCAAATAGATAATTCAAGGGTATTAACCACATTTTCCTGACAACAGCTAATAAAAATATATATGTTATTATTATATAATGACATTAGTGTTGCCTTCCCTTCCCTCTATAAGCTACAGTGAATCGGTGCAGGAGCCCAATTTTCAGTTCTGAATATTACTCCTGGCTGTTTCTATGTGACTTGATAAGAAGGTGAACATTATATGCAGACAAACTCTATGATGTCAATTAAGCCTTTAACAATATTCATAAAATTACATATTTGAATGAATGCCTTTGTTTCAGTGAGCGTTCAGATAAAGCATCCTTTATGAAGCAACATAGCCGCTTCTTTTCTAAGACGTACCGTTTTGCATTACTTTGTTTTGCAGCTCCTCCTAGGCTTCTGCAGAGCTTGTAGTATCTTCCATGCTGGACACTTTCATTAAATACTATGAGCACTGCTGACACATCAAAGCAATCTACCAGCGGCCTTCCTGGTGTGCACCAAAGCTCTTCCAGGATGGACAGAATGAGAATATGCTGAATTCCACCATATGCATTGATGCTGTCCAACTTTGAAGCATTTTGGCCAGTTCCAAGGAAGTTTACTTAGAAAAAAAAACCCTTGTCAATGCAAGTCTAAATAACATTGCATAGGCCTAATAATAAATTAGGTCTTGAGGAAATATACAATAGACTAGGTTTTAAATGAAAAGAGGTATGAATAAAATAAGTGTAACATTCCTAGCTGTATTCTGAGTAGTATTCGTTTTACTGTGAAGTGGACCTAATGAAATTAGCTAAACGTTAATTACAGAATTTTAAATTAGACTTAATTGTCATTCCTGAAATCTGTGTGATGACATTAGGCACTTTTTAATTGGTACTGTGATGTTTAAGATAAGCCTTACTTGTATTACATGTATCTCTTCATATGTTTACCATAAGTGTGGGATACCCAGAAGTAAGTCCAACTGGACATAATAGATATATTTGCAATTATACATGTGTAGGAATGCAGCCTTATTGCATTATTTATATATTTTGTACAAGTTGGAAATTATTTCCATCAAAATCTTGTTCAAAAATGAAAAAAATATTATTAAATGTTATGTTGAAAAACAGAAATTAAAATCAATTTTTAAAATTATATTTTCCTGTGATACTGACTTACTATAAAAAGAGCATTTCTAATTTAATTTTATTTATACAATTTAAGCACTACCCAACTCAAAATGATTCTGGGCAGCTCACAGAGTAACAAAAAAAAAAATTCAACAAAACCAGATCAACAAATAAGGAGATAATGATCAAGATGGTGACTTTGATTAACAATAAAACTCATAAGGGTTTCTATTCACCTTAGTCCAAATTTGGGGACTAGGATACTTGTAGAGATAATTTCATTCCAAAGGACAGATATGACAAAGGCCTGCTTCCTGCATGTTCTGACCCAGGCGTCATCAAACTTAATAAAACACAACTGATTTTAAAAGTAAAACCTATTTTAATGTGACACTGGGAATTACTTGCATTCCCAGCCAAAACTAATTATACACAGTTCCTCCAGATAAGAGCACACTTTTCAGTGCTGTAGAATGCTGCCAAAAACAAGTCCAATTAAGGCTAACATAAACCGAAAACCCAGAAAGAAACAACCAGAGTACAGAGCTTCAAGAAGGACTCGGAAATTACTGAACTGCTTTGCTTTCTGCAAAGCTTTTCGTCATTGAGGTCTGACTTCTATTCCTTATGGGAGGGGCAATCACCTCCCAGCCTTACTCCCGAGTCGCTCCTTCTGCTTCAGCTGCTTTTGACTTCTAGCAGCTCTGCACACATGTGCGCTGCTGCTAGACTATGAAGGCTCTGAAGGCAGCACCACACTCTCAGATGGTCCTGGCCCCATCCCTGCATCAGATGCAGGACTTTCATCCAAGTCCTCTCCAGACTCCCTGACTGGTTCCTTTTCGTCCTCACTGTCCGATACCTCTGCCATCTGCACCAGCTGCTGGCGAACCACAATACTGAATTCCAAAAGATACTGTTTAATTCAGATTTACATGCCAACCCTATCAACTCATATTGCCTGGCTTAGATCACAGAAGATCACTCAAATAACAAGATTCTATGCCATGTAGGGATTTATATAGTTGGTAGTCAGCATACCGTGAATCACACCTGGAAAATTGTTCCCTTAGTGGCCAAGCATAACTGAATAACATATTTCACCTCAAACTATAAAGATCATATGGCTGTGGCTATTGACCATTGACAGTTTTATCCTTAAATGAACTTATCTAATTCCTTTTTGAAGTAATTTAAGATGAGGATATTATCTTTTGTTGACTACTTCTATGGCTATAAGAATAAGTATTTTATCTTGCTAGAACATTATATGCATTTTCTGTAAAATATGAATATTTATATAATACTACCACCTCACTGTTTGTCCAAAATAAAATGGCCCAACTAGCATAAGTCTTCTTCAGAGAATCGTTCCATCCCCTTAGTTTATCTTTTATGCAGTTTTTTTTCAGGTTTACAATATTCATACTGTTAATGTTATCATCTTAAGCGTGACCACCCATGTCAAATATAATGCAATAGTGGAATCTGAATTAACTATAGCATGATATCTATGGAATAATTCACAAAACAGGTTGAATTTATCAAGGAGCTTATACCATAAATATTGTGTTGTGATTGTGAATGTCTCATTGTTAAAGGTTTGCTGTAATAGAACAAATATGAAAAATAGTCACATTATTGAAGACTTCACTTGAGGAAATCAAAAGGGTTTGATGATTAGGAGTCAAGGCTAGAACAGCAGTTCTAAAGCTGATGTTGAGCTTCAATTCCCTTAAAGATTTAGATTCATGGAATCCAGTGATTGGCAGAATATTATCTTTATTAATGTTTTCTTAGTCCTTTAAAAATATACTAAGCATAACATTTTCTAAACAAACTATTAAGCCAATATATTTGCACTGTTTCCTTGTTTACAGTTTTCTTTTTAATTACTACACAGTATTTTGCAATAAAATCTTGCTTCTGTGATCTAATACAAAGCAGAAAATCCCCCCCCCCCCCCCATATAAGGAGCCAAATTCCACAGCTATTTCACTACTGGGGTAAAATAGGTAGAAAATATGTGAAGTATAAGCAGTCCAGTTCTGTTCACATGGCAACCTGTTAACCAGCTTCACTGATCTTTTTAATATATACGGGAGCACATGATAGTGAAATCTGCTTATCCACTACATGTACACAAAAATTCCAACTTCCAGAAGAAGAAAACCAGTGGGACCAGGAGAATCACCAGTCTTATTATCTCAATCTGGAAGAGTTTCTTCTTCCAGATCAAGTTCTTCCGAAGAACCTAGATATTTTAATGTATTGGCATAGGATGCGCAGATCCAAGCACTTAAATGTGATGGCTTTCTAACTGCCAGTTTTTTTAAACCACTGAATTACCATGCCTGGTTTATACCCTTTCAACTTGAATTTTCAGATCTTGATTATTATTATGTCACTTAAATAACTGCAAAGAGTAAGCAGCATCCAAAAGATTATAACTAACTAATTGAAATAAAATAAAGGTTAACTGAAAATATATTTCCTTCTTGCTGTGGGTCATTACAAACAATGCCAACAGTGAAAAGAAGGGATCATTGTACACCGAAGTAAAATGAACGGAGTATGGCAGTACAATATAATATTTCTCATTGCCTTATGGTACTCATGTTGAAATCCTTTCCATTTTCTGATTCAGGTGCTATTCAACTAGAATACTTGGTGGAAAAAAGTCCTTTAACAATCCAGTTACCGAGCTGCTGTATTTGGTTCATTCAGCAATGAACATGATATCCCCCAATACAGATACTTCTTGACTTACAACAGTTTGTTAGTGACTGAAGTTACGTTGTCACTGAAAAAAGTGACTTACGTTTATTTTTCACACTTATGACTGTTGCAGCATTCCCCTGGTCACGTAATCAAAATTCAGAAGCTTGACAACCAAGTCACATTTATAACAGTTGCAGTGGTCCAAGGTCATATGATCCTCTTTTGCGACCTTCTGACAAGCAAAGTCAATGGGGAAACCAGATTCGTTTAACAATCGGGTTAGTAATTTAACAACTGCAGCAACTCGCTTAACAAATGTGGCAAGAAACGTTTTAAAATGGGGCAAAAATCACTTAGTTTTCACTTAGCAACATAAATTTTGGGGTTCAATTTTGGTCCTAAGTTGAGGACTGCCTATAATCTTTTGTGTGCTATAAATGCTTTATACTTTCCTTTCTATACAAAACAGGCTGCTGACAGGTGAGATATCTTCCAATTTCCTCCAAATTTGTGGAAGAAATCATTACCTATCCGTATGAAATACAAAGATTTCACTAAAATTATACTGTATTGGTTAAGGTTAATAGTTATCTCTCCTTTCAGTGTAATCTCGCTGACAATTTAACAATCCAATGAGATCTTTTGACAAGAATAAAAATTACCTTTTACTTTCCTGAAAAATATGTGGAAGCAATGTTTCTAACCATTGAGGTCTGAAATCTGATAAGCCATTATCAGAATGTGACTGCTGTTTATTGTGGGAGCACACTATTTCATTCCTTCTTTTTTCCCCCAGCAATCAGTATTTGCAAAGCTATCACAGCAATCTATGCTACTGTTATAAGGCTCTGATCACCTTGAATCAAATGGCAAGGCCGGAATTTAAATAGAAAAATGTTGGAAAAAGCAAACTACTCCATACCACAGGGTCACTCTCAGAACTCTGTGAAACCAATGAAATACCAGTTCAAGTAGCCGTTTAGCACAATAGCCTTGAGAATATTCACATTCAGTGCTCTTAGTGACAAGGAAAAGGAGATTATGTCCCACTGATATAACGTCACCTTTCAGAGAATTTTGTTTGATTAATCTGGATTGAAGAAATTGGTACAAAGAGATAGAAAGACAGTGTTACATGGATTGTCTTCCCTTGCAAGGGAGAAAGAATGGGGAAGATGCATCATGCGCTGGCCATGCCCATGCCCAGTTTAGCAAACGGGGGGAAGTCATGATACATCACATGACACCACCATGATGACGTGAGTTTGACACTCCTGACTTAGGTGGATTGTAGAGTTTATATTATTTTCACAAGAAAGTTGTTTCAAAATTTTCAGGTAAGAATATAGAAAATCTCAATCTTGCCATATTACACAGGATGGATTTTGTACACTATGATGTATTGCTGCTGTGTGTGCTGAACATACACTTTCCCCCATTTTAGTGTATTCATTGTAATTAGGACACTGGTTTGACAATTTGCAAGTCTGGATTTGAAGCCCAGGTGCTGTTGTGTGGCAGGGTGAGCTCCCGTCATTCACTGCAGGTCCTCCCAACCTAGCTGTTTGAAATCATGCAAATGTGAGTAGATAAATAGGCATCACTTTTATGGGCTCATTAATGGGGGCATGAAAGGGGTCCCAAACAGGTTGTCTCCCTGGCAATAATGATGTCATCGGCTGATTCTTTCCCTTGGTGCTTCTGACATGGAAGTGTATGAGTGTATATGGAGGAACATTTTTCTGATAAGATACAATTTAAATAAAAAACTGTATTTGGTAGCCCTGTATTCAGGTCTTTTGTTTTGATTTGCACAATCAGCCAGTGCTAAGTCAGAAACGTATCAGCTTCTTTTTCAAAAAGTTGCTATGAAAATAATTTCTTTGTACATTTTCTTTACCATTCTTTCTTTCTTATACTTCCCTAAATTTGAAATTATCTACTTGTCTAAATTTGAAATTACCATCAACTTTTCTCTCACCAGCTCTTTCTCACATAAGCAACTTGTAAGATAAATCATTTTGTCATGGTTTTATAGACCCAAGGCTGTTTTACTCCTATATATTATTTTAACTAACACAGGGCAGAGAAACTCCCCTTTAATTTTTCATACTAATATTAATTCAAGTTGATGAAAGATTTACTTTAGAGTTTTTTTTCACAGTCTGATGTCCACGTATTCATCCAGCTATCTGTGGGCCAAGAGACATATGCAAATGGCTCGGAGCTTCATTGCCTGAGCCTTTCTAATAGTTGCAGCCTTTATGTTGCATCAATAAAATTGCCAGGAAAGAATGATGAAGAAATTTCTCTTGTGAAAACTTTTAGCAAGCAGAGGGTTTCCTACACATGGAAATTTTGCCCTTGTTGCAAAAATTTTGAGAAATCATCCAACCAATTTTTATACCTTTTAGAAAGTAAAAAAAATAACTGATGGAAATACAGGTACACATAAATGATTACCGAAGCAAAAGGACTAGATTTTTTAAAAGTGTAGAACAAAGATATAACATTTGGGAGAAGCTCAGGTAGCTCCCCCTTAATTTACTGTACTATAGGAAGGATAAGGGGGAGCATAAAGAGAATCTTGAATTTCTTTTGCTACTGACACTAAAAGTAAAGTTGCAACTACAGTACATGTTTCTTGTGGGAGATGTACAATATATTGTCTAACCTTAGAGAAATTATGTTAGAATTGTGTACATTTGTTTGAAATCAGTATTATGCATCCTATGCTTTGATGGAAATTTTTCAGGAGGTTAAAAATGAAAACTTTCATCTCTGCAACTCTTGTTTTTTAAGTTTATAATTCAGGAAAGCATTTTGGTGAGCTAGACTTCATAAAAGAGAATTAAGATGTCAGAATCATAAATGCTACCAGGAACAACCCCTCATTATTCTTTCTCACTATCACTTATATGTTATTATTAATTTGACAATAATATTTATGAGATGCAGCATCGAGATGAGATGGGCAGTATTAGGAATGTAAGTCACCTAACAGTTGGGTTGGAAATATATAAACCAGGATAGACATTTTAATCTGTCTCTTTAAGAGAATGCTAAAATTGTAATTGGGTGTGGTTCTTCAAATGGCCATAAGATGGAGCCAGAAACCTGGTTTCCCAGAGTGTTGCTAGTTGCTAGTTGGTCGATGTTCTGATGTTCGCTGTTTTTGGTTCCTGCATTTCCCTATTGACTGTTGCTGATCGTCGTTATTTTTGGATTGATATGAGTCTATTACTGAACTGTTTTTGATACTGAACTTTGTTATTGGATTATCGCTGGACTGAAAACTGAATGCTATAACCATGTATGACTTGGACTGTTTGCTGGGCTTTGCTTAACTATTTACTGGAAGTAAAACCTACATTTTACTATACAATGTAGTTGTGTGCTGTGTGTATGTTATTCAACATTACTCTCACTACATCTCCCTGTGTGCACTCATTCTCCTAACGGGGAATTACCAGCATATAAATTTCATAAATAAAAAAGACCTACCTGAATGGTAGGGAAACTTTCCATATATAGTACATTCCATATTCTCAAAGAATAAAAACCTTTGATATAGATCAGAGCTTTGGCTTAAGGCATGAAGCTGCTATATGGTGGAAGGTGCATGAAAGATATGGGAGGCAGGCCAAATTGGTATATACCCAATGTACTTTTGGGTTTATAATTAACTTCCTGGGTTTTATTCCTTGCAGGTTCATATATCTTTAGATTGTGTAGGCATCATTGGCCAGTTTTTGGTTCAAAGGAAACCAATACAAATGAGCCAAACAAGAACAAGCTTTGTTTTGCCTCTTTAATAACAGTAACATATCAAGTTTGAAAAAACACAATGGCAGACTGAAAAAGGAAGATGAAAAGAAGCAGAAAGAACATTGTTTGGGCAAAGTACTAACTTTATGTCTGAAAGGGTTTCTCATTCCCTCTCTTCCCCAAACACACACATACACACACACATCACATGCATATTGTGTATTCACATAGTAAGGATAAATGAGTGTAGCTAATAAGATGTATTTTGACTTCTTAATGAATGGTTTATGTTCCTCGTTTAAGAAGGATGCATGTGGTTTCAGAAAATAGGAGCAATAGCATTTAAGAAAACCAATTACAGTTAATTTGAGTGTAACAAGATAATGAAAGGATGTACACAGAGAAAAGCTAGAAACAGAGCACAATTCAGGGAAGATACATAATTCAGGGTACAGACTTTACCAGAATTCTTTCCCTTCTTTATAAATACAAAATACAAAACACAATTCTAATGAAGAATTGTGTGTGTTTTTAATCTAAAAAGAAATCACCTCATTGCCAACTGTATTCTAGACAGAATGTAATACTGTCCACAATGATTCATACAATTTTGTAGGCAAAATCTTCAGCTATAACCATGACTGCAATATTTACAAATATTTGGTTGAATTGATAAGAGATTATAGGATTTGATGTGCAATATATCTGGAGGACAGCCAAATATGGATGGAGAATACGAATGCTTTAGAAATGCACTTTAGATAGTTCTTTTCTCTCCTGATGCCACCTGGGTCTAAATCAATTTCAGTTAATTATATCCAGATTGGGATGCTTCAGGAATTCAGTCTAGACCAGAGGTGGGAAATGATGGCTGTTTTATGACTTGTGGACATCAACTCCCAGAATTCCAAGCCAGCCATGCTGCCTCAAGAATTCTGGGAGTTGAAGTCCATAAATCATAAAGGGCTATCATTCCTCACCTCTGGTCTAGACTGTTTGTTTCCACAGCCTTCTGTCAAACAGTTTCTCTGTTGTTGTGCCTCCAACTTTCCATGCTATAAAATTCATTGCCGATTGCTTTCTTTTCTTTGGGTGTAGCTTACCAGACATATGTACATTTTGGAAAAAAAGTGTTCCTTACCAAGTTAAACATATGTTCAGGCACAGCAGGCAACTTTAAAATTAATGTTTCCTTTCTTGTTTTTTCCCCAGATTTGGCTCATTAACTTCTCCTGCAGCTAATGAACTGCTTTGATTTCACATTCACAGTGAACTGTGGTTGAGCAGAAGACAATTTCAGTCTTTTTCTGCCCTCCAGAAATGGCTGGTAGCCTATAATTCTTTGCAAGGCAATGTGCTCACGTAGATATGATATATACAGTTGTTCCTAAAGTTATCATTAGTACCAGTAAAGTCAAGACCCTCTTTGGATCGAATTTATTACTTACTTCATATAATTATGGAAATTATTTGATCTCTTTTTAGCATGTTCAAGTCCAAACAAGATTATCAAGATGTTAACACTTGGGTATAACAAAACAATAATACAGTATGTGATATATATTTGTGATTTCTTTCAACGGAACCTTTAGCTTTTGTAGATTAAATTTATCTCTTTCACACACATGCACATACTCACACGTAATCTTGTATCTTTTTCTCCCTGAATCACTCTACTTTTACTCATTTCATCACTTTTTTGGCTATGTTCATTTTTTCAAGTTCCTGCTTAACATTACCATGAAATGGCCTGTTCCACATTCAGAGTTCTTATCACCCTAGTATCCATAACTAATTGTCTAATTTGTTTCATCCTTAAGAATCAAATCAACCATACTTTAGGTTAAACTTTCCTTTCTTTTTCTATGCATATGTATAATTAATTTTTTAATTAAGCCATATATCTGAAATAAGCAAATCTTTTTCCAAGCAGATACTCATCAAAGAATCTGTCAACTTTGAAGCAAATCCATCTTGTGCTGCCTCATAGTTGCTATGAAGCCAGGAAGGGGGAAGGGAGAAGGGAAATAGATAGCCAGGCTCCAGTCAAAACAAAATTCTTTCTTATGGGAACCAAGGTCATTGAAACAGGTGGCCATTGAAAGTGGAGAAGAGTCTGCCTTCCATCTTCATTGGACAATGTGACGGGTGACACTTGGGAGGGGGAGCTTGATTCTTTTATCTAGGTAAAAACCATGGGACCTGTCAGAGTTGGTTTTCATTAGCTATGCTGATATGATGTATCTAATAAACATACCCTTTGAGAAATCTACCTGCCTCAAAGTTATGCTTTCAATGGGTGTGTTACTCAGAACGCTAACAAAATCATTATTCTCACTCATTCTTGAGTCTCTAACTGGCCTATTCACTTTTTCTGTATCCTCTTGTCTCATTTCCATCCATCCATTAATATCACCTGCTAGAATATCCATGCATAGCCCCATCACATTCATTGCAAATGTTGCACAACTTTCCCGTAAAGTAATCCTCAGTTCTCCCACCATTCCCTGGATCACAACATGGAAACTGAATAAACTTTTCAATATGTGGAAAGGGTCCTTCTCTTTTTTAAAAAAAAAACATGTTCATTTGCTGCTGTATCTACAGTGCCAAGCTACTACAGGAAGACTATTTTCCCCCGAAATGAAAATTCTTTGACCATCCTTTATGTTAGGAAAAAAAAAAAAAAACAAATAGGAAAAATCCCAACTTTTCTATGAAAATCCTTGGGGATATGCAGAGATAAAGGACAAGCAATAATCAATTTTCATTGCTCCATGTGTTCTTCTGGAGTGAAAATAGACTTGCTGCTGCTGCTGCTGCTGCTGCTGCTGCTGTGTCTACCCCACATTTTAGAGCAGTGGGCCCCAACCTTTCTGGCTGTATGGACTGGCAATGGCAGCAGCAGTGATAGTGTTTCCTTTCAAACGTTTCCTTTCAAACAAACCTGACTCCCCAAAAAATGCTCTATCAAAATTCTCCACCCAATTAGTGGGTTGTTTGTCCCACAGCCACAAATCCACTCTCCCCAGGAAAGCTAAAACTACTTTTATTGAAATCGCTATACCACTAGAATTTTGCCAATTGGATTGTTGCATTCCTCTTCCTTCTTATTGTTCAGTGATTAGGGAAGCATTTGCCTGAATTGCTTCCAAATGCTATCTCTTTGTTCTAGACTCTGGTTTATAGTATCTGCACATCTCTGTCAACTTAATCCTTCCTTACTCTTCCTTACTCATCCCTCATTTGTAGATTACTTGCTTCCAAAAGTTATAAATGAATCCTGCTGTATTTAGGGCCCTCGTGGTCCTTTTTCTGAAAGAGGATGAAGATCTATTCCAAAGCCCTGCTTGGTGGCACCACTGTTTCTTCTCAAATTATATTCTGCTATAAGTCTAATGTAACTCAGGATGATTGTGTGTATCCCAAATAAACATTCTGCTATTTAAATTGCCAAGATGCTACGGGAACATGCATGTTTACTTATTTGCTAGTTTATAGAGTGACAGAAAACAGTCAATCACATAATTTGCCCTTTCTAATCAATAGATAAGCACAGAGAAATCTAAATCAATCAGATGCATTAAAGACATGCTGCTTTAATGATTTGCATCATTAAAATAGTAGCATTTTCTTTTTCAAACTTGGCAACCCTAATCATTATGCAAGTAATACTTTATTAATACCATAGGAAGGCTCTCTTCTGCTAAGGGTAATTTCTTAGGAAAAGATTATCTTTCCTGTAAATTTTCTATGTCGCCTTGACAAGATAGCATCAATTTACTCGGGGTGGGATTCAAATTTCTTAACAACCAGTTCTGTGGGCAAGGCCTAAATTTGTGGGTGTGTCTTGATGGTCATGTGACTAGGGTGGTCATGGCTAGGTGGTCATGTGATGGGTGGTCATGGCTAGGCGGTCATGTAACTGGCAAACCAAATATAAGTGGTCCTCACTTAATGTCCAGTTGCTTAGCAAGTGTTCTAATTTATGACTGACCTCTCCAGAGCTATGTGACTTATTTTTGATGTTTTGACAACCATACGCACACACACACACACACACACACATGCACACACACATACACACTTATGACATCCCACACAGTCTTATGACTGAGGTTTTCTATGTTTTTGCCAGATTCCAACAATTCCTTCTTGTTTCTGGTTAAAAATGTCCATTGGGGAAAATGGACTTGTTTAACAACCAGTCTTTGCTTAATGATCACAAGGTTCCCTTAATGAGCACGGTGTTTGCCTAATCCACGGGTCTGCAACCTTAAACACTCAAAGAGCCATTTTTCTATTTTCTTTTAAACAGGTATCTCTGTCTCTTTCTTTCTCCCTCTCTCTTTCTCATCTCTCTCTCTCATCTCTCTTTCTTTCTCTCTCTTTCTCATCTCTTTTTCTCTTTCTCCCTCTCTCTGTATCTCATCTCTCTTTCTCTCTCTCATCTATAACTGTTAAGATTGGAAGCTGTTTTTTTATAATCCTATATCTTTGAAGTTTTTTCATACGCATTTGTGCATATGTATCCAATATTCTTTTTTCCTTTCTGCTATGTATTCAAAATGGCAATGATTTTGTGTGTGTGTGTGTATGTGTGTGTGTTGCATGTGTATATGTGCATTATGTATGTGTATGGATATGTACAGGTAAAACTCAAAAAATTAGAATATCATGCAAAAGTTCATTTATTTCAGTAATGCAACTTAAAATGTGAACCTAATATATAAGATAGACTCATTACATGCAAAGCAAGATAGTTCAAGCCGTGATGTGTCATAATTGAGATGATTATGGCTTACAGCTCATGAAAACCCCAAATCCACAATCTCAGAAAATTAGAATATTGTGAAAAGATTCAATATTCTACACTCAAAGTGTCCCACTCTAATCAGCTAATTAAGCCATAACACCTGCAAAGGGTTCCTGAGCCTTTAAATGGTGTCTCAGTCAAGTTCAGTAGGAATCACAATCAAAGGAAAGACTGCTGATCTGACAGTTGTGCAGAAAACCATCATTGACACCCTCCATAAGGAAGGAAAGCCTCAAAAGGTAATTGCAAAAGAAGTTGGATATTCTCAAAGTGCTGTATCAAAGCACATTAATAGAAAGTTATATGGAAGGGAAAAGTGTGGAAGAAACAGGTGCATAAGCAGCAGGGATGACCACAGCCTGGAGAGGATTGTCAGGAAAAGGCCATTCAAAAGTGTTGGGCACTTTCACAAGGAGTGGACTGAGGCTGGAGTCAGTGAATCAAGAGCCACCACACAAAGACGGATCCTGGCCATGGGCTTCAAATGTCGTATTCCTCTTGTCAAGCCGCTCCTGAACAACAAACAACATCAAAAGTCTCTTACCTGGGCTAAAGAAAAACAGAACTGGTCTGTTGCTTAGTGGTCCAAAGTCCTCTTTACTGATGAGAGCAACTTTTACATCTGATTTGGAAACCAAGGACCCAGAATCTGGAGAAGGAATGGAGAGGCACACACTGCAAGATGCTTGAAGTCCAGTGTGAAGTTTCCACAGTCTGTGTTGATTTGGGAAGCCATGTCATCTGCTGATGTTGGTCCACTGTGCTTCATTAACTCCAGGGTCAACACAGCCGTCTACCAGGAGATTTTGAAGCACTTCATGCTTCCTTCTGCAGCTTTATGGGAATGCTGACTCATTTTCCAGCAGGATTTGGCACCTGCCCACACTGCCAAAAGCACCAAAACCTGGTTCAATGACCATGGGATTACTGTGCTTGATTGGCCACAAACTTGCCTGACCTGAACCCCATAGAGAATCTATGGGGCATTGCCAAGAGAAAGATGAGAGACATGAGACCGAACAATGCAGAAGAGCTGGAGGTCGCTATTGAAGCATCCTGGTCTTCCATAACACCTCAGCAGTGCCACAGGCTGATAACTTCCATGCCATGCCGCATTGAGACAGTAATTGCTGCAAATGGGGCCCAGATCACGTACTAAGTACATATGCATGCTTATACTTTTCAGAGATCTGATATTGTTCTATGTACAATCCTTGTTTTATTGATTTCATGTAATATTCTAATTTTCTGAGATTGTGGATTTGGGGTTTTCAGGAACTGTAAGCCATAATCATCACTATTATGACAAATCATGGCTTGAACTATCTTGTTTTGCATGTAATGTGTCTATCTCATATATTAGTTTCACCTTTTAAGTTGCATTACTGAAATAAATGAACTTTTGTATGATATTCTAATTTTTCAAGTTTCACCTGTATATTTCATTTAATGTGTGCCAGTGTACTTACAGAAAAAAAATGACAATAAAAGTTATCTTATCCTATCTTCCTTCTTTCCTTCCCAACCCCATTCCTCCCCACGCCCTATTTTGTGTTGCCTTCCCAGCCAAGTACTTACCAGGTCTGACTCTGTTTAGCTTTCTAAAATCAGCCTACTGAAATAAACTAAACTAAACTTTTAGTTACCAAACTAAACTGCTCAATAATTTACCTACCATCACTATCTTGCACCTGATTTCAATGTAAACAGCCAATCTGCAGTATTACTAAATTTTGCTAGGCATCTGCTCCATGTTATTTTCTCTTCCTTGATAATCTAATCTTAGCTGGGAAAAATTGTCTGGAGTCATTGGCGAGAGCAGCTCAGCACAGAGAAAAGTCACACATCTCCCCATATTCCTTTCTCCCTTCCTCCTTATTTGTGAAATGCGCTAAGTTTAAAGGTGCTGTGAGAGACTGCTCGCTAAGAGAGGAATATGGGAAGATACGCAACTTTTCTCTGTGCTAAGAGAGCTGCTCTTCCTTGCCTCCACTTTTGATGTGGAGAAAAGTCGGTGGGAGTAGCAGTGGGAGATGGGGGATGCAACAGCAATGAGGCAGCAATGGCGATGGCAGCAGGGAAGGCAATGGCAATTTTGGCAGCATTGGGGCTTCCGAGACCAGCTCTCTTCCACCATCCATGTGACTGCATGCACAGTGCATCAGGGCTTACAGGCTCTGCTCTCCACAGCTGCCACCAGCTGTCCTAAACTTGATCAAGGGGCGCCTTGCTGACACAAGCCTCTCCATTTGTTCCTTCCTGCTGCTCTTGCTGCAAGAGCAAGAGTTTTTTTCCTGGCACAGTGGGAAGCTTGCAAGTCTTCCTCCCATTGGAAATGGCTCCTGAGCAGCAGAGAGAAGCAGAATTCAACCTGGCTGCTTCTCTGCTGCCTGGGGCCCGTTTCCAAATGGGAGGAGAACTTGCAAGCTTTCCACTGTGCCGGGAAACTCTCTTGCTCTCCCAGCTGGAGCAGCAGGTGAGAGAAGCAGCTGCTGACCTGGGTGGAGCCTATACAAGCCTCTCCATGTGTTCCCCATAGGAAGGCAAGTGGTGGGAGGAAAGTGACTGGCATCAGCAGCAAAAGGCAAGTGGAGGGGAAGGCGGCCGACAGCAGCAGCAAAAGGCAAATGGGGGGAAGGCGACCGGGGCTTGCAGAGCCTCACCCAGGGATATCTGTTCAGACAGAGCTGCAGCAGAAGGCAGGCAGTAATGTTGCGCATGTGTGTGATGTCACACATGCATAATAAGGACTGACTGGGCAGGGAGTGGAGAAGCAGGCAGACAGGGGCGGGCCCAACCAGACGCCCGATTTACCGGCTCTCCAACTATGGAGAATCATAACAACCAGATCTACTGAACCGGTCCAAATCAATAGAATCCCACCCAAATTTACTATATAGTAATTTTGAACTGTTCCAATAATATAGATACCTTAGGATTATTCTGTGTTCAGATGCAGGCAAGCCAGAAGACTCAATTGTAATACTAAATCAGCAAACTGGAAAGTAATCTAGATCATCTCTGGCTGATTCAAGAATCCCCTGATTTAACTCAGGACCTGACATTCATAAACTGGAATCTGTCTATCTCTCTTTGACTATTATTTAAAAATAAACAAAGAGATATTTAAGACTTTGGAGATTAATTGAATTAAATGAGTCTAGCCACAAATTGGGGGAAATGTCTGTTAAATTTTAATGGATCTTAGTTCTGCAAACTTGGCTCTGACAGTAACCATTGGATTTGATGCACATAGAAACAGGTAATAAAGAGATAAACATTATTTAGGCAGTTTAAATCCAAACTGTAATTAAAGAATTATAATTATAGTTGCCTTAATATTACTTAATAAAAATATTTAGAAAAGGTTCTATATTTCCATAACAAGCTGATACTAGCATAGAACAGGTCTTCTATTAACTTCTTAACAATGGGCCTAGAGAATAAATATTGCTTTTTTTCTTTTAACTATTATTTGTGTGTGTGTGTTTGAATCATTTATTGAAATTTCCTAATCTCTGTAATAATAAAAATCAATTTTTAAACATAATTACATAATTCTTGCATATAAAATCCAAAATCCCTCTCTGTAATAATAAAAATCAATTTTTAAACATAATCACATAATTCTTGCATATAAAATCCAGCAGAGGGCAGCAGAGGGCAAGCAATATTAATGAATGCTCCCAGCTAAATGTTAGCACAGTAATTTGGCCATTGCACCTAACTGGTTGTCTTTTCTTTTCCCACCTCTCTTTTCTTTTTTCTTAAACTTCATTTTATTTCCATAAAAGCTATTTATACTTCCCTAGTTTCAGAAAGCCAATCAAGAAAATAAGATGGGAAAAAGAGAAATGAAAATTTAAATTTCTTTCAAATAAAGAAAACAGTCCAGAATTTAAATTATTTCACATTGAATTAAAGAGTGGTAAGGTCTTATAGTTTCTGAGACCTTTCACAGGGAAGGCCCAAGAAGGGGGAGAAGAGAAAAGAGACAACAAGCCCCACATCCACAAGGGAATTACTCATCTTCCAGACATAGAGAAGCCAGAACTCCCAAAACCCCGAACCATGTGTCATGCTAATGGGGCTGCTGCTAATTTGTAAAGGTAACATCTGGATGGACCCAAATTTGATATCAAACCTCAAGGTAACGTGGGGAGCTATTTCATTATAAGGCAGTGTTTCTCAACTTTGGCAACTTTAAGAAGTCTGGACTAAACTCCCAGAATTCCCCAGCCAGCATACTGGCTTTACTTCTTAAACTTGCTAAGGTTGAGAAACACTGTTATAAAAATTTCTGGTTTTGTTTTCTTTTTTGTTCCAGGCTTTTCACCAAATTTTTGTTTTATATATTTTCTTCCCCAATGACATTTTGATTGCTCATTACCACAGATTAAAGATAACACATATTTTTCAAAGCAAGTTGATCTCCACTGATAGTGAGGAATATTTTTCACGATACTTCAGTAATAAATCTCGTCAACTTCTGACATTACCTCAGATTCAGAAAATGCTCTCCATAGTCCCTAGAAAGTGGGGATTTGTTTCCCTCTTCAACAACAACTTTCTTCAAAGCAATCTGAGCCACACTTGAAGAACCGATCAAGAATGGAACGTCTGTATGTCAGTTTCCACAACTTTTCCAACAGAGGAAAAGATGTAATGAAAAGAATAATGGAAAAGAAGTAATGAAAAAAGAAGTATGAAAAATCCATAACAGCAAGGATTTGGCGTGTCCAAGTTTTCAGAGACATCTAAGAACAAATTTGCTTCTCCACCCAAGAATGTATGTTTTCTTTCCTTCAGTTTAAGTAAATTGTTGCTTGAAGAATCTGATTAGGGAAGTAAATGTTTTCAATAAGCTATGACAAGGTAAAAACTCAAGTCATCTCAGGTGAAAGAGACCAATTACTGTTGGGAGATATATTGGTTTAATAAATCATCATTTCAACAACCCTGTTGTTTTAATACTGCCAGCAATTACATCACTTGTTAAGCATTCTTTTTTGGCTGTAGAAAGCCATCTTGAAGGATAATTCAAAATGGCTCTTTCAGACTTCAGTTTCTGCATATAATTTGTGATTCAACATGTTGGAATAAACATTGTTCTGACGTTTAGCAGAATATAGAGAAACTTTGCAAAGCAGCAACACCTTAAAGCTTCCCACCATGTATACCACCTTTTACTTTTCTTTTATTCATACTTTTCTCCCCTCTCAATGCCCTGTGAGCATTTAGTATTTTTCCTAAATGAGAACTAAGTGAGAGAAACCATATTTAAAAAAGAAGCTTCCAAAATTGCTTTTGAATTTTCAAAATCAGAAGCACATTTCAGAACTCCAGCTGCTGACAATCAGCTGTTAGACATCTAGATAGCAAAGAAAACATTAACCATTGGAGCCATTTTGTTATTTTATTTTTGAAGCTATATATAGATACTATGAAATAGCATGCTCTCTCTTTTCACACACCACTTGAAGATAAATGAATCAAAAGTACAATTTCAACTTATGCTAGTGGAACTGCTAGAATATAGTAACATGGTATTTAAAAGGATCCAAAATACTACCACAGTAGCATCAGACTGAATGGTTTTTGATACTGGGCATGTGGCAGAAAATTGATTATGGGTTATTTATGGTCCTGAAACAGACTAAGAAATATTATTTACAAAATTTGAGGCACAGTGTATTCCACATGTATCTCTGCAGAAGAAAAGTGAAATCTAGGAATGACAGGCTAAATCCATAAATAAGCTGGTATCTCAGCTTGCAAGATTTTTGTGGAACAGCTAATTAGAAGGCCATATATAAACTTACTTGCATAAACAGAGGAATTCTTTTATTTTTAATTATTCTGTTGCTAGTTTAGGTCTGCACACTGGTTGGGATGTAATCTGGAAATGGAGAATGTCATAAATATCCTTTGTTATGGTCAGATCATTTTACAACCAGACTCCAGATTTCCGAACCACTGCATGGGGATGGAGTTACTAAGAAAAATGTCCCAACTATCTGGGTTTTGGAGGAGCTGAGAGGATGAAATGTATGGAAAGACTCTAAAAGTAGCACTATACAAAGCTAGAAATGAACCTGACTGCCATTTGTCTATGTTCATATTTAGATCTACATAGTAAAAGATCTATGTTACTCATTTTTATTAAGTGACCCTGTCACATTGACCCAAAGGAGGATAAGAATCCTGCAGGCTCCAATGAAATTTGTATGTCATTTTTTGTAGATAAAGTCACCAAGCTTCCTAAGAGTTAGAGGCCAATTTAGCACATTCAAGGGAGGTAAATGGACTGATGAGAACTGGGATTTAATAATTTTCAGCTTGTAGAAATTTTATTTGAGGTGTGGGCTCCTCTACCTGCTTCTTTGAAGGAGTGAAAAAGGGATGTGTTCTCTCTTTAAAAGGCTATATCTCACAATTCAGCCATGCTTGACAGTTTCCACCCAAGATTGTAATTGGGAATTAACTTCAGAAGCTCCTAAAAGAAATGCATTGTCTATATTTGTTCCATTTAGGATTCAGTCCAGTTACAGGATGGAACTGTTCACTGGAACTTTGTTGCCTGCATGAGAAGAATGAGTCCAGCCTAGACCTAGTAGATTTGGCAGTATTTGGTGCCATCAATCATAGTAACTTAGTGGACTGCCTATGAGGATTAGGAGTTAGAAGCACTGTTTTGTGCTAGTTTTGTGCTAGTTTCAATTCAATCTGAGTGAATGGCTTCAGTTGATAACAAGGAGAAGAGTGAACTAGCTCATGGTTATTCCAATGAAGTGTAGTCTCTATATGATACTCTCTGTATTCTTTAATTGCAAGGAGAGATTATCTGTTGGTTTGATATGAGATATCATTGTATATACTCACCCCAGACAAGAATGGAGAAATTCTGGAAATCCTGTAACAATGACAAGAGTGGTTAAAGTTTGGATAGGGAGTAGCAAGCTCATATTAAACTCTAGCAAGACAAAGTTGCTATTCATCCATTAATATCTTGACTTCCTGAAACATTGATTCCAGATGTGATTTTGGACAGGATTGTGCTTCCCATAAAGAAGCAAGTTCATGGCTTAGAAATCTTCCCAAACTTCTGTTTCTGCTTGAGTTAAGAGAATCTTTGCCTTTGATTCTTCTTCCATCTCTTTCCATTGCAATGATCCATGTATTTGATTGATAACTCTACTACTATCAAAAAGACTATTAGTTCACATGCATCAATTGAAATATTGTAAAAGAACTTCTATAAAATAATATAAAAGCTATTTTAAACCAAATTATCCACATAATTATCAACCAATCAATGACAATATCATCTCATCCCCCCAAAACTCTCTGAATTAATTCAGAATAACATAATGCCTCTGATCCCTAACCATTAGGCAATGTGGAAGTTTTCTGTGGTCAGTGGTAAGGACCACTGCTGTGGAGTCTAAGAGGAACAAGACAGACTGCTCCCTCCAGATCATGATAAAAGTAATCCACAAAAACAACCAATGCCATTTTCATCCTATGCCCAAATCTCAATTTTGACTGGAAAACATTCAAATAGGCTCCCTTTGCTAGGGTGGTCTATAGTTGTATCCCATTTACAGTTTCAGTAACCTTCCTAAAAAGAAGACATTAGAGATAACAGGATAAGAAATAAAAGTTTTATGTGAATAGTTTGTTGGACTCCAGTCATCAGTAAAAGAAATTAGAGACTTGGAGAGAGAGAGAGAAAGAAAGAGAGAGAGAGAGAGAGAGAGAAAGGAAAGAAAGAAAGAAAGAAAGAAAGAAAGAAAGAAAGAAAGAAAGAAAGAAAGAAAGAAAGAAAGAAAGAAAGAAAGAAAGAAAGAAAGAAAGAAAGAAAGAAAGAAAGAAAGATTATGGTTGGTAAAAGTACATATATGAGAAATAGCAAGGAGTTACATATCTTTGTGAAGCAACACAGTTCTCTTGATAGAGGTAAGGAAACAATGCATTTTTCCTTGTCAAGACATGTTAGATTGCTTGAAGTCTCTCTTGACATTTGCAGAACCATTCCACAAGCACAGGGTCGTCCTATGATTTTATGATGAGATTTAAGAGTAACACACACCTTCACAGCATTCTGGAAGCAGGTGAAAACATAGCTCTACCGAAGGGTCATTGGGGATGAATTGTATACAATAGATTTCTTAACCTCAACAAGTTTAAGATGTGGATTTCATGTCCCAGAATTCAGCAACCAGCATACATCTTAAATGTGCCAAGATGGAAAAATGTTAGTATACAGCAATACCATTTTCTATAATTCCCTATTTTTCCTAGTTCCTACTTGAATTCATTTTATTCTGGTTTATACTTTATTATGTGAATTTTGTAAGCCCTCTAGAGACTTAAAGAAAGGTACTCACAGAATTTGGTTTCAGGCATTCAGATAAATCTAACAAGCCAAAAACAAATAATGTGGACCTTTGTTTACCTTTTAAATATAGAGACTAAATTTGTTTCGTAATTTGTTTCCTTCAAAAGACAATTTTATAGGAGTATTTCACATCAGAGTAGAGAGCTTTCCACAACTTGCTTATATTACAAAAAAATTACATATAGAAAACATTACAGATTTTTGTGCATATTTTAAGTGATCTATAGAAAATAAATTATGTGCATACAATATTGAATGAATTCCTCTTACTGTTCTAGCTGCAAAATTTTGGAAAATATAGTTTCAGCAGAATAATTCAAGAGCATATTATAGCACATGCTCAACAATGATTGTATGACTGAGCTTTCTCCAGATAGGCCATGATGAAGTAGTACAATGGTCCCCAAGCCTCTGAGGTGGTCAGCCTATTTGAAATTTTGACATTCAAAATTGGTCTTCTCAAACAGTGGGTCTTCTCAGACAGTGACTGCCTTTTCCAATCTACAAAATGGCTGAAATGGCAAATTACTATTATTTACAAAACAGTAATTAGAACCAGTGTGATTCAATGGTCGAATTGTTGGACTAAGAAAACACAAATTCTAGTGTGCATGAGTCATATAAGCCCACTAGACCACTCTGATTCAGCCCAGTCTTTTTCATTAGGTTGTTGTAGGGATAAATAGTAGGAAGCAATGCTGTGTATATTGCCCTGAGTTAATGAATGAAAGGTGAGATATAAATTACATAATGTTCAGGATACTGCTTTCTATCACACTTTCTTCAAGATGTTTCTTAATAAACCTCTTTATCTTTGCATTTAGGAAAACTGCCAAAAAAACAATTGGGTTACAATTAATTGCTGTTTTTACTTTCTAGAAATAGAGAATGTACCAGGAGATTCTTGGAATTAAAGCAGTTGCTGGAAGAAACATTCCATTCATTTATTTATTTTTAATGTAAAAAGTTATTTAAGAAGAGGAATCTGGTGGGTATGGAGAAAAGTATACCTAAAAGTTCCAGCACAAACAAGAATATAAGGGGGACCTTAGCAGTAGCAGAAATTTTCTTATGTATTTATTTGTTACAATAGTTATAGCTTGCATACTACCTCAGGCAAGATATAACCCAACAAATCCTTAACATAAAACAATGAAATGCCATAAAACCAAATAACAGTTTAAAAGAAAAAAAGCAGCAATGATTGCGATAAAGTAGAGAGATATATACAGATTTTCATGAGTGACAATAAAACAACTTGTTATTAGAATCTTTATTAATGAGTAATCTTTGTGCATTAAAAAAGAGCAGATAAAGTTTCAGATAAAGTTAAAACTATGTTTACTCAACTGCTAGCTTTTTAGTGATATTGAGCCTGCTTTTGAGCCTTTTTTATTTAAAATAAACAAAATAACTGCTATCTTGGGTTTTACCACTGTGTTTAGAAAGTTATTTGAAAAGTTAAATTGTTCACAAACACTGAAGGAACTATTGTGGCATCCACCACAAAAGCAGTTTCTATATTTGTGGTGATGGTCATCCATTTTTCCCATGCTATCTTCAAGAAAGGCTAATCTTCCGTGCATCTAAAGGACATTTAAAATGGCAGGAATTGGAAGCCAATTAACACAGACAGTTGGAATTATACATCCCTTCCCCTCCCTTCTGCTCTCTTCTCCTCAGGAAAACGTAGTGCCTCTGATACCATGGTCAATAATACAGAAAGCTACTGTGGAGTATAAGAGGAGAAAAACAAATATGTTAACTCTCTCCACATCATGACAAAAGTAACCTACAAGATCGACCAATACCATCATCTCCATCCCATGCCCATGCCTGAATTCTGGCTGAAAAGGATTAAGATAAGCTGCTTTCTTTGGGATGGTCTAGTTTTCTTCAGTTTTCAATAAAAGTTATTTTTTAAAAAGTCAGGAAGTACCCTCATGACAGACATTGTCTGGCTGGGTATCCAATAGGAGCACTACTTTCACACAGACTGTTTCAATCTTGGGTAGTTACACTTTTTAAAGATTATTTTGGATTTGCTTTATTGAACAGCATTTACATCTTCAGAGATATATCCTATTTATTAAGTTTATTAATAATTCATTAAGTTTATTAATAACTTATTGATAGGACTGGGAAAACTGAGAGTAGTGAAGCCATTTGTTATTCAATGAAATTTCCAACCCTTTACCTTACTTAGCATGAAATCAAAGAAACACTACTTATTAATGATGTATGAAGAAAGATCTGTCATTTTTTTTTCTTAGGGTTTTTTGCACAAGTGCAGGGTCTGCTTTTTTTGGATCAAATGAGTGGGCTGACCGAGAGTGAGTGGTCCAAAATCACACAGGAGATTTCATGCTTAAGGTGCGCTAGAACTCTCAGTTTCCTTGTTTCTAGTTTGGTGCCTTAACCATTAGACCAGGGGTCTCCAAATTTGGTAATTTTGAGACTTGTGGACTTCAACTCCCAGAGTTCTGAAAGTCTCAAAGTTGCCAAGTTTGGAGATCCGTGCATTAGACCAACTAGCTCTCCAATGACCTGAAAATTATTCTTCATTCAAACTTGTTATCATGATTCTTAGTCAAATGCCAAGTGACAGCTTTAAAGATCTTACACTTCAGAAGGAAACAAAGTTTAAAAATATGACTTGACTTTTGCTATTAGGAACCCTGTGTATGTGTGTGTGTGTGTGTGTGTGTGTGTGTGTATTGTGTCCTCAGAAACTTCAGTTTCTACATTACATCATTCCTATGTACAATCCTACTTTGTTCATTTAGAATTCCCAATCCACCTGGTGTGATATAATACTTGTTGCTCATTTTATGAACTACTACAGCTAAAATCCAACGAATTCTTAATTATAGTGTAAATGCCTCTCTGCTGCAATATTTCCTGTCTCTCTCTCTCTCTTAGGGGATTTTCACTGGGGTTAAAATTCAACATACAGTAATTTTATTTCCCTGTGGAGATTTATACAGAGACCACGAATGTTTATGCTGATATTACAAAATAAGCTCATCTTTACTGAGGCAGGGGAAAGGGAGGAATCCGTGCATACAAAACTAGTTTTCATACAAGCAATAACAATTAATATATTCTTAAATTACACTATAGCACTTAGGTTACGTGATAAGACAAAGACACCATAATATACAAACTAACACAAGTAAAAAGAAAGTTAGATAAAAATCATAGTTAGTTTAGAAAGTTATGCCAAAATGTCTACTGAATGCTGAGATTTAAATGCACGAAGGGAAAGAAATAAAAATAGGAAGTCTTTACAGATAGAGTTGCACGGGCAAAAAGTATGTATTAGGTAGTCTTGTCATTGAATAGAAAAATATAATAATTATAGTAAAATATAGACAAAATTAGTAAAACAGAAAATATTGGGTGGAGGGTAATTTTGAAATAACCCCATTACACATTAGAATAATATTTAACTTTATGATACAAGCCATATCTAAATTCTCCTCTATATACATTAGTATTTGCTCTTTTCTTTCAATGCTATCTGACATTTAGCTTTTTATAAGTAGCCATAGACTCGTAGCTTAAGTCTAACTGCTTTTCAGTTAGTAGCTGTCACTGCCACACCATTTCATTTCTTGGAGAGATTTGTGACAAATGTTTGCCTTGTTGCCTATATCCATGATGTTGATGGTGGTATAAATAGCTTAAGAATGTATCCAATTTTATGTCTTTATTTCCAATGCGTATACACACATTAGCTAGAGAGGTATGTTATTATAGTATGTTATTTCCATTGGTCTGTACTCTTTCAAGACAAGGAGCACAAAAAAGCAAAGGAAAAAATGACAGAAAATTACTTCCATATTCAACATGAGATTGTATAATAAAAACAAATATCCCTCATGTAATTGTGACTCACATCCTTACAGTGGGCATGTTCCAGATCCCACATTGTTTTCAGTTTGACAGGAGTTCCCCCTATTTCCTGCTCCAACCAAAATTTTATTTTGTCTCTCTGTTTCCCCCACTTGAAATCTAGCATCTCAGCCCATCAGATGCATGGTGAAACTAATTACTTTATTTAAATAACTTTTCTTTTTCCAAATGTAAATTTGCCCAATAGGAAATCACAGCCTGTGTCCCCATTTCTCTAGTTTTCTTTTAACTGTCATATTTATATGTTATGTGCTCAGCCTTATTCTTTCTCCATGACAGACTTCCAAGTTAAACTTTAAGGTTCCAGGAAAATTCAAAAAGTATTTAAATCACTCAGAAGTTACAATGAGGAAGAAAATGGAAATTGTTTGTGGAAAATATGTTGGAGTATAGCATCATTTTAATCTTAAGCTTTCAGTAGGTGAAAATATAGCAAAATGTGGTTATTTGCCTGCAAATAGGAATCCCTTTAATGAAGAAATAGTACCAATATAGTATTCACTGAAACTGCCTCTCAGTCAGGAGACTGTGAGTTCAATTCTAGGTAGAGGCTAATATTTGGAATAGACTCTTCTGCTTGAGCAGGGGGTTGGAATAGATGACCTTCCCAGGTCCCATCCAACTCTGTTGTTCTATGTTCTAACCCAGCAGAGATCTCTCTACCAACTTTCCGCATCCTTATATGCATCAGATATTTTGGATTCATAGAATTTACAGATATATTTGCAGAGACATATCTTAGCTTTTTCAAATGGGTTTTGACAACTGAACATTTGTGTCTTACTATATCTATTTTGATTCTATTACAGATTCCATTCAAATTATTATTTTCATTTTCTTGAGAGGAAAGAACAATATTGGTAGGAGAATAAAAGAATATTATGGTAGTGAAGACTAGCATGAGATCTGTTCCAGAAAGTTAGGTATGATTTATATAAGGGGTAGGTATGCAACTGCCAATAGATTGCATATAAACTACCTCTTCCCTATTTCCATGGTGCTACTTTGGCATAATGCAGTACAATTGTAGGGAAAAATATCACTCATATACTTCAGGAGATGAGAAATGCAGAATAACTACAATCAACCATTAGAAACATTCAGTGGTAAAGTATTTGAAGATCATCATCTCACATCAATCAGTCACTGCTTTTATTTGATTCATGCCAATCTAATCATAAGCCAAATTAGATTTAAGGAAGAGATAAAAGAACTATCTGGAAAACCAGCTTGGAACATTTCATATTATTGCATTTGCATGTACCATAATATGAATGCTAATATCCTGGCATGTTAATCTATTTCTACCAAGCCCCTCCATCCTGATCCCTGTGTGCAAATAGGCTTGGAGATCTTTTCAAAAGGTTTATGTTCTGTGCAAGTTAAACTTTTTTAAAACTTAGGTTTAAGATATATTTGATTTTTGGTGTTCTTTGAACTTGCTTTTTTTTTTGGCAGACATTTTGTTATTAGGCTAGGTAATAACATGAATGCATTAGATGGGAATGTGATGATAGTAGATAAAATGTGATGAGTTAGAAATTTCAGTCTTCAGGGAGTTATGATTGGGTTTACTCAGAGAAGAAAGGAGGTCAATAAACAGATTTTGTTTGACAGAATTTAAGAGGTTTATCAAAAGAACCCAGGACAACTGCAGCCACAAAAGGGACAGATACCTGACAGTTCTTTCATTTCTTTTCAACATTGTTTGTTCGATTTGAGTTTTACATTTGCTCCTATTCCCTGTGCTTCTACCTCTTTGTTAATTTGCTCCTACAAATGAATGTAGTCTTGGCATGCGAATCTCAATTTGAGGTAGTTTGATGCATCTTGCTCATTTTCACCCCCACACCTATCTTTTTTCCCTTTCTGGAATGGTCTTAGCATGAGGCAAGATGAGATGACAATCTTGGGCCTCACGTAATAGGATGGAGGTATAAAATGTGGCTAACTTTTTATATATTATTCTTTCTGCTCTGGAAACATAGAGGTAGTCAAACAGAGTTCTCCAACTTCTGGATTGGTGGCCTGGAGCAGGGGGGAGGAGAAAGAGAGGAAGATTTTGTGGGAAGAGCAGGCACTTGAATGTATGCGCACATGTGCACATGAGCGCATGTGATGTTCATGGTGATGATCATGCAAGTGGGACCATGAGCATCTGTGATGAGGCTCATGTGAGTGGGGCCACGAGTGCCCACAACAACACTTGTGTGAGTTGAGCTGTGCATATGTACAGAGGTTCGTGTACCGGCCGGACACTCACACAGTCCGGTGGTGATTACCTCACAGCCTGGTAGTGGACTGCAGCCCACAGGTTGGGGACCCCTGTAGTAGAATGCTGTGCACTAGGGACATAACTGGTGAGCATAAATGGAAGTCATCCTAATCAGAAGGGGACTCCTATTCAATTAATCTTAGGGAAATTAATTAAATCTGGAGGGAAAGCCAGATCTTAGCAATTTTTCTAAAGGGAAGAAGAATTAAGGCCTATCATATCGATAGGATGCAAAAGAGGAGGATATTCCAGAAGACAGGAGCACCCACGGCAAAGGAACTCTTGTTAGGTCTCACAAAATGGTATGTTTTAAAAGAAGAACTTGGAACATACCTTTCCTGTGGGAACATATGGGCAGGCAGATATTTTTGGGAGAAGACATATTTGATGATAATTTCATACAAACTTTTCACTGGGGAATAGTAAGAGTAGAAATGTAATGACTAGAATAAATCTTTAAACATTATTGGTTGTCTCCTTTGATTTTTTAGATTGATGGACTTTCTAAAGCAATATATTTCTTGTCTCCAACACTAAAAGAAATGTGTTTTCTATTATTTGATCCTGTATCATTCAATAGCCAAAAATAATGAAAAATGTTTATTTTTGTTTTGATGGAAAGTAAGGCAAGAACCTTACTTGTAAGTGATTGTTTCAATCATGTGTTGTTTCTGTGTTGCTTTACTTCACTTTGAAAATATATATTGGACTCATATAAAGGTATTTTATGCCAAGTACACCACAATTTCAGAAATGATTTTAAGAGATGTATATGCATTTTCGCTTTCAGTTAATAATTTTGCATAACACTTGAAATGTGTTCAAAGAGGTAAATAAATATGATGGACAATATATTCCGAATCATTTCTATCAACCCCAGGAATTTGGCTAAGTTCACAAATTTTACCAATTCAGAAAGACCTTGATTTGTACATTATTATTCAGATTTTAGACTTCAGATACAACAAACAAAATATGAACAGCTGTGTGAACAAAGGTCCTAAGTTATTTTTTTCAGTGCCATTTTAGGTCTGAACAGTCACTAAGTGAATTGTTGTAAATCAAGGACTACCTGCATGGGTTGGATAATTATGCTGAATAAACTGACTGTGAATGTTCTTTCAACTAATGTAACTTCACGAACATATTACAAAGTGTCATTCCTTTGAGGAGAAAGGAACATGCACTTAATATAACTTTTTAAAAACTATTTAATGGGTAAAAAGTTTTAATTCTTGGAACTGGCCTGAACATATTTAAAATTGACAGAAAATAAGATAACACAAAATGGAATGTTAACCCGAAGTTGTATATAATGCTTCTATTATAAATAGAAGTAACCTTTCAGGAAAAGAATGTGTGAGTTAACTCATTCTACAGCAGCAGAATCTTATGTGCCAATGTGTTACATGCGGTGTAATATTTCAGCATAATAATTCAGTCATACTTGTCAGCATGGAGCTTATTATACTATTATCTAGATTTTAAACTCTTGAGTAGACAGATTTACAGCACATCCTATACTATGCCTCTTTAGTAAAAAAATAAATCCTATTGCATTCATGAAATTTAGTTGGTATTTAAATATATTTTAACATACCTACTTATTTTTCATTGTATTGTATTGAATTATTTATACTAATATTTATCTTTATCTTTACATTTATTATATAGGACTAGTTCTTTAGTTATGTATTAATAAACAAAATAAAAAATTGACTAACTTTTATTTTGTTTATTGAGAACTTTAATACATAAATAAAAACTAACAAAAACTAATATTGAGAATGAAAAAGAGGATAAATGAAAGAAGTACCAAAGAGAAAGATACAGAAATCAAGAAAAAGGGATTATAAAGAAGTTATTTCTGATTTTCTTTTATAGCAATTATATGCATAAATGCTGGTTACAATATTGCTTATACTATCTTTATAATCTGTTATATTTATTGTAATTTTTCAAACCATATATCATAATAGCATTTTTTCTGTTTCTTGCAAAAAGATAATATGGGTTTTCAATCATCATTACATTTAGATAATGTCCTATCTCTAATTAGCTTTCAGTTTGGCCATCTCAGCAAATTCCAATATCTTCAGTATCCATTATTCCCTTGTGGAAAAGTAAAATATTTCTATCTTTATGCATATAATAGTTTTTCTGAAGTCATCATATATAAAAACAAAGTTCCCTAATTTTTTTTACAGTTGATTATCCATCAATCTGAAAAGAAAATTCTTGGTTTCAATTGTATATGAATCTTTAAAATCTTTTGTATTGTTATATGTAACTGAAGCCAAAATTTTCTGGCTTTTTTACACATCTACCAAACAATTATTATTTTATAAAAATTGTCTGTAAGACTATAACATAATGTAAATGTCAGCTACATATACATGATCTATGTGTATATTTTAACCCAAGTTTAACCCTTTTTATCATACATTCATTTATCATACATTCATTCTCTTTCATATTTCAATAAAATTTTACACATTTTATCAATAACATGATCACAATTTGATTTTAAGTTCAGTATTACAATGTTCAAAAGTTTATCCATTTTAAATCTTTCTGATAATTATACATACAAAAATCATTGTTCTCTTGTTTTTATTCTACATTCTCCTTCATATACCAGTCAACTATTAAGTCAACTATTTAGGTTTAGTAACCATATTTAGTCAATGTTTGATGCTGCCCAACTCCAATCAACTCTGGATTGCTCACATAGTAAATAAAAATTCAATTAAAAAAATAAGATAGCAATATATACTACATTAATCTGAAACAAGGAATCCTTGTACCCCAAAGCTTGAAAGAAGACCTTCTTGACAGGCATCAAAATGAAAACTGTTTTGGTGTCAAGTGGGACTTCAATCTAGAGGGCAGACATTGCAACAGAAAAGTCACACTGCATGGGTTAGGTGATAGATGGTGCTGTTTAATGTTCCCAAATGTATCTGCAGATTACTCAGTCCAGAAGACTAGTTTTCATTAATTTAGTTAAGTTTAGTTTTTGAAAATCTCAAGATTCCCCCAAAGTTGTTGAACCTTGATTGATATTTTAATTACAAGAAAGTTACAGTATTCTAGCATTTGTTAATATTTAAGGATAATGAGTAATATTTAGGCACCAGGAAATCATTGTCTCAGTAAAACACAGTGTCTCATACATCAGTGATGTGCACTCACACATCAGTATATAAATGCTGATCTTGAAGGAAGAAACGTCTTCCATTAGCACCTTATTTGAACTGCATGGTGTGAACGAGACTGCCTTTTTAATCTTGTGGCATAGAAAGATGGCAAAATGTTTTTGGAAAAATAGCAGGATGGGTTTCTACCAATTCTGTCCACCTTTGTAGAACCGGTAGCTCTGAAGAGCAGCAGACATAGAACTGCTTCTATATCTGCTGATGTTTTTGCCCACATGCCCACCTGGGCTCTTACCTGACCCTTATTTCCTGATTTTTTTCAATTTCAAGGCACATTTTTTTTTTCAAGGCACAGCTGCAGTTAGAAAATAGGAAAAGAGGGCTTTTTGAAAGGCTGCTTCTCTGCACGCAGCACGCTGATGACAATTTACAGACACACCATTGGCAGCGTGCAGGGAAGCACATCATAAATCACCAAACCTCGTAAATGACCAAACTGGTAGTTAACTCTGTCGGATCCCACCTCTGAAAAACAGCCTATACAGTTTCCATGCAAGTTTGACTGCAAGTTCATGTTTTATGATGGTGAAGTTATTGAACAGTGTGAAAGAGGACCTTGAGAAAAATTAACTTTTCGTTTTTACCTCTCTCCTTACAACTTTTACTTCTGCTCAGCTAATCAAAGAGGGTAGCTCAGCAATAGGAAAAAGGAGTCTGTGAGGAAGGGCTGGGAAATAGTTTATGGATTTATGGGAGAAGCTCTGGAATTCAAGTCCAGCCAACCAGCTGAGAGCCAAAAATGGGGATGCTCTCAAATTCCATGCAAAATCTGTAAAGGAGCATATCTGGGCCACAAAGAGATGCCATGATAGTATTTCAGCTCTGTCTTTGGCTGTTTATACATTGACTAAAAAGCCAATGTGATATAAGAAAAGATTCTAAGAATGATTAAACCCATCAAAGCAAATGTTGCAGAGTAAAATGCAAGTATATTTCTGGTCCCAGTTTTTCTTTTTTCTTCTTCTCCCATCTCATAGTATGTATGCTTACTAGGTGTGGTCAGTCTTACTTTTTGCAGAATAATTATGATCGATACCAAAGCTCTTTATGAATCTATGTATGCATTGTTTTAACAATCTCTTCCCAAGAAGTAAGTCTCCCCCGCCTCCCCAGGTTTTAAAAGCAAAGTTCATACTCAGTCGTTAATTCACAGCACTATTAAACCTCTTTGCTGAATGTCGGCAGCTTCTCATCTTGTTATCAAGAATAGGCCTGACCATTTATATCTTTGGCCTCAGCTCTATTTATTTTCATGTTCTCTGCCCTGTTCATCACAAGGTAATGAAGACAGAAGAGTCTGGTTCTGCATTCTTTCTCTTACTCCTGTAGCCTTCTTATCTTAACAGAGTCCAGTCTGGGTGATTTCATAGAAATCATCTTACTTAGCCTTATCTGCATTATACTTCTATATTTAAATGGAGAGGGCTTTGTCTTGCCAAAGAAATATAAAACATAATGCTACTTGGTGGCTGGTATGAAAGAAAGGGCATCTATCACTTCTGTTCAAAAAAAGGAGGCATTTAATAAAGCTGAAAGACCAAGCCAGGGCCTCTGTTAATATAAAACCAGAAGTTTAATTATTAACGTCTTAGAGTACTAAATCAACTGGGGGGAGGACAGTGCCAAAACATTACTGCAGTCTGGATAGATAATGGGTTGCTCAGGGCAAAAGGTGTAAGAAGCACAATACAAAGAGTCAGTGTTTTTTTTTCCTTTCAGGATAGATCACCATCTATGTTGGTCTCAGTTGAAACTTGCACAGAAAGCAAAACTTTTCTGCAACTTAAAAGCAGCTTGTGACTTAAAAATAGCAAAGAATTAAAAACTAAAATTATAATATTAAAATCATATAATAGTGGGGCTTTACATATTCTTGGGAACTTACTATTTTAAACAGGTCTATCTGAATTTTTCATGATTTAAACTGTCTGCATCTATTCATAATAGTGTAATATCATCCTTATCTAAATACTGCTATTTATCCATGTTTCTGATGGTTTGAGAGTTTTTGGTCAGTTCTGTAAAACTTGTTAAAGGCACACATAGATGTGAAATCCAACACAAAACTGCCTATTTTTGTCTGTTCAGAACAGTTGCAAGTGAGAATATTGTGTTGCACAACACAGTAGTAAAAGGATCCCTTTCTTTAGAATCACAACTTTTGTCATTCCTAAAAGGCATGACAGTTCCAAAGTGATTTAATCAGGGTGGTTTTTGAAGTCAGTGCTCTGTCTTTGTGTAAGTGGGGTATAAAAGAATATAAAATAATGTTTGCTTTTCTTTGCTTTCATTTTTATTATGATTTTTCCTATTAAAAATATGAAGGTAGGTGAAGACTTAAGTTAGATTCTGATTGCAGTGAAGTATAAATCCAAGCTAACTCCAGTTTAGCTTGCTGATTTAGTATCTCTAATTTCATTCTGACTTTAAGCCTCAGATATTCATAGTGCTTTGTCCAAATTTATGTACTTGCCAAATAAGGAAGACCTTATTTGTTCTTATAATTCATCAAAAAGCAAAATCCCAGACAAATATAATCAATTACTTTAAGGTGCTTTAAGGAAATATGAAACCTCATAATTCAAGATTTGTTCAATCATTGCTGCCAATCACAAAAGCTGTTGTGGACAACTTGAGACTATTGCCATTATGATGACTGAAAAGAGCCTTTGATAAGGTACAGTATATTCTCTTGTGAATCATACACAATAGGCCAAAAGCAAGAATAGAAAGCTTTTATTCAAATGCAAATATATGACCTCCATGAGAAGTCCTTTGAAATTTTTAAAATTATTAGACATATTATTGCTTTTGTCAAAGCCAAAACATTCAGCTTTATAAATTAGAGGAAATGAATCGTGTTTTTCTGTTGCCAGCATACTTTATTTACAAAATAACTAAGAAACAAAAGAAACAGCAGTACCATTCTAAGAAGCGAGCGAAAGAAAAGTTATAATGAAAAAGATGAAGTAGAAGTAAAACTCCTCCCCTGCACACATGCGCAGTACATCAAACATCACAAGACACTCATATCTTGTTACTATGGAAACTTGGATAACCAGTCCAGCTTATTCTGTAAACTTCTGTGGAAGTTCACAGACAAACCCAAAACAAATGCAGTGACAGCTTTCATTTTCAGTAATAAAAACCAAGAGTGAAAATCACAAAGTACATTCACTGAAATTTCCATATGCCTTTATTTTAATGTTTCTGCTATACTTTGTCTATTGCCTTAAAATATTTTGGAATGATAAAGTCAGTAAGGTCTTGTATGAAGGCAGAATCTAAGCAATGTCAGGTCTGGTTAGTACTTGGCTAGGAGACCCACAGATGAACCCAACTATAGGTAAATCTTTTTTTCTTCCAACAACTTGAAGAATACAGTGATAAACAATTTCTTTGCGTTGCCTAGAATTGAGCTAAGCTCAATGGCATTTTAACCTTTATTATCAAATGTATCTAGTTTCAAAACATCCATATTTTTCTTTTTAATCTATTGAGTAATTGATTCTATATTGGAAATCAACGTATACTGTTGTATAAATAGATATTGGGAAAGTAATCATACTATCAGAAAAGGACCCTAGGTCAGTATTTCAGTTTAATTGAATGATATCATGCTGGACTATTACTGTATGGATTAATTTCTATGTTATTTATGATAAGTGTCCATGTTGTATATAACTCAACCAATTAATTTTATAACCTCAGTGGGGTAATAAATTGCAGATCCTGAAATTATAATTGGGATAATATTGAAATAAATGTATGTTACACGAATATTTTAGGATGCAGTGAATTTAACATAAGAAACATTTTAAATTTATACACTGCATAACTACACAATATTAAGTATATATTGTATAAGTTTTATATCAATTTAGTGTTTATGTCATTCTCTTTTGATGCATCAATTAATTCTTTTTCCCACAAAGAAACATGTAGGCTGGAATTTAGTAGTTAAAAGTCCAAAAGTTGCAGTTAGGAATATGTGCTTGTTTTGCATCCAAAAAGTTGAGAAATCTCTGAAACAACACAAAAATTGCTGCATCCTATAAGATCCAGTTTACATTTCTGTAAATGTCTTCTATCACTACAATTATGAATGTAAGTGGTAGAAAGATAAAGTCTCCTTGAGATTGAGCTTAACCCCTGGTCATTTCATGGAATATTTATAGATATATTTATTTATGTATTATATATTTATTTCTATTTATCTATAAATATATATATTAATAGATTTTTTTTACCCTACAGAGCTATATAAAATGTTAGGAATTAAATTTACTTTTAAGTAGGATTCATTCATATCAATTGAGTTTGTACAAGATAAGTAGACTTTGTTTATTTGACATAGCTGCTGTTTTTAGTGTTTCAGTAACAATATTTATAACATTATTGACTGCATATCTATAAACTATGTCTGATAAGTTGAATTATTTATATTTTTCAGAATTATTGAATTCTGGGGCTCATCTAATATGTATTATGAAGGTTTATTATTTAGAAGGTTTTTGTTTTGTTTTGGTTATTTTCTTCTATATTTTTCAGCACCAATAAAAAAATAATGAATATCAGACTACTTCTGTAAGTAAAGTTAAATAGTTTCACCATTGCATTTAATCTTTCCACTAGCTACACTACTGGAAGGATCTAGTTTAGTATTTCTGAATATCAGCAACTTTAAGATGTGTGGACGTCAACTCCCCAACACTTCTGGCTGGAAAGTTCACACATGTTAAAATTGCAGAGATTCAGAAACACCGATCCAATTGAATGGCAGTTAAGACTTTATATCATCAGGAGAGTTATCCTAAAGCCATGATGGCGAAGCTATGGCATGCATGCCCAAAATAGCATGCAAAGCTATGTCGCTTGACATGCATGGCCTTGTCTGTTTGTCTTCTGGTTTTCTGGTGTGCATGTGATGATCAGCTGCCCTTCGCGTGCATGGCAGTGTCGAAAACCAGTGTGCACATGCACGCTGGCCAGCTGATAGTCGGGTGCACATGCATGTCAGAACCTTGGCTTTTCCAGAACATGATCCCTTTACACACGTGGCAATGCTGAAAACCGGCCTATGCATGCATGCCAGCCAGCTGATTATCAGATGCGCATGCTTGCTAGAACCTGGAAGTTAGGCTTTTCTGGAGCATGGTCCCAACAAGTATGCATGCACCATGTTTTTGTGTTCGCCATCACTGTTCTAAAGGAACAGGAGGTTTGCTGCACTTGTCATCTCTGCCTTGTAATCAGTGGTGTACACTGCTTGCAACTTGAAGCCCAGTTACACCCAGTAGCAAAATGCAATACATTAAATCTCTGCCCTATTTGGCAATACAATCCAGAGTTATTGTTTGCCCAAATGGCAGAAACAAAATGTGACAAGTTCACCCTGCCAAAATAAGCTAAGCTGTATTGGCTGATGATTTAACATCCCCTCCCTGATATGCCACTTTTAAAAAGGTGCTAACTCCCACCCTTTGGTTGAATTTAATTCAGCTTTCATTAAGTTACACCTAAACTATTCTTCACATTCTTTTGAATGCATATCAACACCGCACCACACCCATCCCAGTACAGACTTATCAAAGGAAGCATGATAAGAGTCCAAATTTTTGAAATAATGTCTTTTTTCTGTGGAGCGTCTCCCAACTGAAGTACAAACTTTCTGTACACATTTCCATTTTCTCTGTCTTGTTGTTTGTTCCATTGCACAGCTGAGCACTGAAGTTAAACGCTGGATCATATTGAATCTATGGAGATGGTAAATGATTTTCCATAGCATTAACTTTTGCAGCAAACCGAGGCTGTGCTTTCATAGTCTGAATGCAACCAAGAGATCCCTATCTTGAGCGAGAGTTTATCAAAAAGAAAGGGAAAGCAAGTTGTAAAAAAATAATAAATGTGAGCAACAGTATTTTCATATATTTCAGCTTGTTTGCACATGAGGATGAAGTCTATGTGGATTAATAACAGATTCTTGGAAAAGGAGGGAGCAACAGAGAGAGGTTGTACAATCTTGTTTGGATTTCATGGAGATTTGGACTGATTTCTGAATTATTTTTGCCCTTGAGCAAGAATTAAAGCAGGTGAGAGACAAGCAGCTGTGTTTAGCCATTGCCAGTTGATTATTTTACTTTTCCCCATCTGATATACCATGCATGAAAGCCATTCCTGCTGATGACAGGCAATCAAAGAAGCTTCTATATAATTTTAAATCCACCTAGAATAGAAGGCTAGAGCTTCTACAATAAGAGTGGCAGCACGTACATTTTATCTCCATCTCTATCTATCTATCTATCTATCTATCTATCTATCTATCTATCTTCTATCTTTCCATCCATCCATCCATCCATCCATCCATCCATCCATCTATCGACACACACCCAAGAACACACAAATCATTTCCAGTCTATCCAAATCAGACTGAACTCTGGATAATTTTGAAACACAATGAACATTATGATCTAACTAGTGTTCTCTTTCCACACTATCAATTGGAGCTTGCAGAAAGCATAATTTAATCAGTGCCAGATATGGAGCAAGAAATAATCCCTCATCTCCAAATTACACAAAAAAGGAAATGAAATAAATTGCTCATTCCTTCCTTCAGGCTTCAATATATATTATGTGTATTGTTTGCTTATTTAGTTAAAAAAGCTGAGAGTTTGTAACATTTATGCAACTTTTTATGTCTCAAACCCTTTTGACCCTTCACAGTTTACAGCCAGCCATACATATTTCACAATGCATAATAAATAATATGTTATAAAATGACCACAATAAATAATTGTAATTTTGTTAAATACTGGTCTGATGTTCAAGATATTATTGTGCTTTACCACAATAATATGATTGCCTAATGTCTTACTAAATATCTAGACATTTACTGATTTTGGAAAGCTTTAAGAAAAGGGATCATTGTTGCCTCTAGGTCAGACTGTTCTATAAGAGGGGAAGTCCCATAGATTTCAGAACTGAAAAAACTTCTTGGATGAGAAGCAAAATATTTTCAAGGAAAAATACCAAGAAAGTTCACTTTTTTGAAGAACCATTTTTGGCACAAACATCACCTGGATGATTGAGAATCTCCATAAGCATTCTCCCAAAGAGAAAGCCAATTTTCATGCTTCCCCTTCCACTGAATATCTCAATAGGTAGGGACCCTCAGCAAGATTTATCTTCTTATGGATATTGAATAGGAAAATTCTCCCAGCAAGAGTAGTCCCAAAAATAGCTAGGTGCCTAACTCTATAGGCTTTTAAAGTAATGACCAACATTTTGAATTGGATTGCCATAGTACCAATGGGACATGACAAAAATGGATCTGAACTGTAACCATATGATTTGCCACATTTTGTATTAGTTGAATTTTCTGAATGTATTTAAGAGTAGTTCAAACAAGATATGGAACTGTTTTTGAACTGAGTCCTTTCAGAAAATACCAAGAACCTCAAAAAATATTTTTTTTCAGATACGATCATGAATTTTAGACTAAAATACAGTTATGAGACCATAAATAAAAGATCATTATTATTATTTCTTCAGCTGTTGATGATGGAGTTGTAATGATATCCAAAATCATCCTCAATTTAATACCTTTCAGAATTCTTAATCTTCCATCAGAAAATTGAAAGGTTGCAGAAATTAATATCTGAATTACCTCTACTTTTAAGAGAGATTTCTCTAAGGGATATTTTTTTAAAAAAGTGAGCTTGAAATTCCAAAGGAAGCATATTACTTTTGATTACTTTCTACAGTTTAAGGTTTCTATTGAGGAATAAGCTGGTTTTATCTCAGGCTGCTATTCCAAGATCCTTATGGCTGTGGCATTTTTACCTATGTCTTCAGGCACCTGGACCATCTATCAATGCCAGCAGATTCTGCCTCCCATCATCTCAAACTAGGTTTCCACAAAGGTTCACTTTAAATAATAATGATTTTCTTACATAATCAATGTATGCTGCATTTAAACCACTGGCCTAGTAATTACATTTCTGTACCCCAGACTCTCTTCCAGAACTTTATACAGGTAAATAATTATAGATTTACAGATTACAATTGACTTGTCCTAAGAAGGAATTACAGATGTGTATTGTACAGTAACTTCTTTCAATCACACACTCACAAGATTATAGAAGGGCAATGAAATTTTGTGCCTTGTTCCAATTTTGATGGGTTTCTTCTAAATTAGGAACTTGCTTCTAAACAGTATTATAATTGTGCAATTGCTTGTGTAATTCATAGGAAGCACTTTTTATTTTATTACAGGGTTTTCATCAGTGGTGGGTTTCAAATATTTTTACTACCGGTTCTGTGGCTTGGTAGGGGAAGGATACTGTAAAATCTCCAGTCAAAGGTGGTATTTGTTTATTCTCTGAACTACTAAAATTTCTGCCACTGGTTCTCCAGAACTGGTCAGAACCTGTTGAATACCACCTCTTTTTTTCATAGAATATATTTAATAGTTTGTATTTCACTTTTCTATCCCTAAGTACTCAAGGAGGCTAAAATGAATGCAAAACAATTTTAGCAATTAAAATCCATGAATGAAGGTGAATATACATGTCTCAGGATAATGTTGCAAAAGCCAATCTTGGTCGGTTACCAGGGCCAGAAGTTTTGTCTTCCGAGGAGACTCAAACTCATTGGTAGTCTCACACTGCAATGAACAGGGACATACATTCAATTTTGCAGCCACTAAGATTGTTGGATGAGCAGGCACAAAAACAGCCAGGGAAGTGATTGAAGCCTGGGAAACAGGCCCCTTGCCAGTCAACATGAGTGCTGATTTACCACCAGCCTATTAAGTACTTAGAAGGTGAGGGCTGGGCAGCACAAGCAAAAGACAGCTAATATCTTAAAAGCCAGCCATCTACACACTCTAATCAACATCTAAAAAGCCACTTAAAACAGGCAGTATAAACACCACACACAGAACAGCGCACACTCTGTTCCTGAAGATGAGTTCTAGCATGAGTCTGAAAACTCAGAAAACAAAACCTCTGGTCCTGGCGACCGACCCAGATTGGATCGTTCAATTAAAATCCAATTGAAATTGCAGTTAAAAATCACTAATTCAAAAGGTTTGGGGTGAAGAGGAAGTTTTCTAAAAGTTGAAGGAATCAAAGGACCTTCTATGAGAATGTGTCCTAAACCTTGGGAGACACATAGGAAAACATCCTTTTCCACATGCCAGTTGATGGAAACAGAAACATATTTAGACATTCATAAATTTTCATGCTGACATGAGTATTTTTTATTTAATCACTGTCTAAAAACACCTTAACTTTTAAAGTTGAAGGATCCTAAATTTTACCTGGAAAGTTGGTAATCATAGGAACAATATGAATCCAATTCTGTATACTAGCTAGAGGCCTAGCTGACACACACAATAATTAAGCTTTTCATAAAACGTGAAGAATATATTGTATCCAGATTTCTTTCCAATTGTTCTGATCATTTTTTCAGCAAACTGAGGGTTGAAGTAGCCTGTGTTAATGAGGTCTCCAGAACCTTAGGAATCATATATTTTCTACATGTATTTTGCTAACCTGGTTCATATATAAATATGATTATTTGACTTTAATAAAGCCTATGAAACGGATCAATTTTAACACACATTAAAATTTACTACACATTTTTGACTGGAAGATATTTTGACAGATGCTATTAAACTGCATTAAAAGATGCTATTCAACTTAGTTCGAAAAAGAGAGTTTCTGTTTTACAGTCCTTGTGAATCATTAACTCTCATTTGACCTTAATTTTGTCTTTAGAACAAGCTTTAAAAACCCATTCAAATCTACATTTGTATCATCAATTCTAATTTTTTCAGCTTCTTAGAACACAGAACTTGCCTAATATTTTTTGACCTTTGAGAAGACTAACATGGAACATTGGTTTTTCTTGTGACCAATAATCAATCTTATTTTTTTTCTTTTAAAAACTATTGTGCTTATACAAAGTTGCTGTTTAACAGATTTCTGCCCCTGCTCCAAAACATTTTACTGATGTGCGGATCAGTGCACTTTGATTTGCACACAATCTGTAGGAATACAGGGAAAATTCACAATATCACAACATGATGCAAACCTATTATAAACAGAAACACTGTTTTACTTTGAAATTTAGTTTTTCTACAACTTTTGAATAAAAAATATGCTTACAAAATGCATATTAAAAGCAAGTACACACAATCTCTGTGATACTAAAATTTATTTTTTTTCCTTTTTACAACCTTGTAATCCCTTAATTTTGGTAATATATCAAAATAGGAAAATTCTTTGCAATATATTTGCAATATCGGAAATAGATATAAGCTTGGATTAGTGAGAAAATGTTTGAATTAACTGTTAAAATGTTGGAAGAGTGATATAGCAACACAATTTACAGTAAATAAGGTTGGACAAATTCAAACTATTTCAGAGATGTGAAATTATTTGTGATACATTGGTAAAGCAGTTTATTATTAGGAAAACTATTTTAAAGTATATCTTCAGACAGAAGAAATAAGTGTTAAAGAAAAAGCTAAAGGAATCTACTACAGAATGAATTAATACAACACATAATGAAGTTTTTAGCAGTGCACATTTCTTTTTGTTTTTCATAATTGGACTGCCAAAATCTAAACAACTACTCAACCAGCAGATAGCAAAAAAGAGTTAGAAAGGTTCACATTTCTGCTGCCAACTAATAATAATCTCAATGTTGGCAGTCAGATCAGCCATCATGTTACCTTGATCTAAAACAGATCTCTTCATCAGGTATCAGAGCACAATGCAGTTTACTTCGGATAAAAAAATTTAGTCATTACTTTTCTCAACATGATTTTTAAGAGCTAATTGTTGGAAAAACTTTGATTTTTCAAGCTTATACTGTAGGGTTAATGAACAACTACAGCTTCTATTGGTTGTAACTCAAAAGGTGATGGTAACCTGACATTAACTGACAAGCTTGACACTGAAATAATCTTGGCCTCTGACTTCAAATTAGACTATAATAAGATCAGGTGTTTGAAAACTGGAATCTCTTGCCTTCAATAAAGCTTAGAAGGCAGACTCAAGATGGATTAAAATGGTACCTTGCTCTGCATATTGATTTTATCCCTTTGATGTTAGTGGGATAAGCCTAAATACATGTACTCCAGTTGAGGTAATTTGGAGTAAACCATCAATCTTCCTCAAAATGATACATCAAGTCTTAAAGGAATGAATTGTTTTCACCTGCCCTTTTCCAAAAACAAAACATTGTACAAACTTAATCAGAATAGCTATGGAAAGTATATTTTTGAAAATACATTTCCATGTTTGAAATGGTCAACATACTCCCTGATTAATCTTGATTAAATTTAATGCAACTATTTCTTGCTGTCCATTGTGGCATATTACCTTTCAAAAAAACAATTTCCTTTGAACTTTGTCCAACTTCACTGCTATGTACAGCAATACTATAATTTAACAAAATTTGAAATGTGATTGTTGGTGATATACCTCAAATGATACTGTCCCTGCTTCCAACAATTCAACAGTGTAGTAAGACATTGCTGGTGAAATAGTTCATCTTCATCTGTAATGGTCTGTTGGAAAAGTCCTTAGAAGAAGGACAGAAAAGATGCTTCTAGAGAATAGTTAAATAAGAGACATATGGCCTGAAATTGAATAGTGGGCAGGGCGAGGGCTTAAAATGGTTCCTCTCTAAGCCTGCAAAGTTAACAGATGAGAACTTCACTTTCATACTTGCAATATTATGATACTGTGGCTTCACTATAAAATAGAATTACCTTATCTCAGGGGTGTCAACTCAATTTCATTGAGGGCTGCATCAGGGTTGTGGTTGACCTTGGGGGGCAGATGGGCATGACTGGTGGTCATGCCTGGGTGGTCACAGCTGACTAGGTAGTCATGGCCAGCTCAACATTGCTCATGTCGGGTGGGGCTGGGGGGAATCCATTGTTTCCAGCACGTACCCAGGGGGTGCTCACTGACTCCAGGGTGGCCCTGTGGATCTAAAGCTGACCATGTTTCATCCCAGATGGCTGTCACTAAGTTTTATATCAGTGCCCAGCCAATCTGGGCAATCACCAACAGCCGGTCCTTCACTGTTTCTCAGGGCAGCCTCACCACACTGCAGGCTGGATCTGACCCTTGGATCTTGAGTTTGACATCCCTGTCTTATCTACTTGTGTTTCCTGTCTGGTCTATCTCATCAAAAGCTAGGCACAATATGAAGCATCATTTAAAGGAACTAAATAAATACTGTAAATAAATGATTATTTAACTTAGGCTATACTTTTGTTTATAAAAGTTTTGACTGCACTTTATGCATTAAACTTTGCTTCACATCATGTACTTTGGAAATATTTTTCAAAGTACGCTCACACTGTCTTCTCCAATAAAATGCATCCATTAAAATTATTTATTCCCTCATGAATGGTTCCCATTTAATTCAAGCTCCTTTCTTCCTTCCTCTGGAGGTTATTAAAGCAATTGTTTTATAAATTCATTATTAGATGTCATTGGTCTTTAATTATAATGTGGTTTACATCCCTGAAGTTTTCTTTCTTGGAAAAATGACCAGTCTATCAGGCTAGTCCAATATATCATTCTGTCAAGTTAGAGAGCAAGGTCTGTTAAGGAGCACATAAGGCTATAATGTCAATAGCAGTGGCTGTAGAGATGAAATAATACATAGTTGTTATTTTCCAGCTGCTGTACTAGACATTTTTTAAAAGTAAAGCAAGGAACTTGTTTACTATGAAACATAGCACTGTGGAAAAAAAATACTTCATTCAACAAATATTGAACTATCATTCATGGCATGGGTGAGACGTATGGCAAATAAAGGCAGTATACCAGATAAAACAGAATCTAAACATCTTTGGGCAATAGCAAATATTAATAGTACGCAAGCAACTTGTGTTTATTAACCTTTCATGCCTTGAATATTTGCTTACTCATAAAGGTCAACTCTTTTTCAAAGAGGCTTTAACCTCTTTATTTTTCAGAATCGCTAATCAGTGCAGAGGATGGACATGTCAATGATAAGATTCTTAGGTATCACATGAAGAAAAATGCATTTCTGCAGAATCATGGCATTTGTTAATTTAAATTTAATTTAATAATACATGCACATTATTTGGTGGGACTTTGGTCATTTTGAATTTGTAGAAAACAACAGTTGTGCCTTTTACTCTGGTTTAAAGATTTAAATATTACACTTGTTTCTTCCAAGGCCCCTAAAAGCTGTTCATTCAAACGTGTCTTACTGACTGTAGTGAAACTACAATGTGTTGGACTTGTTTTTTTAGGCTATCTGAGAGTTACCTTAATGCATTTGAAAAGCATAGGATAAGATTGACTTTAAAAGTAACCATGTCATAAAGTTATGGTACATAGATGTAAAGGCTTAATTGTTTAGCAGCTTGAAGTTCCAAATAAAGGATTTTGTACAATGCTGAAATATTGTACTCTATGTCAATGTGAATGAATACCAAACCAAAGCTGAACACATTTGGTGTCCAATGTGAATGAATTCCAAGCCAAAGCTACCAACACTAGAAAAATGGGTCCTTGCAAGCAAATTTCTTATAGCCTGGTCAGCAATTCCCTGTTTCAGCAAGATATTCTATTTTTTGTGTTTGCCAAAAAGTTCATTCTATCTTAATCTCTAGCTTCCTTGCCATACCATTTTCTTGTTTTGTTTTTGTTTTCCTCTTAACAGATTGTTAAAGATATAAGTATATTGTATGTATATCTAAATTCTATTACATTTTTTAAAATGAAGTAATGGAAACTTCTCTGTTTTCTTTCTTTCTTTCTCTCTCTCTCTCTTTCCCCCACCCCATGTTTCCTCTCCTAGTAGTGCCTCTTCCATTTTGTTGAACAGGTCAAATAAACATGTGTCTCTTGAAATCAGGGTTTCATAAACACATCCGGTGCTGCCTGACTGAAAACACCTTTCCTCTTGTTCTGAGGTATTTATACAGTTTATAGCAAGATGTCTTGGAAAGTTGACTGACATTCTCCAGCATAGCCAGGAGCATCTGTGTGCTCTGTGTATAAAATTAAAAATTTCTCCCAACAGCCTCCGTCTCTTATTTCTTACAAGTTCTTACAGGTCAGCCTCTTTATTCCAGAGTCTTTTGCCTCAAGTATAGTAGAAGAGATTATCCTTCATAATTTGGTGCCACTTCTCAGTGTATGCTATTAATAACATACCACAACATTGTAGATATAAATAATTACCTGTTCTTTTTTCTTTAACACAATGTCTGCAGTATATGTCTTTCTGTTGAAATATAACCAAAAAGCTTTATTTTTAATTAACTGATTTAATTAATTAATATTAAATTAATTAAAAATAAAGCTATTTTATACAGTTAATATACACAATTAATATTGTGTATGTATGTATGTATATGTATGTGTATGCATATGCGTGCTTGTATACCCCCCCACATATATATATATAACAATAATAAATTATCATTTTAGTCAATTGTCTATCCACTGCAGGATGAAGGCCTCTTCTGAATGTTTCTAACCAATACCGAGCTTTCTTTTGCCAATTGGGCCCACAATACTTGCTGATGGATCCCTTATGTTTTAGGTCTCTTTCGTGGATACTTTTTTATCAAGTGATATCCATTCTATGACTGTCTTGGTCCACCTACCATCAGTTCTTCTTGCTATGTGATCATCCTATTTCCATTTCTATTCTTTTATTCTCTTAATGATATGGTATATTTTCATTCATTCTCTAATCCATGTGCAAGTTTTTCTAACTTGTAATTCTTGGCCAATAAATAATTCTATTCTATTCTATTCTAATGCCGAGCATATCTCTTTCCATGGCTCTTTGCACCACTCGTAGCTTTTGTATTGAAAGCCTTTTTTGGAAAATGGCACGTCCAAGCTGCGCTGCCATTGGTTATCTTCCTGGCATCCCATTGGCTAGGAGGGATCTGTGCGCACGCACCGCACCGCGTTTTCAGTCTCATGCTAGCAATCCAGCAAAGCTCTTTGCACGACTCGTAGCTTTTGTATTGATTGTGAGGTTAGTGTCCATGTTTAACCAGCATATGGTAGTACACACTGATCGATAACTTTTCTCTTCCTGCATAGGGGGAAAGTTGTTCTTGTAGCTTGCCAAATGTCTGCCAACCACATTTAACATGATGTTCAATTTCTTTTATTGTATCACTTTCCATTGAGATCTGTTGGCCAACAATTTTCTTTCTTCGGTGAATTTATTAGACCCAGAAGAGCTATAAAGACACATACAAGAGCTGCACAAAGAATCGATCAATAAAGAGCATTTTATGAACTGTTTTTTAGCATAATTGAATGCGGATTACATTTTCTGTGTAAGTGGCTAAGGTGCTGGCTTAGAAATCAGGAAACTGTTCTGGTCTCGTCTCAGGCATGAAAGCTAGCTGGATGACTTTGTACAGTGGTACCTCTTCTTACGAAAGGCTCTACTTACGAAAGTTTCAGGTTATGAAACACGTCTTCGAGAAAATATCGTCTCTACTTACGAATATGTTTCAAGATATGAAAGCCTTTGTTGGAAAATGGCGCGTCCAAGCTGCGCTGCCATTGGTTATCTTCCTGGCATCCCATTGGCTAGGAGAGATCTGTGTGCATGCACTGCGCTGCGTTCTCAGTCTCATGCTAGCAATCCAGCAAACCAGGAAGTAATAACGAAGAATTACAGTCTGCATTTCGGGGGCTTGGAACGGATTAGAGCATTTACAGGTAAAATGCGTCTCTACTTACGAAATTTTCAGGTTATGAAACGGCTTCCGGAACGAATTAATTTCGTAAGTAGAGGTACCACTGTACCAGTCACTGTCTTTTAGTCCAACTCACACTGGCAGAATTTTCATAATGAGAAAATAGGAGGAGAAAGTATTAAATATATTCGCTGCCTTGAGTTACGTATAAAATAATAAAATGGAATAAAAATCTAATAAATTAATAATATGCATTGATGTATATAGACATACACATAGATATATTAAACAAGATGCTAGAACAGAATTATAGTATTAAAGTAAATAAGTCATGAAGGAGAGGGATGTATGTTTTGGAATTATGAATTTGTAAAGGCAAAAATTGCTTGATGTTTAAAATACTGATTACTCTTTGACTTGACTTTAGCATTGTATTGTATTTTTAATGATAGACATTTCTTTTCAAACTTGACAAATGAATCATCTAATAAGGGAGCTGGACTTTTGCTTTTTAAAGCAAAAACCTGATGATACCCTTGGCTATTCTGTTCTGTAACATTTTATGTGACAGTCAAAGACAGACATTCCAAGCAAGGTTTCCAAAGAAAAGTGGCCAATTGATAAAGTTAGATAGCAGCCAGAGGCAGAGATTAAGAGAAGGAGAACCTCAGTGGGGTAGAAAGACCTGTTTTCTCATTATGACTTACTGCATTGTCAGTGATATAGAGGATGCTGTCCCAGTTAAATCCCTAGATAGGGCTGTCTTGGATCTGAGTAGGAATGAAGAATGAGGGCTTTTAAAAATTTATTTCCCATAGCGTGGACATTGTTCCCTTATCAAATCCTACATTAATTTAACCACTCTGTGCATCTAATTAATAATTAATACAGCTTATGAAAGTTAATGAGTCTTAATAAAAATGTGCTATGCAGAAAAAAAGTGCTTCTGATACACATTTTCCTTAGGAACTAATATTGAAATTAAATAAAATGTTACACATGTGAAACTATAAAATCTAAACCATGCAATCATTTTTCTATTAGTTGTCTATTGATCTCCCTATCAAAATTTGGAAGCAGCAGTCCAGTGAAATTTTAAGCACATATTGGTGTTCATACAGATGTGTCCTGTATGGTGCCCAAGGTAATACTTTTCTGTTGTGAGGAAGGTAAACTCTTGACCAGCTTGTATACTTTACTGTTGTGGAGTAAGTAAACTTTATTTGACCAGCTTGTATACCATGTATGTATAAAGTTCAACACACATAATAAAAATAACAATTAAAAGTAGTTAAAAGAATTACAAAGGAAAGGACAGAGTGGGAAAGGATAAAAATTTGAAGACATCAAAGAAATTCAATTTTATTGGCTAACATTTGCTGCCTTGCTCTCAGGCCAATGGCAAAATTTGGCTACATTATGGGTAGCAGTGGCCTCTACAATTTGCTAGAAGAAAGGGGAAGATATAGAGAAGAACAGAACAGGAACTGCAAGAGGGGTTTTCCAACTAAGAAAGGCTTCTGTTTTTATTATCCTTCATATCTTCCCTCTTGAACCATTCCCCATGAGGTCAGAATTAATAGCTCCAACATGAGCATTGCTCATTTAATTCAGTAACTATTACTTAAAAACCAAAACAATTGCTGACAAATCACAGTGACAAACTTCCTTGCTACTCCCTAGAAAGCCTTCACATTTTAAACTGTTCCTGGCTTTGAGAGCAAGCAATATATTGTTCTAAAGCTACAATCCTTTATATAAATTTCAGACTTATCTTACTGACACATAGAATCTCATAATACTGGCTGTTTATGATAATTATATTCTATTGATATCTACATGTTTTTAGATTTTTGCCATTATCTACTTCCATAAATTTTATCCACCATTCTAACAGCTTTTTGTAATTCTCTCTAATGTGTTTGAAAGTAGTTATTTATTGAACTTATTGATAAGGTATGGCTACATTTTAGAGTGAAATGCAAATGTAAATTGTGCTACTGGCTGCAAATCTGTGTCTCTCCCATCCCTTTTCATAACAGGAATTTTTTTTTACTAATAAATAAGTGACAATATAAATTGGAATTAGATTTGTGTGTCAATTCTATTCTAGTTTAGTTAGCTCCATATCCTTTCAGTATGAAGAGACTACATTATTGGTAGTATCAATATTTTATCTTGACCTGAAATTTTCAGTGATATATTTAGGTGTCAATTTCCTGTTTCATACTTAGTCAATATCTATTCAGGTACTGATGACATGGTCTTGAAGAAGATTGACAGGGTTTCAAACAGGAGTTTTTCAGTCCTATCTAGTCTGGTTGTGGGTTCATCAGAGACTCCCCATGTCCAACTTTGGGCTCACCTTCAGCAAGAGAGAGATTATATAAAGAAGAAATAGTTTCAGAATATGTGATGATGATGATGATGGAAAACATAGTGATCCTGGAATGAACCATTCTATAAAGCCTTAGTAAGACCACACCTAGAGTACTGCATCCAGTTTTGGTCACCACATTATAAAATAGATGTTGAGATTCTAGAAAAAGTACAGAGAAGAACAACCAGGATGATTAGGGGACTGGAGGCTAAAACATACAACGAACAGTTGCAGGAACTAGGCTTGGCTGGTCTAGTAAAGAGAAGGACCAGGGGAGACATGATAGTGGTCTTCCAATATTTGAGGGGCTGCACAGGGAGGAAGGGGTCAAGCTATTTTCTAAAGCGCCTGTAGGCCAGACAAGGAATAATGGATGGAAACTGAACAAGGAGAGATTTAACCTGGAACTAAGGAAAAACTTTCTGACGGTGAGAACAATCAACCAATGGAACAGCTTGCCCTCGGAAGTTGTCGGAGACCCATCACTTGAGACTTTCAAAAAGAGATTGGACTGCCATTTGTCAGAAATGGTGTAGGATCTCCCGCTTGGGTGGGGGATTGGACTAGATGACCTATAAGGTCCCTTCCAACTCTGATTATCTGTTATCTGAACCATATCAAGGTTGCATAAAACAATGTCTTATTATAGTCCTTGTTCTTTGTGTGCTGGTGAGAGCTATAAAAACAGTAAACTCAACTGCCAGCCATCTGTAAAGCCACAGAAGCTTATAGATTGGACTTGGCTATCATGTTTTCCATATTATACAAGATAATAAAGCAATAAAGAGGCAAAGCAGCTGCTGGATTCTCTGTTCTCCAGGTGTTGTTTATAGGTAGGTAGGTATACACACAGTTCAGAATACTTTGTGTTTTAAGGTCAATGCGAGTGCAGACAGTTGTAGACAAGTGCAGACAAGATTAAAAGCGGGCTGAGTATTGATGAATATGACCAAAGTGTGAGTGTGTGCATTCACATATATGTTGCAGAGACACAGTTTCTTATCAATTCCATGAAGCCATAGGTCATCATGTAAGATTAAAGTAGTATTTATTTAAAAATGGGAAGTTTTTGATCTGTGGAAAACAACACAGCAATGTCTTTTTTTTTTTAGTATACTGGAAGAAAGATACCAAAGGACTAGCCATATTAACTCTTTTACAGTAAAAACAACCTGGAGAATTTTTGCAACTTATAAATTAACATTTTTATTTGAGCTTATTCTGCTGATCATAGACCAATCTACCCTACATATCTCATGAAATAGACTATGATGCATAATATAAAAAATGTTTTAGTGTACTGCCTGCAAATCAGCAGTCAGAAAAATGACTGTATTTAGTAATGTTTGAATTTTACCACCTATGATTCTATGATTCTAAAAATTCTTTAATATTGAAGACACTTTACTCAGCAATAAGAAATCAGGATACCTTGATTTTCTCCATGCCATTATTTTAACTGGGAAGAAAGTTTCTGAACAAATCAAAATCATGTATTATTTAAAATTAGTTTTTAACAATGATCCTTTTCTCTTATTTTCTAAAAAGGTCCCCTTAATAAATAAGTAGCTAAATTCTGGAGATGTACTGCTTTGGGAATAAAGAATTTAAGTCTCATGTAATTCAAAACATTGAACTATATAGCCATGAAAATTAGGATTTTTGAATTGAATTGGCAATTGATGATCAACTAAAAGCAATAATGGCAATGTAGCCATAGAACATGATACATCAATCTTTGCAGCCTGCTGCATATTGGTGGTATAAATCACCCAGTTAAGTCAGAGAGGAAATGATGGCTCCAATCCAAAATAGCTTTTCACATGACCAGTTATAGGAGATTCTGCTGGAATTGGCTCATTAATAATATGGTCTTACCAATGTCAGTACATTCATGTTTTTTTTTTAAAAAAAAAGAAGCTAAAGGTTATTTAATGTTAATGTACATGGATATATTCCTTAACCAAGCTCTTATATTTATATTTCTATCAAAACAATTGCACCATTGTTTTGTTGGTGAAAGCTCAAGCAATTTCTTATGCTTCTTTGCTCTGGAAAGAAAAATAGAAAATAACATGACAAATGAAAGATACACCCCCTAGGGAAGATATGGATAGAACCTACCACACAGCCCAATTACAAGCAGACAGATAATAGTAATGGTGTCACACTTCCCTGCTTTTTTCTTGTTGTTCTTGCAATATTCACACCAAATACAAAGCATGAAAGACAATGACACAATAATCCTAAACCCTTGGTAACATATCTATAAGACAAACACATAGGAAACCGCATATCAAAGTTTAAACTGTAGTGCAGGAAATATTATGTTTCTATTGTTTTAGTGGGATAAGAAGATGCTACACTGAAAATTCAAATTACAACAAGTGATGCATCCACTATTTCTCTTATTTCATCTGAGAAAGCAACATACACAGTTTAAACCATTTATAGTATAAAACTCAGATTCTGACTTTTTTTTAAGAAAAAAATTCCAGGTTCTCAGTTATGGCAAACCATTATTTAGGAAACATTTTTTATTTAAGACTAACAACTTGTTCAAATTATGGGAAAAACAAATAAGATTAATTTAAATGCAACAAGAAATATAAAGCAGTTGATTGAAAATGCTAAACATCCAACAATGAGGGGAAAATACTACTATTAATTCACTAGCTTCAAAGGTCTTTAAAAATGGAGAAAACTTTTTTAATTTTCTAAAAGCCAAAGAGAATAAACCTGGAAGACCTTATGAATACTAATGCTCACTTCCATCATGGAAACAAATTCGAGAATGAAGTTACTAAAACGTATAAATTCCTTCTTCTACGGTCATAAATAAAGCCTTGCTTCTTATAATAACCTGTAGAAAATGAGGCTACCATAGAATGTGATGGACCCTCTTCTGTGTAAGAACTAGTTGCGAGCAGATCTGGAAAGAGTAGCATCTATATTTTTGAAATGTCATAACAAAATTAATGACAACAGCAACAAGAGAAATCAAAATACAGCTGCTGTCACTTTGTCTCCGGTATAACCCAACTCCTAAAATCATATTATCATACTGACTATTTTTCTATCCCTATCACTGAAACTCAATCAAGTGAAACAAATCCAAGAAAATATATCCATAATAATCTTGTCATGAGGCTTTGGGATACACCACATGTTATGAAAAAGAGGAGATTATGAGATGGGAAGTTATGTCTCAATTGCAGGTGGTCCTCAACTTACGACCACAGTTGAGCCCAACATTTCTGTTGCTATGTGAAACATTTGTAAAGTGAATTTTGCCTCATTTTATGACCTTTCTTGCCACAGTTGTTAAGGGAACCACCACAGTTGTTAAGTTAATAACCCGGTTGTTAAGTGAATCTGGCTTCCCCATTGACTTTGCTTAATGGAAGGTCACAAAAGGGGATCACATGACTCTGGGATACTGCAACAGTCATAACAATGAGTTCGTTGCCATGTGTCTGAATTTTAATTCCATGACTATGGGATGTTGCAATGAGCTTAAATGTGAAAAATTGTCATATCACTTTTTCAATGCCATTGTAACTTTGAACGGTCACTAAATGAAGTTGTTGTAAGTTGAAAACTATCTATATATATGGGGAAATATGTCAAGCATGGCGCCTATCAAGTTATAGTTTTTCTGATATTAGCTTCATTTTTGCCTGTTCCATGTCATTTACAAATAAGTGTGTACATTGTTGCTTGTTTTCCCCTAGTATATGCATTTTGTACATACATATTCTTGGAAACATCTCCTCCCTACCACCAATGTGGGGATAGCTGAGATAAGTTGTTACCATTATGAGTATTTAAGCTTTTGCTTCTATAAAGATGGCATATTTAGGATACCTTCTTCAATGAGACCATACCTTCTCCAATGAGACAGAACTATAGAACAACTGAAGACTATTCCAGGTACTGGAAGATTTTGACCTCCCAGTTCACCTCTGGATTGCCTTAATTCTACATCGCTATGGAGAAAGGTGAGGACCATTAGACTATCATTCATCTGGCATGGAACATGGTTGTTGTTTTATTTCCAGGAATAAATTGGGAGTATCTCCCTTGAGTCTTTAAAACACAAAGAATAGCTTACACCATTAAGCTCTATCATCATTTGGCCTGCGGGATCTGATTCTTGATTTGGCGTTCTCTCCCCTAATCTATGCCCGACTGACATTGTGCCAATGTAGTGGGATGGAGGGGTTGTCTTATTCCTTTGACCTTCTGAACATTTTGAAATAACCTCATTGGTCCCAGTTGAGGAGTAAAAGGAGAGGCGGAGGAGGAGGAGGAGGAGGAGGAAGATGGGGAAGATTACTAGTATTCTCTCTGTGGAAACCTTGCAAAGTAGAAAAAAATAGAAATCTGCATTATCAATTTTCTTTAAATTCCTGGAAAAATGTCCCTTTTTGTCTCTCTTCCATAGCAACAAAGCCACAATGAGGCAATGAAGGAGATTCCAAGGACCAAACTGCAGGCCTGTTTTCAGAAACTTTTAACAAAATAATGTTAAGTATTATTTATAAAATAAAATAAATTATTTTTATAAAATAAAATATTAAGCTTGCCCTCGGAAATTGTGGGAGCATCATCACTTGAGACTTTTCAAGAAGAGATTGGACTACCATTTGTCAGAAATGGTGTATGGTCTCCTGCTTAGGTGGGGGGTTGGACTAGATGACCTACAAGGTCCCTTCCAACTCTGTATCTGTATTCATAATCATCTAGGATACTACTATTTGAACTCCTTGTCATTATACAAATTGGGACTTCTTTATTATACATACAGATAGACAAAAATGTGGATTAGTTTTTTTTATTAGATTTCATTATAGGATGAACCAGGAAGACTGAGAGGAATCTGGGATTTTTTCTGTAAACTGTTAACCTGGATAAATAGTTTTCTCAAACAAAGTGGGAGGAAGGGACAAGTTTGTTAATAAATGATTGAGAGGTCAATAGTTCTAGGATAAGCACTAGATAAGCCAGAAGTGAATGTCTGCTTTGATCTGTCAAAGCCTCTCACACATAAAGAAGTGTCATGATGTTCCAAAGGCTTTCTTAATGTGGAAACCAGGAATGCTTAAGACCAAGAGGTCATAAGAAGGCCTTCCACTTCTCTTTGACTACTCAATGTTGAAATAAAAAGTCTGATCTTTGTTTTAAAGAATGGAAGTACTTGTATTTTTTTTAAAAAAAATCTATTGACAACTGTTTGAAATTAGAATTTTGCATAGCATCTTGCCTTGCAGTCTTTTCTGAATTTACAATGTGAATAATATCTCAAAAAGAACTACCAAGGTTATAGAAAACTCTAATCCATGTTTAATTTCTATTGGTGATCCTGAGTTTTGCACACTAGAACTGGTGCCTTCCTATCCCAATAATATTTTGCCTATAATACTAGACAGGTTCCCATGACAATTTTGAGTAGGCCCTAGGAGATTTAAAAAAAAAAGATTCTGTCCTCCCTTTCTATCTTCAACAGTAAAAAACTGGAATTATTTTCTTCATCACTTGACCAGATTGTATAGATGATCAGATTACCAGATTGTTTTATGGTGTTTGTGTTATATATTTTTGGTTAATAAGTGTTACATCCATTCAAATCATATAGTAATACTGTAGTAGATTATCAGTGTTTTCTTGATGAAATTGTCCTACCTAATTGATTTGTTAACTTGTCAACAATTACATTGTTGCAGGTAATTTGCCTGGTTCAATGTATCTTGAACATTTCAAAAAGATATATAAATTATCAGAGGGAGAACTGATAATTATAAAACATAGAAGTTCCAAAAGAAATGACAATATAGCATTGTCTGAGTAAATACAATTGACTAGCATTGTGGAATTCAATTATGTTCCCATTTCTTCTATTTTCACCCATTCATCATCATTTCTTTCTAATGTAATTTTACTGTTGAATTCCCAGCATAATTTTTTTTTAGTTCTATTGCTTTCTTCTGACTTTTCAATTGATCCTCAAAATTGGATTTCCTTTCTTTGTACTGTATAAAACTCTCTCACTCTTCTAAATTGAGACTGTTATCTGGGAGGAGTTTGACCCTGTGACCGCTGAGGATGTGGAAAGGTTGCTGGGGGGGCTGAATACCACCACATGTTTGTTGGACCCGTGTCCCTCTTGGTTTCGACCTCCAGGGAGGTGACACGAGGCTGGCTCCAGGGGATTGTCAACGCTTCGTTGAGAGAGGGATCACTTCCTACTGCCTTGAAAATGGCGGTGGTGTGACCCCTCCTCAAGAAGCCTGCCCTGGACCCGGCTGTTTTAAATAACTATCGTCCAGTCTCCAACCTTCCCTTTCTGGCGAAGGTTGTTGAGAGTGTGGTGGCGCGTCAGCTCCCTCAATACCTGGAGGAAGCGACTTACCTTGATCCTTTCCAATTGGGTTTCAGGCCTGGGCATAGTATTGAAACAGCATTGGTCGCGTTGGTCGATGATCTCTGGAGGGCCCGTGACAGGGGTTATTCCTCTGTCCTGGTCGTGTTAGATCTCTCGGCAGCTTTTGATACTATCGACCATAGTATCCTATTGCGGCAGTTGGAGGGGTTAGGAATTGGAGGAATCGTCTTACAGTGATTCTCCTTCCTCTCTAACTGCTCACAATTTGTGTTGATGGGGGGGGAGAGGTCCACCCCTAGGCCCCTCATTTGTGGGGTGCCTCAGCGGTCGGTCCTCTCCCCTCTTTTGTTCAACATTTATGTGAAGCCGCTGGGGGAGATAATCCGTGGTTTTGGGGTGCAGTGTCATCTCTATGCTGATGATACTTAGCTTTACATCTCCACCCCAAACCATCCCAATGATGCTGTGGAGGCTATGTCCCGGTGCCTGGAGGCCGTGTGGATTTGGATGGGCGGGACCAGGCTCCAGCTCAACTCTTCCAAGACTGAGTGGCTGTGGTTTCTGGCGCCCCGATATAGTCAGCTGACTCCATTGCTGGCTATTGGGGGAGAGATCTTAACCCCCACAGAGAGGGCTCGCAATTTGGGCGTCCTCCTGGATACACGGCTGTCTTTAGAAGATCATATTACGGCCGTCTCCAGGGGGCTTTTTATCAGGTTCCCCTGATTCACCAGTTGCGGCCCTTTCTGGATCGGGACGCCTTATGCACGGTCACTCATGCCCTCGTCACCTCCTGCCTGGACTATTGTAACACTCTCTACATGGGGCTCCCTGTGGGGAGCACCCAGAGGCTTCAACTGGTGCAAAATGCGGCTGCGCGGGTGGTTATGGGGGCGTCAAGAAACTCCCATGTGATGCCTCTCCTGCGCGAGCTGCATTGGTTGCCGGTGGCCTTCTGGGTTCACTTTAAGGTTCTGGTTTTGACCTTCAAAGAGATCCATGGCATTGGAGCAGGCTATCTGCAAGACCGCGTTCTGCTGGTAGTCTCCCACCGACCTGTGCGCTCCCACAGGGAGGGCCTCCTTCGGGTCCCAACGGCATCTATGTGACCCTGGTGACCCTGAGGAATAGGGCCTTCTCTGTGGGGGCACCCACCCTCTGGAATGGGTTGCCTCCTGAGCTACGTAATAACGCCGACCTGAGAGCATTCAGACATGCACTGAAAATGTGGCTCTTTGAACAGGCCAGCCTGGACTGAAATGGGAGTTCTTCCCTTATCTCCACTATAACCTTTGTAGCCCAAATCATTCATATTCTTTTTAGTCTGTAAACTTACACACTAATTTCCAGTCTAGTTCTGTATTAATCCCTTTCCTCTTTATGTCAAAGCTCCTTTTTGTGAGTTTTCTCTTTAGCTTTCTACTCTCACATGATCTTTCTCTATTACTTCCATAATCTTTAGATGTACAAAGAAGTCTCTTTCATCCTATTAAACCACACAAATGTATAAAAATGCTCTTCAGAAGCTTCTGTGATGATTTTGGAACAATATTTTCAGATTCTATTAGAGCCAAGCTAAATGCAAACAACTGAAATCAGGACAATTTTTTCAAATATTCTTTTTTGCTTCTTAAACTTTTGGTTTTCTTATGTCAATTTTAGATATCAAATCTCTTGAGCTATAAACCTGAGCTGTTTAAATTGCTATGTAGCAGCACTATCGTAAAACAAATATGACCTTTATTGATGATAAGTTTCATAAAGTTCCATTGAAAAAAAACTATTTGCACTGAAAGTCATCTGTTGTCTAAAGACATCTAATACAAGTGAATATTTATAGCTCAGGGTTGAACTGTGCAGTCCTTGGTGTTCTCTGAGCTTGGTGGTTTTCTTGCAGAAATTTCATTACTAAACTAGATACTATCATTCTTGATGTTAATGAATTATATTAGGATGATATAAGCTAGTTTGGTAATGAAATGTTTGAAAGAACACCACCAAGCTCAGAGAGCACCAAGGACCCAATTAAAGATATGCATCAGAAGGCTATACTAACAAATTCCTCATCACCTCAACCTGTCATAGTTAGAAAAGGATAACTTTCCCTATCAGGGTTTCTGATACCACTCCCAAAACATGTAGCTAAAAATGAAATTAAACCAGCAGGCAAAAAGTGAGGTTTTCTGCACTTAAGCAATATCCTGCCTTGTTTCTGGTGACAGTTGGTGTTTTTTCTGGTTCTTATGGAAAATGAAATGTTTAGATTGACTTTGCACTTCCTGTGTATGTGGGGTTTCTTCTTGTCTGAAGATATATTTCTCAGAAACAGCTTTCACCCACCACCCAGGAATGTTTAGAAATGTTTATTTGTCTGCGTATGTATCAGCATGTCCCCGACATGTGGACTCGTGTTTGTAAGTTTAACTAAGTTTAAGTAAACTTTTAGTTTGAAGCTGATAAGGGTCTGGTGAAAGTGATCAATGAAAGGGATGCTTTAAGCACTAAATTGGAAGTGTTGCACCTCGCATTTTCTCTTTAAATAATGCTAATTTAATTTTTAAGTATCAGTTACAGAGCTGTACTATACATTTAACAACCAACTGCAACTAGAACAGAATGTTATGCTTGCAAGGATTGATCCTAATAAGTAAAACCTTGAGAGAAATATTTTCACAGTTATAAATTTAAAGCAGAATATTGAATGGGTTTATACTGCAAAAGACCTCTGGATAAATTGAAATGTTTGATAAGCTTGTGTGTGCATTCTATTTTCTTACTATAATACCCCCTTTCATTTCATTATCTCTAGAAAAGAAAAGAATGCACTGGCAACAATATCATTGACACTTATACCATTTTTGAAAAAAAAAAGTTATTCTTATTACTCTGTAGGCCAGCTTTTCCAACAGAATGCTTGGCATGAAACACTCATTGTGAAATTAGTACTTAGCACTTAGCATTTTAGACCTATATGCCACTTCATAATGCTTTACAGCCCTCTCTAACTGGTTTACAGAGTCAGCATATTTCCCCCAAGAATCAGAGTCCTCATTTTATTGACTTCGGAAGAATAGAAAGCTGAGTCAACCTTGAGCTGATGAATATCGAACCTCTGGCAGTCAGCAGAATTAGCCGGCAGTACCACATTCTAATCAATACACCACCACCCAAGATGCTTAACTTTGGGCTAGTAGCAGTTTATACCCTGACACGTAGTTCCAGAACTGCTTTATGAGTAGATACGAATGCCTGAAAAAAATTGGCCTCTTTTTTTCAAAATAACATTTTCACAGAACCCTAAGGAAGCAGAGCTTTTTTTAAGAATGAAACCACAACTGAAGTGATATATATATAGACCCATGGCAAATGTATTGCAAAACAGACAGAATCATCATGGTAACATTCGTGAGAAAATACACATAGCTCTTTTGAAATAACACAATGTTCTCTCTAAAACATACAGTTCTTCAATTCTTGATGGTCAACCTCAGGAGAATGGGTGATATCTAATACGAAAATATTCTGTGTCACTCTTGATCCCCTAACCACTGTGATCTTTCAGTCTGATACCAAGGTCAGCAATTTTGAAAAGTGTCCATTGCATCAGAAATATGCTTTTCATTCCAGGTTATTAGGAAAAACTCAGTGGTGGTAAAGTAAGCTGAAAACGAATATCTTAAAGAAACTGTTTACTTTATGCAAGGGTCTTCAAACTTGGCAAGTTTAAGACTTGTGGACTTCAACTCCCAGAATTCCTGAGCTAACATGAGTGGAGGAGGAATTCCCAGAGTTGAAGTCCACAAGTCTTAAAGCTGTCAAGTTTGAAGACCCCTGACTTTATGCCTTAGCAATCATTTCAATGCTATCTATTTGGAATCTAGCAAGATTTGAACAATCATTATCATCAAGAATAACAGCAATACATAATTCTGGATAGAATGTAAAAAAATTTCTATACAGTCATTACAGCATTGACTATTTTTAAAACTTTCTGATTGTGAAATCTAAAACATAAAATCTAAACAAATTCAGAATTTTGAGAGCTTGTCCTCTTAAAATCAATGATAACTTGGTTATTAAACTGACTTTTTTTTGTTTCTTTCTGTTTTTTTCTCCTGTATCTGTCTATGGAGGTTCTCAGTCATCCAGGTCCCTTTGGTTGTCCCAAAGATGCGTTTTCAGAAGCAACTGAATTTACTAGTTTTTCTTTGAAGACATTTCGCTTCTCATCATAGAAGCTTCTTCAGTTCTGAGCTCTCAAAGAAAAACCAGAAAGCCCAATTGCTTCTTGAAAAAGCACCTTTGGAACATAAGCTGTATCATTTAACGTTCATTGTCATCTGGATTTGCTTCTGCCAGTTAATTCTGTATTAAGTAGAGTGTTGATGCTGTGAGTAGTTTAAGCAAAGTCCTCTATTCCTCTATTATACATTAATTAACTTACCTTGGTTTGTTGCTATATTTAACTGCATGTAGAAAAATCACTCAGCATAATGACACAAGAGCAAAAAGAAAGGAACATTCCTTATTCTTCTATAGTACATCACATTAACATGTACTGTGTTTAATATTTCTGAAATTTAATTTTATATATATATACACACTTTGTATTATTATTTAAAATTATCAGCTCAAAAACCTATATATATATATATATATATATATATATATATATATATATATATATATATATATATATATATATATATATATATATGTGTGTGTGTGTGTAAAATATATATATATATGTGTGTAAAATATATATATATTTGAAAAGCATGTTGAAGTCATTTAATTGGTTCAGTATTAAGTATTAACAAAAGGGAATTCACTGTTCTTCCGATCAGAAAATATTTCTTTTAACTGGAATATCTGTTGAATGTGTCTAGTCAAATATTCTTTATTATGACTGATGGATTCAGCCAATAAAATGCAACCCATGAATATTCCCAAATATTATACATGCACAATGCATCTCAAAGGAGTTGTATAAGCAATAGCAAATTGGAGAAACACGCTAAACTTAGAAAGATATTTGCTTCAGTTCCAAAGGGATGATTGTTTGAGCTACCATATGTTTGCTCTGAAATGTATGTTTATCTTTTCTTTAAGGCAGCTGTTTTTACATATATGCATATACTTAAGTCCTTGTTTACTTTTTAATGATTTCATCCTCCTGCTTGTTTCATGCAACAGAGTTCAATGCTTTCAATAGATCAGCCAGAATGTTCTGGAATTTGCATGTTGATATTTGTCTGCAGGATGTGTTTTCAAGTCCATATGTAAGAAAATGTAAATATGTAATGTTTAATGAAGATGAGGACAAACACTTATACAAATGTTTTCTCCTAGGCTATACTTCAATAGGAAGAGAAAATCCCAAGTTTGTTTTGAGATCTGGATATAAGACTGAAAAGTGACAATATTTGAGTTATGGGCTGGAAAGAAAAAAGAAAAAAATATGATCAGTTCATTGAACTGAAAAGATTTGCACATTATATAGCTGATCTCTATGCTCAAATAAGGATTAACTTCCAGAATCTTTATCAAGGATCATCTCAGCTAGAGAATAATAATAATAATAATCAAAATCCATGATTTTGGAGGGTCCCTAAATTGAAGGTACCTAGGCTCACCTAGGTAATAGGCATTATCCAGCTTTGACTCATTATTATGTAAATGTAAATGAATTCTGTTGTGAATTTCCTGGGAGGCTATCCAAAAGGAGATGGCATTAATGATATGTGAAACTCTGCTAGTTTTCTCTCTTCTTTCTCTCTCTCAAACTAAATCTATAGAGGGACCACGGGAGAATTGTACTATTTTAAATAGATGGGAGTGGTCAAAGGGCATTTCCATTTTCAGTAACTTTTAAAATTCTAATATCTGTTGCAAATTATTTGCACATTGGCTTCTTTCTCTCCCTGCAGCATATTTTAAGGTTTAACAAAGATGAAAGAAATCTCTTGGCTTTTAAAAAAATAAATATAATCTTTAATCTTCAGATTTATAACCATCAATTTTAAGATTTGCTATATATTTTATTTCTTATTTTAAATTTTTTGGGGGGAAAATGTCAGACCGGAGATTATATTATAACAGGAGACAATAGAATAATGAAGACTATTGTGGCAGACCAATGCATACCAAAAATTACTGATAAACGGATTTTTCCCCCATTATCATCTTTCCAGATCTGTCAGAAGAACTTCTGTCTTATCTTGCACATTTTACATTATATTTATGGTGTACTTATTTTTAATCATTATCACTATGTTAAATATATATGAAAGAAAGATATTTTAATCCTACCACATCACCATTCAATCTTTGAGTAGTTTGAGTAAAGAAGAGATTTTAGCAAACTCCTATCTATTTTTAGTCCTGATTGCCCAGACACAAGAAAGGAAGAATTTTGATATATTTGGAAACACGCAGAGCGCAACTTTAGAAACATAGGGAGCATAACATGAAAATCAATGCTAGAATGTATCTTTTTGTCAAAGGCAAGTTAAAGCAGATTTGGTTTTTAAGCCTGTAATGTTAAATTGGAAAGAAAAGATGTTCTTGTATAGCCACTTAAATGCAAGATAACGAAGAAATTTGCAGAAATGTCAAGGGGAAAGTGCTTATCAAATCGTGATTACAATATCAGTTGTGTTTCTTGAAAAGAGGAACCGTTGTTTTGGTATAGTCAGAAAAATGACATTCTAGCTCTTGCATCCATCCTTTCTCTCCACTCATATAGCTTTGCAAGATCTTCCCGATGAAAGTTATTTAGTATGATAAAACTCAGGAATTTCAGCAATGTGAAAAATTATGGTTTCAAAATCTGACTTTGAGTGAAATAATCACACAGAATAAGACCTAGCATATAGATAGATCAAGTTTAAGTCTATTTTCATTGAGTGACTTTGGCCATCACTATCATTCAGTGCAACATATACCACAAAGCTTTAGTGGGAAAGATTGAAAGAGTGAATAGTATGTAATGACAGTGCCATCAGTTCCTGAAAGAAGGATGAAATGTAATTAACACAATACACACACAAAGTAGACCATTTCAGTGATTAAAAACCAATGCAACATTAGATTAAACAGGCATCCATATACTAATATGTATTATACATGTTAGCCTCACATCATTCAGTTCAAGTACTAAATTATAATTTGGGAACTGTTATAATTTGCATGGCACTGTCTACTACATAGGATTCCCTCCTTCAATCTTTTGAACAACAGTTTTGTGGTATATGTTGGACTGAGTGATAGTGATGGCCATAGTCATTCAATGAAGGTAGACATAAACTTGATTTATCTATATCAGGGTGTCAAACTCATGGGGACTGGCCATGCCCAGCCCTGGTTTATCAAAGGACAAAAAAGTTTCAATACATCACATGACAACAATGTGACAATGAGAGTTTGACACCCCTGATCTATATGCTAGCTCACAGTCTTAACTATTAGAGCAATACTGGTTTATAATCCAGGGTACCTTCTGAAATGTCCATATTAGTTGTAAGAGAGTGATAAGTTTTGAAGATCAAAATACTTATTTTAAAGTTAGTTACCGTATTTGTACAGTGTTTTGTAATGTTTCTATAGATCTTGTGCTAGGTCAAATCTATTTTCTGACTTACTGCTTCCTGAAAGATTCTTTGTGGACCTGCCTTTTTGGTAAACATTACATCATCCTTTCAGGTCTTAAATCTCCTACTTCAGAACAAGAATCAACTAGTTTCCAGGGGCACCAGCAATTTCACATGAAGTTAAAAGCTTTTCTCTAAACTAATATGCACAAATGTCTCCTACACTTTAAATGCATTCATTCAGCACATAGTGATAAAAAATGAAGACTTGTAAAGACAGCTTTGGTTAATAAATAATGCAAAGTTCTTTTCATTATTATTCTTGTTAATGTACAAATTCATCTGAAGAATGGTGAAAGGTAGGGAGAAGATAGATTTAAGATTTAATGGTTCCTTTTGCTTTCTTACCACTATCATTTTCACATATTACAAGCACAATGGAATGATATTTATCCTTATACAAAACCCTAAGGAGCTCAAAAGCAATACACTAATCTTGGAAGTGAAATGGAAATGGGAATTGAGTTTATTCTTTCACTATTTCTTAGTGATAGAAAGCCATATGGCTTTATTTTTAATGGTCCTTTACATGAAAGATTTTTAGAAAGTCTTTTTTTAATTATGTACAGGTGCAAAATAAAGAATCTTAAGAAGGATTTTGAAAGGATCTAGTAATAGCATATTAACACTCAACATGGATAAAGTATGGTTGGGTTTTTCAAGGACAGGTAGCCTTCAACTTGTAACAGTTCACTTAATGACCGTTCAAAGTTATAATGGCACTGAAAAAAGTGTCTTATGACTGTTTTCCACACTTATGACTGTTACAGTATCCCTATGGTCATTTGATCAAAATTCAGATGTTTGGAACTGACTCAACTTACTCATATTTATGTTGTGGCGTGGTCACCTTTTGCAGTTTTCTGACAAGGAAAGTCAATGGGGAAATCAGATTCACTTAACCATGTTACTAACAACTGCAGTGATTCACTTAACAACTGTGGCAAGGAAGGTTGTAAACTGAGGCCAAACTCACTTAATAAGTATCTCACTTAGCAACAGAAATTTTGTGCTCCATTGTGGATGTAAGTCAAGGACTACCTTTATTTGTTTGATAGCCAAATAAAACTTAAGGGCTTCCTTAACTCTTATAACTTGCTTCACATGGCTTCTTACTAAAATTGAATGTTACTATTAACCTCACCCCATTCCTAAGAGGTCTGTAAGGGGTGTGCATAAGTGCACCATCATGCCTACCATCCCTGTCCTATTGTCCCCATTTATTCGTACCTATTTCCTGTATTCTTACTAATGTTTATACTTATATCTATTATCTTGTAAGCAATTGACAAATAAATAAAATAAATAAATAAAATAAATAGAAGTTTTTGTATGGCTAGTATAACAGGTAGAACATGCAAAACTCAGGCAAGCTTAACATTTATGCCTGCTGAAACAAGGCGTAACAAAGATAATTTATTTTTAAAATGTGCATTAGAATAACTGAAATCTCCAAAGGATATGCATTATTACATGGGGTTAATATCAAACTGCCTAGAAACCAGTTATTTTCAAATAGCCTTGGGTCTTGTGCGTAACACACCCAATTGTTCCTTCTTGTAGTCAAAATAGTACATCTGATTATACAGGTTGCGTGTGCAGTCATAATTCATTTTCAAAAAATAATGTGCTTTACTCAAATATTATGTTTCCAGGTGCAGAATTTTTTTTCCTATCCCTATTTTTATTCAGAAGGTACATCAGAGAGGGGCAAAAGATTTAGTTCAGTTGGTGGTGCTTCTAAAAAAACCTATGAATCCCATTCTTTATCTTCCAATCAATCACTTCCCCTTTTCATAAAAATAAACATTGATGCCAATAACAATTGACCATATGAATCTTATTCATTCAAAATATGTGTGACTAAAGAATTAAAATGGTAAACAAAATTCCCATATATTATATGTATATTAGCAACTCAAATGATTAAAGGCCTGGAAACTAAAACATATGAAGAATGGTTGCAAGAACTGGAGATGGCTAGTCTAGAGAAAAGAAGGACCAGGGGTGACATCAGAGCAGTATTCCAATATTTGAGGGGCTGCCATGTAGAAAAGGGGGGTTTATTATTATTTTTCCAAAGCACCAGAGGGCAGGACAAGAAACAATGAATGAAACCTAATCATGGAGAGAAGCAATCTGGAATTAAGGAGAAACTTCCTTATTGTAAGATCAATTGACCAGTGGAACAGCTTGCCTTCAGAAGTGCTTCATCACTGGATGTTTTAAGAGACTGGACAGCCACTTGTCTGAAATGGTATAGAGCAGGGCTGTTGTCACGTGACGTATCAGGACTCCCCCCCCCCCTTCACTAAACCGGATGTGGGTGCGGCCAGCATGTGACACATCTGGCCCATGGGCCAGGAGCTTGACAGCCCTGATATAGTCTCTTGTATGAACAGGAGGTTGAAATAGGACTTCCAAGGTCCCTTCCAGCTCTTGTTCTGTTCTGTTCTATTCACATCAAAGCACACAAACATTAGATTTAAATATACAGTTTCCACTTTGGGATTCTTCCTTTTTATTTTATTTATATATTTATTTTTGCTTTTCTTCTTTGAAAAATGACCTTGAAACAATTGTGAACATTTCCTGCTATAAACTTTCTGTTTTACTTATGTTAGTCTATAAAAAGCATTTCTCCCATGAAATGTGGCTAACATTCTCCCTTGTATGAGACAGACCAACACCACAGAGTGTAGAAAATTAGTGAGCTTTGGTGGCAATCCAAGTAGCATCATTTGTTTACAGCATCCTACAACAAAGTTTATTTTGGTTTCCCAAATACATCTAAGTTCAATTTTTTTAAAGCTGTACCATGTTATATTGTTTAATAAAACAAGTACTACTGAACTATTTATTTTACAGTCAAGTCAGCACTATTGCAAGATGAAGGTAGATAATACAGTCTCGACCTAGGCCAGTGTCTCTGATACCCAGCAATACAAATTCTGATTCTAATTGCAAAGCAAATTAATTTGGAAAAAATAAGAATATGTACAGCCATTTCCTCTAAATTTCACTGCTCCATTTTTCTGCCCCTGTCATTATAGTTGTTTTCAGAGAAATCAAGCAAAGTTTGTGGGAGATAAATTATTGCCAAAAGAGATCACTTCTAAGAAGAGATGTTTTTCTGGCTTCAAGGACCTGTCCTCAAATTTCCTAAAGTTTTGCATGCATGGCTGCTAGATGTGAATTAATACATCTAATCTCAAGGCTGAGGCTTGGTTTGTACAGACAGAAACTGAAGAGACAATATTTACAGAGGTCAGTGCAAATATTTTATGCTGGAACAATTTCTTTGGCTTAAAATAGGAAAAACATTTCAGAATCACATTAAAAAGCCATCAAACTTCACCTGTGTTCATGCTCATGTTAAAGAAAAATGTAATTTAGAAATAAACTATGCATTGTTTGGAGAATGAGAAGTCTAAAAAAATCCTCTTTTCCCCTTATACATTCAATAGATTATAGAAGATTTTGACTGGCTAACAAGAGGATGGGCTGTAGAAGATTTGGGCAAATTAAATAGTAAAGAGAATGTGTCTCCTTTACTTTAATAATTGTCTAGAAGACAGAATCAGTAAACAACTATGTGGGACTACTTGTTCTCTTCTTGGTTTGTGATGTCCCATCCAAGGAAAGAAAATTGAGAATCTTGTATCTTGAGTAGACATGATGGTGAACAGAGTAATATGATTGTAACATAGGGAGGAGGGAAAAAAGCTGATTTGTTGTTCGGTATCCCTAGAAGAAAATAAATTGTATCTGTAAAGACACAAGGTTACCAGTAGATAGAAACATATTATTATTACCATACCTTATCTGGGCTGCAGAAAATTCAGACGACTACTAGGCAATGACAAAGATATTTTGAGTATATAACTCTTTCTTCACATCTAGTAAGTGCATAAATTTTGTATGGATATTTTTTTAAAAAAAGTCAAAACTCTTCCTCCTACTGTGATAGCATGCCTAATAAACCACAGGATTATAGAAGGAGCAGAAAAACAATTAAGGGAGGAAACAGACCTATTATAGAAGATATTTTTAACAAGAACTTGAGCAGATTCAAAGTAAATCTGCTTTAATTAAGCTAGGTGGGAAAATTACTTTGTTATGCTTTCAAGACTAAATGACATTATCCTACTTTCATAAAAATCCAACTATTTTTTTTTAAATCTCCTCTTGATATCTACCCTGTCAATTTAACCTGGTTGCACTTAATCATGGTATAAACATGCTATGACAACATCTCTTTCTGCTGGGTCCCCATGATGGAATCTCTGTGGATAATGTGTGTGTGTGTGTGTGTTTATTTGGTACACTGAATTAAAATGGGTTCACATCTTGCAATGAAGAAAGTAGGAGGCAACAAATGAACACCAGAAACCTTCCCTAGAATTAGATCAAGTACTCACCCTTTCCTAAATGAGTATAATAAATCATCGACTACATTGTTTATAAAGACTGCATTCAGATGAATTTAATCAGCAGCAATAGGTTAAATAGAAGATATTTCCTATCATTTCGGGCAACCTAGGTTATCTATATTCTTAATATCTAGAGTTTAAAACATTTAAACTAGCTGGATAAGTTGCCCAAAGTGTCATAACCAAACAAAAGAGAATGTATGAATGGAAATAATTAAGAATGGATCAAATTATCCATAGAGAGTCAGTAGTAACCAGTAACTAGGGGACAAAAAGTCTTTTAACATTGCATGTCTATCCTATGACAATAAGATATTTCTTTGCTTTGTCATATCTTTTTTCCTTAATAATTCTTTGATAGGACTCCGATACATCATTCAAATTAATGTCTATCCTATGACAATAAGATATTTCTTTGCTTTGTCATATCTTTTTTCCTTAATAGTTCTTTGATAGGACTCCGATACATCATTCAAATTAATGCTGTATTTCTTTCCTCTAGACTCTATTAGTTCTTTATTTTTATTGTTCTTGTTTCAGTGACTTGACTTAGTTCACTTGGAGGGTAATTAGGTAACATCAACTTTTGCAGCCTTTCTTCATGTTCAACAGATCAATTAGAGTAGACATAGTGAAGATTAGGAAAAAATATCCATCAGCCTTTGAATAATGCTGATACCAATACCAGCACAAGCTGTTGTTGCACTGTAGGAGGTCAGGGCAACTGTGATTTGCTTAAAGTCAGCCCGCTGAAGTGAAGAGTGTCCAGCAGGTTTGGTAATTTGATAACTCAGAAAATGGGAGTGAATGAATTGGGTATGACTTGGATTAAGTAGACCTGAGTCATCAAATTCTTCTCTCCAGATCAGTGATAAGGTTTGCAATTTTTGAAGAATCATATTCACAGTACATATTTTTAATTTTAAAAAACCCTTAATTTAAAAAACATTTAAATACCTGATGGGACATGCCATTTATCATTGAAAGTTTTTTTTCAAAGAGATGTAACACAATCTTGCAACATTCCTTTTAACTTACACAGTTATGGTGTCACTATAGTAATTTGCTTAATAAAAGTAACGAGAAGGCCCAGTTTTAAATAGCCTTTGGAAATTTAAACTATTTTTTTAAAAAATGTCATTTTAATAAAAAAAGTAACCAGGAGGCATCGTTTATCTTGTCATTGTGGAAAGGTGTCTTTCCAAGTAACCTGAACGTCTTCCTTAAATAGACTACTTATGATATTATAGCTTGAAAATAGCCATTGACCCACAGGGTAAAAATATTTTATTTTATAGGAAACTTATGGAATGTGCTTTCTGCATAATCTATTTTAAGGGACAGTCAATTGAAAATAGAGTTAAGCAGTGGCTCAGATCTTCCTATTTCATTGAATTAAAATATTTTATTTCTTCCTTCCTTCCTTTCTTCCTTCCTTCCTCCCTCCCTCCCTCCCTCCCTCCCTCCCTTCCTCCCTTCCTTCCTTCCTTCCTTCCTGATAGTCTGAACATACCATCTTAGTGAACATGACCTAAAATAAGCAGGCTGAAATTCTGCTTTATTTTAACCATTTTGTAACAACTATCCTTACACAAAAATCCAATTTTATTTTTCAATTCAAGGATTTACAAAATAAATGCATTTCATTCAATCAATAATCCTTACTCTTCTCTTTCTTCCAGAGCACATGGCTATATAAGTTTCCAAGCACTGCTTGTCTAGACAAGCTTATACTGGGGGAAAATTACTACATGGTTTCAAATCAGACCTAAGATATAGATGGGGAACTGGAAGCCTTCCAAATACTGCTCAACTGCATCTTCCAATAATGTTGTCCACATTCCTTTAAAAAAAACAACCCACCCTTTATTAGGAGTCAGCAACCTGTATTTCAGGGCCTAATTTCTTCTATTTCTCTAATTTCTAATTGAAATCCACCAGGCAAAAGAAAACAAGGATACAGAGAAACCAAAAGATGGGTATAACTATACACAGGATAAAGAGGCTTGTTTTAAAGAAAGGATTCCATATTTCTATCTTAAAAAGGATAAACCTATGAAGGACAGGCTAAAAGTATTTTCCATCCCTGAAGGCTGTAATGGCATACAGTCAGCCCCTGTCACTGAAGTTCTTTTTCTGGAACATTCCTATCAGGAAAGCAAAAAGCAGAAGAATCTTATTAAGTTAATTATCTCTGAAAGACAGAATTTTTCATGACCTTATCTAAGTATTATTAACAGGGGGCATTTCTTCTTATTAAGTGTTGTACCTTATGATTCTTGATGAATGTATTTTTTTTTATGTACACTGAGGTCGTTTGCACCAAGACAAATTCCTTGTGTGTCCAGTCACACTTGATCAATAAAGAATTCTATTCTATTCTATTCTATTCTATTCTATTCTATTCTATTCTATTCTATTCTATTCTATTCTATTCTATTCTGACTAGGATCCATGCCTGAACGTGGAAGTATTAGTTTTTCTGGACAACCTTTTTTCGGTCTGTACATCTTTTACATTCAACCAACCATCTACACAAGAATTTACATTGTCCGTATACTGAAAAGAGAATCAAATCTCTCTCTCTCCCTCTCTCTCTGTCTTCCCCTCCCTCCTTTTCTCTCTCTTATTTTATATATAATATATAACATATAATATATATTTCAGGTATAGATGAGAAATCCCTGAACCAGAACCCATCTCTGATTAACACTCTGCATACAATCTATTGCAAACTTCTACTAAAAAGCCAATTTAAAAGAAATGGAACATGTTTTAAATAAAAATTAAAGCCATCTTGGTCTTCTTTAGACTGAGGAGAAATAAAATGTTTGTCATATGGTGGAAATATGTTAAACTTCAAAGAAGGAACTAGACATGTTAAAGATGGCAACAAGTTTCTGATTTTTCTGAGGTTTCAATATTATGCCAGCTTTAACATTATGAAAGATTAATATGTCATTCCATTGGATAGTTAAGGGGGAAGGGAATGAAAAGTTTTCAATTTTTCCCATAATATTGGATCATTCTTTGGAAGGATAGCTCCTTACTAAAATTGCAAAGCTGGAACTTAATGCATGCCTCCATTTAACTTAATCAACCTACTTTATATTCTTTTTCCTTAGGGAACTGCTTTCTTTGAGGTGAAGCCCCACCCTAACACTTTATGAAGTGGAATGTGTGGCCTCCACAGTAGGAAATCAAGCCTCAAGGTAGATTGTGTTGCTTCCACTATATGAAACAGCCTTAAAGCAGAACAGGCAAGCTATTTTGCTCTCCTCCCTTCTCCTACTGTTTTTATGCTTTTCAAAAGAGTGTCTATATTAGGCAGTTGAAATGACAACTGTCATGCACAAAAATAATGTACTTTTAGACTAAAAGCCAGGAACAGAGGTTCCTATGTTTGAGTGGAGCAGATCTAAAAAAAGAAGAAGAAATACATAACGATAAAAAGTAAGAGATCTCATTTTCTTGTAATATAATTTCCTGGTTTTACTGTACTCTGAGAATCCATTTTAAATATCCTCAGAGCATAATAAGAGCTTCCAGGTGAATAAACAATGATTTTAATATAAAAGTAGGATGATGATATTTTCTTGGTTTAACTTAATTCTCCCTCTCCTTGTTCCTTTCTTTTTCTCCTCCATTTTTTAAAAATTCTCCTAGTAATGAAAATCCAAAAATGTTGCATTTGCACTGAAAAAGGATGAAGTTGAGAAAATGATTTCTGAAGGTCCTGTAATGTATGGTAAGTTATAAAGACACATGGAGTTCATATGTCTGATTGTAACAAACAGCTAATCTAGATCAGAAGAAATGTTATTTAAATAGTCACCAAAGATTTCTTCCTTGGCCAAAATGAAGCACCCAACAGCATCAGAAGCTTTATGCTCTATTAACTTGCAGGCAAATACAATGCACATTGAAATAATCTAAATTAATTTTAGAAAATGACTACAAATAATTAGATTTAGGTTACAGTAGGAACTCATGTCTTTGGAGTTAACATTTATTTTAAGACTCTCAACAGGTTTCAGTGACATATTACATATATTTGATCAAAGAGCTGTGATGACACATTGGTTAGACTGCAGTATTGCGGGCTAATTCTGCCGACTGCCAAGAGTTTAATTTTCACTGATTCAAGGTCAATTCAGCCTTCCATACTTCTGAGGTCGGTAAAATGAGGACCCAGATTGTGTGTGTTTGGGGGGGCAATATGCTGATGTTGTAAACCTCTTAGAGACTGCTGTAAAGCACTATGAAGTGGTATATAAATCTAAGTGCTACTGCTATTGCTATCAAACTGGGGTCAGTTGTGCATATATTTATGAATCAGTAGTAGGCTCTGAACTACTTATGTGCAAGGAAAGCATGGGGGATGGAAGAAGGAGTTGAAGTACTAAACAGAAGTCTTCTTCTCTGCAATATTTTGTTACAAAACTCTGCTTCTTTTTAATAATCTTTTTTCATAAACACACCCCAATCCAGATAACAGATAATCAGAATTGGAAGGGACCTTGTAGATCATCTAGTCCAACCTCCCCGCTCAAGCAGGAGACCCTACACAATTTCTGACAAATGGCAGTCCAATTACTTCTTGAAAGTGTCAAGTGATGATGCTCCCACAACGTCCGAGGGCAAGCTGTGCCATTGGTTGATTGTTCTCACTGTCAGAAAGTTTCTCCTTATTTCCAGGATAAATCTCTCCCCATTCAGTTTCCAACCTTTGTTCCTTGTCTGGCCTTTGGGTGCTTTAGAAAATAGCTTGACCCCTTCCTCTCTGCAGCAGCCCCTAAAATATTGGAAGACTGCTACCATGTCTCCCCTAGTCCTTCTCTTCACTAGACTAGCCATGCCCAGTTCCTGTAACCGTTCTTCATCCATTTTAGTTAAAGTCGTTTGTTCTCAACACCTTGTTATTATAGTTGTGAAGTTTTCCCCACCCTAGTTTTCCATTTCCTTTTTTGTGATTACTACTACTATCCCACACACATTTTCGACATAGTATCAACCCATCCCTAATTCAGCTTTTAGTCAGGCCTATGGCTATCTAAATTTTCCCCTCTTCCTCTTTGTTTCTTTTGAAACAAAGAAAAATATGCTATGCTATATATCAAATTTTGATATAAATATAAGCTTGGAGTTTCATTACTTTCCATTGATTGGCTTAAATCCAAGAAACAAACTGCACACTATACAGGCAAAGTGATGGCAGGAAACTGAGCACAGATAGATCAAATCTGCTGTACGTCTTTGCCTGTGCCATTATCTCCTGATCTGAATTTCTCTTGCTCCTAATGCACTCATAACACACAGTATTTAAAGATTGTAAGTGGAGAAGAGAATGTTTCTTTAAATGCTCCCTTCAGACGCATACTAATTCTCCTTGTCCTGTATGCTTCATTATTATGATCTTCCTTCATGACATTTATCTTTTCAACAGAGGTTCTAGTACATAGGACCATACAGAGAAACTCCACATTTTAAAAGCATTCTTGGGATCTGGTTTAATGTAAAAGTTTTACAGTCTAAAATACACATATTTTCTTGTGAGCTCAGCATTAAACCATAACTTAGATGGAACTAGGGCAATTGCTCTCACTTCAGTAGACTTGGCATAGCATGCTATTTATAATGTAAGGGAAGGATTCAGTTCTAAGGTTACATCTTCTAGTTGCCTACCAAAGTCCTTATTTCTGCTGAATCCTCTTCAGTAAAAGTCAGTTCTATTCCCATAGTGTCAGTGGATTATAACAGGATACTGATAGAATGAATGAATGTGTGAATTAAATAAGTCACAACCACAGTAATTGTAAATCCATCATTTAAGCATAATATTGCTAATTATAGCTGTGCTGTCCCAGCCAGTCTATGGTAATTTGATAGGAATTGTGAGCTGTCCCCTTAAGGGAATGCATCATGGGAAATCTAGTTAAAGGTATCCTGGGAAATGTAGTTCATGTCATGTGGCCACATCTGTAAACCTGATTGGTCACTAAATTGACCCTCAATGGGTTGGGGAAAGTTTCCTCCATTCTTGCCTGGACTCATGAACTTATAACAGCTTCTTTCTATTGCTACAAGATGGGTTAGGAGATAACCATCTTTTACCTGCAAGGCTGATATACAAAGGATTGGTCATTATAGAAGAACTTCATCACAAATGTGAGTTATGAAAATACCTGATGTACCAATAAATGTAAACATAACTTTGTTATGGATGTTTTGTGGAATTTATCTATCTGCATCTGCACAGCTACAAATCCACCTTTGTGCAACATACAGAAAAGTGAAAGATGGTTATTTCCTAACTCATCTCGTAGCAATAGAAAGAAGCTGTTATGAGTTCAAGAGTCCAGGCAAGAATGGAGGAAACTTCCCCCAACCCATTGAGGGTCAGTTTAGTGGATTACAGATGTAGCCACATGACATAACTACATTTTCCAGGATACCTTTAACTATATTTCCCATGATGCATTCCCTTAAAGAGACAGATCACAATTCCTAAGTAACTATCCAATTCCCATAGACTGGAACAATAGGAATACACAATAGGAATAGGACAGCACAATAGGAATGAATCAATTTTAAATCCATTTGCTTCATCTTTGCTTGCCAGGATCTGTTTTCTAATGATATGAGCTGTAGCTTCCACCTCTTTGCTGGTGCCCAATAATCAGTGGCACATTTTATTTCAAGAGTTTTCAAAGATAATCTCACTTGTCTAATCCTATCTTATTCATTTATTCTATTTATTATTTCTTTGTACAGTTTATAGGTATGCTGATTTCCAAGACTCTGAAAGTTAAAATTACAATTTTAATACAATAATATTCTTTTAATACAGTTAAAAAGTAAGAAAAACAAATCACACAAGTAAAAAGAAGAAAGGAGTGGTCCCAAAAGCAACAAATAAAGTAAACCCTATCCAGTAGAAGTTCAACCTTCACTCCCAAACCTTGAAAAACAGCCAACTTTTTAGCTGCTTCCTAAATGTTATCAGGGTGACAGCCACCCTGATGGATATCATTCCAGAAAAGTCACTTCCTGGGTGTCATAAGCTTGATTTAATTAATGAAATCAAGTTTTCCACTCCATTAGGTTCTGGACAGCTTACAAAATCCAAAAAATAATTAAAACAAACAGGCGTAAACAGACAGAACTAAAACAACAGGCAGAACGATAAGCCAAACAAATGTGAGAGAGGCTTCACAAATACAACATTAAACCCAGTAAGTCCAGGCCTGGGAACCCAGCCAGGTTTTAAAGGCTTTCTGGAACCCCAGAAGAGTGAATGCCATTGGTATCACTGGGAGATGTTGTTCCAGAGAGCAGGGACAGTGACATAGATGGCATGCTTTCTTGGTCCCACAAGATAGCAGTGCTTAATAGAATCATCCCTACATTCTCTCTGTCTGAACATACCAGGAATTTAGGAACAATTGGAGATAAGCTGTCTTCGGGTAAGCATAGGTATAGTCAACAACAATCAGGATCTTGAATTGCACCTTGTAGATAATGGCTAACAATGCAGCTCAGACAGCACTAAAGACATATGGGTATATCATGATCTTCCTGTTATGAATGTGCTGTGCATTTTGTATCAACTCTAGCTTCCTGGTGATTTTCAAGGGCAGCCCCTGTAAAGTGCATTGCAATAGTCCAGTTGTGAGGTGGCCAAGGCATGAGTATATGTCCAAAGGACCTTATAGTTGAAGAAAGGATGCAACTGATGCCATTGCTTGACCAAAGGAATCTAAAGCATGATCATTGCCTGATATCACTGAAAAGGTAAGTCGAAGAGACTCCTTGCTGAGAAACAATGCTAAAGGCCTTCAGGTCCTCAAATAACCTGATCCTGTGCCATGAAGGCCTTTATAGCTGATAAGTAGGACACTGAATTGTAAGTGGAAGTCAAATTTGTAACCAGTGCAGAATCACAGAATAATAGCATTGCATAGATATTGTGAAGTATACTGACAATAAAATTCATACAATGTTACCCGATAGTGGGACCAAACCACCACTGTTCTCTCCAAAAAAATTTTTTTGACATTTAGAATAGAATAGATTTCTTTATTGGCCAAGTGTGATTGGACACACAAGAAATTTGTCTTGGTGCAAATGCTGTCAGTGTACATAAAAGAAAAGATACATTCATCAAGAGTCAAGAATCATAAGGTACAACACTTAATAATAGGCATAGGGTACAATAAGCAATCAAATCATACTAGGAAACAGTCAATAAAAATTGTTAGGATACAAGCAACAAGGTTACAGTCATAAGTGGGATTTCTGACCAAGGATCTTTTCCCAAAACAGAGAAATTCCAGAGAAGTCAAGGAAAATGAAAAAAATTGTGGTATAAAAATGTGGTAAAACTAGGAATGCTTTGTTTGAAATCACTTTTAATTATATAAGCTAGTGATATATCTTCAAGTTACTGATTCAAAAATATAAATTTTATTATTTTATTTTATTTTTATTTTGTTAGTTTATTGTATTACTTTTTATTCTAGTCAGTTTAATTTCTTGCAATTGGCAAGATTTTACAAATGGTTTGCCATTGCTTCCTACCAATATTTTAGAAATGGTTTGTCATTGCTTCCCACCAGGGGCTGAGACAGAGTGTTTGGTCCAAGATCACCCAGCTTGCTTTGTGCCTAAGGCAAAATTTAGAAACCAGTCTGCTGGTTACCAAAGCACATACTAAGGAGATCAATAATGAATTTACTGCCCACATCATTATCTTGGATTTTAGGCATGTAATTATATGTCTGTACATTGACTATATAGGTGCAATACTGACAGCTTTTCACCCTTTCTGTTACCTCTAGTTATTTTTTCCAAGTATCTCATGTAGTTCTTCAAAATGATGACATCAGCTAATATGTTCCCAAGAATTCAGACTTAATTATTCAGCTTTAATGCATGATAGATGTAATTTCCAAAGCATTTTCTCTACAGTGCTAAATATATACAAAGGAAGTAAGTGCACACTGAAACATGAATTAGATTAAGTATTTTAAGTATTCTCTTAAAATTACTGCTTTTTAGAAATGTGTGATTAGTTCTGGTGAACTTTTCTATTTTGTTTGGTTTTTGTCCATGATTCCAGTTCAGTTTCTTAGAAAAAAAATATTTCTATATTTTTTTACAAAGGAGAAGAAAAGGTCAGTGAAATTCGTAAGGATGAAGTATGATAAGTATTTAGTTATGAGATGACAAAAGATATATGTGATTGTTCTGCAAAACATTTCTCTGGTAGCCTTCAACTTATTTGGCTTCTTATACTTGCTAAATACCTACAGGGAAGACAAGATGTGTCATCCTCTCATTGCTTTCCTCATAATTAAGAAGAAAGAGTCACCTGAAAAACCTAAAAGGGATTGGGAGATTTCTAAAAAGAAAGCCCTATTACCAATAGTTTCAGACACCTCACAAAGTATTGTCAAAAACCACTAAATGTAATGAGATAGAAATGTTAAAGCTGAAGAAAAGTTTAAGCAAGTTAAAAGATGTAGATTTATGGTATAATATTAGCTGCCTGCTGCATAAACCAAGAAAAAAATTCAGGGATATTCCCCAGTGGTGGGATTCAAAATTGTTTAATACCAGTTCTATGGGCATGGCAAGGGAAGGATACTGTAAAATCTCCATTCCCACTCCACTCCTGGGGAAGGATACTATAAAATCCCCAGTCTCTCCCCACCCCACTAACCTGCTTTCCAGCTCCATTCTCCTGTGCAGAGCAACAAAAGAAGACCCAGCCAGTCAACTGGGACTTGGGAGGCAGAGACTAGAAGGACAGGGCCAATCAGAGGTGGTATTTTGAACTACTCAAAATTTCTGCTACCGGTTCTCTGAACTACTCAAAATTTCTACTATCGGTTCTCCAGAACTCGTCAGAACCTGCTGAATACCACCTCTGATATTCCCACTCCTGCCCATTTTGAAATACCTCTTCCCAATACATTGGGAAATAGAATCCTTGGTGCTCGCTGAGCTTGGTAGTTTTGTTGCAGACATTTCATTACCAAACCAGGTAACATCATCAGTGCAACCCTAAGTTACCATATTGTCTTCTAATGGTACATTCAAAAGCAGTACACCCCCCTGTTATATAATAACATTGCAATGTCATGTGGTTCACAAGAGATAGTGGAGTTTTTATTTCTTTTGACTTGTCTCCATTTGTATACTACCATCTTTGGAGAGAAGCATCACAGCTTAGCAGAAGCCAAAGATTAGTTGAATAACAGAGCCAAAGGATTTATAGAAAATAAAAGAAAGCAGAACAAAACTTCAGGTGCTTCCACCTACGACCTCATTAATAGCTGAAATCAAGAGTTGTCTTCAGAGTATTCAAATACAGTAAACATTGTACATAATTCTGAATCTCATCTTATAATGAACGCTCATTTCAGTAAAAAAGAAATGAAGTAGTATTCTATGTTATAGTTCGACAGAGGTCTGAGTAGAAATGCCTAAAGCATAATTAAAAATATACTAAACAGCTCTTTGTTATTCTGTAACCTTCAACGAAATCCATAAGGAAAATGCATCTTAAGCATATGTGGTAAACAAAGACTCAAAGTATTTGGAATTGTAAAATAAGGAACCAACTTGCAGGAAGTTCAGTCATATTCCTAGCTTTACTAGAGGGCTTTTCAAACATATCTCAAGTATGCTTGCATGGGTGGTCTACCTACCACAGCATTTCCAAGAGTGTAAGCTAGTTTGTTTACCAATGCAAGTATGATAACAAAGTGCATCAACAGGGCCCAAACAGATTTTATTTTGTTAGTAGAATGAAACAAACCCTGTATGTATCTGTCTTGCACAAAATACATTGTTCTTTTGCATGTATAAAAAGCTGTTCTGTTAAGCTGAGTAATTTTTGTGGAAAGACAGATGTGTACCAGTAATTATCCTCTTTGAATCAAACAAATCTGCCTGCCTCTTAATTGCAAAATAAATAACAATTCATAGCCATATGTGGGCAAGTGTGCATATTCTAATAGCTAGTTGTGATAGAAAGGAACAAAATGAAAAAAGTCATAGTGTCCTTAAAATGTTGTGGATACAAGCAGTAAATACCTGAGGATGTACAGATGGATAAAAAGTCTGCTTTACTGAAGTAGAATCTTTTTCCATTCTGCTATTTTTCATAGATTTACAACTTGCTCTGATGTAGAGCTTTGAGGCACATAAGATATACCATCTACCTTAAAGCAACAGCAGCAGTTCAGAAAGACAACCTGTCAGACATGTCCCAATCCAATCCCTTAGGAAAGAGAAGCCCTCGACTCCAATTGGTTAAAGCAAAGGATTCTTTTACTAAGGATGTTGGTTACAGTAAAGTCAAGCCAACTCTGAAATTTCCTACACTTGCTAGATACAAAAATAAGATGTAGGTTTGCCTACAGCCCATCCCTCCCCCTATGATCAGTCCATTTCCAGACAAAAGGAGCTCACCAAGATGTTTTGAGAACTCTGAGATATTTGGAGGTTAGCTGCATATTTTTCACGGTGCCTGGCCTTGGGGTGCTGGTACAAACCAGAGGATCCGGCTGCTCTGGTCCTTATTACCTATCATTCCACCTCCCAATTTCCTATCACATACACAAAAAGCTTTATTTCTTTGCTTCTTTTCATTCTTCCCACATTGCCAATGACTCCAAGCAGTGGTGAAATGCTACCGGTTCGGCTGAACTGGTAGTAAAAAAAAGCTCTGACAATCAGCTGAGAGGAGAAAGAAGAGAAAAGTGCAGGATTGGCTCTCTCACCTGGCCCTGAACTTTTCTGTTCTTTATCTCTCAGCTGATGTTTGGAAAGCTGAGCGTGAGCATGAAGTGCGCGATCACCGAGCCGGTAGGGAAACTGGTAGAATCCCATCACTGACTCCAAGGTATAACATGATCTCTATGTTCTCTATGTCTCTCGTTCATTTTAGGCTTTGTTAATGTAAATGTATGTGAAATGTGGGTGCTGATTTTTGTTCAGAATCCTAAACTTACAACAGTTCATTTTGTGATTGTCGCAGTTACAATGGCACTGAAAAAAGTAGCTTATGATTGTTTTTCATACTTGTGACCATTTATGACCATTGTTGCCTCCCCATAGTCATGTGATCAAAATTCAATTGCTTGGCAACTGACTCATATTTATGACAATTGCAAGTCAATTGAGGTCAAGTGAGCATCTTTTGTGATCTTCTGAGAAGCAAAATTAATGGGGAAGCCGGATTCACTTACTAATTTAACAACTGCAGTGATTCACTTAATAATTGTGGCAAGAAGGATAATAAAATGGGGCAAAATTCACATAACAAATGTCTTGCTTAGCAAGAGAAATTTTGGGATCAATTGTGGCCGTAAGTCAAGGACTCCTTTTAGATGTTGTTGGAGTCAGATAGTATTGAATCAATATTGATTCAGCAGAATACATTTTAAAACAATCCATGGATCTACTCCTTTTGAAGTCTCCGTAAGATATTTTCCTCTTTAAAGACCTTTGAAGCAACCAGAGAGTATTATAATGCTCAGAGAAACTTGGATGTAAAGTTTCATTTTTCTATGAAGCTATTGATCGTTGTCTTTTTCCAAGGTGTTAGCAATTTTCTTCTTGAACTGGACTGTTCGCAGAGCTGCAAGCTATCTTGTCCATTAAGAGTTGCAGAAGAGAAATATTTCAAGGTTTGAAAATATTTGGATTTTATTTTATTTTATTTATTTTGTCAAGCAATTTTAAGATAACAGGTATAAGTATAAACATAGTTATGAATACATGAAATGGATACATATAAGAAAAATAAAAAAAAAACAATAGGAGTAGGCACATTGGTGCGCTTATGCACGCCCCCTACAGACCTCTTAGGAAAGGGGTAAGGTCAATAGTAAACAGTCTAAGTTTAAAGTTTTTGGGGTTTGGAAAAGAAACCACAGAGTCAGGTAGAGTATTCCAGACATTGACCACTCTGTTGCTGAAGTCGTATTTCCTGTAATCAAGTTTGGTGCTGTTTATCTTGAGTTTGTATGTATTGTATGCTTTTGTATTATAATGGTTGAACCTGAAGTATTCATTGACAGGTAGGACATTGCAATGTATAATTTTATATACTATACTTAGATTGGACCTAAGGCAGCGTAGTTCTCGGTTTTCAAGGTCTAGAATTTCAAGTCTGGTGGCATAAGGTATTCTGCAATAAGTAGAGGAGTGGAGAATTCTTCTTGTGAAATATTTCTGGACTTTCTCAACTGTATTAATATCAGGTATGTAATGTGGGTTCTAGACTGATGAGCTGTATTCAAGTATTAGTCTAGCAAATGTTTTGTATGTCCTAGTTAGTAGTGTGATATTACCAGAGAAAAAGCTATGTAGGATTAGGTTAACAACTCTTAATACCTTTTTGGCTATGTAGTTACAGTGGGTTCTAGCACTTAGATCATTAGAGATGAATACTCCAAGGCCCTTGACAGAGTTTTGATCATCAACAAGTCTTGACTATTCAACTTGTACTTTATTTTCTGATTTTTTTTACCAATAGGTAAGACAGAGAATTTATTTGTTGAGATTTGAAGTTGCCATTTGTTTGACTATTCTGATACATAGTCGAGGTCTTTTTGAAGGGTAGCAGTATTGTCGGTGGTGTTGAAAAGCTTTACATCATCAGCAAAGAGAACACAGTTGCTCTTAATATGATCACAGAGGTCATTTATGTAGAGTATGAAGAGAGTTGGTCCTAAAACATTGCCTTGGGGGACACCACTGTTGACAGGTACAGAATTTGATAAGACACTTCCAATTTTGACCATTTGTTGTCTGTTTGACAGAAATGCTTCTATCCAGTTATGCAGGTGTTCAGAGATACCATAAGATTTTAGTTTTAGGAGTAGTTTGCTGTGGATGGATTTAAATCTTTTGTCCTGTGAAAGGAATATGCATCTTCTATCTGTAATTTTGGATACAGACCACTTTTTCATTAAGAAAGATGCCATTATCTTTTAAAGCAATGTTAACATACTTGTTATAGTACTAATGGAAGAACTCTTTTGAAAACTAAGGACCACACTCATCTTCCAAGTAGAAATTCAAGAAATCTAATCCAAAATAGTGGTGGGTGGGTTAAGGCAAAACTTTTTACGTTATTTTAATACATTGTATACTTTTCATCATGTATATACCAGTAATACTGTTTTCATTCTGTTACAGTAAGAATGACAGAACAGTAATAATTTGTGGTTGCCATAATATGTCCTTCTGGTAGTTATATAGCAGTTAGAGCACAATAGATTCTATAGTTTATCTTCATTTTGTATAACAGATCATAATTCTAAGGATTATAATTTGGTGAAATGCTGAGAATTCATCAATAACAGCATATTCAATGTTTCATAAGAAGAAGGAATGGTTATGTAAGTCATACCAGCTTCTATTTATCATCTATAAAAATAGTTCATATGATTCTTAGACTTAGATCCCATTTATAGTATTTATAAGCAGGAGTGAAGTGACATAAACTCTGAAATAAATAAAATAAGATAAACAAATAAATAACATACATTGTGTTACTGACAATAGATTTTGCAGTGAAATTAAATATATCAATTATGATGGAAATTTTTTAAAAAATTACAGCTGTGAAACGCAGAGCTAGATGCAGAATTAAACAAAACCTTTAGGGAACGTTGTAATGGTTGTTACAGAATTTCTAAAATAGTCATTTTTTCTAATTTCCGTTTTCCATAACCTACTACTAACTGACAAATGGCATTTGGTCCCAAAGCATTTCTTCTTCACTCAGGAGAAATTTAATCTCTTTTATTTCCTGTATGCACAATATAAAAATTGAAAAATATTTCTGTATGTGTCACTTTGTATGTATTAGCTGATCAGCTTGAAATGTATACACTAATGAATTTGGCAGAATATTTATACAAGTGAAATGTGGTGAAAAGGTCAGGCAATATCTTAATATCTCTAAATATGGAAGTACCTGCCAAACCTTTGACAGCAATATTGTGAATGCATTTTACAGTAATGTCTAAAATATACAACAGGAGAGGTAAAGTTCACTAATAATACCATTTTACCATTTTTCCCTTCTTTTTGTTTTATCTTTTCTCACACCTGAAAAGTAAGGTAGGATTTCCTTAGGACATACCAAGGGACTAACATTCATAAAGGGAGAAGAGAATGATAAAACATACAATTTATTTTATAACAGAACACAATTCAAAAATAAAACGTCTTCATCAAATAGTAACATACTGTATATTGTTTCAATTCATCCTGAAAGCCTTGATTTACTTATGTAAAAATCAAGTTATTGAAATCTATAGAATTTACTTCTGAGTAGACAAGTGTAGGGAGCTAGTTTTGTGCAGTGGTTAAGACACCAGGCTAGAAAATGATAGACCAGGAGTTCGAGTCCTGCGTTAGGACAAATTCAGTAAGATGACCCATTACTCTCTGTCAGATTCATGAGAAGACATACATGTATTTATTTATTTGTCAATTGCTTACAAGATAATAGGTATAAGTAAAACATAGTTATGAATACATGGATACATATAAGAAAAATAAAATATAAAAGAAACAATAGGACAGGGATGGTATGCATGCTGGTGCGCTTATGCATGCCCCCTACAGACCTCTTAGGAAAGGGATGAGGTCAATAGTAGACAATCTAAGGTTTAAGTTTTTGGGATTTGGGGAAGAAACTACAGAGGCAGGTAGAGTATTCCAGACGTTGACCACTCTGTTGCTGAAGTCGTATTTCCTGCAATCAAGTTTGGTGCGATTAACCTTGATTTTGTATCTATTGTTTGCTCTTGTGTTGTTATGGTAGAGGAGTGAAGAACTTTTGTTAATATTTCTGGACTTTCTCAACTATGTTAATATCAGATACGTAATCATGTAGATCATCACTTGTATCTCCATCACTGATCTCCTTCTTTTCTTTAACAAAGTTCAAGGTAGCTAAGAGCAATCAGTCAAAACAAAATCAAGCAAACTTTCAAAAGGTGGGCAGAATATAAAAAGATATATAGCAGAATGTCTGGCTGATTGTAAATTAAGGAAACTACTCATCACACATCAGGTGGCTGACACATTGTGGAAAGATGAAGTTGATTACCTGGGAGCTGAAACATGGCAGCTGAGAACTCAAGTTGCCTCAAGGCAAGATGGGTAGCATATACATTCAACATATAACAAATAATAATAAATATAAAATGCTGGTTTCAAATATGATCAAGGGGATTCATAATACTGTATCTCCAATTATATAAAAAAGGCATTTAAAGAAAAAGCTTCAAATCTTGTAAAACAAGGATTCCCCTCCCCTTATCCATTTGACCCATCTAAGACCCCAAGTTGCATAAGGTTCTTTTATATTTCTTAAGGTTCAAGCTTTAGAAAATCTTTCTATTTATTTATCTCTCTGTCTACATATGGAATGCACATGCATGTTGTAATCATGGAGAAACTGACTTCCCTCAGAATGATTCATGGAACTCTTTTTCCTAGTAGAAAAAGGCTAAGCTACTTACATGTGCCATAAGACATGTGGAACTCTTGTCCCTATTTGGTTTGGTTGTTAGCCCTCTTTTGAAGCCGATCCTCTCAGAGTTCTCTTTGCCTGCTCCTTCCTTGCTGTTTGGAGGAAAGAATTAAACTTGTCAGAAAAAAGTTAAAGGAAAAAGAAAAGAGGAACAAATCAAGCTTCACATTAATTTACAGTCAGCTCTTTCCAGTAGATCACGATATGAAGCAGAAAATGCAACGACTGCTGACTAGTACTGACAAGGACTATGAACTTTATTGCTATAACAAAATCTGGAAAGCCTTGTAGAGTTTCCTTCAAATACCAAAGAGAATCAAAGTGTCTTGATTTTCTTTCTCACATCCCTTCTTTCCTCAGGACTGAATTGTCATTTCAAAATGGTTCTTTCACTTCTTCTTCCAAGATATCTCCAAATCTTCTGCACTTACTGCTGACTTCATCCCCCTCTCATTTTTGTATTTTAACATGCTAGCTCTTAAAAAGTGGGCTGCTCAACAGCAGCGATAGAGGTTCTTAGATCTAAAGAAATGCTGATGCTTATGAGATGTTGTTTCTCTACCAGGTTTCGAGAAAGGAACATGCAAGCAACCTGTCAATAGTTTTTCATGCATGTAGACATGGATATGTAATTTTAAAATAGACCAGGAAGAGCTGTTTGATAGAGAAGATTTAAAATAGTACATCCTCTGTCCATTTCCCCCCTTCTTTTTTTCCTTCATGTCTTCTTAGGCTTCATCATTAAGCAAATCCATCCCTTGAATGTTTAGCAGCTGGCATCGGAACCTGCAGAATCTCAGAGTTTCATGAGAAGGGGAGCAAATACAGAAGGGGGAGCGGTCAAGGGAGCATGCTTACCAGGTGTTAGGCACAGTCATAATCTTCTCCATATGCAAGCATGTGTTCACAATTTAAGAGATTCTGAATAATTGCATGTGTGAGACATCTTCTCTTTAATGTCTCCAGCATGTTCAAAGGCATCCTTTCTACCCCATCCTCATGAAATCACTCCCAGTGACATTGGTGTTGTGACCTTTGTTTGTACTTAAGTGGGCACTGCTTCTTGCCATACATATAATTAGAATCACTTGCACAGTCTTGTTCACTGACAAACATTATTTGTAGCTCATTTTCCATTGGCTGATCTGGCCGTTGGAATTCCTGAATCCTAGGATAAAAGAGGCAGATATATTAATTCTATCCTGCAGAGACTATCATTAGAAAACTTCAAACTACCAGCCACTTTCTGCTTTTCATTATTGAATTATTTCTTAAAGCAAGGAGGCTAGACTACATCTATGAACATCAATACTTTAATGTAACCACATGATTTTTCTTATCATCATTACTCTTGCTTATTAATAAGCACACACTTCATTATACCATCCATATACCTGGTGGACATCAAAGTACTGAAAATTTTTCACTAGCAACTAGCAACAGTTCAATAAGTAAAAGCTCACTAACAACTTTTCCAAACCTATCGGGACATCTTGTGTGCAAAATATCTGCTGCATTATAACTATTGGTGTTGTTTTAAAAATTATTAATTCAAATTGACCACCACTAGTATTTTTCAGTTATACGGAGGGTGAGTCACAAAACTTGAAAGAAAGAAATCCATCAAAAATGCTCTTGCAATATAAAAATCACATTTTAGGTCACAGATAATTCTGCTTAAAGAAAGAAGAATTTCTACTTAGACAATAAGGTGTTTCCGCCCCCTCCCTTCACTATGATATATACTTTTGCTATCTATACTTGCAATGTACATTTATCACATACTTTGATAAATATACTAACAGGAAATTGTTTTTCTGCAATAGATCAGTCTTGATTTGCAGTCAATTGAACAAATTAAGCCTGTTGTTGTCACATGAAAACCTTGTTTTTTTAATGTATTGACCAACAACACAGTGATATATTTTCACAGTATTAATGCAAGATATTCTGTATGGATGATATGTTCCAGTATAACCATTCAGAGTTTTGGACACAGAGAACATCAGCATGTTGATGACACTCAATGATATAGCCTCTTACTAATTTTAAGGAAATAATTGATTAGAATAGTGGACTTCCCTAGAAAGAATTTGTGGGTGTTCCATGACTCTTATATGTGACTGATAGGTGATGACTGAGACATGAACCATATTTGCACAACAACAACATGTGTGCCAACTACAATTTGTTACAGTGAACAATATATTATAGTGAGCAATATGTTACTCATATCTTGTCTTGACTATTGCAATGTTATTGTTTACAGGTGTCCAGAAATTATAATTTATACAAAATAGAAGAACTTGATTTCTAACTTGTGCAAAATCGAAAGATTATATGATCTCTTTACGAAATATCTACAATAGTTGGCCATTAATTACTGAGTATAATTTAAGGTGCAGAGGTTGATCTTAAAGCCCTAAACTAATTAATTTTTCCTCAGTAAGAGAAACACTGAATTATTGGAAATATATTTATTTTTTTCTGTGTTTTGGTTTGACAATTTGAACTAGTTTTACTTCTATGTTTACATTTCTATTGTTAGGCAACAATAGGCCTACTTGACAAAAAGTTTAGGGTAAACAGGTTTTGAAATAAAATAAAACAAATCCACTGTTTAGGATTTTCTGGAATAATTACTTCACTTTTCGTTTTATATGAATAACATCAAGGTTACTGCATTGCGTATAAACAATTTTGACTTATGCAATCCAGTTTATAAAAAAAAAATATAAAAACATCTGATATTTTTTCTATTTCTTGATGTCCCTTTCGCCTGTATTTCATGTCATTACATTTTAAAACATTGTTTCTAATGGAGATGACTTTATCAATTTTCCAGCCACAAGAACAAGATTTAGAAAACTTTTAATTAAAATAATTGACTTGGGGGGTTTATATTGAGTTGGGGTTCCTTGAGCTTTTACAAAGGCTTTGCCTGCTTGGCAAGGATTTTTCAGTCTTACCCCCAACCCCAAATGTTTAAAAAAACAACAACACTTTTTTCTTTTTCTCAGTCTCTTACTAATTGGACTTTTTTAAAAAAAGAACAATGTTTCATGACAACAATCACTTCAGAAGAATCAGGAATTCTGAAAAGAAAGCAAAAAACACACAACTGAAATTATTTTTATATGTGTTGCTTAACTTCTTGAATTTGTCTTCAAAGTAACCTCCCTACACAGGTCATTCTTGTTTGACTATAGAGGACAGTACAGGTGAAGAGTCGAACTTCAATTACACTAACAACAATTTAGAGTACTAAGTAAAGTAATAGTCACCCTATTTGTTACAAACTCAAACATCCTGCAAAAACTCCTATGAATGTGGAAGGGCTGATTTCGCAGCATGCTAATTAAAAAATAAAAGTTATCAAACAAGTACATTTTCATTTCAAAAGCTCTTTTGATTTTTCATTGCTGAGCAGAAACTAATTTACTAACATTATAGAAAAGGAATGAATAGTAAGAGCAATTAGGTTTCATTTTTAATTATGGAACACCTCCAGAATGAAGAAATATATGATGTGCCTTGAGGCTGCCTGCATATTTGACTCTCAGATTACCTCTAATATAGCTACCGAGACATAGGAAAGGAACTCTTGCAGAAAGGGGTATGTTAAATCTGTCTCACTTATCATTCTACTGGCTGTGTTCCACAGAACAAGGAGGGTTTTTCATTCAGATAAGTTTGAGATGGGCATACCTGAACTGGTACTAGGAGCCCCTTAATACTTTAGAGTGATGATATGATAACTGTCATGAAAAGGGCTACTTCTTATTTTTCTGCCTTTTTTTTAATTATCACCATCTCCTTCTTTAGCAGCTGTTACATTATTGTGGACTGAAACTTACCTATGAGGCAAAGTAGACACAAACAGAAGGTCAAAATGCTCATCAGCTACCATCTAGCTTTTCATCTCTTGGTGAAAAAGTAAAACATTTCAAATAAAAGAAAAATATTTGTAGCTCAGGGTTGAAATGAGTGGCCCTTGGTGCTCTCTGAGCTTGGTCATTTTCTTGGAGATGTTTCATTACCCAAACTAGGTAACATCATCAATGCATTTTCTATGGTTGGTTGGGTCCTTGTTAATTGATAACAGTATTGTTCAAACAGCAGAACGATCCCAGTTCCTTTTCAAAATCCTGAGACATATTTTGGGGGGAATAAGCCTTTATGACAGTGTTTCTCAAACTTGGCAGTTTTAAGATGAACGGACTTCAAATCCCAGAATTCTTGTAGTTGAAATCTACACACTGTAAAGCGGTCAAAGTTGAAAAACACTGCTCTATGTTTTGAATGGGATCTAGTTCAGAAGAAACAGGCAGAAGACATATGCATTAGTAAATTGTTTCTGCAAGGATAGAAATGACTAATGAGCTTATTAAGATGAATACATGACCTGTAGCTGAGGGACACATGTGTTTCCTAAAGCTTTTTTCATTCAGCAGTCCTGTTCTCAGCATATGAAAAAGGTGGGAAATGATCAATGAGTAGGGATTAACTTATTAAAAGGAAAGAAAAATATTTGAATGAATTGACTTTCCTTCTTGTCCTGCTGTCATGTGAGTTCTGATATACTCATTAGGACATGTGCTGAATCAAAAGGGTGTATATCCCTGTTCTTAAAGAAGCTCTGGAGATACTGTGGAAAAGTACTCAGCTTATGACATGTTCAATGAAACTAGCTGGATTCAGAAAAGCTCCTCCTTTGAAAGTTATAGAAGTATGATAGCAATAGGAAAAAGTGCAATAGCTTCTTCATTGCTCTCACCCTTCTTTGTGAGTGGAAGGAGGTTCTCTTCAGTAGAGAACCAACTTGCTTTGTGGAGGGTCTCTTAATATGTTAGAATTTGAGATGTGAGAAGTCAGTTACTTATGGGCAGGCAGGGAATTTCCATTTGTTCAAAAGAGTTCAGTCTAATTCATTTTCACTCCACAATAAACCCTGCTGGATTTTAGGGCTCAGATTCAGCTCCCCTGCTGGTTTGCTTTGATAATATCAATAGAAAGGCCACTATATGGATTACTTAGATAGGATGGACAATGTTCTCTTTCCTTTCCTAGCTTTCTCTTTATGGGGTTGTGATAACATCTGTGTTCAAGGGTGAGAAATAATACAAAATGTGATGAAGTCCATTCTAAAACAAATCTTATCCCAAACCCTACAATTTCCAGGCACTCCTCTTTCCAAAGTACATACAGGTCAGATGAAAGCTTTCTTTACAGTGCCAGCCATTTTACTTTTGATTTGGATTCCTGTGTTTTCCAAATTCCTGTAACAGTATGTCCCCAACAGTGCATCTTTAGTTCATGACATTCACATATATTAGGCCCAGCAGTATATTTTCCTTTTATGTAAAAAAAACAAAGAGCCTCCTAGTATTTAAATTTATTTCAATAATAATGAAGCATTAATCCAGTCTTTAAAATGTACAGTAACCATGGATTCAGATCTGATTAAGGTGAAATATCAGCATTTTTCCACCTGCACTTTGTATACTTCCCAGATGGCATTAATAAATATCTGTGACAACTCTGAGCAAAACAGAATCTGTCTTTTTGGCATTGATAAAGTTTAAGTACACCATTAAACATACATATGAATGCACAACAATAGGAAATTATGAGGAAAGAAATACAAGATGTAAGTCACAATAATTATTATTTTTTCTTTTATAGCCTGGAAATTACAATAGGGCAGCATTCATACCTTCAGACAGATGGCTCTTTAGAACTTTCCAATCAACCCTAACTCAATATTTTTCAATGCAATTAATTAACACATCTATATTCTAAAGCTATAATTTATATTTAAAAAATTCTCTCAACATAATGTGTGCTTTTATTTGAATCAAGCTTTTCTCTAGAAAGCTTTGTTGTTAGACCTTTTCTCTGTAACATAGGAAGAATGTCTTTGCAAATTTGCAGAGATTTTTCTGCTTCTCTGACCTTCCCACATGGACACATTGATGAAGTTCAAGATATGCAATTGTCACTACTGGAAGAATTTTCTGATCGTATCACATAACTTCAAAATAAATCAGTTGTTACATTCATCAATTTAACATATACTGAGAGCTTACGCACCATAGACAAATTACTTGTGTGTCCAATCGTATTTGGCCAATAAATAATTCTATTCTTTTCTATTCTATTCTATTATCATAAAGTTGTGAGATATGAGATATGAAAAAGAAAAAGAAGTTTCTAATATCAAGCTGAACACTCAAAACAATAAGGAAGAAGTCTGCATTATTTTCATCCAGATATTGTTATTCTCAGTCTACCTTACAGCTCTGTGATTTTCTGATCATCTCCCACTGTAGACAATTATGCAGATAACTTTGAAGAAACAATGCAAAAATGGTTACATAAATATCAACTTATCCCTGATAAGAGATAAGATGAGGAAGAATCTCAAAATAGCTACAGCTTGATTCTTTTTCAGGATTCTCTTATTATGCTCTATAACAATAATGTGATCCTTGCATTGTCCATTCACAGTCAGGTCTATTTCAAAGGGCTGAAATCTGTAAAGTCTAATTCTGCAATTTTCTCATTAGCCAAGGTTTTTAATTATGATAATTGTGTTGTAAAATAAATATTCTCATGTGCCCTGTGCTCTCATGTGTAAGAGCATATATCTTTTATTTAGCATTCTATATAAAAATAATACCTCTATGGTGAGACTTCACATTGTTTCTATCATCTCTAATTTTTATAAATTATCATATTAAATGAGGCACTATAATGTTAAATAGATAATTAGAGATACATTTTAATCACAATAATTTAGTTTAATTTAACAAAGAACTCTGTTACATAATTCTGTCATTGGCAGTTGCAGTTTTATAAAACACCAGATGCCATAGGGTTTTTCCAATCAACCCTAACTCATCCATCTAGAATTAGAGATATGAAAATTTTCTATAAAAAACTTAATAATATATTATTTCCTTACAAGGAGAAGGACAAGAAGTATGAATATGAGATTTGTTAAGTGATATAATGAATCTTCTAGCAAGGCACAGAAATGGTAGCAAGAAAAAAATAGAAAATGGAAGATCTGAACAATTAAAGCGAAGAGTGACTCTGCATTGATTCTTCATTGTACATTACTGCATAATAAATGTAATGGACAGTTGCAGATTTTGCTAAGAAGGAGTTTTTCAAATAAGTAAGAAAACTACCAATTTAATTTATTGGACAGACATCTGGAAATTGAAAGATAATTAAATTAACATATATAATGTTGATCTCCACAGCAATTTTTGGGGGGTACTAAAAGGCCTTCCCGTATTTTATAAAGTGATGAAGCATATTATTTTCTTTGAAAGCACATATAAACTACCTTGCTATATTGTCACAGCTAAATTCACATCTCAGAAGAACTACGACAATCGTGGGATTCAAAATTTTTTACTACCAGTTCTGTGGGTGTGGCTTGGTGGGTGTGGCAGGGGAAGGATACTGTAAAATCTCCAGTCAGAGGTGGTATTTGCTGGTTCTCCAAACTACTCAAAATTTCTGCTACTGGTTCTCCAGAACTGGTCAGAACCTGCTGAATACTATCTCTGAACCATGGACTTTTTTTTTTTTTTGCTACAGATGTTTATCCCAATTGACACAAAATTGCACTTTCTTTTTAACAAAAATAGAATATTATATTCTTTGCTGAGAACACTATTGCCTGCTATATTATTTTATAGTTCTATATGTCTTCAAGCTAACTGGGTAATGGTTTCTAAATAAATGATCACTCAATTATTACTTTATGAAACAATGGAATGAGACAAACAACCTCTGTCTTAAGTTCTTTAACTCCTTTCTCTGCTATTCCTAGCAGTTTTGTTATTTAAGAAATGTATAACTCAATTTTTTCAAAGTGACATACAATTAAATTGCTAAATATATTACAAGATAAAAATACTGGTAATAACTAAAAGCTTGCGCACACGCACACACCAATTAGCTACCTGGGAGAAAGAGGAAGGTGACCTAAACTGTTAGAGAAAACAGTTCTATAGAAGTAATGTTGCCACTAAGAAAACCGTCTTGAATTCGCCTGAATAAATCCACATGGGGAAATTTTCCTCCTATTCATCAGACCATACAATCTAATGTTGTCATAGATAAACTCTTACTTAGTTTGTTTCCTTAGGTGCACTTTTTATGCCTTGATAAAAACGCTTTTCCCTTACAGCTGATGTTATCAAAGTAACACAAAGATAATGTCATTTGGCCATGCTTTTCCGTCCTGTCTTATTATTTCCCTATCTTCCTATCTTTCTGGTTTTCCTGTCCCTTCCTATCTCCTTAGATGTCTCACTGCCAAAATGACACTGAGTGATTTATCTTCTTTCCTAAGCCTTCTCTTCCCTTAATCCCTTTCCATATCAGGTGACAACCCCATCATTCACCTTGTTCATCAGGCATGCAACTTTTCTGTATCTCTGATGCATTCCATTCTCTTCTCTTGTCTTTCATGTTCAGCTTATTGCCAAGTTGTACCACTTTCTCTCTTTCTTTTAAACTCTCTCATCTAAATCTTAGTTCATCTCTGATTGTCTCAAGCTTCTCTGGTCTTCCTCCTTTCTCCCATTACTCGGAATTTTGATATCTGTCCCAAAGCCTGCTGATCCACTTTCAAACCGTTGTACTGGCTTTTCTTCTTCTCCTCATCTACAATACAGGTTCTTACAGAATTTTTTTAAAAATAATAGAAAAACGCCTTTCCCATTTCTTCATCTCTTCTACCACTTGCCACCTGAAAAGTTATTTATGACTCTGTTCTTACTCCCTTGCAGTCAAAATGGTTGCCTGTTTATGTACTTATCCATCAACAGAGGAATTATATAGTCATCTGGGATAAAAAGGGGGACGTTGTGGCTCAGTGGCTAAGACGCTGAGCTTGCTGATCTGAAAAATAGGGACCACTTTTGTGGGAAGGTAAGAGCATTTCGGGCACCTTCGGCATTTAGTCATGCTGGCCACATGACCACGGAGATGTCTTCGGACAGCGCTGGCTCTTTGTCTTTGTAACAGAGATGAGCCCTGCCCCCTAGAGCTGGAAACAACTAGCACGTATGTGCGAGGGGAATCTTTACCTTTACCTAGGATGAAAATAAACAGTGAACTGATTGTAATATACAGATTAGTATATCCACATTACAATAAACTTTTTTTTTTAAAAAAGGGGGGGGGGAACCAGTCCTTTAATTGATCAATCTCAGAATTTAAATGCAGAAAAACCATGGGGTAGTCCTCCTGAAGTATCTAGTTTGCCTGAATAAAATATAACTGAATGAAACTGCTCTATTATACAGAATGAACATAATCTAAGCCTCCTTTGTAACATACAATCATCAACATATGAGTAAGTTGTCATATACAGAACGTCCCAATATATCACTAATTTACATTCTGAAATGGCATTCTTAATGAAGAAAACAATGGAATGAGGACATTTTCACCTGCACATATCTTCTGAATGTATACATTGCATAGATGCATATCTAATGCTGATAATATATACAGTCATTCATAACTATCCTTTCACACTCATCTTTTGATATTATAAAATAATGACTTCAAACTTAAGTATTCTACTCCATGCATAAAATAAAGAAAAAAATATAAAATTCAATGTGACATCTTTTGCTCACACCCATACTGGCTAATATTGGTTGACTGACTGACTGATGATTGATTGATTATGTGCTATCAAGTTGTTTCCAACTCCTAGTAACCACATATATATTTTCCATGAACTGGTTATATTAATGCATAAAAGAAGTTTTTTTTAATTAACTGTAATATTTTTATATCAATTCTACAAAAATCTTCTTTGAGACTTTCATTCTTTCACCATTCTTCAGAATTACTATAAGGATACTATAATCCCTCAGAAGAATAGTTATTGCAATATGCACATGTGATGATCTTTCTTGTTAATCTTAGTTTACCTTACCAACTAAGCCCACAGAATACCTATCTAGAAACATGTTTCCTATGGATTAAATTGGGTAGTAAGCAGGGTAGTAAATAACCATTTACATGTTTACAGATCAGTCAAGATTACAGATAAAAGCATGCCATGTTTATATTCTGTTCTATATAAATAATGTAGAATTAAAATTCTTCTTTCTTCAGAAAAGGTTTAGAAGATTAGCCATAGATTTCAGAATGAGACAATTGTATTTGATTGCAGAAAAACTTTGCTCAGTTTTAACAGCAAGAAAAGAGTTATGTTTCTGACACTCAATGCCAAGGAGATAATTTTAATTACCGTGAGTTCTTTAATTGTATGTATTTGGTTTGGGGGATTGTAATTCTTATATTTCAGTATTCTGTAACTGATATTATGTCGAATCCTCTTCATAAACAACAATCTTTGACATGTCTTGGAAAAATGATTTAGTAATTGATTTAAATGATGGAGTAAAACCAAACAGCAAGGGTGTAAGATTTATATGTTGTTCTAAATCCTGAAACATGCATATTTGTTTACCTATTTATAAACTGTGCTTTTTGCCTACCAGGTGCCTGTGGAAAATAGGACAATTTCAGAATAAATTATAATACAACCAAGAAATGCATGATCAAATCCTCATCATAAATAAGAAAATGAAAAACAGAATTAAATTTGCCAAGTTACATACTGGAAGCATTTCACACATTAAAGTAAACAAGAAAACAATCTCATTTTCTTTCTTTCGGGTCTTCCAATTTTCACGTAGAATGAAAACTGTGGATGGATTTGTTCTAGTATCCATTAATTTATTTTCTTAGTTGTCCAAGACATTTTCAGAAGTCTTCTCCAACTTCAGACTTCAAGGGGTAATGTTTCTACCCTACTTCTTCAAAATGGAACTTGTTCTTCCTTAGTATGTCACAGGGAAAACCATGGCTTAGATAATTTAGATCTATGCAGATACAACCTTTAATGTAGTCATGTGATAAGCGTTATTGAAAATCCAAAAGATCTTCAGCTCTTCTGTACAAGCAGTCTTCCACTTACGAACACAATTGAACCCAGAATTTATGTTGCTAAGAGAGAAATTTGTGAAATGAGTTATCTTATGACTTTTCACATTTGTGAAGTGAATCACTGCAATTGTTAAATTAGTAATACCATTGACAGTAACCTATTTACTTTGTTTGTCAGAAGGTCACAAAAGGTAATCACATGATCCTGGGACACTGGGACCATCATAAATATGAACCAGTTATCAAGCATCTGAATGTAAATCACATGACTGTGGGGATGCTGCAACAGTTAAAAGTGTGAAAAATAATTATAGGTCACTTTTTTCCAGTGCTGTTGTAACTTCAAACAGTTACAAAATGACTACCTGAAATAGCATGTTTGTTGAATGCCATCCAACCAGAGGGGCTTATATGAACAATTTCCATTCCTGCCACAATGTCTTAGCACAGCGGGACTTGGGAGAGGCCTGTATTCCAATCCATGTATTAATTTTAGGAGACACCAATTAAGTTAGTTTGCATTAAAATTCATTCGATTCCTCAAATATCCTTAATAAGGTAAGAAATACTAAAATACCCAAAATCACTTTATATGACTAGGGCGCTAAATTTTCAAAAATATCATTTTTAGTGTTATACATTGCTATTTGCATATGGGTACATACAGACACAGAGAAGCATTCACTTTTTATACAGATTGGGAAATCATTTAAAAAATGGTTTCATTCAAAATGACATGGCACATGACTCTCTTTTTCAAGGCTGCTAGAGGGCTACAAAGAGCAGATTACTATGTCTCTTATTAGTACAACAGAGATATAGAACTACTCTTAGGAGCCTATATTAATAGAAGAGATGAGCTTTAGGACAGAAATTCAAAGAGGTATTTGCTGGGAATAACTTTCAGCACATCTCTTAGCCAGTCCTTGAGTATTGAAGATTTGTCCTGAAATGAACACAAACTCCAGCTCCTTTGTAATGCATTGATGGTTTATTCATTAGCTCAGCAAACAACAAATACTCTTCTCTGACAAAAAAGGCTGAAAGCCAGGCAAGGTTAGAGTTGGGTTTGAGTTTGCTGCCTTTCCTTTTATTACCATTATCATGAGACACACCACACCACACCACACCATACCCAGGCCTATACGCAGTTCTAATTCTGGCCACGCCTAATCCATTATCCCTAAATGCTATTAACCCTATACCATGTCTACATTCCTACCCTATTCTGACCCTCACTAACTGATCCTCACCTGATGCCACCTTCACCATGTTTTAACCTAAGGATTAATTACCACCTATATGTGCCCCAACCCCCTTTAACAATATGCATCACATCAATACATGAAAAGAGCCATTTCCAGCAGCCCTGCAGTTGTTGCAGGATCCATCCTGAAGCCCTGCAGTTGCTTCAGAATCCATCCTCCATCCCGGTAGTCGTTGCAGGATCCATCCTCAGCTCTGCTGAGTCATTCTAAAGCCATTGACCAGCACATAAGCAGAAATATAGATCCGGAAGCAGCAGAGATAAGGTGACATGGCCAGCTGACTTGCTGTGAGGCATATTCAGAGCTGACGGGCTCTGAGTAAAGTCGGAGCCCGACAACAACTTTGTAAAAATGAACAAAAATGATTTTTGCATTTTTAAAGTATATAAAAGAGTTGATTTAAAGCACTGCTGCCTTTTTTCTTCAGCAAAACTTTCCAAATTCTTAGAAGCATCATTTTGTGCTATAAAAATCATTTATTAACATGGGTATCTGAATGACTGGCTGAAAATACCATGAGTAATGCATGGAGAAGCTTGTGGGTGAGATTCTATGGTGAACTAGATGTACCAGAAGAAATGGATATGACATTTCATATATATATATGACATATACCTAAAATGAGGCAGGATTTAATTTTAATAAGAAACTGTGAGCCAGTATATTATTTATAATTGATGGGTTGAAAATAATTTTTCAAGAATGTATTCATGAAGATCAATAGGTTTTCATCTAAAATACAATTAAACAACAATTTTAGAAATGTACTGGACATTTTGGAATATTTGGAGCAACATAATGAAAAAACTAGCCATACTGATTTTCTTAGACACAGAGATTATCTTTGACAATTTGAACTTGGCTTTCTGGTTCAAAGTTTTAGAAGACAAATCTTTATAAAGTAGGTAAAATCAATTTGTACTTCATAGATTAAACCAAAAGTGTTTACAAATAAATGTATTTGATATTTTATTTCTGAACCAAAATAAGCTGAATACTAATGAATAAAGAAAAAATCTTTAAATAGAAATTATTAGTGATCCTTTTTATTTTTATGTTATGCCTGCATTATTTATTGAAATAACAAAATTTGTTATCTCAGTATGCAATGAGCAATATAATTTATTTACTGATTGATAGAATGTGGACTTGCTTTATTCCTGCCTGCACAATTACTAAATTTTTTTTAAAAAGCACTATTACCAAAGGGAATCAATCAGAAATAAATCAGGATAATTTCCAGTGAGTAATTTCATAAATTGAATATCTACCTGGATACAAGCCTCTCCAGATTAAGATTGAAGAAGGACCAAGAAAGACCAAGAAAAACTAATTTCTTTCATATGAAACCATCATGGGATACAAATATGAACAAATAATTTTTATGTACAATAGATTATAAATTGTTTGGATTTTTGAATGGATCTTTCTTACAGAGTTTTCCTTAAAAGACAAAAAATATGATTGAACTGATGAGCTTCCACAGAATTCCAAGCTAAATGCATACTATTTTCTTCTGGTTTTATGGTCCTAACACAGTCCTTTGAAAATATTGGAGAGACAATGACTGACCCAAAATCGTCCTGAGCTTCCATGACCAAAGTTGAATTTGAGCCTGATACCACAGACCTAATTAACCTTAGCCATCCTTGTAATTCTCCCTGCTCAAAGATATTTAGGAACATGAGAGAGAATATGAAGATAAATTCTTGAGACTACAGATGGTGGTCCTTTCTTGAAAACTGCAGAGAATTCTTATTTTCTTTACTTTTATTGGTAATATTAGTAAGTGTTACTGAAGGTAATCAGGTACAGATATTAAGCTGAATGCACAAGCCAACTCGAATGCAATAGTAATACTAATTTGCTTTACCTGATGGGAAAATCTATTCCAGTGTGGGACCAAAGACATGTAGGGTCTCACAATCAGATATAACATGACAATCATGTGGCACCAGATTTGAATTTTTATGCATTATATTAGTGCAGAAGTGACAGAACTATATACTGAAATTATGAAGCTTTTCTTGCTCCTTCCTACAAGCAATCCTGTTTTCTTTCATTTAAGAAAGAAAAGAATTTTAGGAGTAAAGATAGACAGGGGGAAAAGAATATTTCTTAGGAACCTTTATCTGAATATTTTGTGGTTTGTTAGAAAATGTTTTCTCAGCTTATTTTTTTTCTGCTACAACAGTAGCAACCTTGTTCACTCTCCATTAGCCAACTTCTGATGGCCCACTATCATTCCAAGTGCTTCTTTTTAATGTATTTACATTTTTTTTCTCATTTTAAGAAAGGCCAGAGATTACCTGTGCTTTATGGTTTATCTTCAGAGTTATCTCTTTTTCCCTAGAGATTTGCCCTGGAATTAGCTATCATATCATATTGTAAAAGGACTTGTTAGGTTATTTTGTCTGTGAGAGGTTAGCTCCAATAGTCTTATCATGCATTCCCTTCGTCAGACAAAATTCCCACTGACATCAAAAGACCAAAGCGTGCATGATTAAGCTGTATATATAACTAAAGTCCAAATTCACCTTGGTTCCCAGCTTCATTTACACACAAGATGAAAGTAAGCAAGTGATTATATGTTCTCAGATAATTGCACACATTATTACTCTTCGGTGTGAAACAAAGCTTCTTTATAAACAGAAGGTTTATCACTGCCAAAGGTCTCCTTTAAAGCTTTCAGCTGACCAATTTCACAGGCTGCTTTTTAAAAAGTTGTCTTTTTGCTGATCAAAAACTCCTTCACTCAAATTTAATTACCCTCAACTGAAGGGTATATATATATATATATATGTACAACACACACATACATGCATACATACATACATATATAAATATATATATATGTGCAGGTCTTGGCGTGTTAGGGCTGAAGATGGCGAGTGAGATCTCATCGAAACGTTGCCAAGATAGTCTCAATCTTACATGGGAAAAGACCCGAACACGCCAAGACCCATGAAAATCTGTAAAACATATGTATGTATGTATGTATGTATGTATGTATGTATGTATGTATGTATGCATATATTGATTTCATTTTAAAAAATACTGATTTATTTATTTTTTTGCCTTTCCTCTCTGCATATTTGCAGTCCACCAATGTCACATATCATTGAATACAGAGATGAAATAAATAGTCAGCCACTCAGTAATATACATATCAGTTTGAACATTGGCATTGCTTTTGTTTGTTTGTTTGTTTTCTTTGAGGAAGGTAAAATCTTTCAATATTCTTTGGATTTCACAATGTGTGTTCATGTTATATTTGTTAGGCTTTGTTTATGGTTCATGCCCTCAGGGGCTAGGTGGCCATGAAGGATTTGGATTTGCATCATTATTATGTGTATTTCAAATTCCATATCATTCCATGATCCTTTTTCACTGCAAGTAATTCTACATCTATTTTCCCAGCCACTTGCATCAACATAGACAGGCAGCTTTCTTTCATGTATGTATTTTATGCAATTTTTGAACTGAAAAATATTTTGAAAGTGATGCTAGACTAGAGCAATGTTTGCAAAAAACACCCATGTTCATAATGCCTGAAGGTTTTCTAGTAACTGGTCCTATGTTCCAGGAAAAGGTTCTGTGGGATTTGTTTCCATTCAGATTCACTAACAACAACTACCTGTCTATGAATGAAGTGGGGATGTTGGCAAATCTCTGTTCAGACATTTTATCACACTGAAACACTGAAGACAATGGTGATCAGAAATCACCACTAGAAGACTTTGGGTGATAACAAACTGACAGAGAATATAAGTCCTACTATTTTATCCTTCAACATCATCTTTCAAAAGTGAATTGTAAAGCGTCTTTACAACTATGAACAAATTTTGTGATAGGCTAGATATTTCATCAACTCTATGACTTTCTTTAGCATGTCTAGTCCAGAAACTGATGATATATGCCATTATTTGCTAGTACATACATCTTATGAAGAATAACAATTGGTGTCCTCAATGGTCATCTAAGTGCCTGTTCAAAGTTACAACAACACTGAAAAAAATGAGGTTATGTGGTCACCTTTTGTAACCTCCTGGCAAACAAAGTCAGTGGGGAAGTGAGATTCACTTAACAACCATATTACTAACTTAACAACTGCATTGATTCACTTAACAACTGTGGCAAGAAAGGTCTTAAAATGGGGCAAAACTCATTTAACAAATGTCTCACTTAGCCACAGATACTTTTGGGCTCAAAAGTGAATTAAGTACTGACTCATAGTACATAATACAGCAGGTTATGCAATAAAATAATTTGAAATAAAATATATTTTAATAATTTTAATAATGGTTCTCATTCTCTTTAAATAAGGAGCATTATCAAAATTGTTAAAATATATTCCATTACAATAAAAATTTCAATTTGTTTTATTGTTTATGCTGCTGTATTATATACTGTGAGTCAGTACATAATAAACTGCTGTATGTTTTAAATACATAAATAATATTTTCTTTTACCTTTTTTTAAAGTATAGGTTTTCATTTAAAGAGTTTACTTTTTGTTATCTTGAGCAACATGAGTCAGTTGATGATGTGGTAGATTTCATTCTAGTGGTTCACAGTTTTTTACTTGAAAATAAATTCAAACTACTGTAAGTTTCTTCAATATCCTTTGTATTCATCATTCATTGCTTCTACCATGATTGTGTTGATAAAATCAGTAGTTAGAATTGGAGGGCAGAGTACGCTGTTGCGAAAATAAGGTCCTCCTGGGAGAAATATTTCAAATAAATGTAGTTAAATATCTCTATTATCATTATTATCATCACCATCATGAATAGTAAAGTGCTTTGACAGCTATCCCTGACAATTCATTGCTTGCCAATGTTAACTTTGGCAAATGTTAACTTTCACCCCATTATCACCGTTCAGGCTCTGCAACAAATTCATTTTGTGCACCTAATTGAGAAACTGTCTAACACACATAAGATTAATCCTGACATTAGATTTTGAGACCTGAGTTCCCCTATTTGCTGCTTGACAAAAAACAGGATGAAGGTTGTTTCAAAGATCCCACAATAATTTGACCTGGTATTACTTGCTATTCTTCCCAGGTAACAAAATATAAATGCTACCCTGAATCAGAAATCTATACAACAGTCTCATTTTCCCATACTTTACCTTCCAGTAGACAGAGAACCAGAACAGAAGATAACGATATTGACTTCAGACACTACCTTAATAAGTTGTATTAAATATTTTAGACTGCATTCCAATCATAAGCAACCCTATAATAGATCTCCTTAAGTCTTCAATGGTCTCATCTCATGCTCATGCTCACTTTTCTTCTAAGTGGAAGTCAGTTTGAAGAAGCATTGTACTAATTAGAAGAATGAGAACAGTTTCATGGATATGCTTCATGTTGATAGGAACAAAGATAGATGCTCAATGCATATTCAAGAAGAGAAAAAGTATTAGAATGCTATTATTTTCAAAAACTATGATAGTATAGCATTAATGATACAGAGATTGCTCAGTACCATATGCCCTACAAATCAGCTACAAATAATGCTTTAGGTTTTAATTCAAGAAGGGTTTTTTATTATTCATTCATTCATTCATTCATTCATTCATTCATTTATGTGCCTTTTTGTATGATTAGTCCTTGCAGTTTTCTTGGCTTGGTTTTTCAGAAGTGGTTTACCATTGCCTCTTTCCTAGGGCTGAGAGAGGAGGACTGGCCCAGGATCACTTAGGCTTCATATAGGACTAAAACTTATGATCTCCCAGTTTTTAGCCTGATGCCTTAACCATTGCACCAAACTAGATCTGAACTAGTTATACTCCTTCAATAATGTTGCATGAGACCATTAACATATTCAACTATTTTTCTGTAATCCACTTGGATTGTGGTCAAATTAATGAATACAGACAGATAGATACGAATAAAAGAGAATATTTGTAGCTCAGGGTTGAAATGAGGTCCATGGTACCTTCTGAACTTGGCTGTTTTCTTGAAAGCATTTCATTGCTCAAACTAAGTAGGTATTAGTAATGTTAGTACTAGCACTGATGATATGTTATCAAGTTTAGATAATCTCAAGAAAACAACTAGATACACATACACACATGCACACACATATTCAGAGGCCTGGTAAACAAATGCTAGACTCAATGCAGGTATTTAAATGATTTTGTTACTAATGTGTTGCAAGGGTGAATATTGTACCACTTTCAATTATCTGGTTGTATGCATTTGGCTATGGTTCAAGAAACCACAATTTGAGGATTCCAATCAGAAACATCTATTAAGAATCCAATTGTATTGTTCATCCCAAAACCAAAGAGGAATTGCTGTGTATAAAATGGATCTCAAACTGTGGGGGCAGATCCTTTTTGGAGCTAATACGCATCTGCATCCCATTCTTTAGGGTGGAAATGCTGCGGAGACCTGGAAAGCATTTTATATGCTTTCAGATGTGTAACCAAATGTATATTAAGTTCTGGCATATATGAGATAAGGCGATCTTTTCAAGATGTCTTCATGTATTCTGGCAGACCAGTTCAGCAAATCACTAAGACAACAACTGATTCTGAAGAGAAGCAACATATTCTAGAAGAGGCTCATCAAATGTATAGAATAAACTCAGGAGGGTTATTACCAAACAAGTTTTAATATAAACTTAATAACAAATTTGTAAGGAAGAGGCAAAGGACAAAGGTGATACCATTTATTATTTAAGAATATGAACGAGAATTACTTAAAAGTTAATAGTCCAAGCCATGATTACTTTGCTTGAAGTTTGTTGTGGTCAGAATGCTTAAATAGACATCAAGTTATACTGATCATACTAAAGGAGGCAATCTCCAGTATCCTATGTCTCACTTAGGTGTATTGTGTGCTTGTTTGTTTGTTTTCAAAAATAAAGGGAGGGAATAGAAGGAGATCTTTAGAAAGTAAACCTCTCTCTATACCATCTTTAACGTCATTGTATCTCTAAAATAATCTTTCAGAAAATCACTCTGAAAATTGATAATTTCATTTCTTGGGGCAGTTGAGGATTTAAAGTAAGGGATAGGAAAGATTATACAGTGTATATTATATTGAAAAAAGATCTGATATGAGAAATAATACAGATATACTAGTAGCAATAGCACTTGGACTTTACAGTGCTTTTGAAAGAGGCGGTGGTGCGGCCCCTCCTCAAGAAACCGTCCCTGGACCCAGCATTGTTATCTAACTATCGTCCTGTCTCCAACCTTCGCTTCGTTGCGAAGGTTGTTGAGAGTGTGGTGGCACGTCAGTTTCCGCAGTACCTGGATGAAGCGAGTTATCTTGAGCCCCTCCAATCGGGCTTCAGGCCCGGGCACAGCACGGAGACGGCGTTGGTCGCGTTGGTGGATGACCTCTGGAGGGCCCGGGACAGGGGTTGTTCCTCTGTCCTGGTCCTGTTAGATCTCTCAGCGGCTTTTGATACTGTCGACCACAGTATCCTATTGCAGCGGTTGGAGGGGTTGGGGGTGGGAGGCACCGTGTTGCGGTGGTTCGCCTCCTTCCTCTCCGACCGCTCGCAATTTGTGTTGACGGGGGGGCAGAGATCGGCCCCGAGGCCCCTACGATGTGGGGTGCCTCAGGGGTCGGTGCTCTCGCCCCTGCTGTTCAACATTTATGTAAAGCCGCTGGGTGAGGTCATCCGTGGCTTCGGGGTGGAGTTCCATCAGTACGCTGACGATACTCAGCTGTACATCTCCACCCCGGGCCACCCCAACGAAGCCGTCGAAGTGATGTCCCGATGCCTGGAGGCCGTGCGGAGTTGGATGGGTCGTAACAGGCTTCGTCTCAGCCCGACCAAAACCGAGTGGCTGTGGTTTCCTGCGCCCAGATACAGCCAGCTGGTTCCTTCGCTGGCCGTGGGGGGAGAGGTCTTGACCCCCGTGGAAAGGGCGCGCAACTTGGGTGTCCTCCTGGACGTACGGCTGTCTTTAGAAGAACATATTGCAGCCGTCGCCAGGGGGGCTTTCTATCAGATTCGTCTGATTTACCAGTTGCGGCCCTTTCTGGATCTGGGCGCACTTCGCACAGTCACTTCCGCCCTCGTCATCTCCCGCCTGGATTATTGCAATGCTCTCTACATGGGGCTCCCCTTGAAGAGTCTCCGGAGGCTGCAGCTGGTCCAGAATGCAGCCGCGCGGGTGATCGTGGGTGCTCCTCGGAGCTCCCACGTTACACCGCTTCTCCGCAGGCTGCACTGGCTTCCTGTGGCCTTCCGGATTCGATTCAAGGTGGTACTGACAGTATTTAAAGTGCTCCATGGCTCGGGACCTGGGTACTTACGGGACCGCCTGCTGCCATCATCAACCTCCCGCCGCCCAGTACGCTCCCACAGGGTTGCCCTCCTCGGGGTACCGCCACCCGGCCGTTGTCGGTTGACGGCCCCGAGGGTTCGGGCTTTCTCTGTGGGAGCCCCCTCCCTTTGGAATGATCTCCCCCCGGAGATACGGGCTATGACGGATATTCTGACCTTCCGGCGCGCAGTGAAAACCCTATTTTTTCAACAGGCTGGCCTGGCCCAGTAACTGTATTTTTAGTTTTTTAACTTAATCTTAATCGGGGTTTTATTAGTTTTTAATTTTTAACTCTATTTTTGGGTTAGACAGCCGGATCAATTTGGTTTAATTTATTTTAAATTGTATTTATTGAGTATTATGTGTTTTTAGTAGGCTGTACACCGCCCCGAGTCCCTTTTTGGGAGAGGGAGCGGTATAAAAGTTTAATAAATAAATAAATAAATAAATTTAGCTCTATTTTTCCTGTCAACATAAAATATCCTTTTTGGTTGATAACTCTTAGATCTGAGAACATCTTGTAAGTCCCTCATGGTAGAAGAAATTTTGTTACTAAAAATGATAGTTTTATGACACAGCTGACATTTTTCACTGAATCCTGGCCTATTATTTAGTTATAGCTTAGTTATAGCATTACATGAAATGGATTTAATTATTTCATTTTGATTTTTAAAGCAAAAGAGTCTGTTGTATTAGCTAATAAGAATAACAATCTCTGATATGCTTCTGATGCAATATTGAGTATTAACAAATACATTGACAGCTTCTGTTTACCTGCATCCCTACAGCCTTGTCTATATATCCAATTTTGCAAGTTGTGATTGGCCAATATATTATAGTAAATCTCATAGTAGCTCCCTCTGAAATAATCTATCTAGCTGATGAGTCATGCATTCATTCATTCATTCATTCATTCATTCATTCATTCATTCATTCATTCACTATAGCTACCCATCTCAGCGAAGTGATTGTCTGATTGTCTATAATTAGATAATCCAAAAGAAGTAGATATTTCTTTTTTTAAAAAAAGTCCGCACAGCTTAAATTTATCAAAATTGAGAAACAGTTCTCTAAAATTTAAGATAACTTTCCATGTAGGATAACTTTTAGCTATTTTTAGCTATTTGCTCTATTTTGAATTAGCCAGGAAAACTGCAGCCCATGATTTGTACAAACATGAACTCCCAGAATTTCTACATATTATGGAGAAAAGCCCAAGCATGCATACTAATTTAATGTGTATAAATTCTTTTAAAGATGAAAGACAGACCTGGTTATTTTGTAACAAAAAAACCCCTTTGTATTCAAAGAGTTGGTTTTGGATGCCTTTTAAACTGTTGGGAAGATTTCAAACAGGAAGGTTTCAACAGTCACCATCTATTCTACCCACATCCCAGTTTGTTACACTTGGTAGTTGCGAGAGGGACAACATAGCATGCTGAGTTGAGGTGATAAAATTCTACTTTTTAAGTTGGGCTTTATTGAATAACGTCAAGAACGGATTGTATACACCAAAAGGGGGTATATGTTCATGTTTAGAATGCAATTAGGATGTGTTTATCATTCCATGTGGCTAGCAGTGTGGCTGGTATTAATTATGCAGCCCTTCTTGCATTTCCATAGGCAAACCTCAACAATCATGGAAAAAAGGCATTGTCTACTTGTTAGTGAAATAATTAGAACAGAATTTGGCACACCCAGTTCCCCAGGGATGGGATGGGGAGGGGAGAAAACTCGTGGTTCATGCTCTGTCATAACTCCATGCCAACCAAATGCCAAAACACAGACAAATATACAAAATGTTCCATAGGGGGGAATTTGAAACCCTTTGTTGGAATGCTGCACATTAGCTGATTAACAGCAAAGTTCTGTGAAAACAGCAACTTTGTCCAAGCTGCAGGCTGTCTCTCTCTCTCTTTTTTTTTTTTTGCTTTCTTTGAAAATGTTCAGGATCTTGTAAAATGAGCCACAACCGACCATTATGAGCAAGTGAAATTGACAGACATCTGGATCTCCCGCAAGAAGGAATCCAGGCCTGCATTCTCAAGGTTATCCTATTTGGGAAGAAAATGCTTTGTTTTGACTGAGTTAGATTTACCCAAGTCAGATAACTTCTAGAATCGACAGGCAGTAACAGAAGTTTTGCAGTTCAACACATTGGGAGTGGAACACCAGATTGTGGAGGGAGGCTGATTGACATTAGTCCTTGAGATTGAAATGGTGCCTGCTGTTAAAGGTAGAATTAGAGAGCCTAAAATTTAAGTAGTCACAATCCATATCAGAACCCTTTCTTCTCATCATTTTTTCCCTCCAAGTGGCTACTGCTGATGACATCATCAACATTAAATTTCTTTTTTCAAAACTGTGAAATAATAGCTCACTCACTTCACTTAAAACAAAGATAGTAAGCTGATGGTATCCAAGATATTCGTGAATAACACACTGGATACAGGGGTCGGCTTCAAATTTTTTAGCAAGGGGCTCTCTGCCCTAATGGCTCAGTGGGCATGGCTGTGTGGGCATGGCTAGGTGGTCATGTGATCAGGTGGGCATGACTAGGCGGTCATGTAACTGGTTGGTTGTGGCCAACTCAACGTCACTTCTTTATCCTAATTACCCAAAAAAAGATATATACCAAAAAGTTGTCTATTATTTTGTGCATTTAAGACTTCAATAAAAGACTGAGTGAAACCAGGCTTAATAGCAGTGACTATGAGAGGGATCTTGGAGTCTTAGTGGAATTTCTGGTGAGTTACATGATTCTTATTATTTGGGAATTAATCCACTTGGAGGCTATTGGCTATGTTATCTGATTTCTCAATGGCTCTCCCTCAAAGCGTTGATTGTTTATCTAGCTTGGAATATTTTTACAAGGTGTGAAATGCTCTTGGATGAATGCCTATTAAGCCTATTAAGAGCTTTCCCTTGCTGCTTGTCTTCCTGAGGTTATAGGGGTCTCTTTGAGCCCCACAGAGTCGTAGCTAGGGGATCTCCTAAGCCCCTAGCAGCCCAGCTCTGGCTGGATATAAAATTAATAAAGAAAATTTCACTATTGTCTCCTATTGTCAATTTTCTATGGACCTGTTGAGATGTTGGACTCCTGAAAATTCAGGAAGGGCACAGTTCTTCAGCCCAAACAATTTCTCTTTTACATAGGAAAAATAGGCAATTATTAATTTTGTGCACTGGGTCATTGTCATATATCATATAGCTAGAATTCCTATATGATTCCGGAAGCAAAGGAAGTGCTAGAGGTTGATTCCTTGCCCCCTCAGAGGAACTCAAATAATAATTTATCTCCAAATGCATATTAATCTCCCACTAATTGGGCCAGAGAAGGTGCAGTACAATTTTTTCTTTTATGTCTGAATACAACTATCCCTGGATTAACCACTCCTCAAACTAGAACAGAGGCATGTTTGTTCTGATGAGCATATGCACACCTGGGCATTTATTTTTAGTCATCTATTTCTCTGGAGTATCCAGTTTTGACATTTCATATTATACAGTATACACAAAAAAACTACAACAACCAGATAACAAGCTGTAAGGGAAATAACTATGTGTATGCAGCAATCAAACTTAGCTGATTTGAGCAATTCTATAATTCTGGGAAAGATAACAGGATAGGATAAAAGGCAATTAGAGAAAAGTAATTCAATTACAATTACAGCAGGGATGGGTGCATTGTTTGTTTGATTTTTCTGTTTTATTTATTACATTTTTATCCCACCTTTATTACTTCATCAGTGACCCAAGACAGCAAACATGCCTAATACTCCTCCCTCTTCCTATTTTTCCCACAATAACAATCCTATGAAGTGAGGTGGACTGAGAGAGAGTGACTGGCCCAGAGTCACCCAGCTTGTTTCCATGCCTAAGGCAGGACTAGAACTCCCACTAATTTGATAAAAAATGTACTTAGCCTAACACACCTGGACAATAAATAAACAATTAAATAATTTATATATTTATTTATTTAAAGCATTATATAGCTGCCCATTATATAACCAGCTTTGGACAGCTCCCAACAAAAGTTAAAGCATCTTGCAGAACTATATTAAAACTGTAAAGCTAAACACATTAAACATTAAAACATAGATAATTAAACAGAACTATAAGAACAATGCATATTCTGTCTTTTTTCCTGCCGCTCAATGCTAAAATAATTACTAACATACCATAGTTATGAAAGAAACAATCTGATCTACAAAATCAACTGTAACCATTGCAATCCATTGCAATGTGCATGGGACAAACATCACGTCAATTAAAAAACAGAATCCACAAACACCGGCTGGCAATCAAAACACCACAATCCCAAATCCTGAATCTCTACCCATACTGACACCAAACATCATTAGTTTGACTGAAGCAACACAAAAATAATCTGCCATGCTACCATCCACCAGATTCCCACATTCATCAAAGCCTGGCATTCTACAAGCAATTCCATCAACAAACACATTGATCTACAACCAGTCTACAAACCCCTTAGAATCCAAATCAATCGCACAGCCAACCAGAGAACCTTCAACCAACCCACACAACCCCCTTCCTACCAGCAGTTCACCTCCCAATGACCCTGACCTGATGTAACCTCCCTATCACAAGTCCCATCATAAGACGTTTTGATGACTCACACCTGATCCATCACAACCATTACTTGACATACCCATACCTGAAAACCTTATAAACAGAATAATACTAACATCCCCTAATCTCTACTGAAGTTGTTACCTAGCCTGGTAACAAAATGTTTGGAAACCAACCCATAAGCTCAGAGAATGAACCTTCACCTTCAGTTATGGTTTAAATTAATCTTAAAGTGATTGTATTATTCTATATTATCTGTGCTGGTATAATGCAACAACATGTATAGGGGGTTTCAAATCACATCCAGCCACATATTAGAAAGCAAACCCCACTCCCTTTTAGCCCTGATCATGTTATTTAGTTGGGTAATGAAGTGTTTGCAACAAAAAAATCAAGCTCAGAGAGCACCAAGAACATTGCAATTCAATCCTGAGTCTTTTATTGACAATACATGTTGTTTGATGGTGCAACATTTTTTAAATAACTGATAGAGAAAGAGGAAATTATCAAGTTCTGGAGAACAAATTGGAGCAATAAAAAAGTCGGCAGAAGTATTTGTCATCCCACAATACAATTTTCCTTATAAGGATTTTTACAGGCCATGACCCATTTAAATTTAACATTTTGTATATTTTAGCTGACAAGAAACTAGAGCAAGGTATAAAATAACAAAACTACATTTTGTCTATAACAAATGGTGCTTTTATTGGAAAAAACCTACAGTTTCTTCTGCTAGCATTTATATATTAAGTATGAATGTATGTATAATTTTTGCATTAAACTTATGGCTAGCCTTTAATTATTTCCCATCGCTTTACTCAGTAAATCCGGTGACATTAGGTCAAAATGTTAAAAGTCTCTTCTATTATTCTTTCTGATATTTATATTTTCAGAAGCTTCCATATTTCCGTGTAGAGTATGTTAATATAAACCCATAGGACTGAATCCAAAATTGAGCACATGGAAAATGTCACCATTTAATTTTGGTTGATTCTATATTTCCACATCTAATTACCATTTGATCTGGACTGTGTATAAGGCATGAAAGAGTGGTGGAGTTTTTCAGATGGCAAAGAGCCCGCAGGAACTGGATGTGGAGAAGAAAAAATATATATCCATGGTCTCTTGGCAAAACTTTGGATGCAATCTGTAATAATGAATTTTGTGGGGGGTTTTCAAGAGCAGATTGTCTAATATAGCTTATGCTGACAGATTTTGGATATGATGCTGTGGATGTGACTCTAGATTTTACTACAGCTTTACAGAAGTTGTAGTAGAAAAATTCCAGTATGTCCTAGACATGAAATATCAATGTTTTCTTATCTCAGGAAATATGAATCTTTCAAGAAATAAACCCACAGAAGATGAAAGATTACTTTTACTTAGAGTGGATCTAAGTAATAACATAATCTTGACCAACTGATTTTCTTTTTGCTTTCCTATCCTTTTTATAACTATGTGAATGAGGGATGTCTCTGTCAGAAATATTTATGTCCTAGACTTAATCTATGTTTTCCTTCTGATTTTACTATTTATTTTATTATTTATTTGATTTGTCAATTGCTTACAAGGTAATAGATATAAGTATAAACATGAGTAAGAATACAGGAAATAGTTAAGAATAAATGGGGACAATAGGACAGGGATGTTAGGCACGATGGTATACTTATGCCTGCCCCTTACAGATCTCTTAGGAATGAGGTCAATAGTGGTTAGTTTGAGGTTAAAGGAGTGGGGGTTAGAGGATATAACAACAGAGTCAGGTAGTGCATTCCAGGCATTGATCACTCTCTTGCTGAAGTTGTACTTTCTGCAATCAAGTTTGAAGTGGTTTACATTGATTTTGTATCTGTTGTGTGTTCTTGTATTGTCTGATTGAAGCTGAAGTAGTAATTGACTGGTAGGACATTGCAGCAGATAATTTTGTGTGCTACGCTTAAGTCTAACCATAGGCAGAATAGTTCATGGTTGTCCAGCCAAAATCTCAAGCCTGGTGATATTCTGTTGCGAGCAGAGGAGTGTAGGACTCTTCTCGTGAAATATTCTGGACTTACTTGTATTAATGTCTGATATGCAGTGCAGATTCCAGACCGATGAACTATATTCTTATCAGCCTCCACCAGCCCCTCCTTTTTTTATATAAATAAATGTTTTTTATACTTCGCAATTTTAAGATGAGTGGACTTCAACTCTCAAAAGGTTAAACTCTCAAAACTGGTCTATAAGATCTCTCTGATACAAAATAATGATCCAATCACAGAAATCTTCCAGTTTTTAATCCACAGTAATTCTCCTTATCCACTTGCCATCATTCCAGTTGCTAAATTGCAATTGTTATGGAGCGAAAACACATTCCCAGGACAATAAATGGAAGGACCTCTAGATTCAGTATATGATGGTGTTAGAATGATGTATATGCTGCCTTGATGGCCAGGTGATTTCAGATTATTCTTTTTTTACAGCAAGATCTCCAAGTAAATTATAAAAGTTTCAGAGGTTATGAACTAGAGGAACTGAAAAGTCATTTCCCTCATTTCCTTATGATTGACTCATTTACTCCAATTGTTTTTACAATGGCTGTTTTTAAAGTTTAGAGCCTTTAAAAACTCATAAGATACAATTATTTTCTAAATTTGCAAATTATAGAAATGGCATTATAGCCCTGAAACTGATAATAGTCATGGTAAGAAAAATCTATTGGGAATTTTATTTTGCCTATGTATGATGAACAACAGTGTTACTTATTTAAGTATTAATAAAAAGATGCCAAATTCTTATAACTGAGGTTCTAACTATCACCCTTCAATGTCTATTAATCACATATGACCAACAGCCTGAACACTCAGTAAACCAAACTTATTATGCTTATGAAGCATGGAGGCTAAAAGTTTAGCTCAGATTATTTTTATGGATCACTCAACTAATGAAGTCAATCATGGAACTATCAACCAATGACCTTTAGACTTCCTAGTTTAACTTCTATTGGAAACAGTGTGTGTTTACTATTTACCTTTTTCAGAATCCAGATTACAAGATTCAATATGTCTAATACAGAGTGTGTTTTATTAAATGGATATGAACCAACCATTATAATGTGATAATTCAAAATAATTGTATCTAGTCTAGTAGATCCATGCTAATGTGTAATGAAGAGAAGAGATATGCAATTCCACTACAAAAATTCAATTAGCATAGAGTTTAATTACAAGTTTGTTAAGAGGCTTATAAATCTGGTCCAGTCTAAGTGGGTGATTGAGGACATATTTAATTGTATAATATCTGCATAATCATATGTGAATTCAAACTTTCCCTATATACAGTGTTTTTTTTCTTTCATTCCCATTCTCAGTTAGTCTCACTATTGATGTTAGAATCAAACCAAGGAAAAATGACATCAAGAGATAATTTACATTCCCATCAAATACACCCTCAAACTTTTTTTGCTATTTAAATAGGATTCTGTTACATTATGAGCATGATGGTAGCAGACCCATATTTAAATGAATAGATTCCTATCATTTAATATGTATTAATTCAACTAAATTTCTTTGAATAAGTTGGTTAGTGTAATTTTTGAGGTTTATAGAATGATACAAATGGTTAAAGAGATAATTACTTTAATAAAATGTCTTGAAGAACATACTCTGGGAAGCTTCTAATATGTAAATATTAGAAAAGATCATATCAAAAAGTCTCATCACTTGAGACTTTCAAGAAGAGATTGGACTGCCATTTGTCAGAAATGGTGTAAGGTCTCCCACTTGGGCAGGGGGTTGGACAAGATGACCTTCAAGGTCCCTTCCAACTCTGATTATCTGTTATCTGTTAGAAATATTTATGCAGAACTGAAGGCCTCTTTTGCTTTAATTTTATGCATGTGAAATAAGTTAAAAAAAACTGCAGGGTTTAGAATATGATATGTTTTTACTTCAATGCAAATAGACCTCCATTTGAGGATTTTATCAGAAAATATTAACTCTTGTCCAATGCTACTATATCCACATGTGGATAGACTACGTGCTTTTCTGTGCAAAAATGTCTTTCCTTAAATCAGCTTTCACTAAGATCAATATACAATGGTGTGTGTGGGGGGGAGTAATCCTTCACTTTACACTTTGCAATCATCAAATAAACCAAAAGCCATCAAAGTTGAACAAGACTGAAAATTGAGGTAGAAAACTTTTTCCAGATCCTGGAGAAGAAAACTTTGACAATTGGAAGTCATTAGGCATTTATATCAACATTAGTGGTGTTCTGTTGGCAGATTCTAATCCATTTCGTCAATCCTGTAATAAGAGATGCTATATAAACGGAGAACCTATGATGAAAATCCCATGCACATGAGATACCCTTAAAGAGTATATACCAGTACATTAAGATAACCTTTCTTTACTTCACTGTAAGTGAAAAGAGAAAGAAATAATGACATTTGTCCTAAATGCCTGCTTTTCTAGATTTGATTATGCAATTATGGTTAGAATTCTGCTTCATAACATATTAAGCAAATGTACGTTTTGTTGGAAACCATGGAGCTTAGAAGTGGTTCAGAAGAGAGTAAACAGACTAGGTTCTCATAAGGAATGGGTATTTCTAAGTAACAGGAGAAGAACCACATTCTGATGGAAACTCACTCCTCCAACATTCTTTATTATGAAGCCACATAAAATTAGGGCCAAAACACTAACAAAGTGCTCTCTATTGAGAAACTTGAAACTCTTCGTTGTTATGTAGTGTGCTGCTTCAAAGAAAGAAACAGACATGACAAAAAGCCTCTTCTAAGCTGTTTGTCTCAATTTCTATACCACCTTTTGATGATTAATCACACATAAACTAGCTGATGGGGTATCAGTATGTTCCAATAAATGTACAGGAATAAAATGAACAGTGTGTGTGTTTGTATGTGTGTTGTATATGTGTATGGATGTCTTCATTTGTGTGTATCAGTCATACACATAAAAGTGAAGACATCCATATACAGATACACATTCACTACATAGAAAATAAAACATACTCACTGAGCCTGAATTAAAAAATGAACCTGAGAAGAAAATATTTTTAAAAGTCAATTTGAACTTCCTTAGGAACTATTCCCTGCATTAGGAGCACCACGGTTATTATTTTTCTTTCTCATTTTCTCACCCACTTCTGTGATTCTTTGCTAATCTTTGAATACAGTATGTGGTATGTTTTCGCTATTCTTCGTAGTAAGTTTCTTGATATGTCCTGATGTTCTTTGTAGTAAGTCTCTTCATGTATTTTGAGCTTAGAAGTAAACTACATGTTACACTCACTATGCACTATTACATGATATCTAAAATCTTGGATTTGAACCAGGGAAGGCCAAATTTAAATCTGTTCTCAGCTACAAAAACTCACTGGGGTGATTTTGGATCAGTCATGCTTATAGTGTTTACAAATTTGTAGGATATCCATATGTATGTCACCTTAACTTCTCCCACCCAAAAAGCTTATGTTGTTTCAGCCTGATTAGTAAGTCCTGCAAAAGGCAGCTATAAAACATTGTTATCTTGGAGTATCTAGGTCTTCTTTGTAGCTGTGGAATGGCCTTTCACCTAAAGTCCATATAGTGTAAAAAAAATCTGGCTCTTAGATCTATGTGGCAATGATCTGCTCTCTGATAGTATAATTTGATCTTTATTTATTTATTTATTGAATTTTTATACCGCCCCCTCTCCCAAAAAGGGACTCGGGGCGGTGTACAGCCTACTAAAAACGAACAATATATACAATTAAAAACAGATTAAATAAATTAATCCGGCTGAAATCCCATTTAAATACAAAAATATAACTGATAAATTTAAAATTTAAGAATTATATTAAAATTTAAAACCTAGTTAATTTAAAACTCCCAAAAAACCGTTTACTGGGCCAGGCCGGCCTGTTGAAAAAACAGGGTCTTTACTGCGTGCCGGAAGGTCTGGAAGTCAGTAATGGCCCGTATCTCTGGAGGCAGATCATTCCACAGGGAGGGGGCCCCCACAGAGAAGGCCCGCACCCTCGGGGCCGCCAACCGGCAACGATCAGACGGTGGAACCCCGAGGAGGGCAACCCTGTGGGAGCGCACTGGGCGGCGGGAGGCTGTTGATGGCAGCAGGCGGTCCCGTAAGTACCCAGGTCCCAAGCCATGGAGCGCTTTGAAAATGATCAATACCACCTTGAATCGGATCCGGAAGGCCACAGGAAGCCAATGCAGCCTGCAGAAAAGTGGTGTTACATGGGAGCTCCGAGGGACTCCCAAGATCACCCACGCGGCCGCATTCTGGACCAACTGCAGCCTCCGGACACTCTTCAAGGGGAGCCCCATGTAGAGAACGTTGCAATAGTCCAAGCGGGAGATGACGAGGGCGGAGGTGACTGTGCGAAGTGCGTCCAGATCCAGAAAGGGCCGTAACTGGTAAATCAGACGAATCTGACAAAAGGCCCCCCTGGAGACAGCCGTGATGTGATCTTCTAAAGACAGCTGTACGTCCAGGAGGACACCTAGATTGCGAGCCCTTTCCATGGGGGTCAAAATTTTTCCCCCTACGGCCAGCGATGGAACAAGCTGGCTGTATCTGGGCGCAGGAAACCACAGCCATTCGGTTTTGGTCGGGTTGAGATGAAGCCTGTTAGGACCCATCCAACTCCGCATGGCCTCCAGGCACCGGGTCATCATTTTGAGGGCTTCATTGGGGTGGCCCGGGGTAGAGATGTACAGCTGAGTGTCATCAGCGTACTGATGGAACTCTACCCCGAAACCACAGATGATCTCACCCAGCGGCTTCACATAAATGTTGAACAGCAGGGGCGACAGCACAGACTCCTGAGGCACCCCACATAATAGGGGCCTCGGGGTCAACCGCTGCCCCCCCCCCATCAACACAAATTGCAAGCGGTCAGAGAGGAAGGAGGAGAACCACCGTAAAACGGTGCCTCCCACTCCCAACCCCCCCAACTGTCGCAATAAGATACTGTGGTCGACAGTATCAAAAGCCGCTGAGAGATCTAACAGGACCAGGACAGAGGAACAACCCCTGTCCCGGGCCCTCCAGAGATTATCCACCAATGCGACCAACGCCGTCTCCGTGCTGTGCCTGGGCCTGAAACCCAATTGGAGGGGGTCTAGGTATACCGCTTCATCCAGGTACTGAGGGAGCTGATGTGCCACCACACTCTCAACAACCTTCGCAACAAAGCAGAGATTGGAGACCGGACGATAATTCGACAATAATGCTGGATCCAGGGATGATTTCTTGAGGAGGTGCCGCACCATCGCCTCTTTCAAGGCGGCGGGTAAAAGCCCCTCTCTCAAGGAAGCGTTAATAATCCCTTGGAACCAGCCTCGTGTCACCTCCTGAGTGGTCAAGACCAGCCAGGAGGGACACGGGTCCAATAAACAAGTGGTGGCATTAAGCCCCCCCAGTATCCTGTCCACGTCCTCCAGAGTAACAGGATCGAACTCATTCCAAATGACCTCCCTGAAATCCACCTCCGTCCCCCTGCCCGGAGATGCCCAGTCAGAGTCCAATTCATCCCGGATCTGAGTGATTTTGTCCTGCAGAAACCAAGAAAAATCCTCAGCCCGTCCCTGTAAGGGATCCTCCTGCGCCCCCACCTCCAAAAGGGAGTGGGTCACCCTAAACAGGGCAGCCGGGCGGTTTTCCGCAGACGCATTAAGGGTGGAGAGGTAAGACCACCTCGCCATCCTTATTGCCACTAAATACCTTAATATAGGATCGTAATAGTGTTCGGTCAGATCCAGAGCGGCTGGCCCTCCAACTAATCTCTAGGCGTCTTTTCCGGCGCTTCATCTCCCTTAGCTCCCCAGAAAACCAAGGAGCCACTTGGGATCGGCACCGGGTCAGAGGCCGCAAGGGCACGACCCGGTCAAGGGCCCCAGCGGCCACCCTATCCCAGGTGGCTACCAAGCCTCGACCGAGTCGTGTGTGTGAGCATCGGGAAACGGCCCAAGCTCCATCAGGAACCTATCTGGGTCCATCAGGCGCCTGGGCAGGGGTGTGTGGAATGGAAGTCAAGTCTAAGGAGCGAATGATCAGTCCATGACAGGGGTTCCACAACTACATCCCCTATACCAAGATCATTCTGCCACTGATCAGAGACAAAAACCAAATCCAGGGTGTGACCCCACAAGTGAGTAGGATCCCGAATTAGTTGGGTCAGGCCCATGGCTGTCATGGAAGCCATGAACTGCTGAGCAATCCCCGAGGCCCCACCGGCAGATGGCAGGTTGAAATCCCCCATGACCATAAGCCTGGGGGTTTCAACCGCCAAGCCGGCTATGACATCAAGGAGCTCAGGCAGGGCCGATGTCACATAGCAGGGAGCCAGGTATGTGACCAACAGGCCCACCTGAACCCTGGGACCAAACTTCACAAAAAGGGACTCACATCCGGTCGTCTGAGAAACAGTGGATTCCCTAAGACACAGATCCTCCTTAATAACCACCACAACCCCCCCCACCCCTCCCCTGAGCCCTCGGCCGATGAAAGACCCGAAACCCGGTTGGGCACATTTCCACTAGAGGAACTCCTCCCTCTTGGCCCAATCAGGTTTCGGTAATACCTACCAGGTCCGCTCCCCCCTCACAGATCAAATCATAAATGAGAGGGGCCTTGTTAATGACGGACCTGGCGTTACACAACATCAGCCGAAGGCCCAGGGCCTGATCACTCAGACCACCTGGGGAACGGGACGTGACAAGGGGGTCAGAGTGCTCCACCACACACAAACAGCAGGGGCGTGCTCCCAATACAGGATGTGGCCCCCTATAACCGCCAAATCTGCCTCACCCGCTCACCGTGCTAATAGATTGTATTTCACCCTCCCCGGAACAACCCCCCATCCTCAATACGGCCCCACCCGACCCCAGCACCTCCCGGCAGCGATCGACCCACGGCCTGGCCCCAGCCCCAGGCGGGTTGTCCCCCAACCCCCGCCTGGCCATCCCTAACCCCAATAAAAATCTAGATAAAAATTTATGACAAAAACCCTCCCTCAAGCGCTTCTTGCGGCCACACCATCTCTCCGGATCCCAGGATCCGTCCTTGAGGAATGTCTTAGAAAGTTTGGAGGGCCACTTCAGAGAAAGGGGACATTTCTCAAGGCCCATAAGTCTTCCGAGGAATATCTTAGTGGCGTCTTTAATTGGGCATCCCCTGACCGACGCCGGCAACGCAGGGGGCCCACTGGTCGGGACCGAGGTCTAATCCGAAAATGTTCGGGTAGTGTCCATGTCCCCCCCGGCCTCCATCCTCGCCTCCACTGTTGACACCGAAGGGACAACACCGAATGTCGACCCCGGACCCAGCTGGTCCCCATCATCGCCGGAGCCACCGAAGCCACAGCTGCTACCGCCGGAACCGCCGCCACCGCCATCAAGTCAGAAGAACCCAACAACCGAGGCCAGATGTTGTCCAAGGCCGCTGTGGCACCACCCATGGCCGCCTCGGCAGCCAGGGGCAGGCTCCTCCCCGTGCGACCGCCGCAGTGTCACCCACGGCAGTCACGATGGGCAAGGCCCGTCCCATGGGCAGAGCCCAGTCTCAGTCGTGGCTGCCCAGACCTTTCCTACGCAGCCTCTGTGGCCTGCAGTCTCATTCGGGCCCAGCCCCGGCAAGACCGCCATCAGCCGACTCCAACCGTGGCAGTCAGAAACCGGCCTCAACAGGGCCTCTGATGCCCGAGGCCCGCCCCAGCAACAGTCAGGGCGGCCCGGGCGGCCGTGAACAACGGCTCCACTGATGGCCCCACCGCAGGCTCCCTTGCTGCCTCCGACATCTCTGCCAGGCCCACACTGCCTCACAACGATCACGGCGGCTGAAACTCAGCCGCACAGGGCCCCCGCCGCTCGAAAATCGTCCGGGCGGCTCCGGCTTCGGCTTCGGTTACAGTCTCCAGCCTCCAGCCTTCGGCGCCAGGCTCGACATCCTCGTGCGGCCCCTCTGGGATCGCCACACACACACACACCCCGGTCCTTTAGCCACCCCTGCCACCGGTGAGGACCTGGGGGGGAGGGAAACCTACTCCGACATTCAGCCGCCGTGACGGAGCTCCTCAGAGACACATCTTCCGGCCGCCATTTTGAAAGCGCAACCTAATCTTTGATTATGATGAATAAGTTTCCTCCTCATGATGCATTGCATTTACATATTATTGCCATTTGGTGCTTGTTCTTTCTTTTTTATTCTTATGCTGTTATTTAATCTTGATGCATAACTTGCTTAGAGTTACTTCAAGGAATAAATGTTTAAAAAAATAAAGTTCAGTAAACTTGAACTAACAATTTTGGCATTACAGCCAGCTTCTCCTTGCAACAGTTATTAGTGGGCAGTACTCATCATGACATTAGCAGGAAATAAATATTTTCCTCACAGGCTGATCCAGTTGGACAGCTAATGGGGGCTGTATTATATCAGAAGAGCCAATGGAACAATGCAACATATGGAATTGAGAGTGTTGGTCCTTTCAAACTAGAAAAGAATTGATCTTATAGAAAAATATTCTATGTTCCTACAGAACTCTAGATGTATCTAGGCAAGAGCTGTCAAACTCCTGGCCTGCGAGCTGGATGTGTAACGTGCTGGCCATGCCCACACCTGGTTTAGCAAAGGGGGAAAAAGTACTGATACATCACATGATGCCATTGTGATGATGTGAGTTTGATACCCCTGATGTAGACCATGAAACCTTATTAAAATCTGACCTTCTTGACAAATGTTTTAATTAGAAAAAAAAAAAATTTTTCTGAAGAAAGTCTTCTCTGAAGCACATAGGTCATTTAAAAATGGCTTTATTTTATTTATTATATTGTTATCTTTTGGCTTCTCTTACACACACATAAAATTTCTTTTCTTGAAAATGAAATTTGGTGCATTGATATCCTGATCCATTGTCAAATCTATCCATGCAATTATTTCAGATATGGATACTCAGTTGTTGACAGTAAGGATACTCATTGAATGAAATAATTGGAAAGTATCTTGAAGATCGTGTAGTTTAACTCCCTATCCAGCAGTGCTGGAATTGATTGCTACAGCATTCTCAATATGAACAACCCCCACCCCCCCCACCTAGATACTTGCAGTTGTAGAGGAAAGGAAAATGTCTGATCTGTTACCAAAGTGACAAGGGAGAAAACATGCTTAAACTCCATAATAAGAATAAGGCATGTGCCAAATGTTCAGGCAAAAACATCCATAATTCACATCAGTATAAAGGGGGTTACTATAGCCAATATTAATAAAAACAGTTTCAGCCTTTATGTGGAGCTGATTTCTTGATTTGGTGTATATCATAGATGTCAAACTCACCACATCACATTGCTGTCATGTGACACATTGCATTGTTTTTTCCCTTTGTGGAGCTGGGGTGAGTGTGGCCTGCACATGACACATTTAGTCTGTGAGCTGTCAGTCTGACGCCCCTGGTGTATATAATACCACTGACAGATGAGAACGAGACCCCCCCATTACCTAACAAAATGGCCTGTTCAATGATTAAAAATTATGTTTAAAACTGTTAAGATTCTCCCTCAAAAATACACAAACACATAAAGTATATCATGATATTTTTCCAAGGGCTTACTAATTGTTCTGTGATTGTTTTTGTTCTAAATCTGTCTGCCATCATCCCATTATTTCTCTTTTTATTGGGGTTTTTAATATTTTTAATTTGGTAAATAGTATTTTTCTTGTGTACCCAGATTCCTGTGAGAATTGGTCCTCTAGTGCCTGCCTTTTCCTTAACCTTTTAGGAATTGTTCTTCCCAGACCTTTCCTTTGCTTTCCTAGATATTTGCACACATGGGTGTTTTCACCTCCTTCCCATTCATTATCCCCTTTGATATTGGCACAGTTCCCACATTTTTCTTTTTCTCTCTCTCATAGTACCCAATGAAGCTGCAATAATCAGGGAACAGGTTGTTCTTTGATAGTTCGGCTTCACAAAAATACCAAACAGTAACATTTCTACACTGTAATTTAGCAATGTCAGAAAATCATAGAAAGGGAAGAGAAGCTTCTGTACTGTAGATTTGGTGGTAGAAGATCAAGGGGACCATGTCTTATCCTGCCTGTGCAGAAGCTAAAGGAGTGCCAGGGTCAAGGTTGAATGAAGCAAAAGCCTCTACGGTTAAGGTTCCTTCATTTACTTAATGGTTCATGTTGGATCACTTGCAAGATTATTAAACAAAAGGGCAGTAACTTCCAACTAGCAGTGAACAAAGTAGTTCAGTGGGAAATGACTAGTAATTTCAGCAGGAAACAGCTGTACAGCATAATGGGCAGCCACAGGAAGGAGCAGACCATTGTAGGAACTGCAGTCAATCAGAGTTCAAAGAAGAACAAGATGCCCAAGATCATCTATTCTGAAGACCTTCAGATGGGTCAAGTCAGAAAACAGCCATTTAATTAGAAAGCTGAAAAAGATGGGTTTGGGGTACTTTTGCATTGAGCTCAGAGTAGGAGGACAATATATAGTTCTTGCTACATTCAGGAACTGATGAGTATCTTGTTCTAAATCTAGCCCACTTTTGGCTGGGGTTGAAATGTCATTGTATATAAATTCACACAACTTCATAGATGTCACAGATAAATTTATGTTGATCACAAAATTCCTGGGTGTTCCATGGAAAGTCACTTACATATTACCAAGAATATCTTAAATGGAGCCAACAGTCTATGCTTTTTGAAGTGAAATGGTACAATTTTAGACTTTCTGTTACTCTGTACTCTCATTTAGTTGAAATCAAACATAGAAAAAGACAATGATGTATGATTATTTTGCAACTTAGATTAATGGTACTTTTTCAGCACTTTCACTACAAAGAAAGTTAATTAAAAATACAAAATACTTTTTCTGCCTTTTTTTTTTCTCCAGTACAATCAGATTCCCCCCCCCCCCCATACTAATTAACGGATTCTGCCTATTGAGATATTTTCTCCATTGGTTAGGAGACTAGGACATGAAGCAAATACAGCTCTACTACAGAGACTGTACTTTAACTCAGCAATCCCTCATCCTTCCGACTCAGCGGACTGGCAGATGCATTGGGGTTAGAGGGGATAGTTTTGCGTGCACTTCAAGTCACTTTAACAAATGCAGCTTTGCGTGCGTGCATGCACACACTCATCCACCACTTCCATGGCCCAGTTCCAAATGGGCTGCAGATAGGCACTGGGCCGCAAAGCAGGGGCTGGGGACCTCTGTTTTAACACTACTTTTACTGTCATCAATGAAAATAATTCATTGATGTGATGATTTCAAAATTGCTCCATGTACAATTAACTGTCTCAGTCTTTTTAAAAGGCCCAATCACTGTTTAAGCACAGTAGTCAGCCTGTATACAGTAAGTGCTTTGATTTATTGTTCAAAGTGGTAAAAATCTTTATTCAACACATTGTCAACTGTATACTTGATCTATTAAATGCTATCTAATGTTCTACACTGTTAACCAATAGTATGGAAATTCTGTTCATATTTCACATTGTTTTAAAAAGATCTAGACTGAAGCCTCCAATCTTATGTACATCTGAAGATAAATGTTGTGGCAGTGCCCAAACATCAGAGAAACAAAAAACAAAAACTTTTAGCACAAATATTGATATGATTTTAGAGTATTGTTCAACTTTTTGGAATCCTCACCATATATCTGACATCAGTACAATCGTGTTGGTTCAGAAGTACTTCGCAAAAAAAGTCTTGTACTCTTCTGTACACATTAGAATTCCTTATGCTACTAGGCTCAAAATTCTTGCTTTGGATAACTTGGAACTGTGTCACTTGCGGTCAGACCTACTGTAAGTATTGCATTCAAAATTATACATACTAATAGTTTACCTGTAAATGACTTTTTCTGTTTTAATCGCAATAATATGCCCGTGAACAACTGCTTTAAATTCAATTTAAATCGTTCTAAACGTGACTGTAAAAATATGACTTCTGTAATAGAGTTGTCAAGTCTGAAATGCTATACCTGATTCAGTTGTCTCAGCTACAAATTTTCACAGTTTCAGTCACAAATGGACTTCTGTGGACCTTACTTCATACTTAAGTGGTCAGTAGAGGGGACATGCATAAGTGCACTAACATGTCTATTATCCTTGTTATTGTATTTTTATTCTCTTATTCTTGTTTTCATTTTCGTTTGACGAATTCCAATAAATAAATATCACCAGACTTTCCTTAGACAGTTAGATTTCTCCAGCACCAATATATTGTTATAAGCTTATCTTTATTTTCATACAAAATATTGGGGGAGGGGGGTTAGTTAGAACAGAGAGTGAAACCCTACTCTTGATTTAGAACATCTTTGACAGTATAGCTATGAGGGGTTCTATAGAATATACATATACCTGTAGTTCAAACTACTTGGTCCAGCTGAACCCAATGAAACTATTGTAGGAGTAGACATAAGCCCAATTTCAATATAAAGCAGAGAAAATGTTTTATGAGCATATTTTATGAGTATATTTTACAGGCTGCTTTTTTCTTTCTCTTTTGATCCATACTTGCTGTTTTGTGTCAGTGGCATTACATTATGGGATAGTCTCCATGGATAGTTAATCATTCTTCGGTACAGAAACTAAATGGGCATGTAATAGAAAACAATGGCTCTGTAAGTTTCAAAGAACACTACATTTGTAATAAATACTTCTGAGTAGCTTCAGTAGCACAGAGTACATTCTAATGTTCCATCTACTGACCCATAACAATGACTTTGAAGCTCATGGAAAATGTTAGCAATGCATCAAAAGTATTTGTATATTATCTTCATACTGGATCTAGTCATGCTGCTTTCTCCCCCTTCAGACATTAATGTGCATTACTCAGTTATTGTATAAATGGTAAGTATTCTGGTTTATTCTAATCCATTAGCATGTGTAGTGTTGCATTTTAAAGGTGGCAACAACAACAACAAATACTTAGGAGAACCATCTGTTGATATTGTTTTATTCTATTTGAAGTCAGCAATCCTTATTTCAGAACATCACAAAGATTTCCACAGGATAAAACATTCTCCAGCTTAATTACTCGAAACTTCAAAGAACATTAAAAGTGCCCAACAAAAGCAGACACACCCTTTTGAAAAGACACAGACATCTTCCTAAAGTAAAAGCACATTATTAACTTAGAAGTACAAATTCTGAAATAAAAAAAAAGAATAGACAAGAGGACAAGACATACTTCCTTGAAAAAATATTACTAATGTGCACACATATAGTCTTCTCTCTGCAATTTCCATAGAGATCAATGATGAATATACTGGCTATGCACTGTAGTTTCACTGTTAAAGTAGACATAACTATTGAAAGTAGATCTACAATAATTTTCTGAAACTATCAATAGAAAAGCTATTCCTTGTATATTCTATCTCAGGGCTGTCAAACCCATGTACAGTTTAGCAAGGGGGAAAAATCTAAATATATCATATGATGCTGGCATGATGATGTGAGTTTGACACCCATGCTCTATCTGATCATTTTTGGATCTCTTTGGCATATTAACTTTCTATATCTTTGTGCAGAGCAGAGTGGTATTCAGCAGGTTCTGACCAGTTCTGGAGAACTGGTAGCAGAAATTTTGAGTAGTTTGGAGAACCAGCAAATACCTGACTGGAAGTTTTACAGTATCCTTCCCCTGACATGCCCAGCAAGCCACGCCCACAGAACCGGTAGTAAAAAAAATTGAATCCCACTACTGGTGCAGAGAGTAAAGAATATCACTTTGTCATAAATTGTAGGAAATGAGCAGGCAGAGCTGGGGGCATAGTAAAGAAATTTAGTGTTGAAATTCAAGTCAGCAGATTCATGTCGCGCATAAAGAATCAGGACTTTTCATAAGGTTTCAGCATAGAAAATTTATTTAAGCCTGGTCACAAGAATCTGGTCAATAAAATTCAACAATAAATTGGCACCAGATAAGGGTCAATGGAATTCAGGAGAAATTGGACTTGGAACACTTATGGGAATGCAATAACTCTAAACCAGAGGTAGTATTCAGCAGGTTCTGACCAGTTCTGGAGAACCGGTAGCGGAAATTTTTATTAGTTCGGAGAACCAGCAAATACACCTCTGACTGAAGATTTTACAGTATCTTTCCCCTGCCACTCCCACCAAGCCATGCCCACAGAACCAGTAGTAAAAATTTTTGAATCCCACCACTGCTCTAAACCAACGACATGCTAAACTTCACCACCACAAGTGTGCCTGCTCTTCTCCTACAGCAAAACTTCACTTAAGTTCTAGGAACAAGATAATATTTGGATGATAATAGGCTCAAGCTTTTGAGTTATAAAAGATAGATAGGGTAAAGGAGATCAGGCTTTCAAGATTCTTTCTCAATGAAATATAGTTCTTGTCCTCCTGCAGAGATTTAATCTACCTAAAGATATAATCTACCTACTAACACTTTGGCAGATGACCATGTATCAATATAATTATTTGTGGATATGTTTATAAGAAAAATTTAAGAAAAAAATATTACTTTATCCATCATTCCAAAACAATAATTTGAAGTTGGAACTCTCATTAAAAAAAACACACACAAAAACCTTAAATGATTTTTTTTTTTCAAGTTGAGTTTAATTCCTTAAAATAGCCATACAATTTTCTTGGATATGTTACAGAGATGGTTGAGTGTTGCCTTCTTCAAGTGAAATGTAGTCACTTTTTTCATTTTTATGGAAAACATTTATTCATAAAACTTAATTTTAATTATGTAAATTTGAATTCTAGATATGTAATTAAGTTCAAGCTAGTCATAAAAAAAGCTTCATGTTTGTTTTCAGTATCCCACTGATTATCAAGTGATCATCTTTAGCTTACATTAAAAGATCATTTGGGTCAGCCTTTAAATTAAATGTTAATAATTACCCAGCAAGCTGTTTAACAGTTCAATTTCATATTATATAGCAACTAACCATTAACTTATAAATAGAATAAAAACATTTATTTCTATGTGGGCTGCAATATATATATAGCATTTGGCAAGATGGTCACATACATATTTAATTTTGTATTAAAAGATTGTCACTCAGTCTTAGCACTTTTGGTACAATTCTTTACAACCTAACCCCTTGCCATCACACAATATTTATTCTTTAAACACTGGATTTTCAATTTATATTGCTAAGGAGGACTTTATCTTAATGTGCACTGATAATAACTTCATTGCACCATGGATTTAAAGGTTAGTTCCAGCCCAGGCCTTTAAAAACATTAAATGAAGTTCCAATCTTTTTTCTAAACTTCAAATTTTTGTATTTGGTTCCTATCCAGGTGATATGCCTGTCAGTGTTCCAAGAAATGCACCCATTGAAAGCAAAAATCTAAGGCTGGCAGATTCCTCAAAGAACAATTTATTGGATACATCATATTGGCACAACTGGTGAAAACCGACTCTGAAAGTTCCCATGGTTTTCACCTAAATAAAAAGTGAAAGTTCCCCCTTTCCCCCAGGTCATCGGTCACATTGGAAGGGACCTTGTAGGTCATCTAGTCCAACCTGCTGCCCAAGCGGGAGACTCTACACCATTTCTGACAAATGGTAGTCCAATCTTTTCTTGAAAAACTCAAGCAATGATGCTCCACAACTTCCGAGGGCAAGCTGTTCCATTGATTGATTGTTCTCACTGTCAGAAAGTTTCTTCTTATTTTCAGGTTAAATCTCTCCTTGTTCTGGCAGGTTGCTTAGTTACTCTACTCCTCCTCTTCCCAGCCACCTTTTGGAATGACCTTAGTTATTCAAGAAAACATTTTATTTTGATGGCAAAGTTGAGTTATCTAGTTTTCCCCCTCCTTTTCTCCCCTTCTGCCTTGTGGCAACCATGAAGCTTCAAAGATGGCCTCAGCCAGGTTCACTTCCGGGTTGACAATATAATGTAAGCAAAGCTAGGAGATCACCATTGGCAGAACTGCTAGATCTCATCATGTTTTCTATAGTTTTCTCTTGAAAGATCTCAGGGCATATGAATAATGAATTATATATTACTTGTCATTAAAATGCAGGAACATTGTTGTTTCATGATGGCTATCCTGATATATCTGAAGAGATATATAAGATGAAGAAGTCATTAGCATTCTTCCAGGGTCCTAGATAAAAAAAATGGTTTAGACTGGAAGGATGTAGACTTTAGCTGGATATCACCTCCTGGGGTGGATTAGATGATTTCTAGAATCTCTTCACACACTTATATTTTAGGATTCTATGATTCCTTCCTATGGTCTCATCTGACGCATGAAAGGCCCTGAAACATATACAATCAAGTTTTCATAGTTAATTTCAGACAAGCATTTCAAATGTTCAGTGCAATCTCAGACTCAGATAATCAGAGGTGGAAGGGATCTTGTAGGTCATCTAGTCCAACCCTCTGCCCAAACGAGAGACTCTACACCATTTCTGACAAATGGCAGTCCAATCTTTTCTTGAAAATCTCAAGTGATGATGCTCCACAACTTCCAAGGGCAAGCTGTTTCATTGATTGATTGTTCTCACTGCCAGAAAGTTTCTTCTTATTTTCAGGTTAAATCTCTCCTTGTTCAGTTTCCAGTTTCATGACAGATTCTAATATCTGTCTTTGATGGCCTTTGATAGCCTTCCTTAAGGAAGCATTCTTTCCATTTACATTTTTTTTCAGAATGTTCAGACTGTGTAATAATTCCAACAAATTTAGTAAATCCCAGTTCACATACTACCTGGATAAATGCTCCATGAGCCCCACTATATTAAGACTGTGCTTAAGAAAATTGGTAGAAATGAAAGGTCATTGGAATGGGATGAATCACAGAATTAAAGAGACGTAAGAAATCATCAAGTCCAACTTCCTGTACACTGCAGGATTCATTTTCCCATAGTCAGTAAATGAAAGCTTTGGGCTACATTGGAGTGACTTATTTTCAAGACATGGAAAATAATTCTGAGAGAGTTACTTTCTCTCTGTCATATGGGGATAAAATTGGCAAAAGTGATTGGAGTGACACTTTATTGGAGATGATATTTTATACATGTTGTTATAAACTCTGTCTTCTGTATTACAATAATGTTTTTATATTTTTAATATTGTAGTAAGTGTTTTAAATGAAGCTAACCCCATAAAATCTATCTGAAAAAGGTCTGATTCCTTTGGTGAGTCTTCTCTACGATCTCACTCAGCCACTTCCATGACCCTGATTCTGGCTCCTCCTTGAATCAGAAAGTAGTATTCAAAAACCAACACCAGATAGATCCATCTTAGTTTGCCAACTAGTCTTTTTATTTATTTATATTTCATTTTTTTTAACCGCCCATTTTCCTCAGAGATGTCTTTGACATTCTCAATAAAGTCTTTCAAATACATTAAAAGTACAGCTGCTATTAATTGCAGATGAGACTACAGCTAGGTAGCAGTTTCCAGCTAGCACTAACATGGATTGTACTATCTGAGGATTTCGGATACATATGAAAGAGAAGTAGAGAAAACTTAAATTCCTAGAAGCTCCTTCAATTAAATCAACTGCTTCCTTCTCTATACCCCAATATGTGCAAGTACAAGAAAACTGTAACATGAGACTTAGAAAGGTTAAGAAACTGTGAAACACTGAAAGAGCTAAATAACCATAAGTCCTGTTCTTTTCAAATGGCTCCACAGATTTATTGTTTGTGTATTTAATGTATCCAGTAGTGCATAAGCTCACACAGTCTTTGGTACTAGAAACAGATAAGTGAATGGATAGTTTATATTGCTAGCGACTCAGACTGCCCTCCTACTGTTCAAAATTCAAGAAAAAACACTTTTCAGTAGAATTATGGCTTTGTATTCACGCAGTGACTATGCATTATAGATTTTATGTGTCAGCAAAGTCTACTATGGAATCCTGTTGACTTCCTTGTAGTTAACAGCACTACCAGGCAGTGAAGATGCCAAAAGATTCAACAGCTTTTTTTTCTTCTTTCAATAGTGAAATATCAAGAAGCATCCAAGATGAAACCAATAAAGAGATTCCTAGTAAAGAAATGCAAAGTAAGATAAGGCATTAGAAGTTTAGGCTAAGGGCAGAGAAACAATTCAACAATTTCTGAACCAGACCAAATAATTTTTTTAGCAAACAATGTCAATTTACACAATAATTCACTTTACAACTGCCATGATTTGCTTAACAGCCATGACAAAAAAAGATTATAAAATCAGGCATGACTCACTTAACATCTCCCTCTGGGCAATGATTATGGTCATAGGTCAAAGACTATCTGTACTGTATAGTTCAGCAATATGCTACTTGTCTAATATTTGAAAGATGTGTGCATATTTCTTTATCAACATTCCTTGAGTAATTGAAAAATAAACATGCCCAGTCTTGAGACTGTAATTCTTACCTCTTTGCTTATTTCTACAACTGAGTAGTAAATTCAAGAGGATAAGCATTGTCAAAGGACATATATTTCTGAATCTGCATAAAAACTATAGAACCTTTGCAGGGAACTCTGAAGTATGGTTGGGAATTCCAATATTACAAGACTAGGTTTGGCTTAGGATATAACATAGGAAAGATTGTGTGATTTTGTTTTGGATGCACAGTGATAATTCCAGTGGGTTTGGACATAGATTTCACTAGATGGTGCTATTAAAAAGTTTTTCCCCAAAGTGAAAAAACAATTCTGGAAGATCTTTTTAAAAAAAAAAAACAGAATTAGAATATTTTTTTAATATTTAAAAGAGTCTTCCATGTTTCTTCACATGGCAGTTAGAAGATATATATTCATTTATATATGAAGCCAAAGACCCAGAGTGTTTCAATTTTTATTTTCTTTGTGTTTTAATTAAAATATATCTATATTTTTCATTCTTTCTACTATAGCACATTTTTCAAATTGTTGTTGAAAGAAGGAACACAGAAATAGACTACCCTTCCTTTATTCAGAAAGGTTTTCTATTTACTTAACCTTTTAGGGTATTACTTTAAAAAATCTTTCAAAGACAAGTATTAAATCAGAAGAATATTTTTTTTCACAATGGTCTGTCTAGAAATGCAACTATGGTCCTTCTGTGCTCTTCCTATGGGCCATTCTGCTTACACTTTAGGGAAAGAAATCATGGCATATAGCTAAAGCTCTCATTCACAAATCATCTATCATTACAACAGGCCTTGTTGGAGCCCATGGGACTACACTCCATGCCATGTGGTTATAGATGTCTGTGTTGCTCTCATACTCCTCACCTTTTAATTAAAGTCTCTCTGTCAGAAAGAGAAAAATAAAAGGAGTCCTATTTGTCACAGGAAATTTTACAGCACTAACAAAAGGATTCCCAGTCGCAAGCTGCCAAGAAAGAAACCCAATCTTGCTTACATTTTATTAAAGTAACTTTACCCTGTTGACATTCACTTTTGTCCTTATAAAACTTCCCAAATGCCTGCAAGACTGAAGGAAGTAGAAAAGCTAAGCATGGAAATACCTGGGGAGATGGAATGCGGTTTGCCACTTTGCTATAGATGCAGCTTCAGGTCAGATTCTAATAAAGCTAATCCTAGTGAGCAATACATTTAAACTAGCTGGAATGTGACAACTATAAGACATTAAAGCCACAATATGCATGACATCATCCAAATAAAGCTGCTTTTAGTTACTACATAAAAGGCTGAACTTATCTCAGTGTGCTATCCAGATATGTTTACAGTCTACCTCCTAGCGTTTTGAGGTACAAAATTGGTGTTAAATATATCAGCCAAGATTTTCTCCTTTCCCTGAATGGAAAAAAACCACGGAAAATATTACGTTGCAGGCATAGTGACTGTAACTTAAATTTGCATTTATTCTTACTGATTTCAAAAGTAAATGTGTGCATGACAGTACATGTAGTGTTTTTATATGCATGCTGTGTATCTTTATTTCACATAGTGGAACCAATCCTAGAATCTTGTTTAATCTAAATATAATTCCAGTCCAGAATCAGAATCCTTCAATCTCAGCAGAAAAACACAACAGCCCCAGAAATATAATGAACCTCCTAACTTCAGACCTTCAGAATCGGCTTTCATGCTACATTTGGAATCACATTAATAAAAATCTGAAGTACTTGGGTGCTCCATTGGAACCCTGAGTGGCTTTTATTTAAAACAAGAATCCCCACAGTCTATGATGACAGAAAAGTCTTAAAATGGAATATAGTGAATTCCACATGAAACATACTGAAGTCATTTACATTAGAAAACTAAAGTTCCAATCTCCAGATTATTTCACAGGGCGTTGTTGAATACCATCTTTTTCCACCCTCCGTCTTGCCTTGTTTCAAACATTTCCATTATTTTTTGTAAAGATGGTTAGCCTTTGAATTAACTGTCCTAATTCCTGAATGAATCTAAAGAGTTGTGCCCTTTAATCTTGTCTTCAATAATTTCAGCAGCTTCAGGATAGGATTGTCTGTTCCATGTTTTTATATATATAAAGCTGGTTTGCTTTTCTGGATTACTATGTAAATCAGTGTGCCATTACCATTTCATTTTTGTACTTTATCATGTTTTTTGTATTGACTCAAAACTTACCAGAAGTATATAAAATATGTATTTTAAAATACCCTTAAAATATATCTTTATATGACAATATGCTTAAAAGGTTTACTTTTAGTGTCAAAGATATAAAATCAGTGCTTTGAGGAACACTTATTATTGACATATAAATCAGACAAAATACAGAATGGTTCAAATGATTTGCCTTTTCTGTACAAATATTACAAGAGTTTCAAAGCATTAGTTCTTATCCAAATACCAGGTATTCAGCAATTCACTTTTGAAAACAGAAAAAAATAGTCCAACTTTCTAAAGAGCTTCAAAAGAGTTTCAGAAATGTTTGAAAGGTGTCAACCAGCTACAAAAAGCAATAATTTCAAACTGAATATACATCCCAAAGATTAAAACCTCTATAAATATAATTAGAGAAAAGCAATAATTTCAAACTGAATATACATCCCAAAGATTAAAACCTCTATAAATATAATTAGACCTAGCCATCTCAGTTTTTGTGGGTTGGTTTTTTTGCTGAAAGACACAAGTTAATGCAACTCAACTCAAATTCTATCTAATCAGGAAATTTTCATAAGATAAACTAAGAAACTGCTTTTCTAGGTCATAGATAATAGATGCCAAATATATTTATCATCCAAGTTATCTTTTCAAAATTTAATATAGAATAACTATGATCTCACTCATAAGTTGCGATTATGAAAAATCTGTATTCTACAATTGGGAATACAAAGAGAATGAGATTGTGTGTGAGTGAGTGTGTGTGTATGTGAGAGAGAGAGAGTGAGTGAAAGGGAGGAGGAAGGGGAGCGAGAGAGGGAGCAAGAGGAGAAGAGAGAGAGAGAGAGATGGATGCCAGTAGTAAGCTGCTTTTGAACCAATGTATGTATATATATATATATATATATATATATATATATATATTCCAAAATGTATCAGCTTTTGGTCTGTTATTCTGCTTAACTCTTTTAAGGAGAAGCAATGGAATACAACAGGGAGTGGCAAGAATTATAGAGAAAAGGAATATATGAATCAATGAATGTTTGGTCTTCCTTATTCAATTTGGTCACTTATTTGCTCCTTTTGCTTGGCTAGATGCCACTAGATTAGATTTAATTCTTGTGACCATAACAATCACTCATACTGTGTTGTCTCCATTGCATATATTCTGAATTTGAGTTGGGATACAAATCGAATAACAATATGTAGTTGAAAAAAAAGAGATGATAGAACAAAAGCAAGCCATATTCTGCTTCATATTTTAGATCCAACTGTTCATGCCTTAAAAAAATTAATACATGCCTACACAAACACTTTGGGCATTTCAGTAACATTTTTAAATTTCCTTGATGGATAGTAGGCTGCCTGTCATTAAGTTATTTTCTCTGTTTTAAGTGGTTCTGCACTTATTTCAACAGGCATCAAATGGTGGCTTATTAAAATGTGTTATTACACATAACAATAACACATGTATTCCTTTTACATTGTATTTAATAATTTTTTCTTTATTTCTAATTTATTCTATATTGTTATATAATCCCAGCATATTAAAAGAAAAACCAATAAAGCTGGAACAAATTCCAAAAACTGTGAATATTGTTCTCTGCCTGGATTTGTAACTTTCCACATAATAAAAGGAATTTTTAAAATGAGGAAAAAATTGTAGTATACAAATATCAAAGGAAAATTCTTGTATATTTCTCCAAATAACCAACATTGCACGTTACTTTCCAACCCAATTCATTTTTGTTTTTCCATTCAGTGAATTAAATATTTAACAATTCATCTACAAATTTATATTATTCTTTTATATCACCTATTTCTTCCTGTGTCAGCTATCCCATTTAAAATTAAAAACATTTTAAACATCCATAAAATGAATTGGAATGATAAAAGAAAGACTAATTTTACTTTCTGAGTTCTTATTTGTGGTAACAATTAAATTAAAACAAAGAATGGGGTATTAATTATTAAAAGTAAAAAGTAATTCATCAGTTAATGCAACAGAATTTTGCAATGAACTGTTTTTAAAGGAGAATAAAGTCCAGCATAGAAAAGTAAAATAATAAAGAAATAAAGTATTTCTGCATCTATTATGTATTTTTGTTGTTCAGTATAGATATAAGGTTTTTAGCTCAGAATTAATAGCAACATATAGTTAGTGTACATTTCTGTGACCCAAACAGATTACAAAGCCAAGCTTTATTTCCAAGTAAAGTTTTATTTAGTGTCATAAAGCAGCAATTGATTGTTTACTGCGTTGATTTTGTTATTAGGGTTTAAGCCTCTCGAGTAACATTGCTTCTAATTAAATGACAAAATTGTGCACAAAACAGGCCTCTCAACAAAAATTCTGGACTGTGCAGGCAATTTCTAAGAAGCAATTGAAACAGTTCATTTCAACCATGCTGCTTCTGTGTATGCTGTACAGGCAACACAAATCCTGTCCAAGAAAAGAAAAAGAAAAGACTCAGCTACAGATAACTAAGTAGGGTTAATTTATATTTAGCCTTTATTGGTTGCTGATTATTTAAGTGATAGCAAAGTATGAAATAGATCCAACTACTGAGCAGCCAACCTGCTTCCCAACTTCTTTCTCCAATACAGGATATTCTGGAATGAATGCAGGAATTGAATTATCTAGTAACAGAAGCTTCTTCTGTCATTTGGGATGTCATGGTCTACCTGGTGTCACATTTCCAAGAAATAAATAGCAATGAACAATTATCCTTTCCAAACTGCTTCCCAAAATCTTTCCTTGCCATGAGAACCAGCCAAGGCCACTGATTTCCATCTATAGCACAGCCATCTTAGTTAGGTATCTCTCAATGCAAAAATCTTCATTCCCAACCATCCAATTCTTGGCAGGCAAAGGACATTTGGGGCAGAAGTGGTATTCAGCAGGTTCTGACCAGTTCTGGAGAACCAATAGCATAGTTCAGAGAACCGGCAAATACCATCTCTGACTGGCCCTGCCCCCATCTATTCTCTGCCTCCCGAGTGCCAGCTAATCGGCTGGGTCTTCTTTTGTTGCCCTGCACAGGAGTGTGGAGATGGAAAGCAGGTTAATGGGGTTGGAATGGATATTTTACAGTATTCTTCCCCGGCCATGCCCACCAAGCCATGCCATGCCCACCAAGGCATGCCCCCAGAACCAGTAGTGAAATTTTTGAATCCCATCACTGATTTGGGCACAGGTAAGCTGAAACCCAGAACATTTTACTCTCTAGAGGAGATGGTGCTGTGGATAGCATAAGAAGGGAATTTTCAGGTCCAACTGGGTACTGGAGTATCTTGCTAATAAATCACTCTATTCACAATTGGTAGGGTGACATTTATTATAGCAGTTCCAGTCCTGATAAGCAAAAACAGTATTTCCCGATTAAAGTCAGCGCTGAGAGCATCTGCCTCTCAGTGCCTTTTATGCTGTGCTCTAGTCCCTCCCAGCTAACAACTTGACATCTGCTGCTGCATTATCTACTCCCTTGCCTCCTCTCCATACCTATTTGTCACCGCCTAATCTTTATTTACAGTCCTTTCTTTCCCGTGCCTCTATCCCTTCTGTATCCTTACCTACCTCCCATTTCCTCCCCATCTATCTGAATCAGGATCATAACCCCAAATCCCCACATTGTGGTTTACTTCAACATGCGTCCCGGAAATAAGCCTGATGACTGATTAGCGTCCATGTGCCTCTCAGCTGTCTAGCAAGGCTAATGTCCATGGCATTACAATGAACACAGTTCTGGGAGGCTCCCATCTCAACAATTCAGTATAAATGACAGTCATCCACACGTCCATCAGTCCCGCAGCCCCAGTGATGTGTTGGTTCCAAGCAAGTGCCAGACGTAAATAAATTCCCAGAGCCCAATGAAGAAGGAATGAAGTTTGTGCATATGAAAAAGGTCTTCAAAGGAACAAGACTGCAACTTTGTTTCGTTTTGCATTCAGCCTTTTAAAAAATACAAATTGTTACCATAATTCAAATAATGAACCAAACCCATCACAACTTTAAGAAGCTTACCTTCAAAACTTCTTAAAAGTTATAATGAAGGTACAAAAGTAAAGAATAAAGAATTCAGAGTCTATTCTATTGTTAAGTTAAAGAAAGGAAAGGATAAATATTAAAAGTGAAGTGTCCCTTCAGATAAGCTGGATTCCTTATGATTGAACATTTGTGTAATCTTCATCATGACAATGTGGAAGTGGTTTTCTACTGTCTTCCTGATCTTTGTTTTACTGCTCAGACTAGCACATAGGCCATGGATTTCTTGTCCCATACAGGTATTAAGAATCAGGTGCCAGGTTAGTGTAATCATTAAGGCATCAGACCAGACAGAATGTAAATTCTAGTCCTGCCTTAAGCACAGGTCTAATCATTAGTCAGCCATAGAAAGGGACAATAGCAAACCACTTTGGAAATCCTATCAAGAAAACTGCATGGATTTTTTCAGGCAATCACCAGGAAATAACACTGGCTCAAAAGCACCTCTCCCCCCAACTCCCAAATGGAGATTATTCTCTCATCTAAGTATTAAGTGCAGTATAACCTACTTAGCTTTTCTGAATCCAGCCAAGGTTAGTTATGCATCTCTGAAACATTGGAGTTTTATTTGATGTTTTTATTTTCCCCAAGTTGAAATTCTGAAATAATATGGATTCAGTTTTTTGCATGTATTTTTTTCTATTACAGTTTATTTGGGTTGGTCCACTCACGCTTCACCTTGGAACAATCTAAAAAGATTAGAATAAGGAACCAGGCTTGCTGCCTTCAAGTCACTGTAAATGCTCCTTGGAGAAGAAGGCCTTGTCTGGATTCAGAAATTAGATTACGAAGCCAAAAATCATCCTGGCAGAAGAACATGGGAAACAATTTTAGAAATGCTGCCTAGAAAACTACAGAAATATCTCTATAAAGCTTAGCTCAAAAGAAACCTTACCTTTCTCCTATCAGCAACTTTCCATTGCTATTATATCATTACATCTCATGTTGTAGCAGGATCTACTGTGTTTCCCTGATAGTAAAACTGAGTTTTGTATTAATTTTTGCTCCAAAAAACACATTGGGGTTTACTTCCCAGTTAGATCTTATTTTCACATTTTGGTACTAAATGCATCCATCTGGCTGACGATCTCAATTGGGTCTTATTTTCAGGAAGATACAGTACCTCAGTCATAATTCATCTGAAAATATAGTACCTCAGTGATAATTCATCTGTATGAAAAATAGTTACTTTACACCATTTTTCAGCTAGAAAATTCTGGTGGAACATATTGTTTGCCCAATCACTAGTCAAAGAACAATCCAAAAATAGTGAAGAAAGAAATTGAAGACTACCAGTCAATTCCATAAAATTTTCTCGTTTCCCTTCATGCAGCTTCACTGACTTTCAGGATTCTCCCCAGATTACAACTGTGTATTTAGCTATAGCAATTTTTCAATATTTCTCCTTTTTCACACTTTTCTGCTGTTCAAATGATTCTCTAATACATTGAGCAGTGTGCACACTCCTTTCTGCTGTTTCATTCAGGTATGCCTTTTTTAAAGCCATCATTGTATTTCTCCTTCAGTTGGTTTTTATCCTGTCTCTCTCTTTCAACCAGCTATTTTTTACTGAACTACTTTGGGTTTTCTCATTTAGCTTTTCTTAATAGTCTTTTCTTCTTGCAAACCTCAGGATTTTCCCAAGCGTGTTGATATATCTGTTGAGGTGAATGAGACTGTTAAATTTACTATCAAAAACATGCATAGGAATAATTCTATTATGCTACAATTCTACTCTGGATTGTCCTGGATCTAGCTGGTGCCTCTGTATTATCAGGCTTTAGATAAAGTTTGTTTTTATTAGCAATGGCTACCCTTTCAAAATAATTTGCTACCTTTGGTTTCTCATCCTGAGAAAGCTGGGAAATCAGCAGATCTTAAATCTTAATGCTAAGAATTATATTCTAAGCATTGAGATTTGCATCCTTTACACAAACAACATGTTCTTTCTTTTAAAGATGGAGATAGAAATAGATTGTTTATGCTTATCTGTTCTTTACAAATAGGCCATGAAATGTTCAAAGCATAAAAAAGGAAATATGACTTTGCCTGTAGCTGTTTAGAATGAGCCCAACTACCATGAAATCTGAAACTCTCCAGAGTACCTTACACGTGCAAGCTACTATCTTATTAGCTATTTCATGGTGAAAATAAAAAGTTGCCTTCAGAGACATTGTTGTATTAAAGGCAGGTCATTTGGATAAGCTGTAAACTCCACTTAGCAGAATACGTAGGAAGGTCCCCAAAAGGAGCCTAATTTGCTTGCTACATTTGAAATGCAGTGAGGTGACTTCAATTAACTTCTGAAGAAAAAGGGAAAGCAGGATCTAAACCCAGCAGCATCTGCAGGTGGAATAAAAAAAAATAAGATGTGGATTCTGGCATCTTTCTGTCCCTTTCTAGAGCATAAAATAGGTGAGCTTTGTTTAAGGATGGTAGACAGCTTTAGCTTTTCTTTACCTTTGTTGCTTTTCCCGCTGGGACTTTAAGGCAACCAAAGGAATATTGGACCAATTACAAAGGGAAAGCACTAATAGCATCTGAGTGGAAGAAATTGCAGCCAAGAGAAAGAAGCAACTTTCAGGAAAAGTGCAATTTAGCAAGTGACTGGTTGGAAGACCAGGCATGGAGTCTAGCAAAGCTAGAGCAAAAGAAATGAAAAAGAAAACAGAGCTCAGAAGCTTCTCTACTCCAGTATATCATATATTTTAAGTAGTAAGTTAAGGAATAAGTACATTTGTTAAGCTTTTGGTATAATAAAAGCCTCCAGAAAAACATAGAGTCAAAATTTTGCCATTATGTTTTTTTCATTCAGAGTTTTTCAGACTTATCAACTTCAAAATGTGTGAGCTTCAACTCTCATAATTTTCCAGTAAACCTGGGAATTGAAGTCAACATAAAGTTGTTTTAAGTTGAAGTCTTAAAGTTGTCAAGTTTGAAAAAGAAAAGACACAATGCACATCACTTGGGTTAATCAACCAAGTGACATGCTCTTGCCCATCAAGTGTCACCCTAAATCAGCACATACACACTTCTACACAAGTACAAGCTTCCCTATAAAACAACCCAACTCTCCCCTATTGCAGCCAGTAATCATTGTAGTCAGTAGCAGACAGCAGACTCTTTGTCTGCTTGGCCAATGGGAAAGATGTGGTCCTGTTATGTAATGAAAACTTACCAATATTGAATAGATATAAGGGTTCATTAGTCATTTTAAGAGGACCAAGATTTTGTATTCCTAAAATGGTAGTGTCTGTGGTTCCATACAGGTAAGGAAATATAAATAATTCAGAGTTAAACTTGTTGTATGAAAAGCCAAAGTGTTTCATTCTAGGAAGCATGACTCACAGGAAGAACTGGTCACACTTCCTGGAATGACTTGGGAGAGTCACGTATTGTCATACGTGCAAAATATATATATACAGGTTTCCCTTCTTTGTTCCTCTTAGAAGCATCCATTTGGGTGTCATTCTTCAAGTTTTTCCTATTCCTTAACAGATGCAGTTATCATAATTACTTCTGGATTCTCATCAAACACGTAATATATGTTAATAATTCTGTGCTTATTTAGAAATAACTCCACAGAACTTACACTGAAATAAGTATGTACAAGATTTCAACCAAAATCATTTTGAATTACTGTAATTTCATAGAAAGGTCCTTCCCACATCCATTAGGCCCATGCAAACACATTCTTGTAATATTAGAATTCCTAGGTTTGTGGCTTTCAGCTCATGCTTTGCTCCAAAATTGCTTAATTTTTTTTTAACATTACAGTGTTGTTGAAAGATTTGTGGAGCAGGATCATGTTATTCAAAGCCTGTTTGAACAAACCTTTTTTATTACTCTACTTCCTTATTGTTAAGAACCAAGTAATTTTCTTTTTTTAAAAAAATGCTTGTATATGTAAGATTCAGTGCCTTTGGTAGGCTTGCACAGTCTTGTCATTTCCTTTCATGCTGGATGAGAGGAACTACTTCATATGGTACATTATTGATTTGTGGTTTTCCTTAACAGCTATACTTAAATTCTGCCAGGCCCCCTTATTGGCATATTTGATTCTGTATCAGTGGAACAATTGTTTTCCTTTCAATTTTAGAGGCTTAGAGAGCTGAATTGCAAGTTCCTGGAGTTAATTTATAATCTCCTAATTCACTTTATCATTGCTGTTATTGCTGTTAAACAATACATTTTTAAAAAAGATTAAGGGAGCTCAATAGATGAGCAATAGATCTTAACTGCTGCTCTTTTGGAAAAGCAAACCATAAATTTCCACTACTATCAAGTGTATCCGGGGAGTATCCTCAATGTATTGCATATATCCCCAGCTTGCTGGGATATGGACAGGAGGGCCAGAGAGGCTAACATGTATAGAATAGTGCGAGAATTTTGGATTAAGTTGGGCTTTAGTGGCACTTGTTATTGACCAAAATGTGCCCAAATTCACTTGTACCATCCTTAACGACTGTATATGGCACAGAAATAAGAAACAAAAAGCAAAGGAATATCAAAAACATCTTTGCATGTGCTTCATTGAGTACACACAAGCCTTCAATGGTGTTGACCATAACAAGTTGTGAAACTGCTGGAAAAATCATCACACCACATCCAGCTCATTAGTCATTGTATTCTGATCAGTCAGCTACTGTATGAATGGAATGCGGAGGCACAAAATGGTTCAGAATTGAAAAAGGCACTTGTCAAGGTTGTGTTCTGTCACATACTATTCAACATGTATACAGAAATAGTCATGAGAAATGCACATTTGGAGGCATCTACTATTGGGGCAGTGGTGCGATTCAACTGGTGTTAACAACCAGTTCAGTGAGCATGTGCTTTGCGTGCTCTATGTTTAAAAAAGCCAATTTTCAACTGAAACTTTCTACTGCAGCCCAGGTGACTGAAACAGTTGAGGTGCAGAAAACTGCTCTGCTGTATGAATCAGCTGTGCTAAAAAAACAAGGAAATAAAGCACAGCAAAGAGCAGGAGTGGGTGGCGAAGCCAAACTTTCAGTGGAACTACCGGTTCGCCTGAACCGGTCCATGCTGGTAGAATCCCACTCCTGCATTGGGGTTAAAATCAGTGGTATGAATATCAACAACTTCCAATATGCAAATGATACAACATTAGTCACAGAAAGTAAGAAGGCTCTGGAGTGGTTAATCCTGAGAGGCAAACTTGGACTCACTTTAACATCAAAAACAAAGATGATGACAACTGCTGAGAACATACAGGTTAGAGTGGAGGTTGACAATGAGACCATCAAAACAGTAAAGAAATTCATCTTCCTGGGCTCTAAAATCAACCAAAATGGTGAATGTTGTCGTGAGATCAGAAGGCATATATCATATGGAACAACTGAATGAATAACATTTGGAAGAGTAGACATCAGAAATCATATGATGAAAGGGTTTAGTGATAGACACAAGTGCTAGGGTTGTCCAGCTTCATGTGCTAGATGAAGTCTCTGAATGATTTCCAATGCTTCTTCCCATATTTCTTTCCTCCTGGGCAAAATTACCCTTATGAATTAAGTTTTCAGTTGACTTATTGGCTTTTTCCAGTTTGCTTGCTTACTTAATTGCTTGTTGTTTATCTATCTCCTTCTCTTCCATTCTTTCTCAGCTTCTCTATAAATTCTCCTAACAGTAGCCAACTAGAAATTTATAGGAAAACTACAAATATAGGACCTTGTATTCTGCAGAAGTTGGCACTAGAGGCACACTGCCTTAATATTAGAGCTGGTATCCAGTCATCCTGACTAGATATTCCTCAGACATTTGAAAATATGAAAATAATCTGTAATCTTTATCCAAGCTAGTAGCTACCCTTCTTTCGAAGGTAATACATTCTGTCTTTTTAATATATTATAAATGAAGGAATATTACTAGAAATACAACTTTTTGTATATCATGAATTATTGTATATATTTTTCCATTCCTTCTTACTTCTGGTGAAGCAAAAATTCCCAGAGGTTTTAAACTTTCCTTATCAGGCCTATGTCAGTATAATAGATTTGAGTGGTCTTTCTATAAAATAACTGTTGCTTCATAAGAATATTCTATAGAAACATATTCAGTAAGAGAGAGATGATTACACCTTTACTTCATACATTTTAAAGAGACAGAAATCAATTTTCCCTAACTGTCAGAAATAGTTAAATTGATTTTGTGTTACTTTCCCACCAAAATGAAATCATCACCTTTCTTTAAAAGTTGTACACATACTGTATAGTTATTTCTCTGCATCCAAAATAGGACATGGAGTATGTCCTGATGGTTTTGGACTACAACTCTCCAAAGTCTTTGCTGGATCTTATGCTGGTTGATGAGTATTGAAATGTTAAACCAGTTGTATATTTTTTGTTATAGAAAATTTGGGTGGGTGGGTACTATTTATTATTATTTTTACTTTTGTTGTAGCAGCCCTCATCCAGCCACTGTACTGGAACCTTGTTAACTGTGCCAAATGAAATGGAGAACATCATTTTTATTTTTTTTAAACCTTCTATACTAACTTTGCTTTTCAACATATATGTTAAATTACACTTCAGGAAGCTTATTTCAGCTTTTTAGATGAATAGTTACAAGGATTTCTACGGGGTATAAAACCCATTTATCAGATATAATATTGAGGAACCCTGTATAGCTTATGATAACGCCACTTTTGCAATATACTAGCTAAGCTCAACGGTTTAATTTCTATATTGCATTGGATAAAGTATTTTCCTTTTTATTGGTCAATTAGCTGATTAAAGATACAGACCAAACATTCAATCTATCCTAATGGAATGCATAGTATTTAATTTAATTAGCATGATCCCTCCATTTGGAGAGAGAGGCAGTTAACAAAACCTTTTTTACATCAATTTCTGCATGAAAAATATACTAGTTTTTGCTAGAGATACTATATATTTGAAGAAGTTACTCCTGGTGAAAGGAATTTTGATTTCTGCTGCCTTTCTTGCTGGCCAAGGATTAATCTACATAATATATTTCCATTTTTTTTTAACCTGGATATAGTTTAGTATTTATTTGAAACAGAAGCAATCCTTTTCAACAAACTAGGAACCACTGAGATAGTGAAGGCCTCCAGGAGTTGTTTTTCAGATTCTAATGTGTCTCTCTTTCCTGCTTTGACATGTTATTTCTCCAGTGTTAAAATCTCAATGACTTAATTGTGTAGATTTTTACAGATAAGGGAAATAGAAGCCATAGAAAATCAGTTGCAATGCATAGAAGTTGATGATTTTTTTTAAAAAAAATGGGCTTGTTCCCTTAGCCATTAGATAAACTGCTACCCAAATCTCATGTGTCCTAAATTTCTATAACACAAACCAGGTTTCCTAGTAAAATAAGGTTTAACCCAGTGCCCCTCATTTCTTAATGGCCCCTTAGGGAACAACAAATTGAACCTAAATAATTTTGAGCAAGGGCTTTCTATGGCATTGCAAACATGTTGGAAAATTCACTTGGGACTAAAAAGACTGGATAGAACTGAATGGGAGAATTGACTGCTATTTTGACAAATTACATTTCTGTTATTTACCTGGCTTTCAGACTGAAGTAACCAAGCATAATTTTTTTTAAAAAGAGGCACAACATGCAAAATGATTTTCATCCTCTAATTCTTTTAAAAAAAAATAGAATGATGCTCATTATGATAATGTGTAATAAAACTAATCCTTTTGTTCAGCCACTAGATGCATACTTTAAAAATAAATAAATTCAGAAAACAGATTTTTGAGGAATATAATCATTTTATTTGCTGAATTAAATATATTATATATACTTTTGGAAGGGTAGTAACTGCTGTTCTTCTTGCTTCCACTTCTTCATTTGTAAATCAAAATCTTATTTTCACTCAGCATTGTGTACCTTAAGCTTTAGCTTTGTGCTCTTTGAACTATGTCAAAACAAGTGTTTCATAATACAATACCTTTTAAAAATGTGAAGTTATTTTTTTTGTTTACTTTAATATGCTGTTAAGAAGGAACAAGAGCTGACCTTCTAGCCACAAGGAAGTAGTTCTTCTTCCTGTAATCTTAATACTATAAAAGGAACAATGTGCGACTATTTTCCACATGCATTAGATGCAAATCATTATAATTTTAAACAATAAACTATCTCAAACAATAAACTACCTCTATGTTTTGAGGTTGCCTATTAAATTAGTCACTAGAGGCAATTTAGTTTGTTTCCCTCTGTAGCACTGAGGAATCTAATAGCTTAGATTCTGGCAATTGGGAACGTGTAGACGATTATATCCTGGTACATACTTAAGATTAAAGTCCAAAAACCAGTAAAACAAAAAACTGTTTTCTATTCATATTTAGCTAGAAACACCCAAACAGAGGTGGACCACCCACAGATGACACTTAAGAGACTGCAAAGTGTTGAATTTGCTGAAAGTCAGTTATGGAAATCAAGTTGTCAACTATCAGCTAAAAATACACACAGTATATATGTACATAATTGATGCTTTTAAAAAAAGTAACCAGTGCTCAAGATAGAGATATATGGTCAGTGCAACTTTGTTCTCTGTATGCTTTTCTTTGTCCTATTTCAAAACTTCCCCTCAGAGCAGCATACACTATTCTTCCATTAGGGAGGTTTCAAACCCCTAAATAAGAAGCAAAAATTGGATTTGAAGAATATTTGCAATGCATGTACGGTTCTGTGCAAAAGTGTTAGGCAGTTGGGCAAAAATGTTGCAAATTAAGAATATTTTCAGAAATAGAAGTGTTAATAATTCATTTTATTAACTAATATTCCATTAAAATGGAAAGTAAATGAACAGAAGAGAAATTTAAACCAAATAAATACTTGGTGTGAGCACCCTTTGCAGAGTTTTTGAAGGAACTTGGCAAGGTTCCTTCAATGTTGTTCCAAACATCTTGGAAAATTAACCACAGATTTTCAGTGAATGTAGGTGCCTCAAATCCTTCTTTCTCTTCTTGTAATACCAAACAGTCTTGATGCTGTTGATATTAAGGCTCTGTGGGGGACCAAACTATCACTTCCAGGATTTCTTGTTCTTCTTTATGCTGAAGATAGTGACATTGACTGTATGTTTGGGGATGTTGTGCTGCTGCAGAATACATTTGGGGACAATCATACACTTCCCTGATGGTATGGGTAAGTCTCTGCCTGTATTTCTCAGCATTGAGGACACCAGTGATCCTGACCAGATCTGACCATTTGCAGAAATGCAGCCCCAAATTTGCAAGGAACCTCCACTATGCTTCACTGTTGCCTGCAGACACTCATTATTGTACCTTTCTCCATCCCTTCAGCAAACAAACTGCCTCCTACTATAACCAAATATTTCAAATTTTGACTCGTCAGTCCAGAGCACCTGCTATCATTTCTCTGCACCCAAATTCCTATGTTTGAATGCATATTTGAGTCATTTAGTCTTGTTTAGTCAGAGGTATGGCTTTTTGGTTATAATTCTTTCATGAAGACCACGACTGGCCAGACTTCTCTGGACAGTAGATCAGTGTTCTTGGTTTCTGCAGTTTGTGCTCATGACACTGCTGGACATCTTCCAGTGTTGAAGGGAAATAGGCACGATTGTGTCTTTCATCTGCTACAAGTTTCCTCAGTTGATCACTGCATCAACCATATTGCCCATTTTTGATTTTTGTTTTGCTTCTTCAAAAGAACTTGAACAGCATATCTTGAAACCTCAATCTGCTTTGAAATCTTTGCCTAGTTGAGACCTCATTGATGCAGTATAACTATCCTATTGTTCCTGTTCTCAATTCTTCCTATTCTCAGTGACCTGTGACGTGAAACTTCCACAATCTCACCTCGCAGAGCTGTTTCCCAGTTTTAAGCCTCCCACACAATTGTTTCTGTTTCAGTTAATGATTGTGTTTCAATCTATATATGAAATTGACAATCATTAGCACCTGCTTGGTATAATTGATTAATGATACACTGACTCTAATCTTACAAAATCTCTGACTTTGTGCATTAATTAATTAATTAATTAATTAATTAATTATAAGAATTATAATTATATAAGAATTAATGCAGTTTTGATGGCAAAGGATGGTTACAACTAATATTGATTTTATTTGGAATTCTCTTCTGTTCATTTACATTCCATTTTGTTAATTGATGAAAATAAATTATTAACACCACTATTTCTGAAAACCTTCTTAATTTACAGCATTTTTGCACAACTGCTTGTTCCTTTTGCACAAACTGCACAACTGCTTAACACTTTTAATACTTTTACATACAACACAATAGAGAGTTATACAGTACATAACATAAAGTACAAACTAAGTGCCCCTTGCCATCAAGTTACATCTTGAAACATGGAGATGAAAATAAGGAGATTTCCTTGACTTTACAAGTCTATGCCATAATTTGAAAAGAGGCACCAAAACCAGAATGAGTTATGCTAAAATTATCCCAACCAGAACTTTCCTGAAATTATCAGGAGTTTAGAGGTACATCAAAAATAAACAAACATGGAAGCACAGAGAAAATAAAACACATGCAGACTTCCAAATTATATTTTCTAAAAAAATGTTTCCAAAAAAAATTGATGGCAGAAGAAAATCATCATAGTATTACATTTTACTTTCATTTTGTGGAAAGATTGAATGAAAATATGGTGTAGGAAAAAAGAGTCTGCTCTTCAAGTATATATAATAATGTTAACATTCTTTATGACTGCTTAGCAGGAAAACTGAAAGCAGTCTATTACTCAAATCACAGATTTCCTACAAACCTTTAGATAGGCATTTTCTATCTAAAGGTTTGAATAGATTGAATAGATGTACAGGTGCACAGTGGTTTAAACATGAGATATCTACCTTCAGGCACTTCATTTTTAATTTTTTTTTTTTTTGTTTCTAATGATTTGTGGTGCTCTAGTGTGAATCCGATTTCCTCTTATATTTCTCCTTCCTGGTCTGGAAAATGTACATCCGTTTATAGCATATGTCACCACTTCTCGTTTTATAAACAACTAGGGAGTGAATTCTTCAAAGGAAGATAAACACAAGGCAATTTCAGAATTGTGTGATTCCACAACTGAAACTCTTGGGAGAGAGTTTGTTTTGCCTTAAGCTGAGACATTGGCAAATGCTCCATGAGTTCTGTTCCTTAGCTACTTTTTCCTTCAAGGGCCCATAGATTTTGTGAAAGTAGTATTCAAAACTTCAGGGCTTTGGGAGGTAGGTTCCATGGATGTGATATGGGATATCCAAAGAATATTGTAATATACTGCAGCCCATATTGAGATTCATTTGCTTATATTAGAGTATCTCTAAAGTAAACTAGGTAGAGAAATCCTCCTGCATTAATTTGATATAAGACAACTTGTTTTAGAGTATCTTTCAAATGAGATGCTATTTTCAGAAAATTGTTAAATGTGGACAGTAGTTTATTTGAGTTATGATACACTCAAGTGTATATGTGTATCTGGTAAAGGCTTTCCCACATACATATATAAAGCCATGGTGGTACAGTGGTTAGAATACAATATGATAGTCTAACTCTGCCAACTGCCAGCAGTTCAATCCTGACTGGCTCAAGATTGATTCATGCTTCCATCCTTCCAAAGATTCAGATTGTTGGAGGCAATATGCTGAACCTGTAAACCACTTAGAGGTGACTGTAAAGCACCATGAAGTGGTATATAAATCTAAGTGCTATTGCTATTCTTATCTTTGTCTATAGATTTGTCTATAGATTCCTTGGCTTCTCAAGCTTCCTTCTGATCCTTCCCTTGGAAATTTTCAATAAGTACTTTACTCTTAGCCATTACTTGAGAAACTATTGAAGAATTCTTCCTTCTCCCGGAGAACTTTAAATAAAATATTCACCCAATTTGTATCCCACAAATTTTTGAAGAGTTAAGAATAATTGTTATTTATTATTTATTTATTTAAATTTATTTCATCTGCCCACTCCAAATACTCTGGATGGCTTACAAATATGAAAAGGCATTTGAACCCTTATTTAATTTATATATAATTCTAGCAGTTTTGGTAAAAAAAATCCTGTAAGGTAAGTTGAATTTAATTATTTACTATCTATTTCTAGATTTCTATTTTAATTTATTTTAGTTTGGCCTCAAAATAAAATAATAACTTTACAAAACAGTTATTATTCTCATGCTGTCAAAATACAATCACTCTAAATCCAATTTTATGCAACTTCCCTTTTAGAAAATGCAGAATACCATAATATGGTATACCATAATGAGGACCCAAGATTGTTGGGGGCAATAAGCTGACTTTGTAAAAATGCCGCTTGAGGGGGCCAAAAAGCCCTAGTAATAAGCAGGCATATACAATGGAATGAAGGCTATTGCTGAGCACCTAGCATGGTGCTCCATAGACTGTAAGCCGCCCTGAGTCTCCGGAGAAGGGCGGCATATAAATGTAATTAAAAAAAAAAAATGTCAGGATAGAAATAAAATCTATGGAATCACAAGCAGGAAGATTTTTCTACACTAAAAGCTATATTGCCCTTTGGGTAGTGAGTTAGTTGGGGTTACTCAGAAAAAGAAAAGACTTAAGACAAAATTGAATTTAACCAAGCACAGTCTTTAAATTTAATTGAATTGTATATGATTATTCTTCATGATTTTTCAACTTTACTGTTTTAGGCAGCAATTTTTGGGGGTGCTGGGAGCTGCCCCCAAATATTTTGTTCATTTCTGTATTGTACTCAGGTTGGTGGTGCATTGCTTCTACTAAAACAAATTGCAAAGAAACAGACAAGAGTGGACATTTTCAAAAATATTCCTGTTGCTTCCTTGGTTGGGATCTTCCAGTTTCTTCCAGGAAAAGGTTGTACCAGTTGTACCATAGAAATAAAATATAGTTTGGCTCTAAATTTGGATTTTACTGCTCTTCTACATTTAAATTGAAGATTTTTCTCCAATTTTCACCAATTCTGGAGAAATGAAGGAGAACTGTCTTTCTTTTGTTGGCTTGAAAACATTTTTCCATGTGATCTGGTTCTAATAAATCAAAATCCCTAATTATGTGCACCAATATAAATGTCAGCAAATGCAAGCGCAATCTGAGATGTTTCTGAAAGCTCAGCAAGTAATGGGAGATGATTCTTAGACATAAACAACCAAAAGATAGGAGAGGAATTCATTAATAGCTTAATTTATAAATGGCATTGTAGCATAGGCTGCAAAAAGCTTACCAACAGTATACAAGTGTTCAAGATTCTACAGTACTCCTCTTTTCCTCACAATAATATCCCTGTGAGGTGAGTTGGGCTGACAAAGTGATTGGCCCAAATCATCTAAAGCAGGAATAAAGACTAGGAGAAGGCAACTAATTTTGCTTCTTTTTTCCCCAAAATAGCAAGGAAATATAATTATCTGGTTTCTCTGTCATGGCTTCCCCTCTCTAACAGCAGTCCACCAGAACAGTGATGCCCTCTCATTAAAAGTGTTCCCACTATTGGGTTTCATCCCAGACCTGGCATTTTGTTTTGCTTTAATTGTTTTAATATAGCATTATATTTTATAAGCCAGTGATCTCCAACCTTTTGGGCACCAAGGATCAATGGAGAGAGGTTCTTCCATGGACCGGAGGATGTGTGGTTTTGCATGCTGGATGGCATTTTGCTATTTTGTATAGCCTGGTTTCTGGTATCCTGAAGACAAGTGCCGGTCCTGGGATCAGGGGTTGGGGACACCTGTTGTAAGCCATATTCAGACTGAATTAAATTCAATAGATCCTTAGAAAGGACTCAATAGGTGGATAAAATGCAAATGCAGGTTAAACATCTGGGTGACTGTGCAACCAAACAATAATAAGTCTAAATGTCGAAACAGAAAGGTACACACTATATTTTCAGGATAGGATACCATCTTCAAACCTTGGGCAAAGCCGCAATGGATAATGTTTAATGTTTAATGTCATGGGAAATGGAAATGGAAATGGAGGCTAATATCAATCCTAGGTAGAGGCTAATATTTGGAATAGATTTTCCTGCTCAAGCAGCGGGTTGGACTAGACGATCTCCAATGTCCCTTCCAACTCTGTTAATCTATGTATGGAATGACTTAAAGTTCTATTAAAATGATGTTGTTGTGCTTAAATCAGGAAGGCTAATTGTATATGTCCTTCTTTAGAAGATTGATGGCAACTATCTCATGATTACATGACAGAAAGCTATTAGAAAACAGAGGATATGTGCAGGGGTCGGATTCTACCAGTTCGCATCTATTCATTAGAACCAGTTGTTAACATTCTAAGCAGTTCGGAGAACCGGTTGTTAGAAGAAATTACTGGCCTAATCCTGTAAGGAAAGCAGGAAGGAAACATTCTGGTGTTGCTTACAGAAACTGCCTCTCCGTTAACCCTTTTTACATTATTGGCAGGACTAGACTTCCTGTCTCAGGAACTTCTCTGGAATTTTTTTCCCCTCCTTTGCTGATACTTTGCTTGTGTGGAGTGACCATTCAAAGTTACAATGGCACTGAAAAAAGTGACTTATGACCATTTTTCACACTTACGACTGTTGCAGCATCCCCACAGTCATGAGAGGCCAGGCGAGGAGATGTGTGTCTCGATGTGAGCGATATTGAGACAATAACATGAACACCAAGCCACGCCCACCACCTAAGCCATGCCCACAGAACCGGTTGTTAAAAAATTTGAATCCCACTCCTGGCTATGTGTCATGGGCCCAACCTGGGGCAGGTATCATTCCCACTAAATTTGGCCCTAAAAGAATATTCTTTCCTAAAATAATAAGTTTGGAAAATAAATATTGTTTTTGCACATGAATGGGGATCAATGGTGGAAAAGTAACATTGCAGGCAGAAATCTTAAGGCCACATTACTTTACCTTATTTTTTTCCCATATATAATATTGCAGATGATAGTTCTCTGCATATAGTACTTTGGGCTATAATTGTACAGCTCATTGTTTTAGCTACACATTAATAGATTTGGGCTATTATAAATTATACTGCATTGAAATTTTATCAAAAGGTTGATATATAAAAAATAAAAAGAGCAATCTTACTTCTCTAGCTTCTCTGAATTCCTGTGCTGATTCATACAGATCTAATTACTGAGCAGGAAACCATTTCTAAAATAAAATATTTTTCATTAAAATAGGATTATAGGAAGTATAAAATTGAACAGTTAATGCTAAAAATACTTTTAGAGCTTTGTGCTATGATTTCATGGTGGATTTTGAATGATATAAAAGGTTAGATATGACACTCTATACAGCTTTATAATATCCATCTGGCAATCATTTGTCCTAAAAGTACCCATTCCCCTCTCCTTATAGAGAGACAAAAAGGAATAATAAAACTAACATTAATAGGGAGGTGGCTGCTGTTAATTAACTCACATGTCTGTTATGCATACTTCCTAGCCATTCTCCACGAAGGAGCTTTGCTTTGCTTTTTAAAATATTTTTAAAATTATACAAATATAAATAGCATCCTCCTTTAGTATATTTTCACAGCTATTAAACCTCAGGAGCCTGAAATTTTCAGTAGTCTTTCATTTCAAAGCCCGTTTTTATTTATTTATTTTTATCCCACCTTTATTATTCTTCTAAATTTGCCTCGAGGTGACAAATACACCTAATATTCCTTCCTCCTCTAATTTTCTCCACAATAACAGATCTGTGAGCTAGGTTGAGCTGAGAGAGAATGACTGGCCCAAGATCACACACCTGGCTTTCACAAGTAAGTGAATCTAGCATTCACAGTCTCCTGGTTTTCCATGTTCAGATCTTAAGTAGGTTACAATTTTAACCAGACCATTGAGTTTCTGTTTCACAGGTTGCAGAAATTCAATTTTTCCAATCTTATAAATCTTAGATGCCCTGCAAATATATTGAATTTCAGTCCCAGTTTGTCAATAACTCTGATAGCAGAAGATATTGGGATCACAGTCAAATACCTGTAGGAGATAACAATTTGGAAAGTCTGGTCTTATTTGTCATTCAGGCATTGATGTTATTAATCTATTTTCCCCTTAAAAGTTGGCATCTTAATCTAACAAAACTGCCCTGTTCTTGAAGTCCACATCTCTGATTTCCCCAGCCAGCCATATTGTTGAATTGGGTAGGGAAGATGTTATCTCTCCACTTAATAGCCTGTTAACAACGACATGCAAATTTCAAGGGACAGAGAATAAACCTGGTCAGAATGCAATGCACTCCTAGACAAACCAATCAAGATGTATTGGAAAGTCAACATTTTACAAAGCACACTTTGTTTTAGAATTCATATAGGCTATTCACTGATAAATTGCATACAATGTATGTACTTCTGTAAATATAGTTGAAAGAAAAATGATGCCTTTGATTTCTAAAATCAAAACTGAACATCTTTTGAGTGCTGAATTAGCAGTCACATAATTTAGCATCCCATTGGATTGCCTGATACTATTACTTTAGGTCATTTTGCCCGGGATAGCTGCCATGTATAAGGTTGGTTTTTTTTCTTCTGTATTTCAACTTTGATAATACCCATGATTCTTAAATTCATTACACATTATGCTTTTCATAGTTTCCCTGGCTGAAGTAGATATTCTTTCTCTACATAAAATAGTAAATCCTCCAACTAAATTTTCTTTGAGAATGAACTACTGCAAATAGTAAAGGCAATAAAAAAATAATGAAGGAATATATCCACAGGAATCTAGCCTGCCCCCCCAAAAATCAAGTCTGAACACCTTGTTAACTAACATTTTCATATGAATATAAATGTCTTATAAGTAAGTTTGTTAGCTAACAAGAAATATATACAGTATATGAATCTAAAAGAATCTGTGACTTTCATATGTTGCTGAACTACAATAACAAGTCAGTACTACAAAGCTGTAAACTCTATCTAGTGGAATACAGATAGTCCTCAATTTAAAGCACAATTGAGACTAAACAAGCCATTTGTTAAGTGAAATTTGCCCTATTTTATTACCTTTCTTACCACAGTTGTAAAATGAATCACTGCAGTTGTTAAATTAGTAACACAGGTGTTAAGTGAACTCGGCTTCCCCATTGACTTCGCTTGTCAGAAGATCACAAAAGTTGATCACATGATCCCGAGACAGTGCACTCATCATAAATGCATGACAGTTGCCAAGCATCTGAATTTTGATCACATGACCATGGGCATGCTACAACAGTCATGTGAAAAATGGTCATGTACCTTTGAACCTAGTTGATACCTGAATGGTTTTAAGTTGATATACCTCAATATAGATAAACTGGAAGAAATGATGCAAGATCAGTTAAAGCTAGAGAAGAACAAAATCAGTTCTGAAAGGAGAAGACACAAGAAAGAAACTCAAAATAATCCTGCCCTAGTCTGTTTGGTATAAAACAGAGCAGAGTGAAATTCTGGCAGGCTTTCAATATTCTGTGATTATACCATACAGCAGTAAAATAGTCTTTCTGCTCTGTCTGTTTCTGACACAACGGTTCAGTAACTTCTGGATAGTCACAGATTTTCCTTTTCCTGTGCTAAAAGATTTAATCTATCTCTCAATTGAAAGCAAAAAGATAGAATTGACCCATAAGATCAGCTGAATGTAATAGCCAAGGTTAACTGGCTTTACTATTGAACTTCATGTAATTGGGAGGAAAGTCATTCAAAAGATTTTATACTTTGTTTTCCATTCCTGCTTCCAAAAGACTGCGGTGGATATAGAAGAGGGGATCGTGCTGTGAAGCAATGTGTTTCTCTTATATAAACGCTATAGAAGGATTGCTGAGTATATGAAGTGGAAAGCTAGAGGCTTTCAGAAACTGTCTGGGTCTGTCCCCAAATCTTGCTTTGGGCTGGTGGCTGAATAGTTTTCACTCTCATCTAAATTCCAGGCGCATCTCACTTGGATTCCTTATTTTCTTAGTTTGGTGCCCGAGACAGATAAGAGTTCTCTGCTGCATTTCTGATAATTAAAAGTAAATAATTGACATAATTACAATGAGGGTGTCTCCTGGCTGAATAGCCCAAACTTGTGTGGCTAAAGGTTTTGCCCATCTTCACAAAGGTGGTATTCAGCAGGTTTTGAATAGTTCTGGAGAACCAGCAGCAGAAATTCTGAGTAATTCAGAGAACCAGCAAACACCACCTCTGACTGCCCCCCCCCCCCCATCTATTCTCTGCCTCCCAAGTCCCAGCCGATCAGCTGGGTCTTTTTTTGTTGCCCTGCACAGGAGAATGGATCTGGAAAGCAGGTTAGTGGGGTGGGGAGGAAATGGGATTTTGCAGTAACCTTCCCAAGGAGTGGGGAAGAAATGGGAATTTTGCAGTTAACTTGCCCTGGAGTGGAGAGGAAATAGAAATTTTATAGTATTCTTCCCCTGGAGTGGGATGGGAATGGAGATTTTGCAGTATCCTTCCTCTGGAGTGGGGCGGGAATGGAGATTTTAAAATCTCCTTCTCCTGCCACGCCCACCAAACCACGCCCACCAAGCCATGTCACACCCACCAAACCATGCCCACAGAACCGATAGTAAAAATAATTGAATCCCACCACTGCACCTTCATTCTTTGGGGATAAATCCATCTCACCAGATATAAACAAAATCAAAATTAGAAATGATCAAGAAAAAAAAAAGAAAACATAAAAACATCTTTTGAATGTGAAATATTCAAAATGCAAAAGAAAATGCAATACTGTGAGCACAGGAAATCACACAATGTATTTTGGCTGGTACAAAGAGACCTCGTCATAAACAGAAACAAAGTAGAAAGTTCCAAATTAATTTTACAGATTAGGAGATTTCTCTGATGTTAAACATTTTCTTAAAAAAAAATTAGAATAAGGAGCTGAAATTTAAACATCCACTTCTTTAATTTATGCAATAGCTCAGGCACAAACACAGAAATATAAATCAAGAGCCTAGCAAAAGACTTTTTACTTTTCTACTGAAATAACATTTTTCAAAGCAGTTCTTCTACTTCATTTACCTGGAACTTTTCCAAGTTCCTGTATAATCAGAGGCCATTTAGGAGATGGTGAAGTCACATTTTTGTTCAGATTTCTCTTTGGGTTTGTTTCCAATTCATTTAACCTTTGTTTCCTACAAAACCAAGTGTATTTATTATTTATTTATTCAGTTTCTATATAAGCCTATCTCAATCCAAATTATTCAATATTTTCTATCTATAACATGGAAATCTAACTCAGTATGTCACCAAGAGCTATATTCTCACTTGCTAAAGCAGCCTGTTCTGAATATCAAAGTTGGTAAGGAGGCATTAATTATAATGAAACAATGGAACAACCTATGTTTCAAAATATTCCTTAAAGTTTCCATTAATACAAACTGACATCTCTTACATCATAGATATTTGTTATTAAGAGTTAGATCATTATAACAATGTTCTATTATAATTTGAACATAGAAAACATAGAAATCTTACATAATTTGAATATATATACAGTATTTAGGGGGGGGAACTGACAGTTGTAATTGAACTTTCATACATTTGATATCATCTTTCCTTATAAAAAATAAAAAGGCAAAGAAATATCTAAAAGAAGGGTAGCTACTTAAGAAGCTATGCATATCAGTGAATATAAATGCATAAAAATATAAAAATAAATATGAATATGTATGCATGTTTTTGTCAATTTCACAAGCTGATGAGGAAATTGGTCTAAACAAATTTAGGAAAATTAGAAAAAGTACAAAACTAAAATGGACAGACTCAGCCATCCTAAGAAAGTATACAATGTTCTAAGCATTTTATAATCTGATGCAAATAATTTTTTTTCAATATCAATTGATTTTCCCTCTTCTACTTTTCTTTTTCCTTTTAGTAAACTCAGAAAACAACACTAAAAGCAATCAGCACATTCCAGAAAGCCTCATGCCAAAATCCATTCTTTAAGTATGTGCTTTAAAGACCTGATTTTCAAACATGGCAGTTTTAAGATGTGTGGACTTCAGATCCCAGAATCCCCCAGCCTAAAGTTCACATATCTTTGTCAGCATTCCAATGAATGACGCCTTAAAGTTGCCAAGTTTGAAAAACCTGATTTTAAAGCATTGAAAATACTGGTGCCAATGTAGTGAAACACAAAAAAAAGGCCCTTCCCAATGTGTACTTATATAAAAAGGTCTTCTGGGCATCCAGGTCCAAAGTTCAAATTGGCTAAGTCAAAGCAAAACTCTAAAGGGATGGGGATTAATTAGGTTGGTTTTCATACCCAGGCAACTTTTCAGTGAGTTATTTGCCAAGCTTTTTCTATATTCTCTTTTGTCACATTACTTCAGTTGTCTGCTTTCTCCATTACTGGACAAATCAACCCTGTGTCTTTGATGGCTTACTTTGCTGAAGGTTTAAAAGGAATTACAGACTGAAGGAGGGCTGAGCTCCATTTGAAATCCACAGAGAAAAGACGCCAAATGTTTATATAACCACAGAGTCTTAAACAAATTTGTAGTTCAGCCATAGTACATTCATTGCTTATACAAACAGTGTTATTATTTTGTCAGATAAACCGCCCCTCTAATAGTGTACTTAATCTGTTCACATTACATGCTCTGAGACAATTAGAGTCTGTTCTTCTGTCAGTCCCCAGAATAATGTATAGTTGAATGGTTAATTATTCCTACTCCAGTCAGAGTCTTCAAAAATAAGGCACAGTCTTAATAGAAGCCATTTCCTCCTTATTATATTACCAAAGGTCAGGAAAATGGAGCAATGCTGGCCAAATTCCAGGATATGGGGTACATTTTGACTATGTACATCGAATGAGACAAGACATGATGGCAATAACAATAAATCAGAACTACTTCAACAGATTTTACTTTTCTTGGAATTGTATAATGGGGCTTATTTCCTGGTACATGTACTCAGGATAATATTAATACTAAATAACACACTGCCTATATACTTGAAGCCCTCATTTAATATTATTTTCTGACTTATCTCTCAAACGTAATTCACTTTTATTATCCCAATCTTACAGATGGGAGCCCAGAAATATCCATACAGATGTTTCAGAGCAATTCCCAATGCATGTCCCTGACTTACATAATATATAGTGTCAACCACATACATAATATATAGTGTCATATCAATTGTTTCAGATGCCTCTAGTTCAGTTCAACTAATAATTTGATAATGTTCTTTGATAGGAAATTGACTTATGATTCCAGATATAAATGTTGTCCCTACGTTTTATTCAGCAAACTGTTTAAATTTAAGGGCAAATAAGATGAATGAACACCATGAGAACTGAAAGATGAAGAAAAATTACTGAGAAAAATGTCACGGCTATCAATACGCTTAGGTGAACTCTGAAGGAGTACAGAAATTCTATTTTATTCCTATTCAAATCTTCACTTGAATGTGTCAGACTCCCTCTGGGGAGATAAAGGAACACATACTAGACTTGTCCCTCTCTCTTTTTGACCTCCCCATCTTCACTGAAGAGGTCTGAGGGAGAGTATTTACTTGACAATAGGCAGTTTTTGCACAATATGGAATCTGGCATTCTTAGAATCTTAGAGCTCAAGCCCTATTCTCTGCCCAGTTTGAAGTCCTCCATGCATTCAGAAGAATGTCCCAACAAGGTTTTTATAAAGGCAGGAAAAGGGGAGATGAAAACAGACCAATGAAAATGATGTATGATTAGCAGTCTCCATGAAATGTTAACTATTTGTTGGAAAAAGAACAATGGTAAAATAAGAAGCGGGAGTGAATTAAACCACTTACATCTTGCTTATCTTGGAAATGTAGAAGCTGGCTAGCCGGCAGGCTGAAACTTTGGGCATGAATACTCCTGTAAGACAATAAACATACGGTATACTACAACATGCTGCAGTTCTGTATTAAACTACTATACTACAAAATATGTTTCATTACAAATTTAACATATGAGGAATTATGCCCTTGTGACTTTCTTTCTTTCTTTCTTTCTTTCTTTCTTTCTTTCTTTCTTTCTTTCTTTCTTTCTTTCCTTCCTTCCTTCTTCTTTCCTTCCTTCCTTCCTTCCTTCCTTCCTTCCTTCCTTCCTTCCTTCCTTCCAAAGTAAGATAGAATATGCAGACTTATGCCTTTAGCAATGTCTGATTTAATTAGGATGGGGCCTGCCCTGCCCCAGGCAATATAACTTATATTAAGGTGGGTAAGTTAAAGGAAGTCCTTATTTTCTTCAGTGAAAATGCAGGAGTACAGGATATCTCCAAAATTGATTTTTGAGTTACATAAAGCATATGCCATTTCCACAAATAAATGTTTAAAAAAACAGATGTCAAATCTATACAAGGGAATTCTTAGTCAAAATTAGTTCAAACATAGCCAATTTATCAAATATTAAATGAGGGGCTTATACAGTCCCAAGTATTTTGCTTAGAACACTTCTCTATGTGCCTTTTTTTAAAGTGTTTCTGAATCATCCAGAATTTTGCTTCCTTGGAGTTGCTTGGCATCAAATACTCTCTTCCTCTGCTGATCTGATTAGATCAAATTACATGCTTCTTACTGCCCCCACAAGAAAATGCAATTAGCCTACAATTAAATGTAAGATGGTTAAAATTCTAAGATCTGCCTTCCCCTAAAAGTCTTACTTTTTTTCCCCTTCCCTTTTTAAATTGCTGTTTTTTTAGGCTCCTTTCCAGCAACTAGGCCCCTGTAACAAGTCAAGACAGTGAACCTACCTTCCAGTTAGAATTGCTCTCTGGCCATTTTTAGCATTTTTGACAGCTTGCTGAATGTATAATATTGGCCCTTGTAAGGAGACTTAATGGGAAATGGCTGTGATGTCATTCAAATTTATATAATACTAGCATTAATAAGCAAAGTTTTGATGCAGCCAGTAGCAAGCGATACTGCAACTAGATTATGAATTAGTGAACATAGATCATAGGCTAGTTGCAAAAAAAGGGCAAAGAAATTGAAAATGTTAGTTGAAAGTTGAACCTGTTTATTATACTGAAGCTAGAAAAAGTAAAGGACTGGACTTTTGGGGAAAAGATCTCTTTGTTCAATATGATTAGATTTAATGTATTCAGTTATCAGTTACAGGAAGAACAGCTCATAGGGAACTGCTTTTAATGTCAAATAATATTCCAGAACTGGTGTTTTTTGTGGAATGTATAGCATGACTATATGTCAGAATTATTGCTTTTGTCTTGAAGGAAGAAGATCAAGATAGAAGTGCAACAAGATACACATGAGAAAAACAGGGCTTTGATCACATTGTCACACTTGCCATCTTGGCCTCTCTCCCACCCGCCTGCCCTCAGTACATACCCTGAAGTGCACAGTCCAATTAGCTAATGTGGAATATGTCTATTGGAATTTATGATATTTTTTTCATTAGCATTAGCTCTCCTTGGTATTAAATATCAGCAGATGCAGAGCAAAATCTCATTAAAATTCAAACTGGTTCACTTGCTCAAAACTATTTGACTATCTATAGGGTACCACTGCAGAGTTTTCATTAAAAGTTATATAAAAGGGGAGGAAAGTTAAAAAATAAGTTTGAAATTAGATTGCATAAATAAAATTGCAATAAAGATTGCTATATAGACTTTGCTGATGTTTTGAAACTTAATTTAGTATCAATGTTTTAATCACATGTTTTTTCCAGAGTACATGGAAAGTAACAGAACATCAAGTTTGAAGAGAATTATAAAGGATGTGTCATATCGCAGATTTTAAACATAATACTACAAAGCTATAGCCAAATTTTAAGTTGATACAAACCTACACAAATTATACTATCACATCCCTATATGTTACTTCCCCTAGGCTCTGGTGGTCTCCTTTTCTAATACGATTCTAATTTTCACTCCATTTTTCCTTGTCCTTCCTATTCAGATCATACATTCCATTTCAAAATCCTAACCACAGTTCTACATTTCTCTGAATCTGTTTTTCTCCCTTTTCCCTCATTGTCAAGCAAAACACAATCTTGATACAATATAAAATATAAGAAGGGTAATGTTCTGTATTTTTTTCTTTCCTTTAATCTTTACACATCCATCTCAATCTGGTTTTTTTTCCAAACCAAAGAATATTTGATACAGCAATGTGGTCTTGTGGTGAAGAAAACATTGGTGCTGTTGTTGATTGTTCCAGAAAATAGTAAGTTATTGTGACAACTCTCAGTTGGATACAATATCTCCTTGCTATGAAGCTAAGCAGACCGATTTAGACATATTCAGTGGGTGAATATCTTTCTTTTGAACCATTCTCTCTCTCACTATCTCTATCTCTCTATGTATCTCTCTATCATCTATCTCTCTATATACAAACACACATACACATGAATAAAGAGAAAAACTATCAGCTTTCCCATCTGCCTAAGTACACATTTTCACTAGACGTGATCTAAAGAAAGTGGATCACGTTTAAGTAATGTGAACATTATCCCTAACTAACATGGCTAATTAATTTCATAGTATCTTAAGGACAGAATATTTGGATTGGATATTCTTTAATAATGTCATACTTGGATCCATGTTGTACAATGTTTCCTTGTTTTCTTCGTATTTCATTACTCAATGTAAATAACTACAATTTTATTGCAATAACTGTTTGCGACCCAATACTCATTAATTATGAACCAGAACTATTATTTTAATGTGATATACTCCCAAATAATAGGACAAACCTATTTATATGTGCAAAGAATTCTGGGATGGTAATTAAAACATGGAGTGATATTTTTTGATGGAGTATTTTTGTGAGTTTCAAGAAATCAATACCTGCCTTTGCAGATCTAAGTTTCTTTGGCAGGCCTTGCTGTCACCTACTGATCTATTCCTCTTTCACTTTTTCAATCACTGAAAGATAAATAAGATCTACAAGAAGTCCTGCAAAGGTAGGAATTGCAAAGGTAGTTAGATTCTGACACTTTCTTCACCTGGCTACTGGAAGTGTTTTATGACATTTTGTACTATGTCAAAAAATGCTTTATGATAATTATGTCACAAAATATTTTATAAAATTTGCCAAATTTCAATTCTACAGGAGTCATGGGTCCCAGATTTTGGACACATTTTGTAAGTCAGCCCATTTGAAATACTTTGACTAAAAGGTTTTTCCCTATGATGATGAGTTTTAGTAGCACGCATATAGATTACATTATTTTCATTCTCTGCCATGCTGCCCTGAGATATCCCAGAATATGGATACTAAACTATGGTATCCAACTCCAATTCAGTTCTCATTTCAAAATTAGATTTGATTTCTGTGCTTATCATTTTTAAACATATGGATATATGAAGAAAACAAGTCCTTGGAGAAGTGGGAATGTGTTAGCAAGATAGAAACGTATCAGTTACATTGCCATAGCAGTTTTGATAACAGAACCGAATGCATATTGAAACCGAAAACTCCAAGGTTGTCTTGATTGGAACACATTCCTTCTACAATATGTTTCTATCTTGCAAACATGTTCCACTCCCCTAAGAAATCTTCACAGAGAGAAGGGGACTTTTTTTGACATTAAGGAGAAGTTTCAATAACTGAGGCAGGGGTGAAGCATTATTGTACTATGGGGGAAAAGCAAGAATTCTTCTATGTATCTATTGCTCAGTCTCAATCCTGATTTCCATCCTAAACCACACTTGCTATTTACTTTTAAAAAACAGTGATTTTTTTATTAAATTGTCCTGTTGTATAGTATATTGTTCCTTCACTGAATCATTTAGAAAAAGCAATGGAGGAAGGCTATTGAGTATGGCCAACATACATGCATGAAAGAGGAAGCATCAGGGATATCTTCTTTTGCATTCTTTCATTTAGATTGTTTTCTTAAAGTGATTGTTCTTATATGTATTAATGCCAAGTTGTTTTCATTCTTCTAAATATGCTTTAAAATGGATGTTGTAACTTAACCGTTGCTTTGCATTACAAGTGCAATGTCTGCAAAACATCTACTGGGTTTTTTTTTCCTATTATTGTTATTATTCTCTGTGTTTCGGCACCAGTGTGTCTGTGCTGAATGTTGTATCTGTTTGCCAGATTTGAAAATGACTTAAAGTGATTAGTTTACTTTGCATTGTGTCTGCAAGAAATTAATTGGCCTTATGGAACTGCTGAAGAAAATGTGCATATCTCTGTGTGTGTGTGTGTGTGCATGTGTGTGTGTGTGTGTGTGTGTGTGTATGTATGTAAGTGTATATGTATATATACAGTATATATATGTATATATATATATGTGTGTGTTTGTTTGTGTGTGTGTGTGTGTGTGTATGCATGTATGTATATAGAGTATCTTGCCATCTCCGATCAGCAGTTCCGATCATGCTTTGCTCACACAAACACAAAACCGAAAGCACCAGTCTGAAGATGGCGAGTGGGACTTCATCGAAACGTTGCCAAGATACTCTTAATCTTACACAGGAAAAGACCCGAACACGCCAAGACCTGCATATATACATAAATATATATCAAGTATTTTCTTTTTGGTATAAGCTTATTTATGCAGAATAGAAAGACAAAAGAAGCAATAGTAAGCCAAAGTTTATAAAAAAGTTTGCAATAATAGAAAGTGGGGGACCTAACTGACAGCATCATTATCAATTATACTTTTTCATGTCTTTATAACCACATAAGATCTTACTTCTATTACCTCCAGGGGTGGGATTGTACCAGTTTGGACCAGTTCAGTTGAACTGGTAGTTCTGGTGATCATTTGGCCCTGCCCTTTTCCTGTGCTTTATTTCCTTGTTTTTGAGCATAGCTGATTCGTGCGGCAAAGCAGTTTGCTGCACATCAGCTGTTTTACTAATCGGGGATGCAGCAGAAGGTTAGTATTACAGTTAAAAATGGTCTTTTCTAAATGCTGTGCACAAAGCATGTGGTCACCAAACCTGTTATTACACCAGTTGAATCCCACCACTGACTACCTCCATAAATCACTTCATAGATTGCCATTCGTTGCTTAATCTTCTTATCTCTATGTCTGAGAATCTCATTAATTCCATCAATTGACCATTTTCTCGATTATCCCATTCTTCTCAGTCCAATCACTCTCATATAACTGTTCTGCAGGTTGATCCTCATTCATTCATTCTATAAAGCCAACCATATCAACAGATTTCTTTCATACTGGTTACTTATTTTTTTGTATTCAATCCACATTTCTTTATCACCCATTTATTCTTGACCCTAACACATATATGCAGTATTAACATTTAATATTTCAGTACAAGCTTTTACATCCTTTCAGTTAGAATTTTGCAAACACCTTCTTGAACACAAGTCTGTAGTTTTTGCATTCAGTATTGCTCTCTGCTCTTTTGTATAGGGCAATAATAACAATTATCTTTCAATAACAGACATAGATGCCATCTTCATAGATGTTAAACCTACTCCATTATAAAAACACACATACATGAAATATTAATATTTTTTCCAGTTGCAGCATTTATAGTCAGCTCTGTTTTTCAGCATTTATTTACTTAATATTTTTCTAACCAAGCATAACCCCCCCCCCCAAAAAAAAACACTGATTGTGGGAAGTTATACAAAGCAATACAAACATAAAAACCAAAATATAAATAATAGAAAACCTGAAATAAGATTCCAAATGAATTCCTGTAATACATGATATAATACAAACACTGGGGAGAAAAACATGCTGAAGCAAAAGCACGTTAATTTGTTTCTGAAAGAGTGACAACTTTAAGGTTTTATGTATCTTTGAGGAAAGAGAAGATCTGCCACCTAATCCACAGCCATATTCTTCTCTCAGTTGTATCCTTAGAGGTTTTCTCTAAATGGCCAAATTGGATAGGCAGCTACGTTCTGTACAGCATTGATTTGTATAGTATAATGTTGCACTGTTATATAAGATGTATAACTTTTCATATTTTTTATTTGGATGTTAACATTTGCAGTATTTCAGTTCCTCTCTTTCACAAATCATTATAATATCATAGAGGTCTTAAAAATACTGCTAGCACTCCTATGCTTCCATTTTTTATCCAAACATTTTTATTTTTAATACTATTCAGTCTTCTGGTGGCACATTCTTTAATCTTTTCTCCCTAACTCCAAAGCATGTTTAAAAAATCATTAAAATCACTCCACATTTTCTTGTCCTTTTTTAATGTTAACTAATTCTTGATATTTTCACCACATTATTTACAATTATTTTCCTCTCTGTAAATATTATACAATATCTTTCAGTCTCATTCTTTGCAGAAATAATTTCTCTTACATACATTTTCTACATCCACAGCCATTTTATTGTTCTACCAAGAACAACTTTTCATATTCCCCATTAGCAAAGCTCTTCAAAATTCCATGACACTTGGTAACATAATTCTTTTTCCCCTGATCCAAGCAGTTTCCACATTCACTTTCTATTCAGTCTATTAAAGATCAATCTGTCTTCTAATATTTTTCTTATACAACATTCCATATTCAGAACCTGTACCATGCTTAAATATTTTACTGATTGTTTCAGTCTTTCATTGTAAACAATAAAATCAATAATCTTTCTAGAATTATGTTCAAATACTCTATTTAAACAACAAAGCATTTGATAAACAGATATTCACCAATCATAATTGTCATTTATTCTTGGGTCTTCAAATGGTCCATGCATGCACACGTTTGCACTTTCTCATTTTGTTTTCACTCATTTGTTCATGTCACCTAATGGACCTCCATCCTGCACACACACACGCACACACACACACACACACACACTACATGCCTTTAGAATGTTGCACAATTCTTTTTTTTAAATTTGATTTGTCAATCGCTTACAAGATACAGGTATAAGAATAATTATAGTTTTGAGTACATGAGATAGATACTTATAAGAAAAATAAAAAACAATAGGACAGGGACGGTAGGCATGTTGGTGTGCTTATGCACGCCCGCTACAGACCTTTTAGGAAAGGGGTGAGGTCAATAGTAGACAGTCTAAGGTTAAAGTTTTTGAGGTTTGGGGAAGAAACCAGAGTCAGGTAGAGTATTCCAGACATTGACCACTCTGTTGCTGAAGTCGTATTTTCTGCAGTCAAGTTTGGTGCAGTTAACCTTGAGTTTGTATCTACTGTGTGCTCTTCTATTGTTATAATTAAAGCTGAAGTATTCATTTGCAGGTAGGACATTGCAATGTATGATTTTATATACTATATTTAGATCGGACCAGAGAAGGCGTAGTTCTAGGTTTTCTAGGTCTAGACTTTCAAGTCTGGTGGCATAAGGTATTCTGCAATGAGTAGAAGAGCAGAGAACTCTTCTTGTGAAATATTTCTAGACTTTTTCAATTGTGTTAATATCAAGATACATGATATGGGTTCCAGACTGATGAGCTGTATTTAAGTATAGGTCTAGCAAATGTTTTGTATGCTCTAGTTAGTAGTGTGATTTAAGCAGAGAAGAAGCTACGTAGGATTAACAACTCTTAATGCCATTTTGGCTATGTAGTTACAGTGGGCTCTAGCACTTAGATCATTTAAGATGAGTACTCCAAGGTCCTTGACAAAGTTTGGATCCTCATCAAGGTCTTGACTATTTAGCTTGTATTTTATTTTCTGATTTTTTTCTGCCAATATGTAAGACAGAGCATTTATTTGTTGAGATTTGAAGTTGCCATTTGTTTGACTATTCTGATACATAGTCGAGGTCTTTTTGGAGGGTAGTAATATTGTCTGTGGTGTTGAATAGCTTTACATCATCAGCGAAGAGAACGCAGTTGCTCTTAATATGATCACAGAGGTAATTTATGTAGAGTTGGTCCTAAAACCCTGCCTTGGGGGACCCCACTGTTGACAGGTAGAGAATTTGATAGAACATTCCCAATTTTGATCATTTGTTGTCTGTTTGACAGGAATGCTTCTATCCAGTTATGAAGGTTGTCCAGAGATACCATAAGATTTTAGTTTTAATAATAGTTTCTTGTGTACCACTGAATCAAAGGCTTTACAGAAGTCTATGTAGATTGGGTCTATTCCTTTGCCCTGATCGAGTTGTGTAGTCCATATGTTTTTGCAGTGTAAGAGTTCCAGATTACAGGATAGTTTTTTCCTGAAACCAAATTGTTTATTAGAGAGTAGGTTGTTTGTCTCTAAGTGGAGGATAATGGATTGGTTAATAACTGATTCCATGACTTTACAGGTGACACTGCATAAGGAGATTGGTCTGTAATTTTCAACTAGGCTTGGGTCTCTCTTTTTGAAGAAGATGAGCCTGGCTTGTGACCATAGTTTTGGCAAGAAGCTGGTCCTGAAAGATTTTTCAAAGATTATGCTTAGAGGTTTGGCTAAGACAGTGGATAGCTTTTTTAAGAAGTAGGAACATATTCCGGTCCAATAGATAGGGATGGTTTTAGATTGCGCAGTGCTTTTTCAACAATGTCTTCTGTAAAATCGATATGTATTAGATCATTTTAGTTGTCTGTCATTTGACTAGGAAGTACTGGGCTTGATCCATTGCTGTTTACAAATACTGAGCCAAAGAATGTGTTAAAGAGGTTTGCTTTAATGGTGTCATCATTGCAGTCTTTGCCATTAGGTCCTTTCTGACTTTTTAGTTATCACCATTAGCTGGAGCTTAACATTGAACTGTCACTAACTAAGAATTGCTACTTCATAAGCACCCCTAATACTGAAATGATGCAGTTCATTCATTTGACAATCATTTTTGCCCTTTTATTCATAATTCAACTTATATCTTCATTCTCTACATGTATTCATAAACATAGCCCCTCAAAATTACCACCAAGTTATTTCCATCCTTATAACAAGAGTTTGATCATTTCTTGTTAGATTTTAATAAATCTAACCAAAGTTTAATATATACTATATGTATTCAATTTCAATTTTGAAAGAAAAAGCAGGAATATTCCATCGGGCTGGATGGAATATTCATTAGTGTAAGTATGACTGCTGGGAATTAGGAAATACTTAACATACTAGGAAATTAAAAAAGAAAAAACGCCACTAGATGGTATTAGCAAACTAATACCATTCTTTCAGCAAGAACTGTGTCTGACATGTCCCATTTCATGGGTACAGGTGTACAGGTCTTGGCGTGTTCGGGTCTTTTCCCATGTAAGATTGAGAATATCTTGGCAACCTGTTGACAAAATCTCACTCGCCATCTTCAGGCTGGTGCTTTCGGCTTCGTGCTTGTGTGAGCAAAGCGCGATCTGTGCTGCTGTGTCCCTTTATATACTGGTGGGGAGATTGGCTGTGTTGTCATTTCTTGATTGGTTGATGGAGTTGATGTTTGCAGATTGGCTGGCTATTTCTTAAGAACATGTGTAGCTGAGGTATTGGCTGTGTGTCTATCAGCCTCCTGTGTTGTAACGACTTGGGTAATGGGCTGCGTAATGACCTTCTGAGTTCTATTGTTGATAGACCCATTACTCAAGTTGTTACAACACAGGAGGCTGATAGACCCACAGACAATACCTCAGCCACACATGTTCTTAAGAAAAAGCCAGCCAATCTGCAAACATCAACTCCATCAACCAATCAAGAAATGACAATACAGCCAACCTCCCCACCAGTATATATAGAGAGACAGCAGCTCAGATCATGCTTTGCTCGCACAAGCTTGAAGCCGAAAGCATCAACCTGAAGATGGCGAGTGAGATTTCGTCGAAACATTGCCAAGATACTCTCAATTTTACACGGGAAAAGATCCAACATGCCAAGACCTGCATATATATATGTGTGTGTGTGTGTGTGTATGTGTGTGTATGTGTTAGGTTTTTGAGCTGATAAATAATTAAACAAAGGAGACTAGGATAGATCTATTTTGAGCTATTTAGCTCTCATCAGCTAGCCATACCCTTACTGGGATTCGAACCAGGGAAGTATTACATGTGAGGCAGTTGTAATTGCTATTAGACCACTGGTTCTTATCCTGATCAGCTGAGACAGGGGAATGAGTGTATATACTTGTGTTAAAACACCCTGGTAAGCCCCAATTAAGGGAGGAAGCATACTGCTGTCCTTTTCTGTCTTTTGGCTCATCACCAGAGACCATCCAGACAGAAAGCTATTTGTTCGTTGTCTTTTGTTTTATATGTGTGTTAGGTTTTTGAGCTGATAAATAATTAAACAAGGCAGACTAGGATAGATCTATTTCGAGCTATTTAGTCCTCGTATATATACATACATACATACATACATACATACATACATACATACATACATACATACACATAAATCTTAATCTATGTATTTTATTAAGTTTAGTACTTTCTTTAGTTGGATTACAATGTCTTCAAGAATAAGAAGCATCTTTTTAATTTTTGACTTTATTTTTAAACAGAGCAGATGAGATCCTGGGACCTTTCCAGCCTTCAGCTTTCCAAATCTTTAAAAAGCATATCTCAGTTAACATATGAAAGCTCATACTGGCCAGAAAAGATACGATATATTTTTTAACATTTTCTGATTGTGTGGACTCCTTCTACGTATATGAAGATACATTGATTGATTGATCGATTTTTATTCATTTTACAAAATTTATATAGCTGCCTACTTGCTCACAACAACTTTAAGCAGCTTACAGAAGATAAAAACACAATATAGAAAAAATAAAATAATAATAATAAAATAATAATTTTCCACCCCTAACCCTTTGGCAACAACACACACTCAAACCAACCATTTAATGGGTTCCATCCCACTTCTCGGTTCCCCAAACCCACTGGTAAAACCACATCTTCAGGGCCTTACAAAAGAGTGTCAAAGTGGAATTCAGTCTAATTTCTGGAAGGATAATGTTTCTTTTTAGTTTTAATCTTTCTGTGCTTTGTCTCTAAACTAACAATGTATCTCAAAATACTGTATAATATTGGGTCAAAATGTTTATGAAGTATTTTTGACTGAGATTTCTAACAAAACTCAATCCCGACTATTTCTATCCTTGATCATCATTTGAATCCCTATTAATCATGCGGAATATATCTGAGGTATGGATCTGGCCACTGAGTGTAATTGAAGAAATCAATTTTCTTTTGATGTTAACTAAAGAATATTTACTATAAAGTGTTACAGAATTAATTTCTTTTCTAAACATTAACATTTTGTTACTAGTGATGAATCTGGAAAAATGACAAATTTTACAACAAAATCTTAATATTAGTCGTGCAATCAATGCAACAATATTAACAATGAGGGAAAATTTTTCAGGGATATTTCTGCCTATTTTCCACCAGCCCTAACTTTTGGATTATGCAAGTATTAAAGATGCTTCACTAGATCAGTATAAATTTAGCCTTTGAAACAATTATCCTCTTTGGTAGATAGACTAATTAGACTCAGGGTATTGACCTAGATGGCAATTCACAATGCTGTTGGTGAGGATCTACACCTGGGGGGATTTTTTGAGGTTGTTCAACCAAGCAGATTACATTCATCAAAAAGAAAGAAAGAAAGAAAGAAAAAGGAAAGGAACATAAATTGTTCACTCATACTGTTAAGCCAACCGTATCCTTGCTAAAACAAGAACAACGGGTACTAGTGTTAATGTACTCTTTACTTTTTCCATCCCCTCTAATTTCATCTTATTTCTAAATCTGTAAGGACAATTGATTTTAAAAATATGGAATTCACAATCATTGGAATCTGTTCACATCTTGATAGATAGTAGTTTCAGAAGGGATATTAGACAAATGCAGGAGATTTTAGAGATTAATAATAGCAAGAATAGCTGAATAAATCTATTAAGCAGTGCTGCTGCCTGTTTGATAATATCGAATCAAACTGAAAATCAAAGCCACAAACTATCCCTTTCTTAAAAGTATGTATTCTTATTTATTTGAACAGTTAAAATGCAGAACAGGTATTTTAGAAAGTTGCATAATAGAGTTGGAAAATAAACCCACCTTTCCAAATAGTACAATCATAGCCTTAGGTCCCCACGTGAATGTATCAATGTTTATTCCAAAGGGTGTTGCTGTTGAAGATGCTAGCTTCTTACTAAAAATAAAATAAAATAATGAGATTTCTCCCTTTTTAGCCAAGCAGCACACACCTTGTACAAGTATCTGCCTGCAGCAGATGTGTGTGTGTGTGTATGTGTGTGTGTGTATGTATATATATATATATATATGGATCTTTGGTTCTTCGGGTTTTCTCCTGCGTAGAGTTGGAAATATTTAAGCGACGTTTCGATGAAGTCTCATTCATCATCTTCAGGCTTCTGTCTTCAGCCTTGTGCTTCTCAGAGTGATGTGAGCCTGCAGCTGCTTATTCCTTTTAACTACTAGTGGAGGTGTGACTTGATTGGGTGGGGGCTTGGCTGTGTTCTGATTGGGTGGGGGTGTGTTCTCATTGGTTGGGGGGGTTGATTGTTGGGGGGGCTGTGTTCTGATTGGCTGGGGGTGTGTTCTGTTCTGGTGGGGGTTTGGTTGTACTCCGGTTAGTCTCAGTTGCTGGGGGATTTGAGCTGGTGAGCTGTGATCTTATTGTTTGGCTTCGCGTTCGTGGTCGTGCCACATCTTCATGGTGGGCATCAGTTCCCTTCATGTATGGGTTGGGGGGGGGGGTTGAAGCAGGTAGTGATGCAGCTGTGGTACGGCTTCTGGTCCGTGGTCGTGTTTCATCTTCTGTGTGGGTGTGAGTCTGCTTTCTGCGTGGAAGTGTGGTGGTAGTTTCTTGTGTGGCCCTCATGGGTGTGGGTCTGGTGTCCTTTATGTTAGGTACTCTTTTGTTAATGAGGGCGGATTTCCAAATGGCTGGTAGGCAGGAGGTGTCATCTCGTTTATTCATGCTGTGTGGGCGTTTTTCTATCTCTATGGCTTCTCTGATTATTCTGTTGTTGAACCCCCAACCAATGAGAACACACCCCCACCCAATCAGAACACAGCCAAGCCCCCACCCAATCAAGTCACACCTCCACTAGTAGTTAAAAGGAATAAGCAGCTGCAGGCTCACATCACTCTGAGAAGCACAAGGCTGAAGACAGAAGCCTGAAGATGATGAACGAGACTTCATCGAAACGTCGCTTAAATATTTCCAACTCTGCGCGGGAGAAAACCCGAAGAACCAAAGATCCACATACAAATACCCGCGAAAATCTCCGAAAACATATATATATATATATATATATATATATATATATATATATATATATATACATACATACATACATACATACATACATACATACTTACATACATACACACACACACACACACACAGAAACACAGAAAAAAAAAACCTTGCCAGGAACATGTTAATGGATATGAAGGAAATAAATGATCAGGGAAGATGAAAGGAATGGAAAGAGTGAATTTCTAAAATCATCACTAAAATACTTTTGATGGAGTTCAGTTCTCAACTTTCCCAATCCCTTCCTGAGCCCCCTTCCCTTTCTATCTTTGAAACAATTGTACAATTCAAAATTAATGTGTACATTAATATGCACATAATTCAGAGATCTCTTGCTCATGAATATGTTTAGCAATGCTTTCTTTCTGTGCCAGGATGTATTACAGCCAGGTATATTGTTTTGGATTTATTTGGAATGACAACAAACAGAACCAATAATGTGAGTCATTGAAAGAAAATTTTCAGACACGAAAACAAATATCTGTTGCTTAATTACTATGTTCTAGTAATTTTTTTTAACATTTGTATTATTACTTGTATTACTGTTTCATAAACATCTACAAAACCTGACTATGCATGTGGTTTCATTGTTGTGTAACTATGATAAATGCAGCTTTGTTTAGCAGATTTTAATCTAAACTAGACAATGAAAGGTCAAAGAAAATTTCAGCCATGGATTTATTGGATGGGAAAAAAATCACTTCCCTGAGAATAAGCAATACCTGAGGATATCGTGAAGGAAATTTTCTTGAAATTAAGTCCAGTTGCATTCAATGGAATATATTTCTGAGTTCAGACATGCATCAGATTTCTTTATTTAGTTCACAATTGATGGGGCCATTTGCATGATATGACTGCCTTGAGGAGATTATCATCACCTTGACATGGTAGGAAAGAGTCATTATGAGGATTATGCCATCAGAATTGTGAACCATTGGTAGGAATACCATTGCCAGTATAGTCTACAAGGAACACCTTTATTAATCACTAAAGTTCCCTTATAGATTTTTTACTGAAAAAATGTGGTTGTTATTTATGGTTTGATAAGTAGAAAGGATAGATTATGGAGATAAGGAAATAATGTTATAACTTTAGAGAAACAGAGTAAAATATGATATACTTGTAACTGTTGTTAAGATTGGAAGCCACTTTGTTATATTTTCTTTTTTACTTTATTTATTTCTTTGCACTTTTCTTCTCATTACAGTTCTTTATTTCCTTCTGTAGTGGAGGGCGGGGAGGAGAAGACAATAAGAGGAAGAGGTTTTTGCAGGAAGAGGAGGAGACAAAGGGAATGCGAGAAGAGAAAGGAGGGTTTTTCTGGGGGGAAAGTCGGAAGGTAAGGAGAGGAAGGGGTGCCTGGAAAAAAGGAGGCCTGAGAGGATAGGAAAAGAGGCTTAAGGGGGAAATGGAAAAAGAAGCCTGGGGAAATGGAGAGGGAGTGAAGGCAAAAGGGAGGATAAGAGAGGCTTCTGTGGAACAAGCAGAGGAATCTACGAAGCAGCATAGCAGTGAAAGGCAAGCCCAGCAGGCAATTCAAGACAGAGAGAGAGAGAGGAGAGGGGGGAGGGGAGGAGGGAGCGAGGGAGGGAAGAAAGGTCGATCAGCCACATTTCATCATGTGACCCACCTGCTGATAAAAGATTGACCATCACAACACTACATGACCCAGGCCAGTAGCGGTGCCTGACTGAGGGACCAGTGTGGACCGGCAACCATACCATACCAAGAGGGGCTGGAGAACCCAGACTCCAGCAACCATTTCAGGGGTAGCAGTCCACTTCTTTCAAAATGTGTATTTTTATTTTATTAATATTATTTAATAAAGTATGATATACAGAACAGCAAAGGAAGATGAAATCAAGAAACATGCTAGTAGTAGTTGGTAGACAAGCCACGAAAACCTTGTAAAAATATTAAGATGCTGTGATGTATCTATAACTATATAGTTTAGAATAATTGAAAGGAGCAGTATTCCCTGTGATGCTCTATGGACGTGAAAGTTGGACTTTAAAGAAGAATGATAGGAAGAATATTGATGCTTGTAAACTTTGATATTTAAGAAAATTCCTCAGAATATTATTGACAGCCAAGAAAACAACAAATGGATCAGCAAACAAATCAACTTAGAGTTCTTACTCAAGGCACAAATTAAGGCTTAGATTTATGCTTGTGGAAACAGCTGTCTGACAGATAGCTGATTAAGTGGGGTCACGAAAGGCACCTTTCCAGATGACCATGAAAAGGTAGCAAACAGATACAGAAAACTCTTTGCTGACAATGGTAACTGAATGACTGCAGTCCAAATCTGATAGCTCTAAATTAAGACTGCCTTTCTAGAACATGTTTGGAAACTATCTAATGAAACTTGGTGAAGTTATCCATCACTGTTTTGAATCACGTTCTTTAGAAGAGAATTAAGGGTTCCAAATGTGACTTAAAATGTATGTTTCACAGAAAGGAGAGGATTAGTAAATAACTTTGATATAAACACTCATACACACATACAACTACAGTGATTTAGAATTTAATTTGTGCAAAAAACCCAGACTGAAAACTCAATATTCTAATGACTTTTAAAACTGTGGATAGTTGAATGCTATAAAAAAATAGTCCCAGAATTTACAGTTTATATCTGGAAAAAAAATTCCAATTGTTTCCTTCTTTAGTTTTACAGGGAGGATGAAAATTAATTTGATCTTCATGACAGACGTGAAATACTAATTCAGATATGCCATTTGAAAGCTGCACTCCAAATATAGTTTAAGAGATTAAATAGCTTGTCTAGTTACAAATGACTGGGTAATAAAAACTTGATTAATGTTCAATTGTTTGCACATTTACACAAATGAAGTCAGAGTTCTCCAGTTTGCACTTTTAGAATTTTGATGCATTAGAATCAAATGCTAATTTAATACTTTATTACTTAAATTAAATAAGGATGGGTCCTGGCTTTATCGTTTGCCCTTTCTCAATAATTCATATACCTTTTCAATATTTCTCCCTATCCCTCCCCACCTATCACTGACTTAAAGCAAGCCAAAGTGATTGGTGCCAAAATAGAAACAAAATTCTTATACAAATCCATAAATTGCATGACCATATGGTACCTAATTGTTTTTTGCTTTGGATTGCAACTTGCAAATTTGCAGCTGCTGTTATAAATCCTTCACTATATGAAAGAATGGTGTACAAGAAGGCTGTTGGTAAAAAAAAAATGCTTCACAAAAAATGATGGCTCCTGAAGAAACAAAAAGCAACAGAAAATGAGCATTCCTTTATTTGTCTCACTACTAATTACCCTTTATTTCACTCTTATCTGAAAGGTTTGCATCTAGTGTCAGGACACGGGATCACTTTATATTAAAGACATTCTCCACAGACTTAAAAGAAAAATTTATCCTGCCAAGACATGGAACAATATAAAAATTCTGAACTGAAAATACATCTGATTTCATCTTGTTTTTCTAGCTGCAATTTATACTCCCAGGAAGGAAATTAAAAATATACGAGTTTAACTAATCACTGGAAAACAAAGTGCTCCTTTCTTAATTGTTCCTTTCTTGCAATTGCAATGAACAAGGCATTGGAAAAGCTCACATCTTTCATTCACACTTGCAGCCAAAATAATGTGTTTTGTTCTAATGTTACCTGTTGGGAAAGTAATTGGGTTTTCCCTTTTTAAAATTTATGATCTCTTGGAAAGAGAGATTTAAATTGTGGAAATTACAATCGTGCTCATGTATGTTTTCCAGCTCCTGTTTTCTTCTCTTATGTTTGAAAGCATGGCATCTATCCAGCAACACCTGTACTTCATTCTTTCCTAGGAACAATCCAATCTGGGCACAAGCCATGACCTGGGAATTCTTCCATGTTCTCCCATGTGTTGCCCCTAAGTGTGAAATCTAAGTAACAAAGAATGCACTGCTGGAAGGGATTCAAATGGGAAAGTCATATCTTTCTACATCTACATTTTTTTCTACATCTATATCTTCCTATATTTTGCATCTTCCTTTCTACATCCTGTCAGCAGAGCAGAAGAGAATGCTGTCTGAATTGTTAAAAATGATTATAGCACAATGCATGAACCAGCCACTCTAATCCAAAATAAATTCAAAAAGTAATTCTTGTGATTTTGAGGTAGCACAGATAAATCCAGTCTCATATTAGCTCAGGTGAGTCATAGCTGTTTCAGTTATTTACATCTCAGAAAATATCACTGCTTCAAGCTCCAAACAAAATCTAAATAAGCTTCTTTATAACTACACTGGTAGATTTTATCACCTTATTTACTTAAGTAACCTTCTCTGTACTTTGAGTATCTTATCCCACATCATCATACAGGCTTTGTAGTAGAAAAAAAAGACAGTATTCTAAAGTTTAAACATATGCTCCGGTAGACATCGTATCTATTCTAATTTTGAACTTTATATAGATTTAGAGATGAGTAGAAATAAACTGGTTGCCAGATCAGTCTATCTGCATGCCTGCCTGCCTGCCTGCCTGTCTGTCCATCCATCTATCTACTAATGTACACAATACGCTGCTCTGAGTTTGATAAAAAAAATAATTCCCTGAAATTTTAAGAAATTGCAAGGAAGAAAAGAAAACCCATTAGTAGCCCCACCCACTCCCACCTTTGGATATTTCAGATAGAACTGTCTGGCATCTCTGGAGCATGTGGAGAAATCTGATGAATGTTATAATTGTTTTGCAGACGGGAAGTGATTGCATTATTAACACTATCCAGAAGTGAGCAGTGATAAACTTTGGCATGGCTACAAACAGAAAAGCGGGCAGAATGACACAGTTCTATAAAATATATTTGCCGCTCAAGAAAACCACATGAACTAACAAAACACCTTGATCAAATAAACTTCACTCTTTGCAGACTAAAAATATGTTTGAGACCACATGTGCGTGCACACAATACATACATACATACATACATACATACATACATACATACATACATACATACATACTATACACACACATTGTGCATATGTATTATATGGCAAAATGATAAAATGAAATAGTTTTCCTGAATAAATCTGTATTTGAAGTTTAATCTGTCTTAATAAATGAGTTGCAGTTACCATCTTGAATTTATCTTCATATAATTTCCTGCCGTTATTATCTCAAGATTTTGACAATTTATTTGAATACAACATAGAAGTAAATCAAAGAGGGTGGCCTTTTAGGTGTTATTTTAGTTTAACCTGAAATGTGATAGGAATACATTATTTTCTGTGTTTCCCATGGTGCAAATTAGTATATAAAATGAATAATTACTGACATCCTGTTTTTTGAAAAAAATTCGAAAAAGTAGTTTAATTTTTTGTATTTTAACGTTTTTTCAAATAAAATAAAAATCTAATAAAAAATGATTGGTTTATGAAATTGTTTGGTTTTACCTCACTGAAATGACCCACCTATTTTCCTCCAATCAAATGGATGCAGAAGCAGATAAAAATAGTATGATTTAATCTATCAATTATTAAATATTAAATTTGGGGGGGGGATTGGTTCTTGAAGGGACTTTAGAATCATAGCTTATCCTGTTAATATATATAGGAACTTAAATTCTCTCTGCCTTAAGATATATTTTCTCCAAATTGGGTCAGCAGAGTCAGAATATTTGATTTGGCATTTTCAATCTTTTTGCTTCTTAAATTTAGCCCATCCAGGGATAATCAACATCAGGAGATGTCATTAAATTTCTCCCATATTCCTCAGTCAGCAAGTTAGCTAGCCATATGCAGCCTTAAGTAAACTCCATGCATTAGCTCAGACAATTTTAGTAAAAATAACCAAACTGGGTAACTGTTACACAATACATATGAAATGTGTTACTGGTGGAATCTGTGCACATTTATTTTGGGGAGAAAAGTTCAATAGGATTCCAACATACAGATCTTTTTTTTTTTTAATTTCCAATTGAAACTTCTTGCTGGTCAACAAAAATGTGTGTGTGGAAAAAAAACTTCTTAATCAATTTCTTAACCTAATTTCTGGAATATCACTCTGAAGTGGGTTTTTTTCTTTTTTTTTACATTTTAGTAAGCATGGACAGGCTTCTGGGCAAATAGAAATGGCTAGGAATAAGAAAGACTTGTATGCATTGAAAGAAAGGATTCTATGCTTCCAAGGAGCTAAATCAGGAATCAGAATGCTATAAAAGAAACAAATAGAGCAATAGAGCAGCACATAGATCAGGGGTATCAAACTCAATTTCATTGAAGGCTGTATCAGGGTTGTGTTTGACCTCGGAGGATCAGGATGAGTGTAGCCAGGGTGGGTGTGGCCAACTCTATGTCACTTGTATCAGGGTCACCTGTGGTAGCCCGAGCACTCTGCCAGCGAAAACAGGCTCCCAAGCTTCCTTTTCAGCTGTAATGGCTTCCTGCAACCCTGGGCCATTGAAAACGAGCTTGGGGGGGCCACCAGCTCCATTTTCATTAGCAGAGGCACCATGGTCAGTCCTTCGCTATTTCTAGGGCCAGATTTAAGCACCCCGAGGGCTGGATCTAGCCCGCAGGCCATGAGTTTGAGACCCCTGACATAGATTAACATTTATAAAACAAATACATTTTACTAAACAATCCTAATAGGCCTGTTCGTTTAAGCCAGTGTAAGTCCATCATGGCTCAAGTGGTTAAGATGCTGGATTTGTCATCTGGAAAGCTGACAGTCTGGGTTCACGACTCAAGCACCATGCAATGGAGTGACTTACCATTTCTTGCCCAGCTCTTACCCACCTAGCAGTTTGAAGGCATGCAAATGTGAGCAGATAAATAAGTACCACTTCAGTGAGAAAGGTGACATGACCGCATAAATGTCTATGGACAACTTGGCTAAGAAACAGAAACGAGCGCCACCCCTTAAAACTACACACAACTGAGCAGGGGAACCTTTTATCTCTACCTTTAAGTTCTAATGAATGCACTGATTCAATGTTGTGAAAGAATATGAATAGAATTTTATTTTATTAACTTATGAAACATTAACATTTAAGAGAAAGTCACAAGTAGATGAGTTTCAGGAGTTTCAAGAAAACTCACACTTGATACAATAAGTCTGAATTAGCTGTCCAGGAAACAAGAAGCAGACATTTCCTTACAAACCTCTTAATCTTACTGAAATAAGTCAAATCATATTAGCTTCCCCAAAAAGTATACACTAAGAATATTGATGTGTACAAAGAGAAACATTGGGAAAAATCAAATTGGATGTATATCAAACTCTTGTTACCCATTGTCAATCTCAGGTAAAACAAGAAACTCATATAGCTGCACATATAAAAGTCTTTTCCCCTCAGCTGTCTAGTTTTGTGGACATTCTGTGGAAACCAATGTCATTTATTTGTTTATTCTTAAATTTATTTGAGGAGCACCAGTGGTAGATATATGTTCCTTGACATATGTCTGGCTGTGACCTTTCTATGTCATACGACTAAAACAAGATGAATACTCATAGGAAAGAAGTCTAGTTAGTATTTGTTTTTTCCAGTCTGAGAAGGAAGTTACCAAAGAATTCTTATTTTGGGATTGTTTTATGGCAAAATTCTCTGGATTCTTTGGTCATTCCAGGTACGCTGCTTCAGAGGAAAATCTTGTATTGCTAAAAAAATTATAGGAGAGAACTCCCTGAACATTTCCAAAAGCATCCCATTTAAAAAGCCATTAACCAGACCAGACATATATCTGCCAAAGCAACAATACAAAGAAAAAAAGGATTTTCATCAATTTGTGCATCCTTCACAAAAGAGGGCACTTATCAGAAAAACTTGAATGAGCTTTTAACACCTGAAAAAGCTTCAAGGCAGCTGAAAGATTCAAATTATTTTTATAAATACTATATACTATATTTAGTGGGATGTTAAGTGTGTCTAAAGTCAGTTTCACTCATTTTAAAGGTCTGTCCTGAATCTGGATGTATGACTAAGTGTGTAATCAAGTACTGCTATCCATTCACTTATTAGTTATTATTTCAACCTATAGTCATTCTGCAGGTAGTTCTCATTTCATGTTGATTTTTTCAGTGACCATTCAAAGTTACGACAATGCTGAATGACAGAGAGTAATAACAGATCCTTGTATTTGTGGCTTTGCAGTAACCCCATGGTCATACGATTGTGATTTGTATGCTTGGCAATCAACTCGCAATTATGATGGTGCAGTATCCATGGTGATATGGTCACCATTTGCAACCTTCGTTCAATAACTCTGGGCAGGGTGCAAATTTAATAAATAATAATAACATGTGATAAGAAAATAAAAAAAGTCTTTCACCATCAGACAGTTTTTAAGTAAAGATAGCATTATCTTTCTTCACAACAACACAAAGGAATGCATACCCATATAGATTCTCTTCACATTTAATGTCTGGTGATTCAGAAAGCTAAAACTAGATCTGAGAAAGAGTTTTGCAATTTCAAAGAACAACACATTTTAGCCTAGTATGAACAGTATAAGGTCTACAGCATGAGGGTGTTTGCTTCCTTTTGTGTTTGTTGCATAAGCTATAAAACACAACCTGTCAGACTAAATGAAGGTCTCCCATTGTCCTGGAGAAACATTCTTTTGCTGCTTTCCGGCTTAAAGAAAGCATGATATAGATTAAAGCATACACTGTAAGAAAAGCTGGATTCATAAAACAAATTGGAGGAGTGCAATGACTACAACATGAAATTAAAGCCTACATTAGATAATATTTTATTTCAAATTACAGTCACCCATTGTGAAACATTTGTCAGTCCTGCAGTCTCGCACACTCTGTGTACCATTACAATAACCTGTGCAATAACTGGACAGAGGTTCATTTGGCTGGGACACTGTAGGGGAATTTACAACTCTATCTAACCCCAGCCTGTCTTCCAATCTTTCCTTGTTCCATCATAATATTTATCTTGATTTGCACATATGCTTTATTTCCTTTGTGAGGTTCCTCGTGTGCCTTTTTAAAAAGGTATTAAATTTAATTGTTTCAGGAAATGCTTTAGGTCTATCTTTCAGAATCAGGATGGTTTCTGCATCAATAAGTCACTACTGGCTCATTAAAAACAAAGGCATTTATAATATGATTGCCTAAAAAATAAGAGGCACTAAGCAGATCAAAGGAAAAAGTAGCAGTCTGTTTAAAAAGGGCTCCTGTGGATGCCTTCTGTCAATTTGTTTTGCGGAAACAATTCTGATCAGAGCATTTTTAGAAAGCATCACGCAGAAGCAAGTGAGTGAGCACATGACAGGGTCTTAAACAAGTTGAATAACTATTGCAGGAATGAAAACCACAAGACCACAGGCCATTTGGAACTGGATATTTAGTGATACCCAAAACACAGAAACCAGAATCCACATTTCTAATATTAATAGTCTCCCACCCTCCACCCCCAAAAAGAGACAGGTATGTTTGATGTATTTACTGTCTACAGCAGGAATAGGGAATGATGGCCCTTTTAAAATCTGTGAACTTCAACTCTTAAAATTCATGAGGCAGCATGGCTGACTCAGGAATTCTGGGAAATGAAGTCCATGGGTCATTAAAGGGGCCATAGTTCCCCATCCTTGGTCTACAGAGAACCTCTATGCACCCAAGAAGTTAAAATGTATATGTCTGTCTATAGCAGTGTTTCTCAACTTTGGCAGCTTGTAGATGTGTGGACTTCAAGTCCCAGAAGTCCTTAGCAGTATTCTGGGAGTTAAAATCTACGAAACTTAATGTTGCTAAATTGAGAAACATTGTTGACTCATAGCAATTGAACTTCTTTTACTTTTTGATATGAAATATTTTGCTGTGCCTAGAGCCTTTTTTGCACTCCTGAAAAAGAAAACTGGTATAGACTTCACTTGTTGTGTTTTGTGCACATTTTTTCTTCATTCTTTCCAGTGGTGGAATTGAAATTATTTTACTACCAATTCTGTGGGTGTGGCTTGGTGGGCATGGCAAGGGAAGGATACTGTAAAATCTCCGGTCAGAGGTGGTATCTGTCAGTTTTCCGAACTACTCAAAATTTCCACTACCAGTTCTCCAGAATACTACCTCTGATTCTCTGTCTCTTCTAGCTTTATCTTACATGAAGAAATTTTTTTGAAAGATTTGAAAGATTGAAAGTTCTGTAAACTTTCAAATGGCCTAATAACAATATTTACAGTGCAGGTGCTATCATTCTGCATTTATTTCACACATTTATTTGGATTATTCTTTCTGTAATAGAAATAGAATCTCCACAATTCAGCTGTATAATATTGAGCTGGACATCTTTGCAAGAGTTTTGATATTTGTTTTTCTATTAAAGGAAAAATCCATTTAGAAATGTTGAAATAAATAAATAACCCTGAAAGACTTGGAGGGCTGCTTATTTTCAAGCTATAGTGCTGTTCTTCATGAGCCTGAAGGTGTAAATAATCTGAAGTTGAGTTTACTCAATTGCTTTATGTTGAAGGTTATTTGAAAGATCAAAAGTGGTTGTGATCTTGATCTATCCCTCACCTTCTTACTTTAATAATACCCTGTACTACATGAAAAAGTCCTGCCACTTGAAGCCTATTTTTGTATAATGGTGTCTGCTAAAAAAAAGGGTAGGATAAAATTATATGAGCAGCATGGCCTGAATGCCATATAGTACTATCATTTTGTTTGATAATGCTCTTCTCAATTTATATGATCTAAACTTGAAAAATCTGTAAGCTATGATCAGCATATACTCTGTTACACTGGTAGAAAAAACCTCTGCTATTTCAAGAACATTTGGTCAAGGTTCCTTTTAGGATAAAATATTTGACAAGGAGATTTCCTTAGTCTAATATTTTCCAAAAGTACATTTTCGTAGTACACTTTCTTTCCTATCCTTGATTCTGGCTAGGATTAATTGAAGCTGTAGTCTTCAATATCTAAAGGGCAAAAGTTGAGGAAAAACTCTTGAAACAGATTAGTAGGAGCTTAAAAGCAACCTTTAAAGTGTTATTTCTTTTTAAAAAAAAAATCCAGTGAGATTCATGCTGTTGGACGCTTTGGAGAATTCTGCTCAGTTTCTCATACCTAGGATTAACTAAAGCAAAATAACATTTTGCTGTAGTGTAGCAATAATAAATGTTTTAGAATAAACCATATTTCATACTGAATAAATTACCCATCCCACAGCAAAATAAGCCATAAATCATTTTGCCGTGATTTAAAGCAAGTAGAAAGTACTTCATGAATTTGGAGTTGTTCAAAATTAGGGCAAGAGATCAGGAAACTGAAAGCTTTGCAGACTGAGAAGTAGCTGTCATCTAGCTTCAGTCAATGAATGTTGCTGTTGACAGGCATCTTACAATCTGTCTGATTTTTAATTTTTTAATTTTTTTAAAGATAACATACAGATCATCACTTCTGATGTTCTCATTTGTCTGGAAAGTTCACATTGGTTGCAGCACTTAGAGAAGCCTCTTTGTGGGTTCAGCATTTACCACACTGAAAATTTTCTTTTCTGTGTGGTCAGAAGAGGAAAGGAACCAATCCTCCAAGATTCCCCCATGTGCTTCCTTTTAAAATGATGCTTCCCCACAGAAGAGATTTTCAGTGTGGGCGAAACCATCTCCATCACACACAAGCAATTCCAAACAACCTTGAACTTTGTTTTTTAAAAGGGTGCCACCGTGAAAGATATTTCACTCCTATTCCAGTGACAGGAACTTACGCCTCATGCAAACTCTGGTTTCAGTGTCTCTTAAGTATTTGTCTTTAGCTAACCACAAAGGCTCATGGAATTCCTGTAGTTTTCCATGTTCCTAGAGCTCAATATGCTTTCAATTATTTTTCTGGCAGTGTGGAAGAAAGGGGTTTTTGATAGTCTGAGGTCCTTATGTCAGGAACATATAAATGTGTCTTTTAGATTGATAGGACTGCCTCATTCTTACTGACAGCTTGTAGTCATTTTAAAATAGAAAGCCAGGCCTTCTTCTGACAGTATGCCACTTATTCTTGTATGCACGCTCAATATTTCTGAGTTCCTTCCTCCACCTTCCATGGAGGGAGTCAATATGAATTAAAATGGGGCTAAATCTTTTTTATTCTTGAGCCATAAGATGTAAGACAAAGGGGATCATATAATAATGAGAAAAGTTGCAAAAGAGTTGAGTGATATTCTTATGAACTCCAATTAACTGAATGATGAGCCTATTGAAACCAATATCAGGAAGAACATTTAAAATATATGTAAGCTGGTAGTCTGATAATTGTGATTATTTCCTTTCAGAAAATAATATACTCTATACGTTGTATAGACGCTTGAATATTCTAGCCTTTGGGTTCCTATTAAATTTCTGATTTGAAATTTTTATGACTAGCGTTTGGTCAGCTTTTAGATCACGCATGCCTCCCAATTTATTTTTAGGTAAATACAACATAAAGACTATGTATTCACCATCCTTTAATGTCAAAACTTTTGATAAACCTGGATTCTGATGGTCCAGAATCAATCAATTCTCCTTCCAGTTGACCAATAAGGGAATTCAAAACTATTATTCCCAACTTCCATAGCTCCCAGTGTTAAAATAAATAAACAAACAAACAAACAAACAAATAAATAAATAATGCATCACTCCATACAATAGAGAAATATTGATTCAGGTTTTCAAATGTACCTGCATAATAGAGATAGGCAAGTCCTGGACTGATCCATCCTTGGTAAAAGTGTAGGAAGTCCAAGGGAATGCCATTGTGATGGGTAGGAGGACTTCCTCTGTGTTTATGTGTAAAAGTCTACACAGAGAGAAAGATTCACACACATAAACACACACAGAGAGGTGTGTGTGTGTGTGTGTGTGTGTGTGGTGTGTGTGTGGTATGTGTCCCACATTATTTTTAAGAATAAGCCTGAGAACAGCATCCATACATTATATTTTTATGTGACAAACTACCACAAACTGCCTACAACCTTAATGTTGTATATTCTGACCCAAATGCTGTAGAACAAGAAGCCTCTGTGTAAAACCTCCCTCAGATATTTATTCAAAAATCACATTAAAAAAGAACCAACAAAGGTATTAAATAAAGCCAATCCTTCTACTTCCTCCCATTTCTCTCAGAATTATTCCTCCCTTTCAGCCTCTTTTATTTTGTGCTGCTATGCAAAAAAGAAAATTTCAGTATCCACATTAGTGAGAAAAGCAGAATCTCTATGCAAACACTGAAAGTAAAGAATATCTTAGAAATAAAAAGCACCTTGATTGGTTTGCAATCTTATGCTCAAGAAGAATCAGAGTAGCTGACGTAAGGGACTTCCGAGGCTTAACACAAAAAAGAAGGAACTGCAAAGTGGATTAAAAAAATAATCTAACTGTTTGGATTATTATGCTTCCAAATACAAGGAAAGAGCTTGAAGAATTGCTTTCAGGTATCGTGTTTACTAAATTGCTTTCCTGTATCATGTTAATGAAATGCACAGTTATTATCACCTACTTGAGGTAACTGGAGATATACTGAGGAGTCTGTAACATTAGAATTATTGATGGAACAGTGAGTGAAACACAGAACATAGATGTGTTCTGATACACAGGTGCATGCAGGCATCCATCCTGCAGACTGATTATACTCCTAATTGCACAATGTGGATGTCTCTGCCTTAAGTATCAAGATTAGAGTAGTTTTTAAGCATAAAAACAAGTCAATGCTACATCTATTTTATGTTTCATTTGAGGAATCTTAGGTCCATTTCCATTTTTAAAAAACCTTCAATAATACCAATTTCCTAACATCTGTTTTGCTCCTCTATAAAGAACAAAAAGGGTATTTGATTCAAACATCTTCTAAGCCAAATATGGGAGCTTTTTAATTATCATTACGTTTTTTGGAGGAGGAGGAAGAGAAGGAGGAGGAGAACAATAAATGATTCCATATCTTGCATATATTTTTTCTTATGCATTCCTAATTCAACTTACTCAGTCAAAGATGTTACTCAGTGATAGTAACATCAAATACAGAATTTGGATCATACGTGCAGAAAGGTAATTGGTCCTAAACCTTTGCAACCTATCTCTAATAAGGTCATCTAGTTACTTCATCACTACAGCCAAACTAGAAATATCCAAGTGATTGAATATTATAATTTTGAGTTTTTTTTAAAGCTTCTTATAATTTTCTATTTTATGACAAACTCAGAGATGTTTTTTGCATTATATATTGTCAAATCCTGTATTACTATGTCAGACAAAATTAATTGAATTTGACCATGCTTTCTTTGTCTGCTTGCAAATCCCCCTCCACAAACAATGCATTGTTTTCACTGTATCCAGACCATTCTCAACAATTTAGACTTAACTACAATTATAAATTTATAATATGACTCAATTTGACACAACACAGAACTGTTGTCAAAGTATGAGATGGCTCAATCTCCGAACACTTTTGAATGTGCTCTGACATTGTGCATGATTGAAAAAAGGCCGCTTTTTTGATCCCACATGATACTTGTGAATATGCTGGGAATTTTCGTTTAAATTCTAGAATTGGTTGGATCAACTGGCTTACCAAAAGGATATATTGAGCTCCGTCTCTTATACATGATCACAGTTTTTCTTTGGAACAATAAAGTGATCAATACAAAGAAGAGAAGGAAACAGCATGGTGAGAGTATCTCTGTATGAAATTTTATTTTGTTTCTATTGTAAAAGATACAAAAGTATTTATTTATTTAATTTATACTCAGTTTCAATCTCGGGATGCTTGACAATATAAGACTTATGAAAAGAAAACAAATAAACAAGGCATTTATGGTAACTTTAATACAAAACAACCTAAAGAATAAAAATATGCAACATAAAATGGCCACCACAATACCCCAGAACAGCAAAAATAAAAAGCAAAAGATGGTGGAATTAGCAAAAATTGCAAGTTTGCAGGGGTGGGCGGCTAGGGGTTCGCCGGGGTTCAGAAAACCCCTAGCTAAGATTCTGTGCAGTTCAGATAATCCCCAAATCCCACTCCTGGCTGGCCCCATCCACCCCACACCTCTCCTCCCAGAGTCCCCACATGGCCCGTTTTAGATGCAGGCAAGTGCAGGGCACGCACGGAGACTCAGGGAGAGCGAAAAACAGATTTCCTGGTGTTTTGTATTTGAAATACTCACCTCCTATTGGTTACTGTTCCGGCGGGAGTTCAAGCCCCTGCCATTGGCTGGCGAGTCGCGGGCAGCCTTTAAAAGAAGGGCTGCCGCGGCTCCTTGGCATTCCGGACTCTGAAATAAAACAGAAAGAGCTGAATCACTTTTGTGTGTGCCTCGTCTCTCCGCCGCCAAAACACTGGTGACGAAGGTGGGATCGAGACAACACTAACTCAAGCGAGTGCATAGCGGCGGAGATCGAGCGGCAAAATGTCCGGGAACAATACACCACCCGAACAATTCAACCCTGCGAAAGAAGAATGGCAGTCTTATGTGGACCGTTTCCTCATGTTCCTGGAGAGCAGCGACCTGAACGGCGTATCAGAACAAAGGAAAAGAGCGGTTTTTCTGACCCATTGCGGTCCGACTGTTTTCCGCATGGCGAAAGCGCTAGCGGCACCAACCGATGTTAAGACTTTAACCTGGCCCGAACTGGAAAAAATCCTGCGGGCACACTACGCACCGATGGTCTCCTGTCTGATTAAGCGCCACGAATTCTATCTGAGGAACCAAAAAGAAGATGAAAGTATCGCCGATTTCGTGGCAGCCTTAAGGGACATCGGCGGTGAGTGCGAGTTCCTGAATTTCGACGAAGCCCTGAGGGACCGCATAGTTTTAGGGCTAAAAGATCCCATATTGCAGAGCCGCCTGTTAAACCGGCCCAAAATAACAGTGAAAGAAGCCATGGAAGAAGCCACAGCAACCGAAGCTACCCAAAAATTGGCTGCAAAAATGAAGAAAATTAACAGATCTGCGGGCTACAATACCAGAGAATCACCCAGACCAGAGGGGGAGAGAGAAAAGACTACCACACATCACGAAGACGTTGAAACAGAGACCAGTAGCGAAGAGGACGATGTGTGCCACCTGAAGGCAGGAAGGGACAAAAAAGAGCGGGCAAACAGAAGGTTCGAATTTGAATGCAACCGTTGCGGAGGAAACCACCCCCGGTCAGAATGCCATTTTATTGACGCCATCTGCCGGAAATGTGAGAAGAAAGGGCATATCGCAAGAGTATGCAGATCCAGATCAAACCATAGCCCGAGGCGGAAAGGAAGCCCACCTCCAAAGGAAAGAGAAAGAGAGAGAGAGAAAGAGAGAAAGCCGAGCAGCCGTTGGAGCCTGGAAGGAAGGCAAAGGCGGAACAGAGAGTCAAATTATAGAAAGGAGGAAACACACCAAACGGTCATAATCGGCCACTCCAATACAAGAAATGTGAGGAAGGTCCACATTCAAGTAAGAATTGAGGAACAAGACTGTGTAATGGAGGTGGACTCGGGATCTTTCCTCTCTATGGTCTCATGGGCCACTATAAAAAAATTGATTCCAGATATTCAACGAAGCGAACTGGAAACTCAAAATTTAACACTCAAAGACTATCAAGGTAACAGAATACCTGTAGTTGGCGTCGGACACTTCCAAGTCACCTTCAAAAACCACACTGAAATTCTGCCACTGACCATAGTTGACCGGAACAGACCCAGCCTTCTGGGACTTGAATGATTTGAGCCGTTTGGAATCGGAATGACCGGCGTTAATCACATCTCAGACACAGACTGGGAGGAGGACCTCGTCAAGGAATTCCAGGACCTGTTCAGCGGCGGTTTAGGCAAGTACCGGGGTAACCCTATTTCTTTTAACCTAGACCCTAAGGTGGCCCCAATTCGACTAAAAGCAAGGCGTGTGCCTTTCGCCTTAAAACCAAAGATTGATGAACAATTAGATAAATTAATTAAGCAAGGGGTTCTCGAGCCAATTGACCACGCCAAATGGGAGACCCCTATAGTCACCCCTATTAAAGCGGATGGGTCAATCCGTATCTGCGGGGACTACAAGGCGACCCTAAACCATGCGCTACAGCAAAGTGCATACCCCGTTCCAGTCGTTCAGCATTTACTGCACTCCATAAAAGGCGGAAAAATCTTCGCTTGATTTGGCCCAGGCATACCAACAACTGCCAGTAGACTCGCAAACAGCTGAAGCCCAAACAATTGTCACGCACCGGGGAGCTTTTAAATGTAACCGGCTCCAATTTGGCGTTAGCGTGGCACCAGGCATATTTCAATGCTTAATGGAACGTCTCCTCCATGGAATACCGGGAGTCATTCCATATTTTGATGATGTCCTGATCACGGCTAAAAACAAGGTGCAACTGCGAGACCGCCTAAGACAAGTCCTCACCAAATTCACTGAAGCCGGCCTCAAAGTTAAAAGAGAGAAATGCATATTGATCACAGATAGAATCGAATTCCTGGGATATCTAATTGATGGCGACGGCATTCACCCTACGGAAGGAAAAGTCCATGCAATCAAAGACGCCCCCACCCCGACTAACAAGGGAGAACTGCAAGCCTTCTTAGGGTTAATAAACTTTTGTCATGTTTTTCTACCGCAGAAAGCCACGGTTGCGGAACCTTTACATAGGCTCCTGGACAAAGACAATGCTTGGAAGTGGGGCAGTCAGGAAGAAACAGCTTTTAAAAAAATAAAGGACCTCATTACATCAACAAAGGTATTGATACAATATAACGAGACTTTACCATTAACATTGACTTGCGATGCGTCACCTTTTGGGGTCGGAGCAGTTCTGAGCCATCTCCTACCAGATGGCAGGAGGCTCCCATTGCCTTCTATTCTAAAACATTGTCCAAAAGCCAACGGAACTATAGTCAGCTGGACAAAAAAGTATTGGCTATCATATCCGGTATTAAACGTTTCCACGAGTACCTCTATGGTTGCCTATTCTCTGTTATAACTGACCATAAACCGCTATTAGGAATCCTAGCCGGGGACAAAGCCACCCCTAACATATTGTCACCCAGAATGACTAGATGGTCGGAATTTCTAGCTGCTTATACCTATAACGTATCTTACCGACCCGGCCAGTCTATCACGCACGCCGACGCCTTAAGCCGTTGCCCGTTGCCGGACATTGACCCCGACCCGTGCCCCACCGTATCCACACTGCAAATCGAAGCTTTGCCAAACCTACCAATGACAGTGGCAGACATCGCCCGCGAAACTTCCAAAGACCACCTACTGCACAGAGTGGCTTCCTGGATTTCAAAGAGGTGGCCGGACTCTGACTTACAAGACTTTTTGAAACCCTTTAAACAGAGACAAACGGAACTTTCCTTACTAAAGTGTTGCATACTTTGGGGGACCGGGTGGTTATTCCACCAAGTCTGAGGGATCCGATTTTGGGATTACTGCATGAGGGACACCCCGGAGTGGTAAAAATGAAGAGTTTAGCCAGGAGTTATGTCTGGTGGCCGGGACTAGACAGGGATATTGTAAATTGGGTTGCGGGTTGCAAGCCGTGCCAAGAATCCCGACCCTCACCCCCGCATGCACCAATCGCTGAATGGGAACTGCCCAGGGGCCCCTGGTCGAGAGTTCACATAGACTTCGCGGGTCCCATGAGGGGGTATATGTTCCTAATCCTGGTAGATGCTTACTCAAACTGGCTAGAGGTCAGCCTCATGCAGTCTACCTCTTCAGAAGCTGTCATTCGACAGCTCCGAAAATGGTTTGCCACGCACGGCCTACCAGATGTACTAGTCTCGGACAACGGCCCCCAGTTCACGGCCACAGCATTTGAGGGCTACTTAGCCAGCCTGGGCATGCAGCACGCCCTAACCGCGCCGGCCCACCCGGCAGCAAACGGACGAGCCGAACGCATGGTTCGGTTTACCAAAGAAACACTCAACAAGTTAGGCCAGGGCCCTATGCAAGAACGCATCGATAAACTATTATAGATACAGCATACCACACCCAGCACAACCACAAACAAAACTCCGGCCGAATTACTCATGGGGAGGAAACTACGCTCCCCTTTGGACCGGTTACACCCTACCTACTCCACCGACAAACCTCTAGATTCATCTAGCAGACTCCACACTTTTAAAGTAGGAGACTTAGTCTACGCAAAAAACTTAGTGGGACACCCCTTATGGGTGCCAGCCACCATCACCCAACTCACAGGCCCACAGTCGTACCGCCTTACCACCTCTGACAACAGAGACTGGAAGCGGCACATTGACCAACTACGATCCCACACCTTTACCAGGCCACACGAAAACCCTGGGGGGGAAGGGGATCAACCAAGCACCCAAGAAACAGCATACCCACAAACAAATGATGACAACCTGACCTTCTTACACACACCCTCAACGCTAGCTCCGGTCGAAGTTTGCAGCTACACACCTGAGCCTGAGGAACTCCCCGATGACGAGACTCCAACCGAGGGCGATGACCATCCAATCTGGGAAGGGAGCAGCCTAGCCAGCTCTACTAATCGAGCTAAGCCCGTCAGGAGCGGCCCGGCCGGCTCGACCTTCCAGAAGATTCCCCGGCCAGGGACGGAAGGACCCACAGGTCCGTCCGCACCGACCGACAACGATGAAGTGAGTGAGTTGCGCAGGTCCAGTCGGACCCACAGGAGCCCCGCCTATCTACGTGACTACGTAACATAGGCGGAGCTCCTGATTGGTCGGACTGAACCAAGAGGGGAGGGGTGTTTTGTATTTGAAATACTCACCTCCTATTGGTTACTGTTCCGGCGGGAGTTCAAGCCCCTGCCATTGGCTGGCGAGTCGCGGGCAGCCTTTAAAAGAAGGGCTGCCGTGGCTCCTTGGCATTCCGGACTCTGAAATAAAACAGAAAGAGCTGAATCACTTTTGTGTGTGCCTCGTCTCTCCGCCGCCAAAACACCTGGATATTCAGAAAGGTCAGAAATATTCTTGTTTCTGGCTTCCAGAGAGCCTCCAGAGCCCAGGAAGGGCAAAAATGCCCCCCCCACACACCATGGTGCAGGTGGCCAACTGGGCCACGCCCACCATGGCCACTCCCATCCAGCAACCGGGCAGAGAACCCTTTGCTAAAATTTTTGAAGCCCATCCCTGTCCAGATGCCAAGCCAAAAAGGGCTTTATAGATAAAAACCAGCCCTTGTACCCAGAATTGCAATAGAGGGACTGGCCCAAAGTCCCCTCTCCTCCCAGGTGGCTTTCATTCCTGGGCAAGCATAATAGTGGAATGTAAATTGCAACCCACAACTCTTTCATTCCAATAGCTGCAAAATATCCAAATAGGTTTTGTAGTGTTGAGGGAATTTAAAGAACAGGGGCAGATTGTTACTGTTTCTCAACTAATTTTGAAAAAGATTGAGCACAAGCCCTTGAAACGAATGAGGCATCAATAGAACATTGCTTCTGATAAAAAATTGTGCTTCTTCCAAGCAATATATTATGTTTCCATTTGCTACTCAATCATTCCAACCTATCAGTTAATTCAGATGTTTTCTTAAAGGAATATTCACTGGCATTTCAAAGTTGAAAGACTGTTTAATCATTCACGTACCAATTTGGAAGCTGGCTCACCTATATCCAATGTACCTAATGGAGTGGTTGAAATCACTGAAATTATAAATGTGCCTCTGAGAGAAACCTGAGCCAAGCAAAGGATATGATGCTAGTAGGATAAGGAATAAAAACCATTCTTGGTTTCAAATATGTCTTGGGTAAAAAAAATCATGCCACACTAGCCTTCCACATTTTTTGGAGAGTATTAATATAGATGTGGAAGGAGGTTTATTTATGACAGATTTGTTAAAAAATGTAGACAGATTTAGGAGATATCAAATCTGCCTTCAAACTAAACAATGGGGATAACAGGCAAAGAGGCAAGACTAATTAAAGAGCAGAAAACAGATCCCTAGAATAAATAAATGGGACTTGCACTGGAGAATTTTACAAACTGGAATTAAGGAGAAACTTCCTAACAGTGAGGACAATTAACCGGAGGAACAGCTTGCCTTCAGAAGTTGTAGGTGCTTCATCACTGGAGGTTTTTAAGAAGAGATGGGCAATCACTTGTCTGAAATGGTATAGAATCACCTGCTTCAGCAGGGGGCTGGACTAGAAGACCTCCCAGGTCCCTTCCATCCAGCTCTATTCTGATTCTGATTCTATCATCCATTCCACAGAACTGTCTTGAGATATGAGTTTGAGATAAAAGTTACATGTGTGAATTAAAACAATAAGCAACAGAAAAGAGCTTTAAAAGAATATTTTTAAGAGTTGTTCAACATGAACATACCTAACTGATGCCCAGTGGGGTAAACACTTCAACACTACATATGTGTTGATGGGGACTCTCCGGTTGATGCATATTTTATTGATCAGGAAAAAAGACAATTAGGGTGGGACTGAAGAAGACATTTAATCTATTTTTTAAAAATCAAGATGCAAAGTTCATTCAACTGGTTTGTTTGCCTCTGAACATCCTTTTTTGTTTTTTCACAGGCTGTGCGATGCAAGCTTTCCAACCATCTGTCTCAGGGGTGTCAAGATTGATTTCATTGAGGCCACATCAGGATTGTGTTTGACCTCAGGAGGCTGGAGTGACGGTGGGGGTGGCCAGAGTGGGGGTGGCCAACTTGACATCATTTGTGTTGGGGTGCCTGTGGTGGCCTGAGCACTCTGCCAGAGAAAATGGGCTCCTGGGCTCCATTTTCAGCTGCGACGGTCTCCTGCAACCATTTGCCAGCGAAAACAGAGCTCGGAAGGGACTACAAGTCAGTCCTTTATTGTTGCAGACTGGACCTGGCCCACGGGCCTTGAGTTTGACACCCCTGATCTATCTGTTTGACCCAATTTAACTGTATGACTATGTGACCTTTGCTTTCCTCCTTTTCCTGTCATCTTTAAGTTGCACAATAGGCACATTTCTAATGTGTTTCTATGTAGTTGCGGGATCCACTTCCACCCTGCTACATAAGAAGGAGATATGAACAATATGGAGCAATCTATCCCATATTACATTGATGATTATAGCAGTCTGTTCATATGTTGTGAGTTTAATACATAAATCTTCATTGTATCATCTAATGGTTAGTTGGTATTCATGGATGCACTTTGCTAGTATTCTGTCTGTCTAAGTAGCGGCTGTCATAGTGTTTTCACTGAAGAAAACAATACCCCTAATCAAGGAATTACCAAGGAGGAAACCATACCCTATAAATGTGACAAAATAATCTGCCATATACAAACAAGGAGAAAACTCACATTCACTTGTACTGATGATGATATCTAGTTAGGTAATGAAATATCTGCAAGCAAACAACCAAGTACAAAGAGCACCAAAGACTCCACAGTTTAACCCTGAGTTACTTATACATTCTTCTAAGAATCTAGTAAGCCTTAACAGCTGTTAAGAGTGTGTGGCTATTTGTTAGTCTGGAAGTTAAAAGTTGGAGAAGACATTTCATCGCTGAGTGAAGTGCCATGCTTCACTGGTTACCACTGATTCTTTTTTGTATGATGGACTGAAATTAATTACATGGCCTATACAGGGAATTAAACTAGAAAAATAATTTAAAAGGCATGTTTTGGAACACAGTGAAGAACTATGTGCCCAAAAATGACAGACAAAGAAAGAAACAATGCTTGGGTGGGGAGCTGTGTTGTACAGAACTTCAGAATCCTGGAAGATTAACAAAAAAAATTAAAGATGTGAGACATCAAGCCAAAATGAACCTTTAAAAAGAGAATTCTCCAATGTGGATATGCAGTGTTGCACATTTAAAGATAAAAGGTGCTTCAGGACACAAGAGGTGCTCATAGAGCAGCTGTAAGTAATTCTTTGAAGCAGAACTTTCTTTTCTAAGGAAACTAAAATTGTGTTATATTTCTGTTTCTGACAGGAACAGTATTTTATGAAAGGGAATAGCTCACCAATTGAAGCTAGTAGAAGAACAAAAATATAGAATGGGAGTAATAGGCACTCAAACCCTATTGCTTTGTTCTCAGATGAAAATGACACTGAAAAAGGAAGGATGGGAAAAGTTAACTTGCTAGTTTCATCTGTTTTGGATAAAATTAACATGTCCATTTTCCCCATTATTTCTTTCTCAATGTACCTCTCCTCTGAGAACACCTATTGGGCATCTTACTTAGACAAGAAATAATTAAAATTAATTAAATAACAAAATAACAGCATTGGAAGGGACCTTGGGGGTCTTCTAATCCAATCTCCTGCTCAAGCAGGACACGCTATACCATCCAGACAAATGGTTGTCCAATCTCTTCTTAAAAACATCCAGTATTGGAGCACCCACAACTTCTGGAGGCAAGTTGTTCCACTGTAATTGTACTATCAGGACATTTACCCTTAGTTCTAGGTTGGTTCTCTCCTTGATTAGTTTCTCTCCACTGTTTCTTGTCCTTAAAGTTCTTTCATACGTATTTAGGCATTACTCAGTTCCGCATGCCAACTTGCAGAAATGAATAATACCTATACAATAGGTTAGCTACATAGATACTATATTATACCAAACAACATTGTTTAGCTATCCTCCAGGGGAGGGGGAAGGAGTCTGCCTATCGAGATGAGATGGACTGGTTGCTTTCATGATGTGGAGTCAATAACTTGGTCCTTAACATCAATAAGACCAAGGAGCTTATAGTGGACTATAGAAGGAATAGATCAGGCATCCAGCCCTTGCTTATCAATGGAGACAAATAGAGCAAGTGGCCAGTTTTAAGTTTCTGGGTATAATGATAAAAGAGGACCTGACCTGGGGTGCCCACATTGCAGCTCTGGTCAAAAGAGCCCAGGAGAGATTATACTACCTGAGACTTCTCAAGAAATAACAACTGAATGAAAAACTGCTGACCTTCTACTGCTGCAACATAGAGAGTATTTTAACTTACTGCACCTGGTGTATGGTTTGCCAGTTGCACAGTGGGAGGTAGGACAGCATTCCAGAGGGTTAACATCATTGCCCAGAGGATCATTGGTTGCCTCTCACCTCTTTGGAAGAGCTTTATAGCTCCCACTGCCTTAAGAAAGTTCAAAACATTCTCAAAGATCCATCTCATCCTGGACACCCTTTTTTTGAACTATTACCATCTGCCTGATGGTACAGGATAATAAAAACAAGGACAAATAGGCTGAAAAACAGCTTCTATCCCAGGCTAGTAACTGTATTAAATTGTACTGTATAGTGCAATATTAATGCAATATCGAGTTTTCAATTCAATTGTATAGTATGTGAAGGATGTGTGTTTGTGTTTTATTTTTATAGTTATAATGTACACTGAAGATGGCATTTAATTTCATTGTATGAGATGCAATGACAATAAAGTAAACTTAACACTAAATACTAAATACTATATTTATGGAGATTCTCAGTCATCCAGGTCATGGTTGTTCCAAAGGTGTTTTTTCAAGAGGCAACTGGATTTTCTGGTTTTCTTTGAAGATGTTTCACTTCTCATCTAAGAAGCTTCTTGAGCTGTAGAAGCTTCTTGGATGAGAAGCAAAATGTCTTCAAAGATAAACCAGAAAGTCCAGTTGCCTCTTGAAAAAACACCTTTGGGATTGTTTAGCTATATTGTTCAACAGTATCTGCTCTGACTCTTAAGCTTCTTATAGATTCCTGTTAGATGATTAGCTTGTTTCTGGGTTCAGAAATCCATTGCTACTGCTTGAAATCTAGACATCATCCAAATAATCAGGCTATAGAAGACTGTTATTGAAGAAAGGAAAATGAAGTAAAAATGAATCCACATTGATTCAGTGATTTTTATTTTTCTTCTTTTTTTTAAGGGAATGAAAAGTTCTACTTATTCTTAAAACAGTAGTAGCAAAAGGCCTTTCATAATGAAACTATTCGAAATGACAACAGCAGAAAGCAACTCCCCAGCCTATGTATAAACATAATAGTTTAGTTTGGAGTTGGGAGGTTTTTGTTCCTCCAACCCTGATATTTTCAAACAGCATGCCCCCTGCCAAGATGTTACATTTTTTCCTCTTTTTAAAATAAGCAGTGTGGGCAACGGCATGATGAACAAATTTCATTTCTTCTGAGCAGTTTTTTCCATCTTTAATAGCGCTTCCAGCAGGCCAGATGGCACCAGCACAATTGCTAGTAAGTCAATACATCTGGCCACATTCCTGAAATGACAAATCTGATGGATAGAACTCCCGCTCCTATACAAAGCCTCTTTTCAGCATGCTCTCCCTGGTACATGCCTGCTCAAAGCAAAACCTAATGTATGAAAAACAAAATAAAAACTGGATTATTTCACCAGCCACTGCTAGCATTTAATTTATTCTTGTTGTTATTATTATTATTATTACAGTTCTGTATTGCAGTACAGATTAGTCAATGCTAAATGCAAAAAAAAATCTCCAAATGACTCCAAACTGGCCTTTAAGGATTGCTTTCATTCACTAAAAGGAAATCATCTGTGAAAATAGGAGCAGTGAGAAATTCATTTTACCTTTCAGCCTTGATGATTTTCACCACACAAATTATGAATTAGACTTCATACAGACATATGGGGACCAAGCTTTCAGGCAGTAACAGGGGTTTATGCTGGTAAGGATTAGATGAGTGCCTGCAGAGAAATAAGGAACCTATTGATTAATAAGCATCATTTGCATTTTTTAGGGCATATGATTTGTATTAATAAAAAGGTTGACACTAACAGTTACTGATCTGGATTTTGAGAATTGCTTTCATCCATAAGGATCTTTCTAAACTTTAAGACTTTCTTTTTGACCATTTGCTACAGAAAATATATTGTGGGCAGGCCCTATTCATAATTAGCGTGTTCATAAAGGAGACACGTGACATCATAAGGCAAGTTTCCCCCCCTTTGTAAGTGAGTATAATATGTATAATTTGTATTATTACAAGGCACATCCCAATAGCTTGTAATACATTCCTCTGGCTGGGTTCTCTTTTTAGAGGGTCTACAAAGTGACCATGAATATCTCATGTTTATGTAGTTTATGTTAAGAGAAAGTTATTCAATGTTGTATTGATGTTACCATTGACCTTGTTTTGCATTATTATTGCTGCATTATATAAACTTTATAATAAGATTGTATTGTTTAAATAAATATTTATCTGTTGCAAGTTACTTTGAATGATGTAGAAAAGTCGTATCTGCATAAACACACACACAGCTTGATAACATCCTTATGTTCTTCCCATTTATAAGAAATGCTTCACATTGTACTCCTTGTGATCTCAAGGCAGCATTTGGTATGGGGTGAATTCCTTTACAAATATGTAAAGGAATATGTAAAGGAAATACATAACGAAGTTTATTATACAGAAGCAAGCATTTTATAGAGATTTCTCCGTTTAGTATAATGTCAATTTAGGGCTTTAAATTTTTCCCTTTAAAAAATATGAATTGTCATTGTCATCAGAACAGTCCTAAAAACATGCCAGGAAAGTCTACTGAAACTCAAGTACCAGTTCAAGCTCTTACAGAGCAAAATAATAGAATTTCCACAAACATACTTCAAAGCTAAACTGCAGCAGTCATCCTTCCAAACAAAGCATTTTTTCCACCATGTTTATTACCTAACAATGCCTTTGGGGCTTATATTTCGTTTTGCAGCATGCCAGTTTCCTCTTTCCTAATTTCCCATTTATTTACTTTTTTTATTAGATTTCTTTTTTAAATCAGCTTGGATAAAAAGCATGGCTGATAACAAGGAAAGTATCCAGAAATTTGTTGATAGCCATGGGCTCCAGGTTGCCTGTCTCCAATCCAGTCCAGGAGTACATTGACCAATTCTATTTAAACTATTGAACAATAGTTTCAAATTTGTAACAATAGTTTGTAACAATAGTTACAAAGGCTGGCCATTTTTAAATAAAATGCAGCAATTGGAACTCACAAATTAACACACAAATACATGATCCACCTATAATTTTTCTGTTGGTGCCAGACAATATCCTTTTTAAAAATTTAGTAAAAAAAAAATTAGTGTTAATTTACTAACACAAGCTTTGTTACATGTAGTAGAACTGCATATTAACAACAAATGAAATACATAATGTGCACACACAATGTGTTTACATATATATACATATATACTGACAAGTACTTGAATGGATAATTATAAAATTTCAAGCAGAGAAAAGTGTGCTCTTAAATTTATCCCCCAAATGATTTTATTCCAGAATATTTCTCTCTATTGAATTATTGACAAACTGAGACACAAAATTTGCCAATTTAATATTAATCAAACGAATTGTATTGTAGATCACTTAGAGTCATCTCGAACAGTGAGCTGGGCAGCATATAAATTTAATAAATATTCAACTCAATAAATAATTGAATTATTTAATAATAAAAATGCAAACTAATATCCTATATGTGCCTTAAAGGAAAAAACATTTCTGAAAAAATATAGACATATAGATAGAGATAGATAGATAGAGATAGAAATGGATATAGATATAGACAATATTAAGAACCACCAGCTCTTGAATTCTTTAGTAATGTGATTATCAAATAAGCTATCAAGAAGATAAATAATAACAATACAAATTGATCCAATTTTACCCTTCTCAGTTTCTTACTATCTTACCAGGTAGTATTAAATCTTTGACTTGTACTTCACAACCTTTTAATGAATGATATTTAATTTTGAAATATGACATTCTGGGGCACTTAATATGGACTATCCTGACAATTTTTCTGCTTATCTCTAGCTGTCATTCCATTCACTTCCTTACTCTGGGCAACCAAGGGAATACTGTAGTATGAGAAAAAACAAAGGGTTAATGTTAATCCATGAGAAGAGAATGGTGTTTAAAAGCAATAGTGACTATTACAATGGCTGTCTCCATTCATTGAGTATTCCTTTAGTTAGGAGTTCAACAATATAACATATTGATTCCAGAAAAACAATGCAGGAAATTATCTAAGTACTTTCAGAAATTCACATAGTTCCTAGGTTGGATCATTTTGATCTGTCCCACATCTTGACAGACATCAACCTAAGAGCGATCAAATGTGTCTGTAATAAGAAAGCCACATAGGGTTTTTCCACTTTCAACTAATCAATTCTTTGCCTCTAGAACCCAAAGACTAGCAAGTGGTTTCTTGCATTTCTGAGGTCAAAAACTAGCTGAGACAGGTCTGTGGAGGACACAAAATCATGAGCTTCTCATACTAGTGCAACCTCAGAAGCTTTTAAGTGTTGGAATTGTAACAAGGCAGTTGGATGCTTACAACTGATGACCTTAGGTATAATTTTCTATTGTCATAATAATGAGTGGAGTGAGAGTAAGAACATTAGAGATTAACAATTGTTTGGGCAGTTGGGAACAAATTAATCACCAGTATTTGTATTCTCCCATTGGTCCCTTGCAAAGATTTATGGTGATCTTTTCGTGTTCTCAGTGTTTCGAGAATGGAAGAAATAAAAGTGCTTTCAAGTTGTTCTCCAACTGATTTGGAGGAATCAGGGAGTAGAAAGAATGATGATGTGGGAATATTTCTGGACAGTTTTTCCATGATTTCAAAGAAGATAAATAATATATTTAAAATAGTAGCAAAAAAATCAATAATGAATAGCGAGCTCAGAGAATTGATCCAGTTCTAAATTTGTATTCTCTGAGGACCAAGAGACAGTTTGTTCTAGTGGTTAAGGCACCAGACTAGAAAGCTAGAGACGGAATTCTAGTTCCACCTTAGCCATGAAAGCCAGCTGAGTGACCTTGGACCAGTGAACTCACCTCACCTGGTTGTTGTAAGAAAAAGAAGAGGAAGGTATATTGTATATTTTCACCACCTTAAGTTATTTGTAAAAATAATAAACATGAGATACAAATAAATAAATAAATAAAAAAGGTGAAGGTGAAGTCAATAAATGTAAGATCAGCAAGTCCTTGATGTAAATTCAGGGGTGGGTTCATAGCAGTGTTTCTCAACTTTTGTAGCTTGAAGATGTTTTGACTTCAACTGCTAGAATTCCTCAGATGGCCTGAGAAATATTGGTCTGTACTATAGAGCAAAGGTTCAAACTGGGCAAGTTTAAGACTTGTGGACTTCAACTTCCAGAATTCCTGAGTAATATGACTGGAGGAGGAATTCTGGGAGTTGAAATCCACATGTCTTAAAACTGTCAAGATTGAAGACCCCTGCTATAGAATGAAGACTGGTGCTTTCAAACGTTGGCCTTAGAAACCATCAGTTTTTCTATCTTTTCTATCTTAGCCAGCTTTCTTAGTAATTACTGTGCTCCCATTCATCTTCCAGAGAGATTGTTGCCTTTCACCTTATGTTATCCAAATACAGATTGGTATTGGTAATTGGTAAAATTTATAATTCCTTTTTTTAAAAAAAAAATGTGTTGGAGATGTAATAAACAGGATGTACCATTGTTTCATGTTCAATAGCAATTGTTGCAAACTCCAGCAATTTTGGAAAAATTATATACATTGGAATGAAAGAAACTCTAAAAATTGAATTTTTTTCCATTTGCCATCTTTCCATTAATTATAATCAGATCTCATATTTCTACAAAATAATCAACTTAATGTATTTTGTATATTTTAAAAACCTGCATTAACACTTAACACTTGGATAATCTGTTAAACAAAGATAAATTACTTATTAATTAGATAGAAATTACTGACTTTTTCCACTTTGTACCTCATACTATTGTGCTGATTGCTGCCATTGATATTTGTACATTCATTTGATTTTAACAATGCTCTACAGTTCTAAAATGATTTACAATATTTAATTATGTAAATCAATACTGAAGTTTTATATACTTTATTCCAATTTATCCACCTATATGATCGTTGGCTCCCTGCTATGTGACATCGGCCCTGCCTGAGCTCCTTGAGGTCATAGCCGGCTTGGCGGTTGAGACCCCCAGGCTTATGGTCATGGGGGATTTCAACCTGCCTTCTGCCGGCGGGGCCTCGGGGATTGATCAGGAGTTCATGGCTTCCATGACAGCCATGGGCCTGACCCAATTAATTCGGGACCCTACTCACTTGGGGGGTCACATCCTGGATTTGGTTTTTGTCTCTGATCAGTGGCAGAATGATCTTGGTATAGGGGATGTGGTTGTGGAACCCCTGTCATAGACTGATCATGCGCTCCTTAGACTCGACTTCCATCCCATACCCCCCTGTCGCAGGGAGGCGGGGCCGATAAAATGGTACCGCCCCAGGCGCCTGATGGACCCAGATAGGTTCCTGATGGAGCTTGGGCCGTTTCCCGAGACTCACACACATGACTCGGTCAAGGGCTTAGTGGCTACCTGGGATAGGGAGGCTGCTGGGGCCTTTGACCGGGTCGTGCTCTTGCGGCCTCTGACCAGTGCCGATCCCAAGTGGCTCCTTGGTTTTCCGAGGAGCTGAGGGAGATGAAGCGCCGGGAAAGACGCCTAGAGAGTAGTTGGAGGGCCAGCTGCTCTGGATCTGACTGAACACTATTACGATCCTATATTAAGGCATATTTAGTGGTGATAAGGACGGCGAGGCAGTCTTACCTCTCCGCCCTTATTGCGTCCACAGAAAATCGCCCGACCGCCCTATTTAGGGTGACCCGCTCCCTTTTGGAGGTGGGGGCGCGGGAGGATCCCTTGCAGGGACGGGCCGAGGATTCTAGGTTTCTGCAGGAAAAAATCACTCAGATCCGGGATGAGTTGGACTCTGACTGAGCATCTCCGGGCGGGGGGGGCAGAGGTGGATTTCGGGGAGGTCATTTGGGATGAGTTCGATCCTGTTACTCTGGAGGACGTGGACAGGATACTGGGAGGGCTTAATGCCACCACTTGTTTATTGGACCTGTGCCCCTCCTGGCTGGTCCTGGCCACTCGGGAGGTGACACGAGGCTGGTTCCAAGGGATTATTAATGCTTCCTTGAGAGAGGGGCTTTTACCCACCGCCTTGAAAGAGGTGGTGGTGCAGCCCCTCCTCAAGAAACCCTCCCTGGATCCAGCATTATTGTCGAATTATTGTCCAGTCTCCAACCTTCGCTTTGTGGCGAAGGTTGTTGAGAGTGTGGTGGCACGTCAGCTCCCTCAGTACCTGGATGAAGCGGTATATCTAGAACCCCTCCAATCGGGTTTCAGGCCCGGGCACAGCACGGAGACGGTGTTGGTCGCGGTGGTGGATGATCTCTGGAAGGCCCGAGACAGGGGTTGTTCCTCTGTCTTGGTCCTGTTAGATCTCTCAGCGGCTTTTGATACTGTCGACCACAGAATCCTATTGCGGAGGTTGGGGGGGTTGGGAGGGGGAGGCACAGTTTTACAGTGGTTCTCCTCCTTCCTCTCTGACCACTCACAATTTGTGTTGACAGCGGGGCAGAGGTCGACCCCGAGGCCCCTATTATGTGGGGTGCCACAGGGGTCTGTGCTCTCGCCCCTGCTGTACAACATTTATGTGAAGCCGCTGGGTGAGATCATCTGTGGCTTCGGGGTGGAGTTCCATCAGTACGCTAATGACACTCAGCTGTACATCTCTACCCCAGGCCATCCTAACGAAGCCCTCGAAGTGATGACCCAGTGCCTGGAGGCCGTGCGGAGTTGGATGGGTCTTAACAGGCTTCGTCTCAACCTGACCAAAACCGAGTGGCTGTGGTTTCCTGAGCCCAGATACAGCCAGCTTACTCCGTCGCTGGCCGTGGGGGGAGAAATTTTGGCCCCCATGGAAAGGGCTCACAATCTGGGTGTACTCCTGGACATACGGCTGTCTTTAGAAGATCACATTACGGCCGTCGCCAGGGGGGCCTTTTGTCAGATTCGTCTGTTTTACCAGTTGCGGCCCTTTCTGGATCTGGACGCACTTCGCACAATTACTTCTGCCCTCGTCATCTCCCTCTTGGACTATTGCAATGCTCTCTACATTGGGCTCCCCTTGAAGAGTGTCTGGAGGCTGCAGTTGGTCCAGAATGCGGCCACACGGGTGATCTTGGGAGCCCCTCGGAGCTCCCATGTAACACCGCTCCTGCCCCACCGCTCCAGTGCATGCTGCACTGGCTTCCTGTGGCCTTCCGGATCCGATTCAAGGTGGTATTGATCATTTTTAAAGCGCTCCATGGCTCAGGACCTGGGTACTTACGGGACCGCCTGCTGCCATCAACAGCCTCTCGCTGCCTAGTGCGCTCCCACAGGGTTGGCCTGCTCGGGGTTCCGCCGCCTGGTCGTTGCCGGTTGGCGGCCCCGAGGGTGCGGGCTTTCTCTGTGGGGGATCCCTCCCTTTGGAACGATTTGCCCCCAGAGATACGGGCCATTACCAACATTCAGACCTTCCGGCATGCAGTAAAGACCCTGTTTTTTCAACAGGCTGGCCTGGCCCAGTAACGATTCCTGGGGTTTTTAAAACTTGATATTTTAAATTTTTAAATTTTAAATTTTTATTAGTTTTATATTCTCAAATTGTATATTCGGCCTTTAATGTAATTGTTTTTAATGTGTTTTAATTGTATATATTGTTTTTGTTTTTAGTTGGCTGTACACCGCCCCGAGTCCCTTTTTTGGGAGAGGGGACGGTATAGAAATTTAATAAATAAATAAATAAATATGATACTTGTAAATCTCATGTCATGTGGCTTTATGTTTCTCCCTGTTTGCTTTTTGTTGTGTTTCTTTTTGAATGTTTAATTCAAACAAACAGAATTAAAGGGGGAAATTCAGGATCCAGACACAGCACTCTGCATTCTATTTATACATTTGTTCATAAGGGGCTGTGCGTATACTTTTTTTCTTTTCCTAAAACTGCTGCACACAGCATTAAAAAATGAAGAAAGAAACCAACCAACTGAAAATAATATCATTTTGAAGAAGGATCTGCTTCCTCCTGTCTTCCCCACATCTCCCCTTAACAATTAAAGAGACATTACTATGAAACTGTGCCAGAAAACCAGCAGACGGAATTTGGATCCATTTATGCACTTCCCTGGAAAAATCTGTTCAGACCACATGAATTTTAACAGTGAATTGACCTCATCTAAGAACACCAGTGAGGAAGAGATGCAGTATTCCTATTTATTTCATTTGCTTGTTTGCTGAATGTGCTAGATTTCCATTCCACTGCTAAAAAAAGATGGAAGAAAATGGGTGACTTACAGTATTTCTATCTGGTCCTTCTTCTTTTTCCCTGTTCATAAAGAAAGTGTCACGTGTGATGACATTTCTACCTACGCTGAGAATGATATTAAAATATTAGAATCAGCCAAGGTCCAATGCCAGTAATGTAATACTGTTCTTGTGCAAGGAAAAGTTTGTATTTTTCTGTAGCTTTCTTGTAGGAAAATGGGCACAAAGGAGAAAATGGTGATTATACATGGATTTTGTCACTTGGTTTTTCCATCACTTTCTCAAATTCTGGCATGAGAAATATCAAGAAATAAAGTCTTTATGGAACACACTTTCGTAAGGTTGTTTTTTGGATGTTGACTACATTTTATAGCCCCTTATAATACTGGCATAAGTGCTCTGGTAGATAATTTAAAAAGAAAAGATCTAAAAAGTATGATGATATTGGGTAACCATCCCCCTGCCTTACACACATACACACATACACACATACACACATACACACATACACACACACACCAACGAACAAAGTTCCATGCATATAATGATTTTTAATGTTTAGCGACATTCCATCTTCATTTATAGGATGGTCATGTTGATGTCACACACACACACACACACACACACACACACACACACACAGAGAGAGAGAGAGAGAGAGAGAGAGAGAGAGAGAGAGAGAAACAATCAATCAATCTACTCAAAGAACAAAAGACCATATTGGGTTTACAGATCTATTTTCAAGGACTAAGCTATATATTTAGATGCATATTTTGACATAAGTACAGAGATATTTATACAGAGAACTTACTACAATGATTGGATATGGAAAAGTACATTTAATTCAGTGCAAATGGGAAATTTCAAAGTTCCTTGTCTTCCTATGTTGGAATTCTTAAAGCAGATTTGCAGTGTATAATCATTCACATTAAATGACCATTTTCTGTAGACTAATCCTAGATGAACTGCCGTCCACCATAAACTACAGTATATTGATTATATTTAAAATGTTATATGAATATTTGCTATTTGCTGAATGCAATCTTTCCAATGAAAATCATTTTTGAGGGGTTCCCATTAAATGGATTTCCTCTCTTAAAATCCTATTTTACCTTCCTTAGGTCTTTATGTGTCACTGCTATCCCTGCACATAAATACAAATGAAAATCTAACAGATTTTGCACACCTTAAGTTGCCCTTGAATAATGTTGAAGTAACAATTTAACATCTGTACAGTTGTGACAGGCTAGGGATGACATGAAGGCACTGTCATGGGCATATTGCAGAAAAACATTGCCATAGAATGTGCAGTTAAGATAATGATGCCACAAGAACAACATGCACACAATAATTTAATCACACAGAAAACCACCCACACTTATTTTTGCATCTGATGCAAGTACATAAGTGAAAACATTTGCATTTGGTGTTATCATCAAATAAGTGCCATCATTCGCTGTCACTCTATCCACTACTTTTAAACATATGAACATGTTTATGCTTTGAGTAGATACAATCTAATCAAAGAGAAATCATACTTCCTATATCTTTGTTCATTCAAAATGGTTTTAAAGCATGAAGCATATTATAGATGAATATTAGATGTAAGGAAAGAAGGAGGAAGTACCTTTTTTCCAGACAAAAATGAATCATAATTATGTATAATGTATGTTGTATAATGTGGGCAAAACATAACTCTGTATTTACTAGTATTTATTGCTTGATTTGCAATAAATAATAGAGATTGTTCAACAAAATCAGAAACAGAATCCTCCTGCCCATATTGATAGTATTAGGAAATTGAATTATGCAGAAGAAATTGAGAATTCTGTTTAATTTTGCTATTTACATATTCTTCTGAACTGGAAATTCTTGAATTTTTAAATCATTATTTATACACTGGGCTTTGGGTCATGAATTTGGGAAATAAAATAAAGCAAAGCTGATCTTCCAAAGCTAAAAATTTCTTCACCCCGATCTAACACACATCTAATAACTTTTGTTTTCTTTCCTCTAAATAGTTCTCCTTTCATTCTTTCCTTAGTCCCAGTTGTCAGACAAGTGACTTTTTGCACCCCGCAGATAGGGTTCAAAAGACATATTTGACAAGTTGCTTGTTTTGGGTAGGGAGGAGTAGACAGCCCCAGTTACACAGATGTAACAACCAATCATATGATTTTGAATGTGGGTTACCAGGGTTCTTCATTCACAACTGCAAAGATAAAAACACCATCTTGTTGATTTTAAAGGCTTTGGTTTATTTGTAATAGAAGGTGTAACTGCCCTTAGAAAGACATTCATCAAATAAAGGCAATATATAACTTTTCCATTATCTAGGTGCGGCTTGAAACTAGCACTATATAGTTTGCAATAACAACAACAACAAAAAAGCTACCACACAGCTTGCAATCTGGCTCTCGTGCCCATTAAAAGTGAATCTAAATATAATGTAGACTACCATTCCAGCATTTATAATGCACCATTCAGTTTTTCATGAGCTCATAAACATTTTTTGCGGCACATGGCAAGAGAAATCTGAAAAGGACCAATGTGTTGCCTTAAGATAGTTCTGTGCTTCAAGATAAGCTAAGTAGCAAACAAAGAGCACTTTAAGAACAGGCTGGCTTACCTGATAACTGACTTGAATGAGAAAATGAGTTTGGATATTTATAACAAGTGTCTTTCTTGATTTATCTCAGTAGCGTGCAGGTTCTAACTGATTTTGCTCATAAAGCAGGAATTCATTAGACAGAAGATAGTATATTTAGATAGGAAAATGGGGGAGGGATGAAGCATCCACAGTTAAAGCATTTTGCAGCAAAAGGGACCATTAGAAGGAAAATCTGAGTTATCAGATCAAATCTGAGTTATCAGTCCTGTATCTAGTTACATTTGACGAAAAATGTATAGTATATAAAGCTATAGCAAGAGTGCTGAACAACAACTATGAGCATCTCTTTTCATTTTGGTCATGCTTTCAACATGTTGTAATATATTAAATTGGGATGGTTGCATATTCCTCACCCTTCTGCACAGGACTGTAGGAAGCAAGAAATCAATTATCCTTGACAATCATAAGTTTTTTCCAGTTTAAAAAGCTTAAGAAGGTAACAGACTAGCTCAATAACTATGTATTTTTAATCACACCACAGGTTTTTTAATAAGCATTTACTGCAAAATACTTTTTAAAAGACCAATAAGCAAGCTCTTGATGTCTGTACATGTTTAGTTAGAGTAGATAATTGCTTGTATGGAGTGTTGGATTTCAGAGCATGTACAGAGTTACTACCAAGAAAATTGATCTGAAATGAAGTATCTTTCACTTGATGCTTGGATGCTACTGATATTCTGAAATGAAAAGTTATACAATATCCTTTACAAAGCCAGTTAAGTTAAAATAATATTTAAAAAATACTGGTGTGGTGCTTTACCAATTCATAGAAAATCGTATTTATTAAAACTGGATATCTTAATAGTTCCAAAATTTAAAAAGGCCTTATTCTTGCCCTGATTTAATGCCCTCCCAATAGCTGTTACTGAAGGGAAATACTGAAAGATTCATTTTGAACAGAGACCAATGAATGAAGGAATAATTGAAACAATGATATATCTTATTTTGTATTGTCCCCTATGAGCAGACACTTGCCAGAAATTATGATCACCATTCCTTACTAAGTAAGCATTCTGGTTTTTCCTAGGTGTTTATCCTTTATTTTCAGATCAATCTGGTTTCACTTCTTTGACCATAGCCAAGTCCTATAGTTCTATAGTCTGTTGTAATATATTTCTAATCCTTCTTAGATATTTTAGAACAATGTTTTTTTCTTTCTGTCCTAATCAATTGTGATATTCTTGTTTTGTTTGCTAGTCAAGGAACAAATAAAATGTGTTAAAATTTAATACAAGTGATTTTCTGATATGAAAATTAAAATTAATCTGTATTGTGAGGGGATAAAATAGACAATCAAAAATGTATTTGCTTCCACTCTTGAGTTCTGAATAAAGGAACTGCATGAAAATGGATTTAACTTAGTGCATAGCAATGTAAGAGAAGCCCTTTAAGTACGTAAACATTAACTGACAAACATATGTAGATGAAAATAATATTGTCTTCTTAAAACACAACAATATTGTTTTTTAAACCTGTATCTTAAAGATTTCTCCAGGAGTTTTATATTTCATGCATTTATATGTTCTTTGGGACTACAGATAGTCCTACAGATGAAATTAAAGAAATTAGTCCCCTAGCCAACTTCCAGAAAATTGATCCTTCTCATGAATATTTGGAAAAGTTTACAATAAATTCCATATAAAAAGATATAAAAAAGGAAGACTAATCCATCTCAAAGCATTGAAGAGGCACAAAAGAAAATCTTATTCATTACACTTCCAGCAGTTATAAATGGGATAGAAAAATATATGAGACTATTTTAATAAAGTAAAATGAAATTAGAAATATCATGTAGAAAAATTCGATTAGATAACAAGCAAGACTTAAAAGGGAAGGTCATGCTTCAGAAGGCTGGTGGAATTCATGGATGGGATCCAGCAGCTATGGGGAAAGACTTTAGATTCATTCAACAAAATGAATTAAAATTCAGTTTGTCCCCAAAGTTTAAGAGTAAGCAAAAGTCCCCCATTTTACCACTCTAACATGTTCATGGTACAATTCTGAAAGCTTTCCCTGGGTTTAATAAGACTGACAATCAGGTAAATAAATGTAAGGTTACAGGATTAACTACCAGTAGTCAAAGACAGCCTTTGTTTAGAACAAGAAGATATAATTACATGCAGGTTTTTCAGAATTATTCCATCAATCTCCATATATTTTTGTTGCAATACAAGTAGAGTATCTAAATGAAATAATTCCTTCTTAACTTTAGCCAGTCGACTATTAAGCACAAAAACAAACAAGTATTAGCAATGTGCTGATGGACTTTTTCCCCATCTCCTGAAAATTATTTGGGCTTTTACAAGCAATGTCAAATGCTTGAAAATCTTCCTTGCCTGAAACATGTGCATTCTTTTTCTTTCTTTAATTTTTTAATTTTAAAAGTCTATTCGGATAATAGTAGAAATCTTTTCTTTATTACTTGTGCACCAAATAGATTCACAATTATTTAAATAAGAATGTTAATGTTTTATTTTCACCCCTACCGCTGTTTCCTATATTTACAATACTTCTAATTTTCTTCTACTTTAGTCCAAGTATAAGAATTGGACTTGCAATCACTCCAATTTTATAGGTTATCTTTACATATGCAATGTTTACCATATTGAGCATGTATTCTCAAAGATCATCAGCTCAGCAATAGTTAAAAGTGAACCATACTTAAATTCTTTTTAAGGAGGAGGGGATTTATTTCATGCAGTCTAAGACCTAGACATAATAAAATATATTTGAACATTCAGAAAGATTCATTCATGTAGCTATTTCATAATACCATTGCCATCATAACATTTAATGTTTTTTCCAATATTTATAGCCTCCTTGCTAGAAGGATCTCAGGGTATGTTATAATTTATAAGTTACACCAGATAAAAACTAGCATGAAATAAAAAATAAATATTACTTTGAATATTAACATAGCAGTAAGACAATACAATAATGAACACAGATTCTTATGAGAGACAAAATATTAACCATTCTGAGCTTGTTAAATTTCACCTTGCATCGAAACCATTTTGAATGAACAAAGATACAGGAAGTATGAATTCTCTTTGATTAGATTGTATCTACTCAAAGCATAAACATGTTCATATGTTTAAAATTTCAGGTTTCAGCCCATGGTGTTCAAGTTGTGCTCTAGTTCTTTTGGGATTGTACTCAAGATGCTTATTGGTATTACCTTTGCTTTCTTACCCTGCAATCAGTCTATATCTATTTGCAGACCTTTGTATTTTGATATCTTCCCCAGTCCTTTCTCTTCTATTATGCTGTTTTCAGATTGTTAAATGTAAGGTGATTAATTGGTTGAATTTTAAAATCCCAGAGCACTTTAGCTTCCTAATTTTCTATTTGTTTATTTTGCGGTCCTATCAATTCTTGTTTGCAAGCAAATGGTATTTCTCAAAGATATATTCCAATGCACCATTGTCACTACTTTGCTGTTTGTAATCAGTCTTTGTGATCTTCTTGGAGGATCTAACCAGGTGGTCCTCTGTTTCTTCCACTTTTTTGCAGATGTATCATTTGTTCTTAAGGCCTAGTCTTGTGCAGACATAATTATCCACTCTCTTCTGTTCTTCAATTTTCATGATCTTAGCCATTGCCAGGTCTTGATATTATCTGCTTTGCCTGCTATTTTTTTTAATGTACTGGCCATGTAATACTTTGCTCCATCCCTTTTCTGTTCTTGGTATCATCTTTTTCATAGGTAAGCTTAGTCTTCTTTAGTATTCTTTTGTAAGAATCCATTATACACTAGCTTTGGTGCATCATCTTCACCATTCTTTAGATATTCTTCTAGTGCCCCTTTTTTTCTTCACATGTCCAGTGCAGTTGCAACATTCCATGTCCACCTATTTTCATTGGTAAATAGTGTTTGTCAACATTGCTGCGTGGATGAACAGCATGATTCATTGTCATTATTTTCCTGGTCTTCCTATCCAAGAATTTTAGATCTGCTTCAAAATGCCACCAAGTTCTGTATTATTTTTCGGCAATGAATCAACAAAGCTACCTGGATGGAAATAATTTCCCTGCCATTTGAACAGACAAAAAAACATATCGAGGGTGAAAGTATACACATTTTTTAAAAAAAAAAATCATCAGCAGCAAATGAAAACATACATGTCTGCTAAACTGACCAATGTCTTTGACATGCATGCACATTCCTTAAGTGGATTAGAACTATTCCACATTCCTGAGCACATAACTGATATGATCAGACTGACATACATGCTTATTTCCTTTATACAAGTAAATGCATTTTGCATATTAGTTAACTAGTGGTTTAGGAAAATAATAGACTAATGTTAGTGGAACTTGACTATTAAGATATAGTCCCTATCTACTTATTAGTGACTAAGTGTATTGATTTTAAATGGGTATACTCTGATTACAAGTATAAATAAAATCAGACAATGTTCCTAAATAGTAGCATGGAAGGGAATTCTGTACAATTTTTGGTACTCATTTATAAACTTATGATTTCGAGACCTTTTGGTTAACTTAACCATGCTTAACTTATTATTTGGTAAAAAAGGAACTAAAAACAAAACAACTTTTCTTTCCCTACCTTTTGTCTAGAAATGCAAAATAAATCTGCCCAAGTCCTATCAGAATCAAACTTTTAAAAATACAGAGCTTTTTTTGTTTTTTAGCTTGCTCACTATTTGGGTCTGGGTCAAAGAATTCAGGACATGCATTCTTCCGCAGCTCCCATAGCACCCTATTGCTTGTTTATGGTATCTGTCAGATTGGTGTTCAAGATATTCTCTATTGAAGACTATTTGCCAGCTACTACTGATAAAATGGACACACATGAGAATAATTGAAGGTGTAAAGGTCCTTATTTTCACCTCTCCAGGGCTATAATTACTTCCTATTTGCCATGTCACTAGAATGAGCAATAGAGTAATTGTAAGTCTCATTGTTCCTTGGGCAGGAGAAGGTTACAATGAGTTACAAATGACATATGCGAAACCTTCTAGGTTTAATTTATGAATAAGCAATTAAATGTGTTAGCTAAACTGAAATCCCTCCAATTCTCCAGAGGTGTAAGTGCCAATAAAGTCACTTGGGATTGTGGTTCCATGAGAAGCCAATTTAAAATACGGCATGTGCGGTCTCAGCTTTCTCCCAGCTCATAACAGCCCCATAGTTGCCAAAATAGCATTTTGTGTGTGAATTTATATGCTGGTTTAGGACTGTTGAAATATCTCTGGTCATCTAAAAATAAAACCTTTTCTTCATTTGCACTTGTATATGTAGATAAATAATGTTCAACTCTTGAGACACATCCTATGATATACAATTTTATGTTTCCAATAATTCACTAAATTTTTAAGGGCTGGGAATCTTGATGAAGAATTGTAAGCAGATTGTCCAAATTATAGTAGAAATACTAATGTTTGGCCTCAATGTGATAATCTGAGCATTCAAAGCTTTTCAGAGTATTTTGTCAGTAATTTTGAAGGTTGCATAAGGAAACAATGAACAGCAATAGAAAAGTTAACCCTTTTAACTCTACAGTTATTGAAGAAATATGGACACATTTTAATTACAGAAACTTTTATATAGAAACCATTTTCCAACCATCTGCAAAAATGAAGGTATGGCTATTTTAGTGAGGAACGCCAGTCTGGGATTACCAGATAGGAGATTTTCCAAGTTTTTACAAAGGGCTAATTTGAATCTCTTGACATGTTTGACTCTTTTTGTGTTTTAAATGTGACAATTTAATAGAGGTTATCAATGGCTCCCAAGTAGTCCAACTGTTTACAGAGTCTGTAGTTATAGGAATTGAAAGAGACAAATCATGATATTTTTTTAGAGGGCAGGGAACAAGGAATTTGAAAGGGAGAAAAATGATGGGTGATACTCAGGAATAAAAATAACCTCATTTCCTGCCAAAGCTTTGCCAAGCTCTTCTGCCTCTCAGTAGACTGCTTTTACTGACTATTTTAATAGGTATCAATTTAATAGGTATTACGTCTACAATGGTGCACTTGGCCAAGCTCCTTGGAAATAATTATTATTAAGGAAGCTACCAAGTAATAAATGGAGTTGGTATTGTGAAACAACAGCCATGTTTGCTTCTGATATTTGGCTTTTTTAAAACTTTCTGTGAAAATTGTACAATGGAATGCTATGCACACTTACTGGAAAGTAACTCTCACTTGGTCACTACAACTTAATGTCAGCATGCAGTGGTTGCTGTATAATATTTTCAGTATTATTTATGTTGTTCACCATTCACCTAATATCAAGCACAAAAAAAGATATCAATTTACACAAACTCAGGTCTGCAGAAATTACCATGAAGAAACTGGAAGGCAAAATTATCTCATGTGTCATGCTGAAAAATAAGAATATAAACACACATCAACACACCTAAACACTTAATAGGGATGTGCAGTGCTACAGATCTAAAAACAAAAATGAATTTGGAGAATGTAAAAGCTTGAATGCTCTGTCTGCCAGTTGAACAAAATGCATCCAGTACAATCTGAAATCCTTTTTGGCTCCAAATCCAATCTTGATTAGCCCTAAAGTTTAATATTCAGGTCTTCCTTTCTTTCACTGTAAGCTTCTCTCGCTTTCTTTATATAGAAATACTTCTCTTTTCTTTTGCCTTTAAAAATATTTTTCCAAGCAGTCAGGCATGCTATGAAGGAAACTACATTTTCATATCTCTGGTTGATCTCAAAGCAGTCAACAAAGCATTTAAAGATACTTGGAGAAATTGAGATGCTGGATGCAACTACGATTTTTCCCTACAGCACATAGAGGTTTTTTTTAAACGTTTGAAGGGAATGGAAAAGAAAGAAGGACTGAAAAAGGCAAAGAGGATGGAGAGAAAAGACAACACAAGAGAAAAGCAAAGAAAGAATTTGTCAGAATGACCATAAGAGACTGTTGATACTAGGATGATGAATTCCAGGAGTGCATACAATATTCTTAATTTTCAAGAGCATTGTATTTGTGTGACAATTTCTACATTTTAAATGGTTTTATGCCATACATCACAATTTATTTCTCATGGTGTTGCACAAGTTGAAAATAAACTTTATACATTTAAAAGTAAACCAAAATATATTGAGTAATTAAATATTAAAAGTTATTGAGTAAAGTGAGAACATATTAAAATCAATGACACAGAATAATGGAACAGTATGTCCAGATAAATCATGATATTAACCTAATATTAACATGTACCTAAACAGATATAAGGATGAAAAAGACTTTATGTCTAAAATGCCATTCACCTCTAATGGCAAAGTGCTCAGAGTAGGCACCACCACAGAAAAGAAATACTTCAGACTGAAGTCAAAGGATGATGGCACAGATTGGCAGAGTTCTATGGGGAATAGTTCATAGCTATTCTGGTTTCACATTGTTGATATGAACATTTGGTAATATAAAAACCTTACAGAAGGCCCAATAACAAATCAACCAATGCAGTTTTTTCAACCATAATGTTATGTGTCAATGGTATATCCCAGTGTTTTTCAAACTTGGCAACTTTAAGATGTGTGAACCTCAACTTTCAGAATTTTAGGAGTTGAAGGCCACATATCTTGTTCAACATTTATGTAAAGCCGCTGGGCGAGATCATCCGTGGTCTTGGAGTGCGGTGTCATCTGTACGCAGATGACACCCAACTGTACATCTCCACCCCAGACCACCCCAACGATGCTGTGGGGGCTATGTCCCGGTGCCTGGAGGCCGTGCGGGACTGGATGGGCGGGAACAGGCTCTGGCTCAACCCATCCAAGACCGAGTGGCTGTGGTTCCCGGCGCCCCGATATAGCCAGCTGACACCTTCGCTGGCTATCGGGGGGGAAATATTGCCCCCCACAGAGAGGGCTCGCAATCTGGGCGTCCTCCTGGATGTACGGCTGTCGCTTGAACATCATATTGCGGCCGTCTCCAGGGGGGCATTTTATCAGATCCGTCGGATCTACCGGTTGCGGCCCTTTCTGGATCGGGACGCCCTGCGCACGGTCACTCAGGCCCTTGTCACCTCTCGCCTGGACTATTGTAATGCACTCTACATGGGGCTCCCTGTGGGGAGCACCCGGAGACTCCAACTGGTGCAAAATGTGGCCGCGCGGGTGATCATGGGGGCGTCACGTAGCTCCCATGTGACGCCTCTCCTGCGCGAGCTGCATTGGCTGCTGGTGGCTCTCCGGGTTCGCTTTAAGGTTCTAGTTCTGACCTTTAGGGCGATCCATGGCATTGGGCCGGGTTATCTGCAGGACCGCATTCTGCCGGTGATCTCCAGCAGGCCGGTGCGTTCTCACAGGGAGGGCCTTCTCCGGGTGCCGTCAGCCGCCAAGTGTCGTCTGGCGGCCCCAAGGAATAGAGCCTTCTCTGTGGGGGCCCCGTCCTCTGGAATACTCTGCCACCTGAACTACGCACCAGCACGGACCTGAGGGCCTTCAGGCACGCGTTGAAGACCTGGCTCTTTGAGCAGGCTGGCCTGGGCTGAGGTATTTTTAAATTGTCTCCCAAATTCTGGTTTTAATTGGGTTTTAAAGTTGGGGGGTGGGTCCTATTATATAATCAGCCATTATTTAATATCTTTTTAATTTTTGTACTGTTTTTAGGGATTGGATTTGGCTGTAAACCACCCTGAGTCCCTAGGGAGAAGGGCGGTACAGAAATCCTAATAATAAATAAATAAATAAATAAATAAATAAATATCTTAAAGTTTCCAAGCTTGCAGAGTACTAAACAAACAGTGAATTGCAGTAATAAGTACCAAAAATGGTTTACCATTAACGAATTATGCATACTGAGGAATGCCAAATCTAACATATTGACAATGATGGCTTTATGAGCATCCCTAGCCTCATTTTCTTTCATGTAAGAATAACAACAATATTTGAGACTAATAAACTGTTTTCTACTTCTGGGACTCACCCCTGTCTTATAATGAACTGCAAATTAAGATAAATCTAGCAATTTTAACGGGTAGCAGCAATTATCTGGGTAATTCACTTGCCTTTAAGGACAAATGTTATGCCACTGTATGGGTTTATACAATTCAAAATGGTGGATAAAACTTTTACCCAGCATGAAGGAAACCTCTTAGTCTAATATTGCCATGTCAATACACTGGCATCTAATGCCATCCATGAGTGATTCAAATTTGATTATTTAGTAAATATTATAGATATTTCTTGCATATCATGACCAGCGTGTATGTATACATAAACACACACACACACACACTATTGGAGTTGAAAGCACATTTAGAATTTTAAGGGCACAAGGTAGAATAGCTGCCATGTGGGAGACGTGCCTAGTCACAAAATACTTTGCTTTGCAGCATGCCAAACCGATTTGCCTGTTGACAGCAGCCTTCCTTTCACTAATCTGGTATGAACAATTCCTTATACGATTGTGTCTAGATGCTTGCTCACCAGGTCTGAGTGTGCCTTGGCATACACTGGTAAGTTATGGTTATGAAGTTCAAAAGAACAACAGCCGGTATTCATATAGTGGAAAAATTTGTAGAGTTTTCTTCAGTTTTATCACCCCCATCTGGATCAGCCAGAGAAATCTTTTGAGGCAATTAGATAGTGGTTTCAGCTATCTGGGTCAGAGAGAGAAATTACCCTTTGAAAATTGCTTCAGGGTGCCAAAATATTTTGCAAAAGAAATTATTTGTACAGAATATATCTACAGTACCTGTTGCTCTTGAATAGAATTCTTTTCATAATCAGCAACTAGCATAATACAAATTTCAATGTAGCATCATCAACTTGCTAATCACTTGACTTATTTTTCCTTCTATGATATTCTCCCATATTAAAAAAAAGAATTATGTATTTCTACAAAAATCAAAGTTACAGGTTTTCCCTGCCAGCCATTAGAAAGTTAAACAATTCAGAATGTGTGGTATAAACTCTCTTTCTAGCTATTGAGACTTAACAGAAGTTAGCATCCAAGGAACTAGGCAAATAGTTCCAAAGCCTTAAATCCAAAGTTTGCTTCTTAGTTCACTAATTCTAAAAAAGCTTTTTCTTAAGATGTCCCAAAGATTCTTTTTTCAAGAGGCAACTGGACTTTTTGTTTTTTCTTTGAATACATTTTGCTTCTCATCCAAGAAGACATTTCACTTCTCATCTTTGTTGAAGAATCTTCTTCAATGTTCCAAGCAACATTGTTTAGCTATGTCTATGGAGTTTCTCAGTCATCCAGGTCATGTTGTCCCTAAGGTGCCTTTCTCAAAAGGCAACTTGACTTTCTGTTTTTTCTTTGAAGATGTTTTTATTCTCATCCAAGAAGCTTCTTCAGCTCTGACTAAATGGTGGGAATGGAAAGATTTATATAAGGAGCATGAATCCTTCCATTTTCCACCATCCAGTCAGAGATGAAGAAGCTTTTTGGAAGAAGCAAGCATGAGCCTTGGTAAAAATGGGCCTTGGTGGTGCAGGCTGTTAATCATCTAGCACTTAGTGCAAGCTGCCTGCAATTAGTGCAGGCTCGAATCCCACCAGGCTCAAGGTTGACTCAGCCTTCCATCCTCTTGGGGTAGGTAAATTGAGGACCCAAGATTGTTGGGGGCAATAAGCTGACTTTGTAAAAAAAAATGCCGCTTGGGGGGGGGCAAAAGCCCTAGTAATAAACAGGCATATACAATGGAATGAAGGCTATTGCCAAGCACTTAGCAAGGTGCTCCATAGACTGTAAGCCGCCCTGAATCTCCGGAGAAGGGCGGCATATAAATGCAAATGCAAATAAAAAATAAAAATAAATGAGGAGAATACTGTAAAGTGGAAGACTGTCTGCTTTCATGTTATTTATGAATTTATTTAAAAGACTTCTATCTGCACCAGAAGGTTACTGTAGGATTTAAAACTCAATTCAAACACTCACAGTGCAAAAACGGAACCATCAAAAAACTTTAAAGTACCAAACATAATATATTGTAGGGAAAAGCAATTGAATTTAGGTGGTAAATGTTCCAGATTTGTGAACTGACATTCTTATTTATTCCTTAATAGATTCCAAACATATGGGCATATCGTCATCTCTGACAAAACTCTTCCCTGACTACATCCATTATCCTTGAAAGAGAACATGGTCCCCACCATCTAGAAGCTGAATGATAATACCACACATAGTGTGATGCTATCTTTCATAAAGAATAAGATGGCTTGCCTGTTTTCAATGGGGTTGCTGACAGAAAAAAGTATATGCTTTTCTACATTTGGCTTAACTGTATCATTTTTATTTCCTTCTCAAGTATTGGAATTTATCCTTCAGAGTTAAGCCCCTTCATACATTTCTAAACCCACAATAGTTTAAGAGAAATATGATTATTCTTTGAGCCATTTCTTGTTTATTGTGGGGATATTTGAGTACTGCCTTACAATTATTTAGAAGTAAATTAAAATCAAGCTTTTTTAGTAAAGCATCTTGTTGTGAGTTAAAAGAAAGTTATTTCTGGATCTCATTTTGCTGCTGGAATTTTGTGGAACATGTCTTGGCTGATCATTTGTTTAAACAATTTTATGAAATGGGTTTTTTATTTTAGTTATTGGTTTTAATATGGTTTCATTGCTATTGAAATTTCTGATCGTCTGAAATTCCATCAATGGACAGAAAACTTGCAAGCTAGGAAGTAATCAATATATGTAGTCATAATTGTGACCATAATTTTCTTTTCTAAGGCGGTTGTTAAATGAGTCCTGCCTGATTTTATGACTTTTTTTGCCATGGTTGTTAAATGAATCATTATCACATAGTCATTCAGCAAATCTAGCTTCTCCATTGACTTTGCTTGTCAGAAGCCAGCTGAAAAGGTCACAAATAAGGGGCGTGCATAAGCGCACCAATGTGCCTATCGTCCCTGTCTTAATGTTCCCTTTTATTTGTATCCATTTCATGTATTAATAATCATGTTTATACTTATACTTGTTATCTAATATATGCTCAACAAATGCATAAAAATAAATAAATGGCCACCTTCACATAATATCACATGACACCAAGATCCTGCTACCATTGTAAATACATACCAGCTCCAAACACCCACATTTTGATCAGGTGAGGGATGCTTTGATATTTGTAAGAATGAGGAGAGGTTGTAAGCCACTTTTTTCAATGCCGTGTAATTTCAAAGGTTCACTAGATGAATGGCTTTTTCCCTCTGTTACCAAATCAAATGAAGACAAAGACGAAGACTAGGATGAGGATGAAGAAAGAGGAGAAGGAGGAGGAGGAGGGGGAGGAGGAGAAAAGAAAAAAGAAGGGAAATAAAGGGAAGGGAAGTAAAGAAAAGGAGAAAGAGAGAGGGGGAAAAAGGGAAAAGCTAGTGGCAGCTCCTTAATGAGTCAATAAATATGCTTTCCTTGAACACAGTTCTGATTTTTTTTTAAATAAATGAAATATATATTTTTAATGCTTTCAAACCATCATGGGGAAAAAAGATTATTTTCTGCCTAAGGCATTTCTAGAATAATTGAAACAAGCTCTAACTTAAAAGAATATCCCGAAGTCCCTTTAAACAAAATAAATAACTTTTTCTTTTGCACTTTACTTTTTGCAGTATCACCACCTTCTCTTCTTTCTTTATTTTTATCCAAGAACTATGGTAACAGTAATAGTTCAGTCATATTAAATTTCTCTATTGCTTTATATAGCTTTCTAAGGGCTCCACATTTAAAACTTATCAAACCAATCATCAACTACATTCTCTTACTTTCTTCTTAGTTACAGCTCATTTATGCCAGGTATGTAGCAGATCTGGCCAAATCCTGCTTTGGAGACATTCTGTGTTTTTTAAGTAGGCGGAGGTGAATTTGGACATCAATTTTGTGACTGAGTTGGCCTGTTACTGAGTAGAGAAATAAGCTGTACAAACAAACAATGTACATAAGCTATTATTTCTGTTTTCAAGGATGTCACTTTTTGAAGTGTTGCCATCAAAGCTAATGGTAAACATTGTCAGTCCAGACAGTTTATGTATAATTAAACACAGTAAAGAGTTAATACTGTGCATATTAATTGTACACACCATTGACAGAATATACCTCAGCCAATTAAGAAATTAAAAAAAAATAGGAAAGAAGTGGACACTTTTTTGGCCACTTAAAGTGACTTTTTTCTAACATATCAAAGTGGCCAATTTATTATTTATTTTTATATTGTGGCTTTATTATTTTTCACAAATAACTCAAAGGTAACTAACATATCCAACATATCTTTCTTATATTATCCCGACAGCAACCTTGTGAGGTTATGCAGTAACAAATCTGGGACTAGAACAACTAGTAACCAACAATGCTAGACTTAACAACTGCCTCAATCTCATCTTCTGCAATAGTTTGAATTCAATTTATGGAATACAACTTAAAGAACCCTTTTTCAACAGTGACCACAACATGATTGACTTTTGTCTCAACATACAACCACACAAAAATCATCACAAGGATGGAATCCCCAATTATAACTTCAAAAAAGACAACTATGATCTTATAAACAATGATTTCTCATCCTTTGATTGGCAGTTACTATTCTCTGGATACAATCTAAAACCCATCTCTATCTATTGGACCGAACGGAATATGTGCCTACTTCTTAAAAAAGCTCCCACTACCATAGCCGAACCTCTAAGCATAATCTTTGAAAAATCTTTCAGGACCAGCTCCTTGCCAAAACTATGGTCACAAGCCACGGTCATCCCCTTCTTCAAAAAGGGAGACCCAAGCCTAGTTGAAAATTACAGACCAATCTCTTTATGCTGCATCACCTGTAAAGTCATGGAATCAATTATTAATCAATCCATCATCGTCCACTTAGAAACAAACAACCTACTCTTTAATAAACAATTTGGTTTTAGGAAAAAACTATCCTGTAATCTGCAACTCTTACACTGCAAAAACATATGGACTACACAACTCGATCAGGGCAAAGCAATAGACCCAATCTACATAGACTTCTGTAAAGCCTTTGTTTCAGTGGTACATGACAAACTACTCCTAAAACTTAAATCTTACGGTAAGTCTGGACACCTGCATAACTGGATAGAAGCATTCCTGTCAAACAGACAACAAATGGTTAAAATTGGGAGCGTCCTATCAAATTCTGTACCTGTCAACAGTGGTATTCCTCAAGGCAGTATTCTAGGACCAACTCTCCTCATACTCTACATAAATGACCTCTGTGATCATATTAAGAGCAACCGCGTTCTCTTCACTGATGATGTAAAGCTATTCAACACCACAGACAATACTGCTACACTTCAAAAAGACCTTGACTATGTATCAGAATTTCAAACAAATGGCAACTTCAAATCTCAACAAATAAATGCTCTGTCTTACATACTGGCAAAAAAAAAAAAATCAGAAAATAAAATACAGGCTGAATAGTCAAGACCTTGTTGATGATCCAAACCCTGTCAAGGATCTTGGAGTACTCATTTCAAATGAGTGCTGTATTTACATAGCCAAAAAGGCATTAAGAGTTGTTAACCTAATCTTACGTAGCTTTTTCTCTGGTAATATTAGACTAATAACTAGAGCATACAAAACATTTGCTAGACCAATATTCAAATACAGCTCATCAATCTGGAACCCACATTATGTATCTGATATTAACCCAGTTGAGAAAGTCCAGAAATATTTCACAAGAGTTCTTCACTCCTCTACTCATTGCAGAATACCTTATGCCACCAAACTCGAAATTCTAGACCTAGAAAACCTAGAACTACGCTGCCTTCGGTCCGATCTAAGTATAGTATATAAAATCATACATTGCATTGTCCTACTTGTCAACGAATACTTCAGCTTCAACCATAACAACACTAGAGCAAACAATATATACAAACTCAAGGTTAACTGCACCAAACTTGATTGCAGGAAATTCAGCAACAGAGTGGTCAATATCTGGAATACTCTAGCTGACTCTGTGGTTTTTTTCCCCAAACCCCAAAAACTTTAATCTTAGACTGTCCACTATTGACCTCACTCCTTTCCTAAGAGGTCTCTAGGGGGCGTGCATAAGCACACCAACATGCCTACTGTCCCTGTCCTAATGTTTCTTATATATATATATTATAAAAATAATATATAATATATATGTTATTTTTCTTATATGTATCCATGTATTCATAATTATGTTTTTATTTATACCTATTATCTTGTAAGCAATTGACAAATAAATAAATAAAATAAATAAAAGTTGACTGGGCTGAAAGAGAATGTCTGGCCCAAAGTCTCTTAGCTGCCTTTCCTGGCTAAGGTGGGGCTTGAGTTCATGGTCTCTTGCTTTCTAGCCCGGTACCTTAACCACTAGACCAAACTGGTTTTCCAATTTCCCTCAAATGTTTTGTAAGATAGGTTGGAGAGAGAGGGGGAGAGGGAGATCTTAAAGTCACTCCTATTGGAACAACCTCCCAGTCCAGTACAATAACCACTGCACCACACAGTCACTCTTCACCTGTATCAATGCTGAAAATAGACTGTTCAGCTACAGGGATTCAAGGATGCAACTCTTGAGATAATTGTTTTATTACCAATATTAAAAACTCGTTAAAAAGAAGAAAAACAATTGAATTATGTCAATCTTTGTTCCATTGTTTTACTTTTCTTCCTCTCTCTCTTAAATCCAGAAATAGTGCTGACTGTTGTCTAACCATTGCTTTTTCCTTGTTAATTGTGGCCTTGTATAAACTATCCTAGTTATAAATTAGTGGATGTTTTTGTGTGGGTAGCTATCTACCTGTACAAGTTGTGCTTTAAAAGTACATCTCTCAACCAAATCTGTTCTCAGGACAAGATAATGCTAAATCATTTGACAACCTTAAGTATATTTACTCCAACACCCGTGTGGTCATCTCACGGGCTGGCATTGAGCTTACATTCCCAAATGTAATATTTACTTTCCAGTTTATACATCTCTGTGGCAACAAAGTGTGTGGAAGACGTACTATATTCTACCGAATATAGATATAAAATATTAAACTATGCCAGAAATAAATGTCTAGACAAAATAGTCCATCTCGGTCACTGGCTTCTCCAAAATGTAAAAATGGTTCTTGGCAGCTTAAAGTCTTTCTGTAAGATTTCTCTTTTTCTTTTAATGCCACCACACTCTCCAAAAGTAGGGGCATCTGTAAAAAAAAAATCCTTACACCTCTTTCATAAATCCATCAATGTAAAATAATAATAGTAATTTCTGGAGTAACATGGTATGAAGTATCACATCACATATAGCACTTAAGACGGAATTGTATAATTTTGATACAATATGCCAGATAAAGCTTGGTTTTTGCCAATTCCATAACTTACCATTAACATTTTCATTACATTAATTCCCATAACCAATTCATTTCCTTATTATGCAAAGGTCACCCAGCTTGCCAATAGCCAGCACTCTGCCTATTGTATCCAGGTTTTAACATTCTAATCAATTACCCAGTAACTATGGGCGATAAAATATTATAGCCAATTTTCTATAACTAATCAGGAAGTAGATGTATTCTGGGAAAAGTGGGTTCCCTTTTCCCCAATTTTTTTTAAAGCATACATTTCTGTGAAATAATCTAAAAAAAAGAATAATTTATAGAAATTGTATGTGTGGTGGAACTTTTAAGATTGTTATGGTACTTAGTAAATATACTGCGCAAGACTTAGAAACATTACAAGAATGCCAAATTTAGCTACTGTGTAGCAAGCCACTAGAGAATGGGGACATTAAATCATCTTACTCATAGCTATTATTTCCTAATCATGGTTATAGACCACTCATAATTAGGAATTCTTAATGATAGTTAAACTATATAGAGACATCCAGTGAATTCTACCTAGCTTGCTTAATTTTCTGCTTGTTGTTTCCTAATACTGTACAATAATGAAAATATATCCAAAACATAAAAGAATATTCTAATGGTGGATATCTTGGGGAAAGATTTGTGTTATGGAAGAATCTGGAGGTGGAGAAAGTTGTTCAGGAAATATCAGACATACATGCTGATGTTCTATGTATCTCAACCAAATCATAAAAATATATAATGTTCATTCTGCAGACAATGCAGGGTTACTTGTATTGGCACTGTTGGTTAGAAAGCACCAACCACATGTGTTGCAATCAGAGAACTTTAAAATATAAGAAAAGATTGTGGTGTCCAATGCAGACATCCACCAGCCACCATAAATGGACTTGATACAATCTAACATAGTTTGGAGTTTATTTGTGCATCCCATAAAATAATCCATTATGTGGAAACTTTGAAATCACTGTTTAAAGTATAAGTAAAAAAAAAAAAACCTAAAGTGAATGAAATATATTTTGTAATGTTAACATTAATGCCTGTGGAAAACTTCTAATTGTTAATGCAAAAAGAAATAATCTTTTATATATCCCTGTCCCTCCTTTGTTAAATAAGTCAGTTTGAACTTCATTCATATTACACGGTTATACCCATCTAAAATTGTCTCAAGTGTGAAAATATAATGTTTTTAATTCTGAAAAGCATGTTACAGGAATCTAATATTTCTGGCTAGACACCAATGTTTAAGACTGGATAAGTGGAATTATTTGGTAATGATTTGTAATAAATGGATATAAAGTAACAATCCAGAAAGATATTCCAATGAAGTTCCAAAATTGCCACTTGCAACTTTCTCAATTTTGTTACTTTAATATGAAGATACTAGCTGGATACCCGTGCTTTGCAACAAAACTATGATCGGGCTATGCAGGAGCCCAGGCTTTCCTTCTTCCCTTTTTCCTTTCCTTTCCTCCAGGCAACTGGCAGTTAGAACAGAGTTCTTTTCGGGTGGGAAAGGGACAGTAGAACTCCTTAGCATCAAAGCATGTTAATTACTGTATTAAATACTAATGATCTAATGGTCATTTTGAAAATCTTTTCTTAGCAAGCACCTAGAAGCCAAGAAGAATATACACGCCAAATTTTGAGTTTGTAGGCTTTACGGTTCTGGAGATAGATTTTGTAAGGCTGTGTGAGTTGTCTTTTGCTTTTATATATATAGATTTTAAAAAAACAGTGCTATATCAAAACAGTCAGGAATCAGTGTTAGATATTTAGTGCAGGTAGTCCTCGACTTACGACAGTTCATTTGAAGTTACAACAGCACAGAAAAAGTGACTGATGACAATTTTTCACATGACTGTTGCAGCATCTCCAGTCATGTGATCAAAATTCTGATGCTTGGCAACTGACTCATATTTACGACGGTTGCAGAGTCCCAGGGTCATGTGATCCCCTTTTGCGACCTTCTGACAAGCAAAGTCAAAACCAGATTCATCATGTTACTACTTAACAACTGCAGTAATTCATTTAACAACTGTGGCAAGAAAGGTCATAAAACAGGGCAAATCTCATTTAACAAATGAAATTCACTTAACAACAGAAATTTTGGGCTCAATTGTGGTCGTAAGTCAAGGACTACCAGTAGTTTCTAGTCAAATGCATGACTTGAAGACACTTTAAAATTGTAGCACATTTTAGACAAGTTAGAATACATTCTTATTTTAAGTATTTCTAAATTTTGTTCAGTGCCTGTATGTGTTCATCCCATTAAACAATTATCTAGATATAAATTGGGAAAACTTGTGAAGAATGCTTTTCTAAATGGTTATGTTTCTGCCTTGTTCTTTAGGAGTTATGGTGTGTAGGAGTCACAATCTTGAAAGGTAACAACGCAGGAACTCAAAGAGAGTAAGAAAAAGATACTTTGTTGATAAAGGAGACATTTTTATTTTTGAGAGTTTTGGTTTTAGTTAAAGCAAGAGACTCTCATTCAACATTTGAAACCCAAGTTAATCAGAACTTTAATTTCCAGAATTAGTTATATACTGTAAATATTTCTCTCTCTTAAAAAATTGACAACTAGTAACTTTTGAGCAATATATCTACTAGTTCTTTGTGCTGTCTGCATAGAAATGCCATTTAAATTACAACATAACACAACCCTATAAAAGATTAATTGTTTTGTACATTACCAATTAATTAATAAATTAATGATATACCATTTTCCCTGAAAGTAAAATATTTTTCACCTTTGGATTTGAAGGAAAGAGGACGGAGCAGGGAGGAGGAGGAGGTGGTGTGGAGTAGGATTGGAAAGAATATGCAAGAAAAGTAGTTACAAATAGCTGTTTCTTTTTTTAAAAAAAAAAAAGATTAATTTCTTCGAAGTGGGAGATGCATTTTTAAATCAATACAAAAAATAGTTCATTGTAAATATATAATATATATTTGTACATATTTGATTATATTTACATACATCCAGCACTTATATATTGCATTTGTGCTCTGTAAGTGTGTGTCAACATATATTTTCTCAAAATATTACAAAATAAACAAAGAAGGCTGGTCTGAAGTTTGCCTCAAGTCCAACTTGTCCATTGACTTTAGAAAGGCTGTTTTGGCTTCAGGGCCAAAGAGCTAACTTGCTAATGGGTCTTCACAAATGGTCCATGAAAATTCTTCTCTTCATAATATTGGGTGACATCCCAAGCTATTACTTTTTTTTTTCAATAATTGGGCCACTTTTTCCCAATTTTGGTTTTTCTTTGGTCCTTATATTTCTTATGTACAAGAATATCTTGTGTGTCTAAAGCAAGAGACTCTTTCTCACATGGCAGATAGATGCTCTGGTTTCATTCCTTTGTGGAACGGCTGAAGTTCTTTTCATGTTTTGACACTTCCATTTATATGTTGGTACTTAGGGAGGCAAGGTTCATAAGACATGGGATCGGAAGAAAAAACAGAATCGTCCCCTGAAGAACAGGAACTCCTGGTATCTGGATAGCTAGGTGAATACTGTTCCAGTGGTCCACTAAGGTCTAGGTATTCCTGAAATGAAAAATAAACAAGCAAGTCTATCTGTATTGCCTTAAGATGGTACCATGCTTCATATAGTTTAATAGACATATGCAAAGTAAAAACAAGCAGGTGGGGACTTTTCACATGAGTTACTGGTCACAAGTGTCTCTTCTTTACAATGTATATCACCTTTATGAAAATTACTGGATGCTTATTATCTCAAGGCTTAGGCTGGTAGAGACTACCTAAACCTACACAAAGCCCAAAAAGGCTACATGAGCTTTGCAAAAGTATTCACCATTAAGTTCAAATTAGTTGGGAAGAACAAAAGAAGATCTTTCTTTGCAGAATTCCATCCTACAAAATGTGCTGTAAATTGTCACCCTCGTTAACTTTTAAGTGAGTTTAAACAGCTTTTTAAGCTGTTCTTACATAGATACTATATTAGATGGTTTTAATTTTATGCTGATTTTAAAAAAACGTAATAGGGAATTGTGGGCTTTGGTTTTAATAAGCTTTTATTAAATGCATTTATAAATAAACAATACACTGGCCTCACAGGATCAATATGGAGGTAAGAGAACGGTGAAGAAGAAAGGCTCCGTTCTCAATCACCATTGAAAGACTGGGATAAAAATGAAATAGCAACTCCTCATAAAGCCAAGTAAACTAGAAAACCAAAACAACAGCAAAAGGACTTCTGAGGCTGTATGTACTGTATATGTTCCAACATCAACTTCAACCATGCTATTTGAAACACATACACTAACCACATCAAACAAAACCTTTTGCCATGATAAAAATAAAAAATAAAACAATTTTTCACCCTACAGAGAACTATTTTTGTCCAACACATGGAAATGATTTGCAGAAAGAAAGATCATTTCATTCAACTAAACTGACTGTTTTATAATACCTTGACATTTCAGTAAGAGTAAATGAGCTGCAGTACAATGTACTTTTTTATGTGTTTTGTTTTTGCTACATGAATAATTGTGAGACCCAATCAACTGAGCCATTCTTTTAAACAAGCATCAATGAAATCAGCCAAAATCACGCAAAGAATTGAGTGTTCCTCGAAAAAAGCCATTAAAAAAAAAGGATACAAAAGAACATCTTACTGCAAGAATAGTGCCCACTGCATTTCTATGAAAGCAAAACCAGCCATTGGATCAACCGAACTGAAAGCTAGATTAAAACATTTCTAGAAATAACAGTTCTGGCAGGAGAATAAAGTTATTTTTCTCCTTGAATTGCTTCTTCTCTTTCAACTTCTACAGAACAGCTGTTTTCATTTAAATGCAATCGTTTCATTTGCTAAAACATATTTTGGTTCTGAGATGAGAAAAAAACAATTGTATAAAGCTAGGTTTTCAAGCACTTTTCCTATCCACCATTAAAAAAATCAAAATAGTTAAGACGGTAATGATAAATGCACTGTAAAATAAATAAGACCAAAACACATAGCAAAAAAGAAATCGTACTGAACTTTTGATTACTTCCGTAATTTATAAGCATTTTTTTTTCATGTCTGGTATCTGTTATCTCTATGTTATCCAGAGACAAGATGCATCTCATCAGAACATGCAGCATGATTAAACTGTGGCGCCTCTGCCATCAATGGCAAAGCTCTCATTGACTTCAAAGAAGTCATAATTTTCTCATATAAATTGGAATGACGGCTTTGAGAAATAAGATGGAGCAGGACACCTTTGGCACAAATGGAAGGAGGAAGCTATTAGAAGAAGATTGCATGCATGTGATTTCAGCAGATTCAACAGATTTATGTGGTCAATACAGGGTTAGAGACAATTTATGCAATAAATTACTCAGTTTCAACACTTGAGGTAGCCATTGGCATAGGCTCGCAGATGTAATTTTTACTGTCACATTCCAGAATATCTTTCCCTTGTTATTATCCAAATATATTCTACTTTCAAATAGCTTCCAAAAACTCTTTGGAAAAAAACATACTTCAAATTAAATGTAAGTTTCAGAACTTGTATACTTAGCCATAACATATCCCTCCCTATTTTTTTCCATTTAAAATTCTGGTACAATATTCAGACTCCTATGTATATTATCTACAAATACTAAAGGTCTAGTTATCATCCTGTGTTAGCAAAACTAAAGAAGTAGAGCAGAACTAAGAAGATTAGGTTTGATTGTAGATTATTTGTTTGTATGTTCATGTGCATGTGTGCACATATACATGTCTAGGAAAGAGGTTTAGGGTTAAGGCTAAGATTAGCAAATAGACATTGACATGCTCTCTAGATTATACACATCAGTCAATGTTGATAGTATTCAAAAGTTAGAAGATCCAGATTATTGCAGCATAACCATCTAGAGTCTAGTTTTATTATCATTAGGCAAGGATTCTTCAAAGTATCTATCTGATTCTGCAAAGTTTAAAAAGCACAATAAAAGATAAAAGTGTTCCTTTAACTCATCATAAATGCATTATGTGAGTGATATAATAGACAGCTCAATTAATTTTATTGGGACCTTGAAAGATGATGTATTTGCAATTTAAATAAATCCATTCTGTCTGACATTTATCCAACCCTACTGTTTCCCATTTGTATTAGAAACGAATTAAAATAGTAAACTTGGGAAGAAGTTACAAATAAGTCTTTAAAGGTCTATCATTCCATCCCCAAATACATGTCTTGGCCAATTATCTTACCTTACACCTTGTAGGTTACTTTATTCTACTACAGGGGTGGGGAACCATGCTCCTTTTATGACTGCTAGCTCAGGAATTCTGGGAGCTGAAGTCCACAAGTCTTAAAGTTGTCAAGTTTGGGGACCCCTGAAGATTATCTCAACAACTCATATTGTCATTCTTTACTTAATGTTTAAGGAGCTATTATTTTACTCACCTCATTAGTTGTAAGTGTGAGGATACGATCTAAATCTTCCACAAGCTGTTTAAAAGTAGGTCTCTGTGAAGGCACTGCATGCCAACAATCTCTCATCATCATGTAGCTGTGGAAACCAGCATTTTATGAAGTTAATTAATGTCACTATGGCAAATTCATAATATCTCACTGCTGTTCAGCAAGAAGTCAGGATGTATTCACATTTTACATGTCTTTAAGTATTTTGCTCTTTAAGAAAACATGCTTGTGGTCCAGGGGATTGGAGATGAATTTATTACTAGGCAACACAGTTCAGTATGTTTAAATATCATTTTAGGCAATTAGTTGAATTTGCAATTAGAAATTCTATCAGAAAAAAATGTATTTGTGGACCACTCTTAAGGGTGAATGTGATGTTTTTGTAATTTGACGCCATGATTTTTCCGCTTACATTAAAAACAAGGTAAAAGTTAAAAACAAGGTAAAAGAACAGCAGGAAACTCTTCTTTCCAGTGCTCATTTAACTGCTATGAGAGCATCCTGTCCTTCAGAAACCATTGCAGAATTTTAAAAACGTATCCCCCTAACTTCCTAGCTCACAAATTTGATGGAGAAATTAATCTGATGGTGAATAGATGGAGAAAACCATCTCCAATTGGCTCTCCAATTGTTGTTGAATTACAAGTTCCATTATATCTGGTGCTTGGCTACGGAAGCTGGAGCTATTGGGAATTGGATCCCTCCCTGGCTGTCAAAATCTTCCTTTGCCTAAAATAAATATTATGCAAAATATCATTAGACTTGAAAGAGGTGAGCCTTGCTGAACAAGTCTTTCTTATTTGTACTGTCCTGTTTAATGTTTATATTTTAAAAAGAAAGTATAAAAAGAAGTGAGATTATCAACACTGATCCCATCAATTCCAAACCCTGAATTATGTATTAGTATGGGGAATGGAACAGTAAATTGTCTAACTTTGCTCTCTGCTCCCTATGTGTGATCATTATTTCCATCCTTTAGATAAATTAAGGTAAATTAAATGGGCATGGAATATCCCATTAATGGCATTCAGCTGGAGGTAATCCTAATGCTGCACTAAAGAGAAAAGGCTATTCTAATTGTCTGGAAATCTGTCCAGATTGTACTATAATTCCAACATAAGTAGAAGATAGAAAGCTTATTGCTGATTATATGAGAAATCTGCGAACCATATGCTAGGACTGCAGAGGTTCAAGGAATGCAATCTGAGGGGGTTATATCCATGTGAGTTAGGTAAAAGCTTTAAATGCTTTTCAAATGCTTTTCTGGTCCTGAACAATTATTTAAACAAGTAAACTCTTGCCTAATTCAAGCTAGATAATGATTTCTGGTTGTTGTTTTTTCCTTCCTAAAAAGACTTTGCTTTCATATACAGAGCAATCTCAATTTAGTGGGTGTTAATGCAATGGACTTCAGATGCAACAGATAACACTCCCATTGTATTAAATGTTTTATCTCATTTTTGTAAAGACATCTTTTATACAAATGACTTAAAATAGCACAAATGGTATCACTCCGGGTGATGTTTTCAAATTTAAGAGGATCTTGGAAATAAAGGACAGACTTCCTCTAAATGTGTTAAATTGAGGTTTTGCTCTATTAAAAAAATGGAGCCAGAGAAAAAAGCAACAAAAGAAAGCAACACAAACCTACTCCATTACAGTTAGTCCTCAGTTTACAACCATAACGGAGCCCAAGATTTCTGTTCCTAAGTGAGGCATTTGTTAAGTGAGTTTTGCACCATTTTGTGACCTTTCTTGCCACAGTTGTTAAGTGAATCACTTATGAGTTAGTCACCAAGTGTCCTGAATTTTGATCACGACCATGGAATGCTGCAATGATTGTAAGTGTGAAAAATAGTAATAGCATTTAGATTTATATATTGCTTCATAAGGCTTTACAGCTGTCTCTAAGCGGTTTTCTTAGACTTATATACTGCTTCATATTTATGACGATTGCAATGTCCAGGGATCAAGTGATCCCATTTTGCGACCTTCTGACAAGCAAAGCTAACTGAGAAACCAGATTCACTTAACAACCATGTTACTAACAACTGCAACAATTCACTTAATAACTGTGGCAAGCAAGGTTGGAGGGAAAAATGGGGGGAACTCACTTAAGAAATGTCTCACTGAAAAACAGAGCTGTTGGGTTCACTTCTGGTCATAAGTTGAAGACTACTTATATTTCCTGCATTAATATTGAAGTGCACAACTGGATGCTGTTTGGATGGAAATAAAATTTCAACTGTTCTTCACAACTGACAATCCCCATTTGAGAATTATAAACAAATATTTTTATAGTCATGATGAAACAGTTATTAATACTTCCTATCAGCTATTGTTAGTTACATTTTTAATCCATTTGAGTAATTGCAAGAGAAAATGTGAATTGTGTCCTGGTAAGCCAGACACTGTTTTCATGACACATTTACTTAGGGAATAAAAGGACAAAAAGTGAATGAAATCACAAATGCATGTTAATCCATTCTATGCATATATGTCCAAAGAGCTCTTACAGTTCATTGGTGCAGTTGGCAGGTTTGTCCATTCTGTGTCCTTCTTTAAGCAATTTAAAAAGCTCTTCCACTGGAATTCCTGGGTATGGTGACCCACCTAAAGTGAAGATCTCCCACATTAGGACACCAAATGACCACCTGAAAAAATTAAAAAAGGGAATAAAGCAGGGGTGTCAAACTGGTGGCCTGCAGGCCAGAGGTGTCACATACAGGCACGCCCACTTCAGCTCTGCAAAGGGGAAAAACTTCATGAAATGTCACATGATAACGTGATGTGGTGATGCCCATGGAATAAAGTGTGTGTGAATCAGACTCGTGCAGAATCTTACCCTATAATTAAATCTCCACATGTCATCAAACATGCAGTATAGCCTGAACGTAACCAAATTTACAATTAAAATTTACAATTAAATTACAATTTAGAAACACAGTTAAAATGCAGAATGCATAGTGTTCCTAAAATAATGTAATGAGTAATCCAGCCTATGCAGTAGATGTGCCTAAACCCTACGAAATTCTTTACAGTTGAAAATTAAAGAGTTACAATTTAAAAAACAACAACAAAGGAATGATTTTGTTGAGATTGGTTCAAAATATTAAACTATGCAGAAGTTTTTATCATGGTCCAACCAGAATGGGAGAAGTTCTCCTGCCTAAATGAAACCCAGAACATTTTTTTTGTTGACCTGGAACTTCTATAATTACAGTATAACTCAGACTCATATACTCCATTCTTTGAGGATTGTTGAGAAAGGAGTGGCCTTCCAGCTCTAGGTGGATGCATTTGAATAAAATTGATAATCAGATTCCATTTTTGTTGGGGTTTTGTCTGGAGTATGGATTAGCTGACATTCTTGATTTGTATTATCAATTGGGTGGTCTTGAGTGCACTATTTATTTCACATGTTGATGACACCCAAATCTATTTCTTCTATTATATAATACAATTGGTATCCATGAACATTATCTAAATGTAATAGATGAGAATGGATGAGACAGAAGAAGCTGAAATTAGATTTAAAATGAACAGGTTTGCAGATTGAAAGTGTTCCTTGATTTCTGTCCTGGATTTCAGGTGTCAGCTGTGATGAGGAATGTGTCTACCTAAGTAAAGCTAATATGCTAACTGAAGCTCTTTCTGAGCTGGTTGGGCCAGAGCATTCGCTAACTATATCTTGCTAACAATCCAATTGAACTATTGCAGTGTATTTTACATGAGGCTATCTCTGAAAAGTATATGTAAGTTGCAACTGGTAATGAATTCTGGAGACAAGAGTGTTATCCAGTGCAAGGACAAAGATCACATTATGTTTACATTAAAAAATCCTGCCAATTATCTCTTAGATAAAATCTAAGACATTGATAGTGAATTTAAATAGCTTGGAGATCTGATTATCTGCACTTTTTGTTATGAATTTGCCAGGTTACTTCAATTATCAGGAGATCCATTTTTGAAGATGTTGCCACTGCCAGAAGGTCAGCTGTCTGAAGCATGCGAGAGGGCTGTCTCCAGTAGAATTCTAATATTATGGAGCACTCCTCCATATGTTCACCTTTCCCTCCATTCACCTTTCCCTCTTCCAGTATTTAGGAAATTGTTTTTATTGCTTTAAACTGTCATGAAAGTTTCTATAAACAGAAACCTGCGATATATCCTTAATAATAATATGAAAAAATGACCATGATGAAAAAGAATAATTAGTTATATGGATCAGATGCTTAGGCTATTGCCTCATCCCATAGTTCTTTTGGCAATCCTTAGAGAAATATATATACAAATTGTTTTCTGACAAACGTCATCTTGTACTGCACAATTCAAGATATAGGAAGCCCAAAATTACTTAGTTGAGAATATACTGCAAGTCAAATAATGTAAAACAATGCTTGGGCAGTGTGCATTTCTAAAAAGTAGTTTAGTGGAAGAAACCTGTACTTCTGAGTACATTCATGTACTCTGAAGCTAACCAAATTAGTAACAGAGCAATGTCTAAGACCATTTTTTTTTAAAAAAACTTGGGAAATGAAACAGCAATCAAGTGTTTCAGAAAAGCCAGGAAGGAGAAACCTACTTAGAATAATATTGCTGAAAGAAAGAGTTCACACATCAGGAATGAAATTGAAAATATTCATTGTTTTCTTTGGCTTTTCAGTCTAATGCGGTAAAGCCTTTTCTTTTTCATTAAAGACAGGGAAAAAACCTCACTAAATTTCCCCAAGTATAGTATAAATATGTCCAACTTATGCTATAGTAATTAATTTCCCATGATAGTCTGAAGGTTGAAAGGAAAAGTTATATGAGATATAATTAAATCAGTTTAATGTGTGTTTTATTATATGTAATTCCATTTCATTGGAGGAAGCTGTAAATTCATTTGAAGAAGATAAGATAAGATATAAGATAAAATTACTTACACATCACTTTGATGTGTGTAAACTCTATCAAATAGCGCTTCTGGTGCCATCCACTTTACAGGCAGTCGACCCTGGGCATTTAATAAGAAAAAAAAGATTAACAAATGCATTAATAAATAGTGCCGCACTATTTCATTCACTATAGTGAATATCGGCAAGTTGGCAAAGATTCATTTAATCTACACTAAAAAGAAGAGAGATGCCAAAGCAATTTTGTATGCAACTTTGTATGCAAAAATAAAGTCTCTCTTTACTAAATCTTGTGACTCATTCATAGATTTGTGAACAGAGTTGTAAAGGATTCACATCTGAAACAGACAATAGAGCTTCAGATTCAACAGCAGCTATAAAATATCTGCATTTTTCCTGGGTTTGCCTTGTATAGATGGGTGGGCTCAGGAGTATACTCTTCTGTGCTCAGGAGGTGTCATGGAAGTGATAACAGGATATCAGGAAACAGGACAACTCCTTTAAGGAGCTGACGACAGGTACAGAGAAAGTGCTTGTGCTGGGTCCAAAATACTTTTGCCAGTTTTGGATCTGAGCACTGCACATCTTTATCTTATGATTGTTAATTTCGATGGATCTGGAATTCAACACTAAAACATCCAGGGTTGAAAAGAAGAGAAGATAAAAGCTCATTATCTTTTATTATCTCTTGTATAATATTCTAAACTTTCCAAAGAATTCATACAATCCAGAAGGATTTTATTTGACCATATATCCAGGAATAGGTAAAATGGCCTGCAGACATTGGCAAATGCTTTTTCACTGACCGAATTTTCTCTTATTTAATTATTGAAATTTAAAAAAAAATTGAAATGACCCCAGATCTAGCCAATGTCACTCATTCATAGCAGCTCTAGAGATGAAGACAGTCCCTAGATGGATAACCACCCAGAGGGAAAATGTAAATGATTCGGAGTATCCATTCAGAGATTTCTCTAGAAAAATACAGTAATTTTCTAATATTATTCATACAGACATTTTTTATACTGTCAACCTTGATGGCTTTATGAATGTAGCTTTAATCAAATATATCTTTAAAAAAGCCTCATATAAGCAGCTGTCTGTGATAAGGACAGCTTATCATGTTCATAAAGTTAAAGATGTTGACAGTATAAAACTGTCTGTATGAATATGATATAAATGAAGACATTGTATACTTTAACCAGGAGAATGACAAGAACACTACCAAGATTCCAGGAGGCCCAACTGAAACATGGCTAATCAGAAATATTTATTGAACTAAAATCAAATGTCATCAATTACATAAAGAATGTGTCCCACAAAATCATCCACTGAATGACCTCCACAAAGTACGTGTGTGTAAGTCCACAATTCTGTCCATCTCAAACAGACCCACAAACTGAGAGTGAAATAAAGTTCTACAGTTTTAACAGATACTATAAAAAAAGAGTGACTAAAATTTATCCCTTATAAAGCATCATGTAACATGTACTCTTTCAGGCTATGTAAGCAGATAACCTTCCCTTCCTAGTAAAAAGGAGTTAGGAATCCTTAAACACTTGCCTATTATTTTCATTCTTTGATTAAAAGTTAGGCTGCTGTACAAAAAGTCCATTAAGAATGCATTTGCCTTACTTAAATGAACTAGAAAAAGATAGCGAATCAAGTAATAAGACTGCCATTCACTTACATTAGTAGTCTTTTTATAATAATCTATATTGTTGATGTCTCTAGCTAACCCAAAGTCAGCTATCTTCATGACATTATTTTCAGTAACCAAAACATTCCTCGCTGCTAAATCTCGATGGATGCACTGAAAAAGAATACAATAAAATGAGATACGAAGAAATGAGAAACCCATTTGTAACATGATTCTCAGTTGTTGTTTTTTTAAATGTTATTGTTTGAAACAGATGAGACATTTACATCAATGTAAAAAAGCATTTCAGGTAATTAAAATACAAGATATTCCCCATGATTCAAAAGATTGAAGACCCATTAATTTATATATACTGATATTTGCTTTTTGCCCAACCCAACCACAAACAATAAGGATTGTCTTGATGGAGCAAACAAATAAACACCAACAAAGTCTTACATATAACTTTAATGAAGAATCTGAAAAGTAATACGCTGAGAAAAGAGAAAGATCTTTAGAAAACTCTGTTTTAAGAGATTGCTTGAAAAATAAAATTAAATATGGGGAAAATATAAGATATACTGATGTTTATTCCTGGGTTCTACATTCAAGAGATCATTTAGAAACTAGGTTTACATTTATCTATTTTTATTCAACCTTTTTTTTTACTTGTGATTATCTAAATTTTATATTTACAAAAATTAATTTAAGATTTTGATAATCTTGCTCCATACATCGCCCAGATCTCTGACACTTTTATTTATTTATTTGATTTGTCAATCACTTACAAGATAATAGGTATAAGTAAAAACATAGTTATGAATACATGGATACATATAAGAAAAATTATATATATATAATTTTGCTCAACTCATCCACATATATGTTTTCATAGATTTTCATGGGTACAGGTATGCAGGTCTTGGTGTGTTCGGGTCTTTTCCTGTGTAAGATTGGGACTATCTGGGCAACGTTTCGACGAGATCCCACTTGCCATCTTCAGGCTGGTGCTTTCGGCTTTGTGTGAGCAAAGTGTGATCTGAGCTGCTGTCTCCCTATATATACTGGTGGGGAGGTTGGTTGTGTTGTCATTTTTTGATTGGTTGATGGAGTTGATGTTTGCAGATTGGCTGGCTTTTTCTTAAGAACATGTGTGGCTGAGCTATTGGCTGTGCGTCTATCTGCCTCCTGTGTTGTAACAACTTGGGTAATGGGTTGTGTGATGACCTTCTGAGTTCTAATCTTGTGACCTCCTGGGTCTTGTGCTATAATCTCTTGGGTCGTAATGACCTGGGTAATGGGCTGTGTGATGACCTTCTGAGTTTTAATCTTGTGGTCTCCTGGGTCTTGTGCTATAATCTCCTGGATCTAGGAGATTATAGCACAAGACCAATATCTCAGCCACACATGTTCTTAAGAAAAAGCCAGCCAATCTGCAAACATCAACTCCATCAACCAATCAAGAAATGACAACACAGCCAACCTCCCCACCAGTATATATAGGGAGACAGCAGCTCAGATCACGATTTGCTCGCACAAGCACAAAGCCGAAAACACCAGCCTGAAAATGGCGAGTGAGATATCGTTGAAACGTTGCCAAGACAGTCTGAGACTTACACGGGAAAAGACCCGAACACGCCAAGACCTGCATATCTGTACCCGTGAAAATCTACGAATATGTATGTATGTATGTATGTATGTATGTATGTATATATATATATATATGTGTGTAAGGTTTTTAAGCTGATAATTTTAAATAATAAATAAGGGAGACTAGTATAGATCTATTTCGAGCTAGTTAGCTCTCTTCAGCTAGCCATACCCTTACTGGGATTCGAACCAGGGAAGTATTACGTGTGAGGCAGTTGTAATTGCCACTACACCACCTGGCTCTATCCTTATCAGCAGAGGCAGGGGAATAAGTATATACTTTGTGTTACAACACCCTGTTAAGCCCCAATTAAGGGAGAAAGCATACTGCTTTCTTTTCTGTCTTTCGGCTCATCACCAGAGACCATACCGACAGAAAGCTATTTGTTTCGTTGTCTTTTCTTTACATGTGTGTAAGGTTTTTAAGCTGATAATTTTAAATAATAAATAAGGGAGACTAGGATAGATCTATTTCGAGCTAGTTAGCTCTCTTCAGCTAGCCATACCCTTACTGGAATGAAACAAATAGCTTTCTGTCGGTATGGTCTCTGGTAATGAGCCGAAAGACAGAAAAGAAAGCAGTATGCTTTCTCCCTTAATTGGGGCTTAACAGGGTTTTGTAACACAAAGTATATACTTATTCCCCTGCCTCTGCTGATAAGGATAGAGCCAGGTGGTGTAGTGGCAATTAAAAACTGCCTCACACGTAATACTTCCCTGGTTCGAATCCCAGTAAGGGTATGGCTAGCTGAAGAGAGCTAACTAGCTCGAAATAGATCTATCCTAGTCTCCCTTATTTATTATTTAAAATTATCAGCTTAAAAACCTTACACACCAGAGACCATACCGACAGAAAGCTATTTGTTTCGTTGCCTTTTGTTTACATGTGTGTAAGGTTTGTATGGTCTCTGGTGATGAGCCGAAAGACAGAAAAGAAAGCAGTATGCTTTCTCCCTTAATTGGGGCTTAACAGGGTGTTGTAATACAAAGTATATACTTATTCCCCTGCCTGAGCTGATAAGGAGAGAGTCAGTGGTGTAGAGGCAATTACAACTGCCTCACATGTAATACTTCCCTGGTTCGAATCCCAGTAAGGGTATGGCTAGCTGAAGAGAGCTAACTAGCTCGAAATAGATCTATACTAGTCTCCCTTATTTATTATTTAAAAATTATCAGCTTAAAAACCTTACACACATATATATATATATATATATATGTGTGTAAGGTTTTTAAGCTGATAATTTTAAATAATAAATGAGGGAGACTAGTATAGATCTATTTCGAGCTAGTTAGCTCTCTTCAGCTAGCCATACCCTTACTGGGATTCGAACCAGGGAAGTATTACATGTGAGGCAGTTGTAATTGCCTCTACACCACTGGCTCTCTCCTTATCAGCTATATATATATCTTTGGTTCTTCGGGTTTTCTCCCACGTAGAAATGGAAGTATCTAGGCGATGTTTCGATGAAGTCTCATTCATTATCTTCAGGCTTGTGCCTTCGGCCTTGTGCCTGAAGATGATGAATGAGACTTCATCGAAACGTTGCCTAGATACTTCCAATTCTACGTGGGAGAAAACCCGAAGAACCAAAGATCCACATACAAATACCTGCGAAAACCTCCAAAAACATACATACATACATACATATATATATATATATATATATATATATATATATATATATATATATATATATATATATATATAAAACATTAAGACAGGGATGGTCGGCACGTTGGTGCACTTATGCATGCCCCTACAGACCTCTTAGGAAAGGGGTGAGGTCAATAGTAGACAGTTTAAGTTAAAGTTTTTGGGGTTTGGGGAAGAAACCACAGAGTCAGGTAGAGTATTCCAGACATTGACCACTCTGTTGCTAAAGTCGTATTTCCTGCAATCAAGTTTGGTGCGGTAAACCTTGAGTTTGTATCTATTGTGTGCTCTTGTGTTGTTATGGTTGAAGCTGAAGTATTCATTGACAGGTAAGTCATTGCAATGTATGATTTTATATACCATATTTAGATCAGACCGAAGATGGTAGAATTCAAGGTTTTCTAGGTCTAGAATTTCAAGTCTGGTGGCATAAGGTATTCTATAATGAGTAGAGGAGTGGAATATTTCTTGTGAAATAGTTCTGGACTTTCTCAACTGTGCTAATATAATTGGGTTCCAGACTTGATTGCAAAGCAAATGGAATCTATAGAACAGATTATAGTCTGTTCGTCTGTTAGTCTCCAGATAACAATTGTATAGAAATACACAATTATGTATGCTGTGATTCTTTTTAATGTATTTCAAAATGTTCAATTTAAATGAATACAAAATGAAGTTTATAATATTTGAAACTAGCTATTTGGGTGAAGAAAAGCCATTCTTGACTTAATTTCTTTTTCTCTACTACATGTAGAGCTACAGTATATCTTATGTAACTTGCTGGAATGGCTATTAGAATTTTTAAAATACAGAATAAGCAAAGAATCAAATGTTAACCATTTAAAATATGGGGAGCCATATAATCAGTAGTAACAGGATATCAAAAATGAATTCAATCTTAATTTTGCCATGAATCCAGAGTTTTTTGTGTTATGTAGCTTGCATTTCTTGGCCTTTTAAAATTAAACTGACCTACTATTTTTATACATTATGATTTTTTCAGGTTTCCAAACCATATGAACTATTCATTTGTTCTATTCATCTCCAGGGCTTATTGTTGAGCATAAACTTGTTGAGCATAAAACAAATGAACCCTAATAAAGCATCTTTAGAATATTACGACAAGAGCTGAATTCAGAACCAAGAAGCAAAAACGTATGGCCATGTGGCCAAGTGTAAGGAATAATGTAATGGTCCAATATCTACTCTCAGTAATTGTTTAAAACTGAAACACACTCTTATGCCAATAAAGCTGTTGTTAATTGAAATTCAATTGCAAAATTATACTGTCACTGAAATAAGCAGTTTAAAAAGGGGGTATATAAACTTATCCGATCTAACTCTCAGATTGAGGCAAAGTTTCTTTTATACTTAAACAATATCTTCCAAGAGGCATTTTAATCATTTCAAAGCTTCCCAGTAAAGTATTTATATCCTTAAAAGTGTTCCCATCATATATGTTAAATGTTCTGAAAGCAGTTTTCTTAAAAGTCAGTCTAAATTCTTTGGCTACTTAAAACCTGTTGATTTTATCTTCTGCCACTGAAACACAGTACTATTGTACATGGAGATATAACATAATTAGTTTCTGTTGTTGTAATGTGAGCATTAAAAAAAAGCAATTAAACTCTTCCAGCAGGAAAATTTTTTTGCTGGATTGATACATGCTATACTAAGAAATTCAAGAAATCTGTACTTGCAAGAGAAGAAACTATTTCTAAGCCAGGGATGTCAAACTCGATTTCATTGAGGGCTGCATCAGTGTTATGTCTGACCTCATGGGGCCTGGGTGGGCATGGCCAGAGTAGGCGTGGCCAGCTCGACATCACTTGTGTCAGGGGTGCCTATGGTGTCCCAAGCACTCTGCCCGTGAAAACGGGCTTCACAAGCTCCATTTTCGGCTGCAACGGCCTCCTGTAACCCGTTGCCAGTGAAAATGGAGCTTGCAAGAGCTGTGTGTGGCCATCCCAAGCACTATTTTCACTGGCAGAGATACCATGGGCTGGTCCTTCACTGTTCCCAGGACAACCCTGCGGGTTCTAAGCATCCTGTGGACTGGATCCGGCCCATGGGCCTTGAGTTTGACAGCCCTGACATAGATTAACACCTATAAAAATGTTGAGAATATCGTGGGCAGCTAACAAAACAAGCTGAAGGATCATCAAACAAAGAACCCAGAATTCTCACTCAAGGTACAAGGGACTAAGCTCAAATTATCCTAATTCAGACACAATATGCTCTTGGGGAAAAGCTCCAATGCTGGGAAAGGTGGAAGGAAAGGAAGGAAAGAATGATCAGCAACAAGATGGATGGACACAGTTATGGTTGGGAGACTTGAAAGAACAGAATAGGAATAGGTCATCTTGGAGAAAATCTATTTATGTGGTCAATAAGAATCCAAAAGCATCTTGATGGCATGTAATCAATCCATCCATCCATCAATCAATTGCATAAAGATAAGAATTACTGAAACAATTAAACAAAGTACCTGGATAGCAGAAGATAAATGTTATAATAATAATAATGGGAGACAACTCCTTTCTAAGCATGTCTCCAGAATTTAGAGGAAAACAGCTTTATTATCACTATATTTCTTGATATTTCCAAATTCATAGTCATATCTTAATTCATTTATAGAACAGTATAGTCTTTAATTTTCAAACGTGGATAATCTAATGCCTCAAAATGGAAATTAATGTTTATATAATATTTATTACAATAGGTTATAAGCTCCTAGCAAATTCTAAAAATAAATTGAAACATAAAACCACCAAACTGGTAGTTATACTGGTTCGATCCCATCCCTGGGTAGCATGCTAGAAACCAGGAGACTGTGTGAAAGCTAACTTTGGGCCAATGACTCTCTCTCAGCCCAAGGAAGCAGGCAACGGCAAACCACTTCTGACATATTGCTAATATTTAAGGGGACAGGGTATGGATATGGGCATGTTTTTAAAATAGTATTGGATTGCCAAAAGTAATAGAATTAACAAATACATAGACATCTTAATGTATGAAGTACCAGCATGATGAGTCTTTCATTATCATTTTGGAGATTTATTGTGATTCTATATTGTGATTATGTTCTCACAGACCTATTGCAACCGCATAAATATAATCAGTTCTTTTATGTTTTGTATAAGAAAGTGCTGGGACTCTCTTGTATCATATGCTGATCTTGTTCTTTAAATGTAAAAGAGTGCTCTTTCAGGCTGGAAAATAACATCCTTACATGACAATACCAAACTGCAATGAAAAACTTTAAAAAAACAACAGCACTGGCTTACCTTTTGTGATGCTAAATATTCCATTCCTCTTGCCAACTGGTATGTACATGAGACTAAGTCTTTGAATGTCATCTGTTCTTCAGGGACTCTGTTAATATCAAATGAATATTCCATTCCTGGTGGACGCCGGGCTCGTAAATATTCTCGCAAATTCCCTTTGGAAGCATATTCGACAAGCACATATAGAGGTCCTTTAAAATAAGCAAATGTACAGCATGGGGAGATCTTGTGATTCATACTCAGAATATCAATTTAAAATATATATATAATACAACCACCCCAACATACATCGAAAAGGCAAACCAGTTCTGCTAAAAATCATTTTTTTGTGCTTCACTATTATATCATCTAGATCATGGGGGTCAAACTCACGGCATCACGTTGCCATCACGTGATGTATTGTGACATTTCCCCCCTTTGAAGAACTGGGGTGGGTGTAGCCTGCACGTGACGCATCCAGTCTGCGGGTCACCAGTTTGACACCCCTGATCTATATCATGATATACATAGTGAAAAAATATACATTTATCATTAGGATTCAAATGTTATTGAAAAATTGGGGGGAAATTTAATCCTTGTATTTTCTTCTCATGGAAAGTAGAGGTTAAGGTATTGGAAAATGAATCGAAAAGCAAAGCAAAGCAAAACTATCCCCCTACAACTCTCTCTCTCTCTCTTTCTCACTCTCTCACTCTCTTTCCCTCTCTCTCTCTCCCTCTAAAGAGAGTCTTTATGCAAATATCCATACTAGTTGTACAGTTTAGAATTCCACATAAGTACTGTGCTTGCTCTCCTTCAACTTTCCCACAGACTCTAGGAAACTAGAATAGGAAAATCCATCAATGGAGTGAGTACAGTTAATAATCTTTCCAACTTCTGAATTTGAGGGAATTAAAGTGCAAAGGCAGCAAAAGAAGGGTGGAGAGATGTAATAATATTCCTAATACAATTGTGCAGCAGAATTAATGACATGGAAAGAGACATCTATGTCCAAGCACATTATTTCTGAGTTTTGTTTTACTTTTCAAGTAAAGTATAAGTATGCTATTCATCGAAGTCTCTCTACTGCCCTTTGGACTGCAATTTTCATTTAGCCTGTGCAGAGTGAAAATAAAAAAGTTGCATGTTGCACAATAAAATGATATTATTTCAGCACCTTTAGATTGCAAGATCCAAATGATACTCACCATCCTGAGTGCATGCCCCCAGAAGATTGATGATATTTTTGTGTTTCCCAATCATCTTCATCATCTCCATCTCAGACACTAGGTCAGACAAATCTTTCTCTGTGGCGTCGTCTATGCAAGACAGAACAAGTGCCATTCAGTTTTAAACAATGTATGAACTCAACTCACTTTTCCATTAATTGATATATTGAACGGATCATCCAGCTAGTAAAATGGCAGTTCTAGTTCTCCCTGTATTGATTTATACTGACCAACCTCTTAGATGAACTAAAAGTAGTTGTTTCCTTTACAAGGAAATTAGACTATTATTCTATTAGGTATTCTTTCTCCTTTGATTTGTTTTTGCTTCATAGATCCAGAAGGGAAATCCAAACAATCTTCTTTCATATTATAAGAGTGACCAGGGATACATTTATATTACAAGTAGCTGATTGTGTATCTATATAGTCATAAATGCATAATAACAGAGTAAGATTTAAATGCATTTCTATGAGCCATAAGATATGGATTCTATTAAACCATAGTAACTTATTGTAAAGTTGCTTTGGCTTTGAAAGGATCTCCTTTACTGTATATCTTATTTTATATATCTAATTAGAAGTAAATTCAACTGAGATTAGAGAAACTGTGGATGGGATTGTAATCTTGGTGTTATATAACAAACATACCAGATATTATTAGCAATAAATCCATTTTATTATCTTCAGTGTTTAAAGCTTTGTATAAGCATATCACACACACACACACACACACACACACACAGAGTGTTATAAAACTTGTATCTGAGGAAGAATGGACCTATCATCCATGTTTGTAGAGGAGTGTCATTCATCAGTAAAGCTTCACTATATTAAGACGAAATCTGAGGATCTCTCATCACCACACTTTTATATGCTTTCTTTATAAACTTTTGTTCTTTTTGTTTGTTTGTTTCAAAAAGTATTGGATGACATCCAAAAATGCATTTTGCTATGGATTCATCAACTTAATGTTCAATAAACCAATGACAGCATACAGCAATGGGATTAATTAGCCATGAATGTTTTTGTTCTGTTTGTGATTTGTGTGTGTGTGTGTGTGTGTGTGTGTGTGTGTGTGTGCCTTTGAATTAGTCTCTAAAATTTTCTTAGCAGTATTTTCCAGAAGTGGTTTGCCATTGCTTTCTTCTTAAGGCTGAAAGAGAGTGACTGGAGAATGGTCACAGCTGACTTTGTGTGTAAAGCTAGAACTCACTGTTTCCTGCTTTCCAGCCAGGTGCCTTGATTACTACACCAATAGGCTCTCTTTGTAAATAGCCACTACTAAAATTAAATATGTTGCCAAATACACTGATTTATTAGGAAAACTGCTGAAGTCCACAGTGAACTAAATGAATTTTGGGCTTCAGAGACCATGAAAGAAACATGATTTGCAGAACTTGTCACTTGATTCTTTACCTTTCAACATTTTTACTGCAACAGTAACCGCTTCTTTTGGCCTGTCTTTGTCGATGCCCATTGCTTCTGCCATGACAACTTGACCAAAGCATCCTTCCCCAAGAGGCTTCCCTAGCGTCAACCTGGGATGTAAATCAAGGATTAGCATAAAGCATCTGATGAACAGTTGAAATCAGTGAAATAAAAGAGTGAAACACAAAAGAACCTTTCAGCAAATCGTTTTGACTTGGACATTTCTTACAAAGAACTAACAAGGGTATTAAAATACATCTAGACGTTTGGGCACGTTCCTCCATTCAGCTTTTGAAGTACTGATTCTGTATGTAATTAATACTTATTGGCAACACTTTCTCATACACTTGGAAGTACCAAAACAGGATTTTATAGCTTGCTTGAATGCTGAAAAATGTCACTGTGATTCTGTACCTTAAAGCCCAGAATGTTATGTCCTAAACACAGGAATATAACTATGGGTTATGGAATGTCAACAGATCAAATGGCTATTCAAAGCTTGCAATATTTTTTTTAATATTCTTGTGGAATAGACAATAATACCTACTGTTGGTATGTTTTTGAATCAGTGTGAATGCACAATATTCTCTTTCATATAAAATTAAATGTCCATGGCATAAAACTACAGTTAAGGTAAATGTTCTTTAAAAAGAAAGTTTTAACTGAAAAAGCTTTTAATTTAATCATGTTAATATTAATGAACACTTTAATATATCTGTTAGGAAATGTCTGCTACTTCGACAATAGACAAAGACTAAAGGGTTGTATGCTTAGCTGAGATCATGCTGTGCTCCATCTGAAACTAAAATTGAATTTAAGATCTTGGCAAAAAACAAACATTTGCATTGGAAAATGAGTAATTTATGTGTTCTTGTACTTCTTATATGAATTTAAACAAAGTTGTCTTTGTGTGCCTACAGCCCCCCTATCTAATAAACCTCAGTTTAAAGAGCTTCTTTCATTACAAATCTGGTCCACCCGTATTTATGCTGAATGCTGTTTTAAGTGTTTAATGCTTTAAGATTTTCCGCATTAATGTTTCCCCTCAGGGAAAGGCTGACAGAGTTATGCATACAACCCCCACTGTTGACTAGAATCTTGCAGGTGGCAAGTGAAATGTATGGCACTAGCTTTCATTCACCTAATTACGAGTATTTCCATACATGTACATGAAATACAAAAAAGCAAACTATTCAGGAATAAATTTTAAAAGCAAGTTTGAAGTTTTTAAAAAAAATAAGGTGGATTCTAAAAACTGGATTACATGCATCCAAAAGGTTTAGTTTTGGTTAAGAATGAGGGTCAACCAGGGTTTGGTTTGAGGTCAGGACTATACTTTGTTCATTTATAATACACAACAGAAAAAGGGGGAAAATCCCTGTTTCAGCCTTCCAATTAACAAACTCCAAACCAATAAACTCTGACAGGCATTTTCTCAAAAGTTCCATTTTATTGGAGTAGTTATATTGGCACATCTGGGAAAACCTGAATCTGAGAGTTCTGTGTTTTTCCTTCCCAACAGAAATTCAAAGATCCATCCCTGCATCCATCAGTCCATCATATGGTCCAGTCACCATCTGTCCCAACTGGAGACATCTCTCCAACCACTCCTTTGCCAGGTGCAGGCTTGTCCTTGACTCAGAAGAAGAATGTTATATCTAAACTTCCATCTCTCTTTAAAATCCCCCCTCCCAAATTCCCAGGCACTAAAATGTGGCAGTGTGGAAGATTCTAAGTAAAAAATGGCTTCCAAAACTGACACCCTCTATACTATGACCAGTTTATTGGTCTGCTGTGCTATAGCATTAGAAATAAAATTATTCTGAATGAAGGATGCTAGAACTGAAAGAGTGAAATATCATTTTCTTTCATAATGACTTACTTATCTCTTGGGAATTCCCATTTTGGATCTTCTGGTAGTTCATATTCAGAAACTCCAGCCAACATGGGAGCATCAGCATTGGAAGAAAGACGGGTAGTAATTCTCACCAATGGTGTATTGGAGTTCATTGAAGAGCTTGATTCTGCAGAGACCTGTTATTTGAATACAAGATGCAAAAAGGAGATGTAATCTGGGCCCGATTGTTGCAAACTGGCACTAAAAAGGAGGGCAGCCAGCTCACAAGTACTAGTCAGTTTCTGAAAAGGAGTAGATGCATTACTCCCACTTGTAATGTCCTGGTGGGAATTTTACTGTTAAAATACTACTTTTAATTAACTTCCTATTAAATTAATTATAGATCCGGACTTTCCTTACTGAATTCTGAATGGATGTTCATATTATTTACTAACTATATTTGTAACAATCCTTCTTCCTTATTGTCCCAAAATGTATTTTTAAAAGATGCTGTAATTATCCTCTTCCTCCCCTCTTCCTGGTCCTCCTTCTTTTTAAAAGAAAAAATAAAAATTCAGCAGACTAACTTTTCTATCCATTCATACCATTTTAAAAATTTGTTCACATTTATTAAATTTGAACAAGAGACTTGTCAATAATTTACAAGTTTTACACTTTATGAACGTGACATGGATAAATTCATCCATTTTCATATTATAAGATGTAAATAATTAATTTTGTATTTATTTATTTAGGATTATTTTATTTTTACAAATCACTTAAGACTGCAAACATATCCAACACACCTTTCTCCTCCTATTGTGCCCACAACAACAACCCTATGGGATAGGTTGAGCTGAGATAGAGTGACTGGGCCAAAGTCACCCAGTTTTTCATAGCTAAGCAGGACTAGAATTCATGATTTTCCACTTTATAGCCTGGTGCCTCTATCACGATGTAACTTCAGTTGGATCATTTATTTATATTTGTGATTATATGCAGATGCATACTTATTCAGTCTTACTCTGATACTACAAAAATAAGAGGGGGGAAAAGTTCAGACCATTCCTGCCTCCATTATTCAATATGAAACATTCAACCAAAGCCAAACAAAGAAAAAAAGTTTTCTTAAACACTATTGGATTATGACCCTGCAAAGCTGTCATTCAAAATATGAGGGGTGGGAATCATTTTTTACAATATAATTTGAGAATTATTCTGGAATATAAAGTCTCACTGAATGTTTTACATTCCTGATCTGAAATGACTGTTAGATGAACAGATCTTTTTATTCCCAATTCAAAAGTAAAATATAACATTCATTTACAAGCTGTTTAACTAACAATATTTATTTTATAAACATGTAATATGGTTTGAAACCTTTCTGTCCAAATCCAGATAAGAATCTGGATAAGAATCCATGTCTCCCAAATACCTCTTTTGGTGTCTCAGTTTCCTTATTCCAGCTGACACGATACTAAGTGAAACTAGAAAATGCTGTTAAATACAGCAGTGGTCTCTAGTTTGATCCTGCTGTACAAGAATCTCTCTGAGGCCCACAGACATTCCATAGAAATTCAAAGATATATGAAAAAGACAAGAGTTCAGTACTTTGTTTTGAATAGTGCCATCTACCTAGAAGAAAAATTATTGGTATATCTGCCCAGAGTCAACTTGTTGAGGTGAGTGGCCATAGAATTCAAATAAAAACAAACAAATAAGCACATAAATAAAGAAGACCTGGGGCAAGACAGGACAGTCTCGAGAGACATCAGGGAAATCTTACCTGATGCTTTGTGTTTTAGAATCAATAACTAATTGTTCCCCTATCCACACATATTTAAGTATGCTAATCACACATTTATTTGATTAGCTCATCATGCATGTGTTATGTATCCCTGCTTGCCAGTGGCAAATGCTGTGCTTTGTGAGATGGCTGTGTCCACCATTCTTTCTTTTTGGGAAGAAGGAGGGGGGAGGGAGGAATAAATAGCTCTTCCATGGCTGCTATTTAGATGTTGAAATATTTATAATTGCTCACCATTTCTAATTATTCTGGAATTGTGGAGGAGAGGGTGAGAGATTGTGGGAAGTTAGCATCCACCCCTCTCCTAGAAAAATTGAATTAGCCTAGGAAATATTAAAAGGCAGAATATTTCTTCTAAAAAGAGTAGAAACTCAAGAAGCAGAAACTCACTCAAGAAGCAGAAACTCACCCCCACCTTTGTTAATGGGTGGGCCATTAAGGCCTGGGCCAGAATACTTTACATAAGAAGGAACTCCAAGGTGATGGGATTAAGGATGGCCCTCAGGAAATGATAGGATTACCCATCTCACCACATGGCCTGGGAAGATTGCATTAGCCAGCATTCAGGTAAAGCCATGTGGTCCAGACCAAGCCTACAGAGTTAAGACCCCCGCCCCTGGGAGTCTGACAACCAATTAGAATACAAGCTCCAATTCAAATCTCAACAGAGAGTATAAAACCCAGGTACTCTCAGCACCTCAACACTCTTCTTCCTTTTCTCTTTTTTTCTTTTTCCCCTTTTCCCTTCTCTTCTCATCTTGAAGCATGTGATCATTCTTCTCTGGAGCTCCAGGCCATGTGGCTCTGTAACCATTAAACCTTCCAAGCAGCCTCCATGTTTCCAGTGTCTTTTTTTCCCCACTTGGAACTGAACCCAGAAGGATATTTCTTTCAACAATTGGCACCCCAGATGGGACTCCAAGCTAACCTAACCAATGGATCAGGCCCAGGTAAGATTCCCTTGCTAGCAAACAGACCCATTGAGTCTGTGGGTGAGTTTTTCCTGGACCTTGGCCATTTGGAAAAATGGTTTTAAAGGGGTTTTGAGTGTTGAGCTCAAAGGCTGCTTGGAAAGAAGGTGAGTACCTCTAAATTTTAATTTTAAAGCATGGAAAAATGTGGGAAATATGTGTATGATTGCATGTGTGTGAGGATTCTTCTCCCAAACACAACTGGATCTTGCTTCCTCTGTGCATTTCCTAACCGCAGAAAGACCAAGAGTCTGGAGAGCATGGGGGTTTTGCCAGAGCACAGGACCTTTTGTTAGGGAAAAAGGATGAGCATGTTTATGAGTGGCTTCATCCTTGGACAGCAGCTGGATTTCATTTCTTTGTTTGGCCTCTAGCCGCCCTCTTGCCTGTTGTTAGCTCTACAGAGCCATGACCATCAGGACAAGAAAAGCAAGGGGGGGCCATCAGAGTGTGGGACCTTCTGTATATAAGAGGAAAAGCCAAGCGGGTTATGATTGAAGGGAGGGAAGGAAAATTTGTCATTTTTTTTTGTCCAGTGTATCCCAAAAGCAAACCCCAGGGTTTTAGGTAAACTTAGGTAGTTTTAGTGTAATTTGGACACTAAATTAGGAGCGCCAGTACTTGCCTGCATAAGAGCAGCAAGTTTTCCTCGGATCTGAGCTCTTCCAGATCTGTAAACGTGGGCTAGGAAGAAAAGAATAGAATAAAGTGGAGTACTCGTACTTGTCTGAGGGGGGCAGAGAGTCTCACGGGCTGTTTTTTTTGGGGAAAGGAAAGTAGGCTGCATTGACAGCAACACCCCCAGTCCGAAAACCGTGGTGAAGTGAGAGAGAGAGAGAGAGAGAGAGAAAAGTCTCTTGGGAATTTTTTTACTAAAAAGGGGAGCGCGCATACTTTGGGAAACACCTAGCTTTTTTATATTTTTGTTCTGAGGTTAAAGAAAAATGTTTGATGCCGTTGCGCCAGGAGCAACGACTAAAGTCTCTTATATTTTTGTTCTGAGGTTTAAGAAAAGTGTTTGATTCTGTTGCGCCAGGAGCAACGACCAAAGTCTCCCCCAGACACCCTTCTTTTTTTCTTCTTCTTGCTTGGATATTGCTTGTGTCTGAAACTGGTTCGCCTAGCTGACTGACCCGACTAAGCCAAAGTGTGAAACCCCACATGTAAGGGGAACATGGGAAGCGGTAGTTCGAGGGTCCTGGATGGAACCCCCCAGGGAGAGCTATTGGAGGCTTGGGATGAGCAGCAGATGCTGACCCTAGCCGGCATGAGCAAGAAAAAGGTAAAATGTATAGGTAGGGATTTGGCTTTGCTGAGGGATACAGGAAGACCAATGTGGTAAATAAAGGTACTTAAAAGGGCAATGTATAAACAGGATCACATGAAATTTTCTTAATTCTTTCTATCTTTCTTTCTTTGTCTTCTATGCAACCACGTGGTTTGTTCCTTAAGATTTATGCCTTCCCCAATTTAACTAAGATATTTATTGTGGGAATGATCAGTGTGTGTGTAAATCTCAGAGTTTTGTTTTCTTTGTCCTTGTTTCTCTGTGTGTGTGCGTGCGTACGTGTGTGTGTCTAAGTCTTTGTGTGTCCTCGAGGTAACTGTTGCAACTGTTAAAAGTGTCTGACCTCTTCAGATATTAATTTTAAATTATTAAGATTTAAAAACACAGAGAGAAATTGTCTTCTCCCGGTCTGGTCTGGCCAACCAAACTGGATGAGGAATAGTAAATTTTCTTTCCTCTCTGTGCTTTTAAGAAAAACCCAAGGTTATTAGTGAATGTTCTAAGTTCATTTACAAGAAAAGTTTCATCCTTGCATTTATTGTGTGTTTAAATAATTTTACCTGTTCATTCTTTTTCCTGAAGCTTGTGAATCCAGTTTTTTTTTCCTTTCTCATCTACTGTGTCTCCATTTTGTTGAAATTGATTTATCTTTTTAGTAACTGCAATACTAATGTGTTATTCTTCATCCTCAAACCATGCCTGCAAGCTATCTACCCCCCCACCAAAATCTAATCCTTTTACAATGCCTTTCCTGGTAGAATTACCAGCGAAGGGGGAAGGGGACTCTTGTTCTGTGTGTTCCAGACCTGCCACATGTGGAAGCAGATACTGCCCCTAGAGACATTCCATCCATTGGAGCCAGGAATTGAGTTTGGATCCAGCATCCACTGAAAGTCATTACAGCAACCAGAGTGGGCAGACCTTCCCAAGCCTGACTGACCACCCATACCACCAGGCCAAGCCTATGCCACCCAGAGACGTGAAGGAAAGGACCCTGAGATGGACCAGTAAAAGACTAAATGACTCTTTTCAATCCCCAGAAGACAGAAAGATTATGGGGGAGGTTGGAAATTCATTGTAACTGAAAATTCATTGTAATGTGAAATCCATTGTTATGTTTTCTTTCTTGCATTATTTATGTTGTAACCAGTTTGATGTACTCATGTAAGGATTGTATTTGAGAGTGGCTGGCCCAGCAAGTTCTGAACACCTTGTACTTCTGTCTGGTGGGAGGGAAAATTGTCCACATGTTTGTATTATCTGTATTGTAAAACTAGCTACATACACAGGCACATACAGAGACACACCATTTAGAATTAGATAGAGGTTAACCCCTTTCACCTACTTCTACACAAAGCTGCTCCTAGCTTCAATTTTAATGTATTTTTTTTTTTGTTTTGTTTTTGTTTGCTGCTCTGAGGCACTAAGGCCCAAGTAGTCATATTACCCTGCTAATTCCATGGGGGAGAGGGCATCTCCCTCAGGCAATTCCTGAAGAGATAGCAGAAAAGAGATCTCCAAACCTCAAGTCCTGACTGTGACTCACAAATGATGCTGCCCAGTTGCCCAATAAAGCAGGATATGTTGCACTGGTGGTCTCATGAGTAGAAGTCCCAAGGCTCATTGTGTGTAACTTTAAAAATACTAAATAGCCTTGTTGCACACTGGCTAACCTCAATTTGGCCTCACAAACCCTGGAAGCTAAGAGCTAGGCAGGTAGTAACCATAACCTTGGATATGAGCAGCCTGTGATTTAAAGGTTGTGAACACTGTATAGAGGCTTGTGCTTACAACCTGACTGTAAGCTCACAAAAAGTATATCAAACATCTGAAAATTATTTGGCAAGAAAAATTGGATACAGCTAAAGAAAAAAAAAAAACAGAAGTTTTCCCAGAGCTTTATGGTTGAAAGCTTTTGGGAGCCACTGAAGGAATCCTTTTCTGTTGCCTCTTTTTCAATGCCTTTCCTTTGCATCAGAGAAAAAAAAAATTTTAAAAGCACCCATCAAGTTTCCCTGATTTGATCACCTTTTAATTTTTTGTCAGAACTCTCACGTGTTTTCAAAAAAAAAAAAAAATGAGGGATTGTGGGAAGTTAGCATCCACCCCTCTCCTAGAAAAATTGAATTAGCCTAGGAAATATTAAAAGGCAGAATATTTCTTCTAAAAAGAGTAGAAACTCAAGAAGCAGAAACTCACTCAAGAAGCAGAAACTCACCCCCACCTTTGTTAATGGGTGGGCCATTAAGGCCTGGGCCAGAATACTTTACATAAGAAGGAACTCCAAGGTGATGGGATTAAGGATGGCCCTCAGGAAATGATAGGATTACCCATCTCACCACATGGCCTGGGAAGATTGCATTAGCCAGCATTCAGGTAAAGCCATGTGGTCCAGACCAAGCCTACAGAGTTAAGACCCCCGCCCCTGGGAGTCTGACAACCAATTAGAATACAAGCTCCAATTCAAATCTCAACAGAGAGTATAAAACCCAGGTACTCTCAGCACCTCAACACTCTTCTTCCTTTTCTCTTTTTTTCTTTTTCCCCTTTTCCCTTCTCTTCTCATCTTGAAGCATGTGATCATTCTTCTCTGGAGCTCCAGGCCATGTGGCTCTGTAACCATTAAACCTTCCAAGCAGCCTCCATGTTTCCAGTGTCTTTTTTTCCCCACTTGGAACTGAACCCAGAAGGATATTTCTTTCAACAAGAGAAAGCAGATTGTGATGGAAACTGGTAGTAAAGTTAAAACAAATTTAGCCTAGGGTCATGTGAGAAATGATAGAAGACATCTTGATGTAAAATATGCTGTTACTAAACAACAGGGATAATCAAATAAGAAAACAAAGTGGGGATTATTTTAATATGAATCCAAACCTGCCAAAAAGTTATGTTCACATTAATTTGACCAAAACAAGACCAGTGCTACCTTCAGTGAAATGACAGAAGAGTTGTTCAGACTGCTATAGAAAAACATTTAGATTTTAAAAAACGTATTTTTCCAAAGCCACACGTTATTTTAACAATACAGAACAATGATTGTTTTTAAGATAAGCTGAAAAGTTCCTCATTGTGAGATACATGTATACATTAGAAAATGATCTGAAAATTGTTCGTTGTTAACAATAGTTAACAATTTACAATACATGGCTCAAAAGTTTCTTTCTTTCAAAGCAGAAAGTGACCCTGGCCTTACATAGAAAAGTCTACTTAAAACTGCTTAAAACTATGTTACACACGAAGTTCTAAGAAAAGCTAGTCAAAGTTTGTTAATCCCTTTTGAGATCAAATCTGTATAATCAATTAAAATTTTAATTTAAATAAAAGACACAAGATTTATAACAAAGATTAATTTCCTTGATATGAATTATTAATCTATGCGTAAGGATGTATGTTTACATGTGATAGATTGGTAGATAGATGATAGATAGATAGATGATAAACAGACAGACAGACATAGAGCTAGATAGATGGATAGGCAGATAAAAAGATATAAAACAAACAAATCAATCTCAAAGATAAATATATCCTTTGATTATTTATGGAGTAAAACTATTACAGAAACTAAAGGACAATTAATGCCTATTTCTACATAAAACAGTTCTACAGATTGGTTTCGGGTATGAGAAAACCCTTTGAGTCTAGTTCATACTTGGTTTTCAAAAGGAAAAATGTTTTTATGTTTAGACAGATTATTATGTTATTCTGATAATCAATTCAACTGATAAATGTAAAAAAGAAATCTGATCTGTTATGATACATTGTTTTTGGATTGAAATGGTGTTTAGAACAAGGGACATAACCTTAATAAAAAATAAGACCATTTTCTGTAGCAAAAACTTGGTGAAGTTAATTACATGCAATTTGTGCTTTACTTTACTTGATAGATCTGTTATTAGGAAATTAATTTAGACCTGTAGTTTCCTAATCTGGCAGTTCTCCTAAACAACATGAGATAATTAGCAAATATAATCTTTGAATGTACTCTCTGAATTATTATTAATGGAGGAAAATCATCCACATTCCTTTTCTCCTGATTTAATTTTATTGGGGGAATTTGTTGATATGATAAAGAAATCTGAAAAAATAAGTTTTCATGTATTCATTGGGAAGTCCCCTAGGAAATCTTATTGAGTTGGATAATCAATTCTTTGTTGCATATTTGCAGCAAATTTATATCTCTGAAGTCTATATCATAAACAACACTTCATATATTAATTCTGATAAATTAGACTGGGAAACCTGGAATGTTAGAAGTAATTTCCTATATATTTCACTTAAGTTCTTACCTATATAGGATCAATGATTTCTCACAGAAAAATTATCTCTAAAAACGGGAAAATCTAATTGCTGTATCACCAGGACTCCAAATGTCATCTAGACTGCTAAATTCATGTTCAAAAGTATGATTGTTTCTAACTGAAATGATTGAATACCAAGAAGAAACCATATTGCATTTAGCTGTTTTAGTTTCTATTTAGTTATGCTAGTATAACAAGATTATTGTTAAATCACTTCAAGATTTTTTAATCAGATTTCAGAATAAAAGTAGTAGATGGCAAACATAAAAGGGTATTCTATGAACAGAAGCAATAAAGCCTTAGTCATCTCATTCAGTAACACACGATTGTAAATTAAATATACTTGGTTTTCTTTTTCCCTAACTATTTTGGATTTAGAGGAAAAGTAGAAAACAATTAACCTTAAATATAATTATGCACTAATTTTTAGGACTAGAAGAAACTATGTGTGTGAGTTGTATATGTGTTTGTGTGTATTGTTGTATGTATGTTGTCTTTGTGTCTACAAATTATAACTTCTCTGACTTACACTCTTGAATTGCTATCCAATTGCCATTATGGAAATAATGTTTAAGTTTCAATAATTATGAAAAGTAAAACAAATTTTTTGCAATACATACTGTTTTTCAAATCAGAATATGATTACGTGTCATTATGTCACGTAAAAAATAGAGTAATGTATTAAAGTTCTATGAAGGTTCCAAGTAGATATATCAGAAAATCACAGGAGTTGAATAAATAAAAAACAAGGACATGGGAAATTAGCCACCAATTATTTTAGTAAAGCTGCAACACAATTTTAAATGTTTATTAGATCTGCTGTGTGGTCTTCCATGTACAAATGTGTGAGATATGATAAAAGCAAAGCATTCTGTTGCCAAAGAAAAGATAAAAAGATGAAAAAGCAAATCAATAGTTTGGGATAACTGGTGTTGAGAAGGATTAAGCTTCTGGTGAACCATGGCCTAACTACAATATAATATTTTCTCTATTATCTAGGTTAAGTCATCTAGATGTTTTTGTTTGGGTCCATTCCAATGATTTCTTTGTATCCAGGATTCAGATCACTATCTTTAAGAAGGCTGAAAAGGAAAGTTTTGTTTAACTGAAAGCAAGACATTCAATTTTTCATGTGTTTGCTTATATACACAAATATGAGCGTAAAGATAAAGTGGTACCTCATTGCTCATCATTAATTGGTTCCGAGACGCATGATGAATACCAAAAATGATGAGTACCATACCGAATTTTCCCATCAGAAATAATGTAATGAGTCACAAGGCAGCCAACACTGACAAGTTGTGGCTTCTGCATTGAGTACCAAACAAATGATGATGTTCTGACCAAGGCTTCCTAAACTGTAAATACGCACACACTTATTTTAAAAACAAGACTTATTTTATTGCAATGCTGGAAATAGTTTTCATTCCCAGCTGGAATTAATCTCAAACAGTCCCCCAAGATAAGCACCCACCTTTCTTTCCTGTGAAGTGCTGCCAATAACAGAAGTATCAAATGAACTAGAAAAAAAGCCAACCAAAGAACAAAGAGCTTCAAGAATGAATCTGAACTGAATGAACTACTTTGCTTCCTGCAAAGGTTTTGTCATCTTTGCTTGAGCTTTATACCTTATGGGTGGGGCAATCACCTCCCAGCCTTACTCCTGAGTTGCCCCTTTTGTTTCAGCTGCTGTTGCCTTCTAGCAGCTCTGTGCACATGCACACTTGGAACAGGGTCCCCTGGGTCCTCCGTCTTGCTGCTGCCAAATTCCGAAGGCCCAGAAGCAGCACCCCACTCCCAGATAGTCCTGGCCCCATCTCTGGATCAGATGCAGGACCCTCATCCGAGTCCTCTCCAACTCCCTGACTGGTCCCCGTTCTTCCCCACTGTCCGATTCTGCTGCCGTCTGCACCGGCTGACGGCGAACCACAACAGATGACTACCAGGACAAATTTGTGAGTCAAAATGCATTGAGTATCAAATTCTATGAGCTTCAAAGCAGTTGAAACAATGGGTGAATACAAGAAGGTCTGGTTATTTAAAAGGTACCATAATCCTTCTATAGAAACTTTAACATTTAAAAGTAGGGTTCATGCATATAAAGAAATAATACTTTCAATTAAAATATTTAAAATATGTTAATTTTTTATTTCATATTAGTTTCAATGGCAAGATGATGGTCATGTAAATGAGAAGTGATTTAATCATAATAGTTAATAAAGATTTCGATAAACTAATTTCCACTGATGAGTTAATGCTAATGTAAAACCATAAGTGATGGATATCCCTTAATATCTTATGGGAAGTTTACTTTAATATCACAAACATGACATGATATGGCACTTCAAAAATGCCATTTATAGTAACAGCATAAAATAGCATTAGAATCTATATCAATACACACATCATAAATTTCTATTTCTTTTAAGGATTCTTCTCTATCAGCATGCGTGCGTGCACACACACACACACACACACACACACACACAAAACACACGCACACAAAGACACAATTTCACACTTGCAAATCTCTTTATCTCTCTTTAGCATAACTCAGGTATAAGAAACAAAAAACATTTTCAGGGAGCAGAAACCACATTCCATCATGTGGGACATACTACTGTGTTGAGATGCTTTAGCAAAGCATAATTATTCCTGTTCAGATGAAGACCTCTTTGTTCTGTTCCTATGGAATTTGTATCCAAAATAAAAAATAAAAAAAAATCTAGATTTATGCTGATTTTCTTCTCCTCCTGAGCTAAATCTTTTCTATTTACTGTAGTTTGGTAAATATTTCTTTTTCCCCTAGAAACTTAATCTCTCTTTCTCAACATTACTCATTTCTGTCCTGACATTAAATAACTTACAACACTTTGAAAATAAGTTCTTTTAATTGAATTTGCGGGCTCAAAATGGGTTTCTGAAAATTATTCACTTTCTCAATGTAAATTCCTTGGATCAAAGTTTTAAACAAAACAACTTTCCTTTATGTTTATATCCTGGATGAACCCTGTCTCAGAGCTTAAGTAAAGAACTGATCTATTATCCTAAGTCACAACTACATTTTTGTGATTTAAACATGATTTAAATGTTTGGAATCAGATTTTGCTGTGACTTCTGCAAAAACTTTGAATTTGTAGAACTACTGTTTTTTCAGCCATTAAATACTTCCTGAATTGGAATTCTTTTGACCCCGAACAATCTGCTGGCTTAAGGGAAGGGAAATAGGTTTTCATAACTCTTTATCTACTTTCTGTTACCTGTCTGCGCAAAGGAATGCGCTTTGTCAGTTTGTGCACTGCGGGTTGACTGCTGAAGTCTGATTTCTTGGTTGTAGATCTCATGCGGCACACCACGACGACCACCACCATACAGACAATGATGAAGACTCCCGAGCAGTAGATGGATATCTCCACGTAGTCTGGGTATGTTGGGTAGGGTCTGTTTGTGACTGAAGCTACAGTGCAAGTGTGAAGGGGGAACAGGTGGGATAACAAATTAGGAGGTAGCAAAAGGTCAAGCTGAAGAGAAAATGAGCAATTACATAGATGGACCTCAAGTACAGGTTGTCCTCGACTTACAATGGTTCATTCAGTGACCGTTCAAAGTTACAACAGCCCTGGAAAAAGTGATTGATGACCATTTTTCAGAGCTACAACCTTTGCAACATCCCCATGATCACGTGATCAACATTCAGATGCTTGGCAACTGGTTCATATTTAATGACCATTGCTATGTCCTAAGGTCATGTGATAAACTTTGTGGCCTTCTGAAAGCAAAATCAATGGGGAAGTCAGATTCATTTAACAACCGGGTTATTAACTTAACAGCCGAAGTGATTTGCTTAATAACGGAAGCAAGAAAAGTCATAAAATGTGGCAAAATACACTTAACAAATGTCTTACTTAACAACAGAAATTTTGGGCTCAATCGCAGTCGTAAGTCGAGAACTACCTGCAGCAAGTTTATAAGACACCAAATGCCTAATATTTCCACAGTGTGGACCCAACTTAAAGGAGAGGATAGTTTAACATTTCAGGGCTTAGGACATCTAATATTTTACTATGTGACTGAAGCTGATTTTTCTTTATTAAATGACCCTTTCAAGATAACTTGTGAATATGATCACTGTTGGGGTTATTAGTCAGCCTATTTATCTTTGAAATTAAGACTACATATTATTGGAATTATGTGTGTGATCACCTTTTCTTCTTATTCTATTAAAGGCAAGCAAGCACATAATTCATTCCAGATGAATCAACATTTATCCCAATCTCCCAATATTTGGCCTGCAGCAAATGACAGGTTTAGTAAAATAATTTTAAGAAACGTTGTAGTTAACTCTGTGGGCCACCTGAATACACAATGAAAGCCAAACAAGGACTGAAAGGTAGTGGAAAAGCAAGGCTTATGAGAGAACAAAGCATAACAAAGATTAGGCATCAACTAGCTTGGACTTCTGTAAGTTGGCAGGAATTATAGATCAAGTATTTTGAATTAAGTTTTTCTCATTCAGGAATACTGCCAAATTGTGTTCAATACCAAACATTCATCAATTTTATTTTTCTATGCATCTCACATGGGAGTAAGTCCAGTTAACAAGGTGATATATATTCCTAAGAGATAAACATAGGATCATGGCTTTTAATGTCAAAAGGAACCAAGCATACAATTTTTAGATCCTTTGAAAACTATAACTATTAAAGCATTGCCATGAAAATCCAATAAAGTTATTCACTTTAATGGCATTTAAGAGAATGTTAAGAGCACCTAAAATTCAGTCTTATATTCAAACATTTTGTCAGAGCAACTCATGAAATCAAATATAAGGCCAACAGAGCCAGCAGAACAAATTATTATTTTTAATAATATTTTTTAAAAAACATATCTTTTATCCCAGAGGCTTCTGCTTTCTATAATTTTTACAATCTATTGTCCGATCTATTGTCCCTTCTGAATAATGATAAGACTATACCTTGAACATGGTAGCCTAATTTGTTGGATATATTTGCCCAAGTAACAAATGCAGGACATTTCAAACTTTTAAATTTGTAATGATTGACAATTTCAAAAAATGATTCCAGCATTTGTGTCCAATTAGCTCACAATCTTTGAGTTATGCCTAGATATAAATTAGATTCAGCATAAATATACATATCTAGGTAGGCAAGTTTATAAGTAAGTTTACCAAGGGGAGATTGTGCTCATATTAGATCTAGTCCATAAATGGCACTGGACAATTACAATTCTAGTTTATAATTACCGTTTACCAATGTTTATTTTGCAGATCAAACTTTTCCAAACAGGTATATTTGAGATGTGTTTAATAGCAACTTTCAATATTCCCAGCTATCACTGGCTACGCTTCTAGGGGGTAACCAATTTTATATCCAATTGTTTTGGGTTGAATAATGATTTGCTGATTAAAATAAATTATGCAAGATTAAAAATAAATAAATTCCTGAGAAACAGTATCTTAGCCTGCAGTGACTTTTGAGTTTATAACTTTTTGGATATTTTTTTCCCCACTTTTTATTTGCATCTATGAAAAAAACACTATTAGGAATATCAGTTTATGTTATATGTACCTAATCTCTTTTTTTTTTTAGTATTAAAACAGTAGTAACTGCAAGTATACCTGGTCAGTATAAAAGCAATGTTAGAAGCTAATCTTCCATATCATCTTATATTAATGCTCCTTCATATAAATTGATCAAGTTGTGCTTGAGCAGTTGCAAATAGGAAGTAATCTGGCAAACAGGAGCAACAGCCATTTTAAATCATAACCACCTGTTTAGTAATGGATGCAGCTTGGAGCTTCAAAAGGTAATAAGTTAAAAATATAGCAATATAGCAATGTGGGCTTTTCTTACATTAAGAGGAAATAAAAAACCTGGAAATCTTGACAAAAAATTACAGCTATGTACAGTACAAGTGTAAACTATATGCTTTAGCAATGCATGCATGCAGATATCTTTATATAAAACTTTAAACAGAAATGCACACAAACACACAGAGCAGCAAATTATAAACTGCAAGTTTCAATAATTTAATATATGGTTCTGTAATAATAACAAAATAAGGAAATAGGTTAAAAGGTTACAAAGCAAGCAATTTTTATTCATCTAAATGTCCATTATTTTCTAATGGACATTTTCAGCTAGAAAAGCAAATTACTGTGCACTTCTGTTAAAAACAGAAGCAACATCATTGCAAGCAAGACAAGACATATTTTTCAAACAAGCAAATTACAGATAGTCCTCGACTTAAAACAGTTCATTTAGTGACTGTTTAAAGTTACAACGGCACTGAAAAGAGTGACTTATGACCATTTTTCACACTTATGACCACTGCAGCACCCCAATGATTATGTCATTTACATTTAGATGCTTGACAACTGATTCATATTTATGATGGTTTCAGGAGTCATTTTACGACCTTCTGAACAAGCAAAGCCAATGGTATTCAACTGCCAATAACATTCCCTTAACAACCACGCTACTAATTTAACAACTGCAATGATTCACTTAACAAATGTGGCAAGAAAAATCAATGGAACAAATTCATTTAACAAATTTTTCACTTAACAGCATAAATTTTGGGCCTCTATTGTGATCTTAAATTGAGGACTACCTGTAGTAGCCCATTTGCTTAGAGAATGCGGCATTTCAACAGTACACCAAATTGATTGTAAAGTTATAAAAACACGACTTCTGTGTTCGCTCTTCAGTGCATGGATACATATCCCAATTCATTGGCATTAACCGCTTTTCAAAAGTGGTCCTTCAAATTTCCCCTCCAACTTGCTTTGAAAATCTAAACTTCCCAAAGAACCATAAACTGGAAACGTTTATGATTGTTCATAAAGTATTCTTCCTTTTTTAATGGGAAGTGGAGTAAAATAGTTAGAATTATTGAAATAAATTCCAAAAGCACGCCAGTCCATAATTTTGGACAGTAATTGAATTTTATTTTATTATATTTTAATTGTTTTTGGAAAGGAATTGAAAAGCCCTTGTTGAGACAGAAGCAGTGTTATTTAGTAGCAATCAACAACAAAGCAGGAAAGGAAAGAAAACCATGGGAAGATAGCAGTATATACCTGGCAAGACGGTCAACCATGCAGAATGAAAGGATATCCCAATAGAATTACCCGCCAAGCATGTATATTCCCCAGCATCCTCAAAAGTTACATTCCGTATATAGAGAACCTCAATTTCTTTGTCCGTGGTGTTAACACCGGCAGCCTAGGAAAAAAAATGGAGGCAAGAGAAAAGCTAGACATTTTAGGAAATTGTTGTGGATGGGAAATGGGACCACGGGAACTTGGCACTTTCACCGCCGTGGGGAGATCCCATCCACAAATCCTCAACCAAAAGGCAATTACCAACAGATCCCAGCGCACCTTAGAGAGGAATAAATCATGGATACCCTTCACCAAACCTACACTCACCACCTAAGTACGCATGCAATCAAACAAACATGGAAAAATTCGACCACAAACCGTTTTGAGCTTTAAAAATGACACAGAAACATAAAATGCATAAAAGAAAAATATTTTTTTAAAAAGATTCTCCTTCAAATTAAAGAGGAATATCAGAGACATTGACAGAAGAGTTGAAAATTAAGAGATAATACTATCAAAAGGAGGTTATTCATTATACTTTTGATAGAGGCCAAATAGTTATTTTAAAAAAATTATCAGGCAAAATCATTAAATGTTATCCTAGTAGATAACAGAACAGAGCAACAATGTCTCAAATAATCTTGAGGAGCCAATCTAAGACTGTTTGGTGTCCATTATTATAGTAAACAAATCTGTGGTCACTAAAATGATCTTACTGATATGGACACCAAGTACAATGCCATTTTTCATGCTAAATCTATTCTATTGTTCAATGTTTCAAGGTAAACAATAGGATTATTTAAAGGGCAAAATAAAGTATCTCAAAATAAACAATGTTCTAAAACAGTCGACACGGTAGCTTTATTGTTCTATTGTACACATGTCATGAACAATGGAATTAACAATAGAGGATTGGTATATATTGACCATCAGAAAAGGATGCTTTTACTTAGATACCAAGTATGTCACTTTATTAACAAGAGCCACATGATAATATACAGCTCAAGTATTGAAATGTGATAATAAAGATTATAGTCACCACTAGATTTCCAGGAAAATAGTTTATGCAGAACTGAATCTACAGGAATTAAGATTTGACCTGATACCATGGAGAAAAAGTCTATGTATGTACCCACATGATTACTCTTTAGTCTTTAGGTTTATCCCAATACTAATTGTGACTAATACTATAGTTATAGTCACCATATATTCTTGGAAAAGAGAAAGGACAAATCTGAAAAATGGGAAATATGAAAGAGATTCATGAGGATAAAAAAGGTTTGTGTTTATAATGTTGCTTTACAAAGAAAAATTCAAGAGCAAAACTAAGAAAATAAATAATCAAATTAAAGAAATCTGAGGGCCAGCTTCCTGAAACAAAGTTCTGTCCCTTTAAAATAAAGGACATATGGTCCCTGTAAATATAGTGTTGTGCTAGACACACAGTGAAAGAATAAAACTAAGGGAAAGTGAAACGTTAGAATCCTTCAGAATATGCTGAGAAAAATATATATGGACAAATATATTCGAACGCTTCAGACAAAAATATAAAAGGGTTTAGAAGGAGACACAATTAAAAAGACATGTATACTGTTTGTGGGAATTTTTCCATGGCTACTGGAGTAAAACCAGTTGCATCTTCAAGACAGGATTATAAATGCACCAAGGTCATAGGGTTATCCTAGAAGCTGCCTGCAGAATCCCAAAGCACCACTTTTTCCAGCTTCTACATCCAGCTTTCTTTAACATACATTTTTTACCTTTATCCAACTGAACCATAAGCCAGGCAGATTGGTTGGCCTCCCCTATATAATTGGAGACCTTACAAATATATTCTCCAGCATCCTCCTCTGTCACATTGTACAGTTTCAGCACTTCAGCATTGGAACTATTTATCCCCGAATGCTAGAACAGACCAATAACACAGGAGAACAATGTAACTGTTACCCCAAATGTAGACACCACCATGGTCCCGCCACCAAAATACTGAAGATGTCTTCAATTAGCATATGAGTAGATAAATATTATACTTATTTTATTTTATTTTTAAAACAAGTCTGGAATGGAAAAACTCCTGAGTAAACCAACTATTGAGTGGTGCCAACTCCTTAGATTCCAGGATCTTATTATTTCATAGCAGAACAATATTTTGTAAGGAAATCAGTGGCTGCCAACTTCAAAGTTCATTGCCCAGTAGAAGTTTCACAACTGGGTGGTGAAAAATTGACATTTCAGCATCTCTGACATTCGGTAAAACCAGCACTGCCAACATTCTTTGGCAGCAAATCTGACCATTTCAGAAGGCACTTACTGTTCCCCTAGGTTTAAATATTAAAGGCAGAGTATAGTTTTCTTTATTTATTTTGAATATTCTTTGCAAAAAAAGAATCATAAATAATACCAAGAAAAGGATATGGCAATTCTCTTAATAAATAATGAGATCTGAAAAATAAATCATTTTGCTAGTAAATAAAAGGATTTCTAGATCAGTGTTTTTCAACCTTGGCAACTTTAAGTTGTGTGGACTTCAATTCCCAGAATTTCCTAACCAGTATGCCTGTCTATACATCTTAAAGTTGTTGAGGTTGAAAAACAGTGTTGTGTAGAGGATAAATTGCCAAACAAATGTTTGGTTTTGTTTCTGTCAAGAGTATTGTAAGTCACCAGATTACGTTGAACAGTAACTCTGTGAGTGCCAGCTTATTTTCACACAGGCAAAATGAAAAAGTTCTAGTTCATTCAAATGAATTTGATCCCTTGGTTCCATTTCATGATAACATTTGTAAAATAATTGTCTCAAACATGTACAGTAAAGATAAAAATAAACTTACCTTTAAAACTTCCAAATGTGGTAGTCCATCTGGTCCATATTTACTTCCATTCTTTTCTACATGTTTTATCCATTGGATATGAGGCTGGGCATCACTGTACACTTTGCAGACAAACTCAGCATCGCTCCCAACAACTGCAGAAGTATTGGCTGGTAGACCAGCTTGTAGGATAGGCCTGTGTGGTGATCGCTCTATCAAGAATGGGATGAATGGAGGGAGATACAAAAGAAAGAAACAAGCATACAAAGATGTAGAATTAATCAATGTTGCCAAGATAAGTGTTAGTGAACATGATACAACTTTTGGCTGACTTAATATCACAACCAAATAGAGCAAAAGCTATACTTTCAAGAAGGTATTTAAAAATTACAGCTAGACTACTATTGAAACATTATCCTTAAAGCAAAGGTGGTATTCAGCAGGTTCTGATCAGTTCTGGAGAACGGGTAGCGGAAATTTTAAACCAGCAAATACCACCTCTGACTGGCCCTGTCCCCATATATTTCTGCCTCCTGAGTCCCAGATGATTGGCTGGGTCTTCTTTTGTTGTTCTGCGCAGGAGAACGGAGCTGGAAAGCAGGTTAGTGGGGTGGGGAAGATATGGGATTTTGCAGTAACCTTCCCCTGGAATGGGATGGGAAAGGAGATTTTATAGTATCCTCTGCCACGCCCACCAAGCCACACCACACCCACCAAGCCACGCCCACAGAACCAGTAGTAAAAACTTTTGATTCCCACCACTACCTTAAAGGATAACGTAGAGCAAAAATTTATAGCAAAATTCTTCAATTACAACATTTTTAGTGACTGAGACTTGCTTTAATACCCTTTACCAATGATACTATATTTACCACTTATTAAATAAAATGAAAGATTTGAATATGCATTAAATAGTATTTAACTTATTTAATGTTCTACATTTGACATTGATAAATGCATCAATAGAACATACAAAATGATGGATGGATGGAAGGAAGAAAGAAAGGAAGGAATGAAAGTTGAAGGAAGACTAATGTTAATATGTTAATAGTTTTAAGATAAATATGTTGATGACTTAATGGTAATCAAGATTCCTGCTGAGTATAGAATAGACAAGTATAGTATCACTTCAAATCTATCACAATAAAACAAAATTATCTGTATAGTCCATGATAGTTTTAGTCAATCTGGGATAATTCTGCATTGCAGAATTCTGCATGTTTCAGTTTCAGATCTAAAAGACATCAGGTTACGGAAACCTTTTCTTTTTTCCATTTCTTGTTATGATGTAGTTATAAACCTTGATATGTCACTTCAATATAGTGATGCTTATAAATCACTCCCATTAATTGGAGATTATTAACATTCTATTATTTTATTTATTTATTACATTTATATTTAGATTATTGAAAATAAAGAAAATGTTCTATCAACATTAACTGCAATTTAGAATGTCAATATTATAAGCATAAAATTGACTTTTTCATCCAAAGTTGAGTTAGCACTGTAGAACTGCTGCAAAATGCATCAAAATGTTTTATAAACACACACACATAGACACACAAAATTTAACAAGGATCAAAATGCTCAAAAGTAAAAATTCATGTTTTACAATATAAAATGTTAGTTTAGAAAAATCTTTTCTAAGAATCTTGGGTATTCTCCAAGATTGCTTTCGCAAGGCAGCTTTCGCAAGGCAGCTGCACAAAAGTCATTACATGCCCTAACTTATTGTACAATACAGTTTTCTAAGTCATGGTGGAGTGCTAGTATTCCAAAAAACTCAAATATTCTTATCATTACTTCTTTGTGGTATTATCAGGCCAGCATATGGTTTTGCAAATCTCAAAATACATGACATCATCCTGTGGTTTGGAGCTACAAAGACTTGGTACCTAGGGTAAAAGGAATAGATTATTCACACCTATCTTCTAGTGTCACAATATGATATGTTGGTGTTTTTCCAAGACACTTTTTTGGGAGAACACCAAACTCCTTTTTTTTTCTTTCTTTCTTTCCTTTCTTTTTTTCTTTCTTTCTAGTTATCTAGATATCTTTCTTTTCTTCTTTCCTTAGCAACCAAAATTTGAGATTCAATTGTTGTCGTAAGTTGGAACTAACACTAGTCAAAACAATATGCCAAAACTGCCAAATAGTAAATATGTTTTTTCAGTGAGGACCCTCTTGTTCATTGGGAAGAAAAATGATTCCATATATATTTAATTCTCTAAATACACACACACATACACATACACACACACATATATATATACACACACAGACACAGACATATACATACGTGTGTGTGTGTGTAAGTTTACCAGGGATTTTTTATGGAAACAATTATCCTTAAAACTTTTGACTGAGAAGTACACCTTGTAAGATAAAGATGAAATTGTAACATTCTTACAATAAAAGATCCCGTCCTAGTTTTTTCCTAAAAATCTGATTGTGGCAGTCTGTAAAAATGAAAATATTTATTAACAGTACACGTATTTAACAGAAAAATTTAAATAGTGTCCAAATGCCAAATGTTATAAAATCTTTGGGGAAGTCCCTCAAAAGTAGAATCTTGAGTTTAAATAGCAAGCAACAGTGCTGCCAAACAATGAAATCTTTCATATAGTGGTCCCATCACGAATGCCTCCCGGGAATGTATTTGCTGATACAGCAATGGCACTGCAGTACAAAGCAGCTGTCTTCTTTAACTTGTGCCCCTTGCAAAGCTTGTTTTTAAATGATTTCACAGCTATATGTGGAATTGTGCTTAGGTCTTAACTCTGTGGAAGTAGAATTTCATGCCGGGCATGAAATTCATGACTACTTAAAAAGAATCTCCATTAAATATTAAGCTCGTTTCTTGCCCTCAAGGATTCAAAGGCAAATCCTAAAGCCCATAAGCAATGAGTGTGAAATCTCAGATACAATTGGAAAGAACACAGGAGCAGGGAATGGAAGGCAAAATGGGCTAACCCTGCTGTTTCGTATGTAATGTATTAATGCGTTTCATATCTGTTTCCAGGACAGACTGAATTTGTTCAGGGAGAAGACAAGGAGCATTAAAAGAAGCTACACAAAACTTATTTGCAACGTTTCTGCCTTTCTTAATGTATTTTAAACATGTATATCCTGCCTATCAGCATGCTGTCCTAATCACAAAGCAAGTTCAATAATATCCATAGAATACAATGAGGGGGAAAGAAATAGATAAAATCAAAACCATTTAAAGGTGAAAAATTAAACCAAAGACCAGTCAGGAAACAATTAATCCTTTAGCAACTATAGTTGAGACTGGCATTTGTCACTACTAACTCTGGCTGTGCTTAGGATTTTACTTCAGGCCCGCAAAAATCATAAATGCAAGGACTGATCAAAAAGTTACTTTTTTCATGATTGCAATGACTGTGAACAGTCACTAAATTGGCAATTGCTAAATGAAGACTCGCACTAGGTCCAAAACAGGAGTCAAATCACACAACTCCTGCATGAAATGATGCATGAGAAGACCTCCTAGATCTACTTCCACTGTTGGAAATACCAGAAATGGAAAGGCATACTTCCAAATTTTGCAGATATAATTCATGTTTTACCTTTCTAATGTTCTGCTTCAGCAGCTGTAGAAGTAGATGATATAAAAACAGAGTGGAAATTGCGGTGTAAGGTATACATTACTATTTTTACAGTGGTGGAAATAATGTATAAAATTTCCCACCTTTTATAAATAAGTTCCAATTTCATAACTTATCCTTCTTGGGTTAGAAAAACAAGAAGCCTGACCCTTCTTTAACAGCATTCAACCTTCCCAAAAATATTACAATTGTCTACAATACCAAAATGAAACCCTAGAGAATATTATTTAAAGGGTTCTTAAAAAGTCAGCAGGCCTCATGTTTCATTTACCCACATCAGGGTTTGATTCTTTTAGTGACCTTACTTCTTGCCCTTAAATAAAAAAGAAAAATAAAGAAGGGGGGGTGGAAATCTTCCCATATCTTAAGGATACTCTCCCCAACCTTTGTGTTAACTTTGACATAATCTTAACTTTTAGTTACACATACCAATGCAACTGAAATATTACAACTAATCCAATGTTGAGTTCTTTGAATCTAAACTGTATTAATCACAAAAATATTTACATAAATGAAACACTGGGTGTGCATGGCTAAAAGTAAACACAAATCTTTAGCATGCAAATCATTAAGTTTTTCAAAATATTCAGCTAATAATAACTAACACCAATCTGACAAAAGAATAACTTTTAGACTACCGTTCACCTGCTACAAATATAAGAAGTGTTAGGTTTTCTTAATAATGTTCCATATATAGGTTTACTTAGCTATCATCAAGCATTAAATGCACATGACAATGTGATAATGTGACAACAAATTGTAATGACCAACATGAAACCAATCAATACTTGTTATAGATAGTTTCTTTAAAAAGTGATCTCAACATATTCAGAAACAGTATGTTTGCTGTTATTTCTTTGCTGTTATTCAGATGATTCTCAATATGCCCTGAAAGCCTGGACATCATAGAACGATGGGCTCCTAGGAAAACCTCCTGGTCACATACAATATCAAGCTCAGAAAATCAGGAGTCCAGGAAGTTCAAATGAATATAGGTTTACTGTATGCTAAAGTTGTCTGTAAAACTCTGAACAACAAACGATCAAAGCAAATTGGCAGCGGATAAGAATCAACTTATCTAGATGACTGGACATTGATCTCTTGTGGCCATAAAGGGACTCGAGACATGCAATATGTTTGACCCTTCACTCCAGTTCAGTATGATCAACTCCTACATATAATTCAATTGGATTGAATGGATTATGTAAATTGAACATTCAGGATACATTTGAAAAAAATAGAGACAAAAGAATTTCTCTACATAAGAAGGGACCCTGTCAAAGCAAGAACTCCAAGCACACACAGGAGCTCTGTGAATATAAACACATACAGACACACACACACACACTCATGTATATGAGTGTTTGTATATAATCTATGCATACACGTTCTTTTCACGCATTTCAAAAAGATAGCAAAGATCTGTGGTAGATCTATGGTAGAAGTATGCCAAGCAATCAACGTTCTATCAATGTGTACAGCTAGTTTCTTAACTTGTCCCCACATAAGTGTCTTTCTTCCTTGGGTTTCCCAGAGTTTTGGAAAGTTTTCACACATAAGCAACACATTCTTTTTAGTGCAAAAAAGTATATACTGTATACCACTAGTGTGCTAGTCTGATCCAGCACATTTTTTTTATGTAAGACACTACGATTTGATGTTTACCCATGTTTAATTGTTTCTGGCATAACTCGGAAGTGGTTTTTGTGGAGCCGCGACAGCAGGGTCTGTGGTGCTACTGTGCCACGGTCTTGGGTCTCCTGTAGAGCCGGCATGGGATCGTGTGTCGTGTTCCTGCAGTGCCTGGACTGATCCCCTCTGTGGCCAAGAGACCTGGCTGGGTTTTTCCCCATAGCGCAGGATGACGGTTGCAGGTGGATGGCGATTGATGACATCCGATGCCTAAGGCTGACTACAGCAGAACGTGGCTTTTGAAAGAACAATGCAGACCGTGGAGAAATCATGGGGCGTGATGGTGGTACTGTTGGCGGCATTACTTTTGGTAATGGTATTACTAATGGTAATGGTGTTAGTAGACTATGAGGGATAGCTTATATATTTGATGATGTATGATTTCTAAATGAATTAATGATTATTCTGATGGTGGTAAACCATTACCAGCCAGATGATGGCTGCATCAATTAAGTAATTGGATAATGGGTTAAATGTATAAATATAGCTCTGGCTGCAGATGAAGCCAAAGCTGATTTTAAACTATTATGCTTTGCTGTTACTCGATGTTTTGACATGGAAAATAAAAAGTTCATCGTTTGTCCAGTGTGAGTGGTCTTTTCATCACACTAAATCTGGAAGAGCAGCTGAGAGGAAAGTCAGCTCTCACACACACCCATTCCTTTCCCCCTTACTTTCCATCCTTGTTGGAGCCAAGAAGCAATGGCTGAAGATACCGATGTGGATGTGGATGTGCCAATTGAGTGTGGAAAGAAGGAGAAGGAGGACCGGCCAAGGGACGAAAGGGTGTGTGACTCTTTGGCAGGTACCATTAGCGGTGACATGCTATCTGCTGGCAGAATGGGGGACACTAAAGCCAAGACTGATGAGGAATTGCAAAGGGTTGTGACACCCAAAACATGGAAGGAGAGGAAAAGTGGATTGGACTTCCATGAGGATTTGGGGGGAAAGGATATGGAGCATTTGATAAATGGAGGGAAAGGAGGATCACTGACAAAGATGAATGGAGCACCTCCACTTCCATTCTGGGGGCTAGTACCCTGGAACTTCTCCATATGAAGTATGGGGAATTAAGTATAAGGGACCATACTTCTAAAAGCATGTGGGACAGTACAGGGGAGGGTCGAACAGAAGACACTTCCTTTTTCAGCTCTCTTTCCCGAGAAGGCAGAGAATATAGCAACAGAAGAGCAGGGGATGTACTGGCAAAAGGGTTTGACTCTTCATTAGCTGATGTGGTGAGTATGTCAGAGTCCCGGACGAGAGGAGCCAAGCAACTAACTTCCAGTGTGGGACGAGGAGAATCGTCCCCACAGCATAGACAGTATGAGATATCTTGGGCCCCCAAGGAATTCCTGGACAATGGCCTCAACATATGGTGTGGGGACCTCCACCATTGCAAACATCTTTTGACGGAAATCCTGATTGAGTAGCACTCTTCCTCAGTCAAGTGGTTAACCATTTGAAGTTATACACCACCTACTACCCTTATCAATGGTCCATTGCGGTGGCCATCACAGGGGTGTTGACCGGAGATGCAGCTGATTGGGTTGCGGGACTGCATAGCATACATGCTAGAGAGTTAATAAATGTCAGCTTATTCCTAGACTCCCTTTGTGGCCAATTTGAAGATAGGTTCAGGGTACATCAAACTGAGAAGCCCTGATGAAGCTTCGACAGGAAGGATGGCCAGCAGCTGAGTATGTAAGAGAATTTTGGAAGTTGGCTGGGAAATTACGTTTCTGGCCTGAACAACTATTAATCCGGGAATTCAGAGCTGGATTGGATCATGGGTTATGACAGGCCTGTTTATATCGAGGTGTTCCTCAGCACATAACAGACTGGTACAAGACGGTGTTAGAATTAGATGTGGAGTGGAAAGAATTTAGGTCTAAACCTGAAACTCCCTGAAAGTACAATACAGGAGGCCCCAACATAGTAGCAGGAAGAGGTGGTCTGGGAGGTAACACAACTAACCCTAGGGGTCGGGCGGCTATAAGGTGTTTTTGTTGTAATATATTAGGCCATAGGGCATTAGAATGTCCATCGCTCAACAAGGGGACTATGAGACAGACAGTGAAGGCTCCTGCTGGGGCTGTAGCACAGACTGGGTATATTTGGAAAGGGACTGTTGGCAGTGAATGGTCGCAAGGCCTCATGCAGAAGGCAATGATGGAAGCTCCTTCAATTAGACAGAAGAAACAATACGATGATCAATCACAACCTCGAGTAGTTTCAGTCTTTATGACAGTGGTGAAGACAGCCAGGAGGACACCATGATAAGTGCTCCCATTCAACCCTTTGTGATACCCCTAGTGTTGGGGAATGTGGACATGGGATTAAGGGGCAGATATGGGGCATTAATCAATACGGGCTGCACTCAATGTCTAATCAGTCAGCGGGTAGTTGATGAACTAAAATTAAAGGTAGAACCCCTTCCTGTACCAATGAGATTCGAGCAGGATGATGGATCTCTCCTAGAAGGGGCTCCGATGATGGTGATGACTGCCCCTGTTCATTTGGAGATTGGAGCCCACTGAGAACAACTGAGGTTCATTGTGGCTCCAGAAACAGAGAAGCGATTATATTAGGGTTGGTATGATTAGACAAATGGGAACCCATTATATGGTGGGAAGGAGGGTTTCATCGTTTGAGGATTTTGATAGGTCCCAAGCCTCCTCAGCTGACCCCAGGGAAGGAGTCAATAACCATTATAGCAGAAAACAATCATCTACCTTACCCAACTGTATATCAAGACATAGTAGAGGTGTTTAGTGAAAAGGAGAGTGAGACATTGCCACCACACTGAAAAACAGACTGTGCGATTGAGTTGATCCCAGGGGCTCCAATCCCAAAACCTTGCATGTATACGATGACACCAAAGGAAATGGAGGAGATGCAGAACTATTCGGATAAAAATTTAGCTTGTGGGTTCATTCAACCAGGACTGTCGCACATAGCTGCTCCTGTCCTATTCCGGGAGAAGAAGCATGGGGGGGGGGGGGTATGTTTGTGTGTCAATTTCCGAGGTCTGAATGCAGTTAGCATGGAAAATTTGTATCTCCTACCGTTGATCAATGAACTGTTAGCTACGTTAGCTACCGGACGTTTTTTCACAAAACTGGACTTATGAGAGTTGTATTACCAGGTTCGCATACAGCCAGGGGATGAATGGAAAACCATGTTTAATTGCCCCTTGGGCAGCTTTTATTTCAGAGTTATGTCTTTCGGACTACAAGGTGCCTCTGCAGTATTTATGCAGCTCATTAATGAAGTATTGCATGAACATATATACCGTGGGGTACTTGTGTACTTGGTAATATTTTGATATACACACAGACTATGGAGGAACACGTAGTATTAGTATGAAGTGTTGACCAAGCTCCTTAATGCCAAATTGTACGTGAAATTATCAAAGTGCGAATTTCATTACACAAAACTGGATTATTTAGGTTATAGGATATCCAACACAGGTTTGGAAATGGATCCTAATAAAATGAAGGTGGTATTGGACTGGGAAACCCCACAGATGCAAAAACAAGTACAAAGTTTCCTGGGCTTTGCCAATTTTTATAGGCAGTTTATACCCTAATTCGCTCGTATTGCTTTACCGTTGACTGAATTGTTGAAAACGAAAGATCAAGCATTGAAGCTGAAACCCAACCAACTGGTTACATGGTCCAAAGACCATGGCAAGCATTTGACAATTTAAAGGCCTTGTGTTCCCAAGCACCTGTTTTGCGACATCGGAATCCCCAGAGAAAGTACATTGTTCAGGTGGATGCTAGTGACATTGCCGTGTTTTATTACAAGAAAATGATCAAGGCATTTTACAACGCTGTGCTTATACATCCCAAAAGTTCACCTCTACGGAGAGGGGATGGACTATTTGGGAGAAGGAGGTGTTTGCTGTCAAATCGGCACTGAGTACATGGAGACATCTAATAGAAGGGACGAAGGAAATATTTGAGGTATGGACTCACCATAAGAACTTGGCCCTTCAAAAACCAAGAAGGTTATCCTCCAAACAGGATAGGTGGTATACTTCAAACATTTTAACTTTCGCTTACGCTATGTACCAGGACGGAAAAACTTTATGGCAGATGCCTTGACTCGCTTACGTCAGTATCATTCAACCCGAGAAATCATTGTTCAGCCCCTAATTAATCCAGCAGATCTCACACCCATAATTATGAAGTGTTTTGAAAAACTGGTCTTAAAATATATACAGGATTGCCTCTCATCAAACCTTGACCCATACCAGTTTGCCTATCGGAATAAGAGATCCACAGAGGATGCTATTGCCATAGCTCTCCATGTTGCACTGAAACAGCTATGTAAGGATGCTTTTCGTTGACTACAGCTCAACTTTTAATACCAACATTCCGGATATATTGATTAAGAAGTTGCTAGAAATGGGCCTCTCCTCTCACATCTGCTGTTTTAAGGACTTTCTTATTAACAGACCCCAAACTGTTAGGATTGGCAGCTATTTTTCCTCCACTCTTGCTCTCAGCACTGGCTCTCCACAGGGTTGTGTGCTGAGCCTCCTTTTGTATTTATTCTACACCTATGACTGCACTCCCCTCTTGTCCCCTAACTCTATAATAAAATTTGCAGACGACACCACATTGGTGGGACTCATATCAGGAGAAGACAAGACTGCCTATAGGTCAGAAGTTCTTAGACTAGTCTTGTGGTGCAAGAGTCATAACCTCGCCCTGAACATCAAAAAGACCAAAGAATTGATTATAGACTTCAGAAGATGCAAAGCAGAGCCTCTCCCACTATATATCAATGGAGACTGTGTGGAAAGAGTTCATAGTTTTAAACTTCTAGGAACTCATATTTCTGACAAACTTTACTTGGTCAGTCCACACTATGGCCACTGCAAAGAAGGCCCAACAGCGCCTGCACTTTCTGAGGCTGCTGAAAAAGAGTGGTCTGGGTGAGAAGTTGCTGGTTACTTTTTACCGTTCTACCATCGAAAGCATTTTGGTATACTGTGTAACAGTGTGGTATGCTGGATGCTCTGTAGTGGATAATAAGATGCTCCAGAGAGTTATAAACACAACACAAAAAATCATCGGTTGCTCTCTTTCTTCTTCGGAAGAGATTGCGAAGACCAGATTCCTTTCTCCACAGACCATTCTCATCCTGGACATTCATATTTTGAATTGTTACCATCAGGGAGGCATTATAGGTGTCTTAAAATGAGGACTAATAGACTGAGAAACAGTTTATTTTCCAAGGCAATAATTGTCTTGAATCAAGCAATGCATATGTGATTTAGCCCTATGCATATAGTGGCATTTTTAAACTACCTAACTTACTATATGTTTTAGATAGGGTTTAGACTAGGTTTTTAATTATTATTATTTTAATTTTTAAATACTCTGTAGTGTGATTGTGATGTGATGTTTGGGGTACTGTGCTGGAGGAGCTTTAGAATTTCATTGTATTTATAGAATGCAGTGACAATAAAGGTATTTTATTCTATTCTATTCTAATTGATTACAACTCATCTGTGGACACAGGTCAAGTGATAAGGTTGAAACACATAAAATGAGACACATTGCAGGAGGCTACCAAACAAGATGAATGGCTTGCCAAGAATGCAACTCTTTGTTTATATAAGGATGGCTTGGCATGGAAGGCAGATAAGTTGCATGTGCCAGTCCAGTGTAGGGAATGTATCCTAGAAAAATGTCAAGTTGGTTTGATTTTTTGAAAACTCTGCATTTGGCGAAATGTCAGTTTTGGTGGCCTAAAATGAGATCCGATATCAATTAGTATGTATAGCGAAGTCATACTTGTGCCATCTCTAAGCCACAAGTTGGGATTATTGCAAACTGTGTCAGACACTCAGTATCCATGGCAGGATATTGCCATGGATTTCATTCTTGAATTGCTGAAAACAAAGGGTACACAGTGATATGGACTGAAATAGACTTGTTTTCTAAACAAGCAAATTTTATTCCCTGTAAAGGTCTTCCCTCCTCAAGGAAATTAGCAAGTATGTTCATTAAACATATATATTGACTTCATGGGATGCCTAGAAGGGTGATATCGGACAGAGGGGTAAGTTTACTGCCCGATTTTAGAGAGCGTTCCTTAATCTGTTGGGTTCTTCTCAAGGGCTCAGCTCAGCATACCACCCTAGTACCAATGGGGCCGCAGAAAGAGCTAATGCCATGGTGGAAAGATATCTAAGATTATACGTATCGTATCAACAACGAGAGTGGACTGACCTAATCCCATTCGTTGAAATAGCCTACAATAATGCGGTCCACAAAAGTACGGGATATAGCCCATTCTACATAGTCAACAGTATTGATTTTGTACCAATACCAGATTTGAAATGTAAAGATGATCCTGTCAGTATTCAGTTGTGGGCACAAAAGATACAGACATGTTGGTAGGATGTACGAAAAGCATTAGAACAGATATCAAATGAATATAAAACCCAAGCAAATAAAAAAAGACAAGAGCATAGGCCGTTTCAAGTAGGGGATAGGGGATATCTCTCTACTAAATATATAAAATTGAAAATTAAACAGCAGAAAATTAGGGCCTAAATATGTGGGACACGTTCTGATAATGAAAATCATTAACCCTGTCACAGTTAAACCGAAATTATCATCATTGTTGTGGCGTATATATCCGGTTTTCCATGTAAGCCTACTGAAACCTGTTGGGTCTGAGAGTTTCACAAAACATGAGCCCCACACCATTGACGAATACAGACCAATTCAAGATAGACAAAATACTCGATTCACGCATATGGAGGCATAAGGTCCAGTACCTGGTACATTGGAAAGGGTACCCAGAATCAGAGGCCTCCTGGGTACACGTTGCGGATATGTGTGCAGATAAACTGTTACAAAGCTTCCATACTAAATACCCTGATAAACCTGAGTCCATGCCGTAACCCCAACTCTAAATGATTAGCTACTGTCTTGTTTTTCAGGCTGGATCCTGGTAAAGGGGGCCGCCTGTCATGACTACAAAATAGTTTTTGTGGAGCCATGACAGCAGGGTCTGTGGTGCTACTGTGCCACGGTCTTGGATCTTCTGTACAGATCGTGTGTCGTGTTCCTGCAGTGCCTGGACTGATCCCCTCTGTGGCCGAGAGACCTGGCTGGGTTTTTTTCTCATAGCGCAGGATGGTGGTTGCAGGCAGATGCGGATTGATGACATCCGACATCTAAGGCTGACTATGGTGGAACATGGCTTGTTGAAAGAAGCAATGCGGACCGTGGAGAAATCGTCTGGCATGATGGGTGGTGGGTGTACTGGTGGCGGTATTACTTATGGTAATGGTATTACTAATGGTAATGGTGTTAGTAGACTATGAGCGATAGCCTGTATATTTGATGGTGTATGATTTCTAAATGAGTTAATAATTATTCCAGATGGTGGTAAACCATTACCAGCCGGATGACAACTGCATCAATTAAGTAATTGGATAATGGGTTAAATGTATAAATGCAGCTCTGGCTGCAGATGAAGCCAGAGCTGACTTTAAACTACAATTATTATGCTTCGCTGTTACTCGATGTTTTGGCATGGAAAATAAAAAGCTCATCGTTTGTCCAGTGTGACTGGTCTTTTCATCACACTAAATCCGGAAGAGCACCTGAGAGTTTCTCTTTTGCCTTCATGCACAATATGGCAGCAGCATATCTCTTCTAATAAAGAAAATGGCTATTTGGTTTTGTTTTGAACAAGGATAACAGCAAAATACAATATACAAACTAAAATACCATACTACTAATTACTCTACGGACATAATCTAGCAGTCATTGACTAATGTAGTGGTGTTTATTAGAACTGGTGTACACATATACACAAAAACAGTCTTTGTTTAAGTAAGGAAAATGACTAGGAATCAAATTTTACATTTTTTAAATGTATTACTAGATGATTTCTGACTACTACAACATCTGCATGTGAACATTTTTCTAATCCTAATACTGGCTATTGGATCAAAAGTATTGGTTTAATTGGTAGTAGTGCATATTTGCCAATAATCCAAAATCCTCAAGATGCTTGTATCCATATGTATGATTCACACAGAGAAATTTAACAATGATTTATGAACGTAAGTACTATGTTAAAATAAATTCAAATAAATGAAATAATTCAACTTGATCAACAATAGCAATCAACCTTCACAGTGCCTTACAGTGGTTTACAGAGTGAGCATATGCCCAACAGTCTGGGTCCTATGAATATAAATATGAAGAGGTAAAGTTGATTTTTTAAATGCTTCTTTGGTAGTAAACAAGTACAAGCAATACATTCATGCTAATAAAATATGCTTGGGGCTGTATCAGGAAATAAATGAAAAATTAGTAAGACAGGCTTTAATTTTACATAATATGTCTAAAATATCTCCAATATAAATACTGTATAACAAATGAAACTTTTGGCTTCATTCTGCACAAAAAATAGTATAGTATAATAACATAAAATTTAAATCATATTTCAACCCATATTCTGAGAACCATATTATAAGTCAAAATGTTAAAGGTAAAATGCTATTTCCCATATAATCAGTTACTTAAAACACATTTTTCTTGTTAGGGCAAGAAAATAGGAGTTAAATTCTTACTAGATTGCAGACCAAGGGGCAGTTCCAGTCTTTTTGTTAATAGCTTTTAAGAATCATGTCAACATTAAACATACCATATCTGGACTTTAAGCAACTGGACACCTTTTCTATATGGCAGCAAAGAATGATCAAAGTTACTGCAGTGATATCTAGTATGCCTAGTCAAGATATTGTGAAAAGACTGAGGTCTACAAATCTACTTAAGATAGAATAGCAAAAGACCACAGCTGTTAACATTTGAGGCCACGTATCTCAGTGTAGGTCCTTCTTATCAACAATACCAAGAAGAAACTGAGTTAAAATACACAGCCAAGGCTGCCTCCTTGCATTGGTTTATCTCACAATTTTAAAGAAAGAAACATTGGACAAGAACTGATAGAGAACTTATTAATTTGCAGCATGAGCTTTCCCCAGAAAAAGGAAAGCTCCTTTCTTCATGACTTCTGGCATATGATTTCTTCAACAAGGAGCTTAAATTCAAATTAACTAAATTGCCAAATCTTTGATAATTAATTGAGCTTTCTGTCCATATTATTTAAAGGGTAGATTAAATGTGGTGAATAGAGTCAATCATGGCACTAAATCATGGTTTGCTTTAACCATACATTTATTAAACAAATTACAATTGTATGGTCCAAAGCATGATGACTTATTTTTTAAAAAGACAGCTCACTTCAAAAGATCCCTGGTTGATTTATTCAAGTGCTATGCTAATCTAATTACATTCTGATTTGCAGTAATATATGAATTAGTACATTACTTATCTAGAGAAAAATATAGTTCCCACAAAGTGAAGATTGTCAGTTTTTATAGCAATAACTACTTGTTGTTTATAACAGAAGATAATAAAAACAAATTTTCAAGTAATCCCAGCACTCTAATACTAACAATATATTTCTTATGCCCATAGATAGGAATGATGGCTAATATAGGGCCCTTCGGTTCTTATTCCATTAATATGGCCAAGTTGATTGGGTACCTGAATTCAACAATATCATGAGGACCATACATTGCCACATCCTATTTAAAGGATATTCTGGCTTTTAATTCTGTCTTTGACTGTCCACCTATTTGGGCAATTCCATCAAGAACACTTTTTCTATTTAGTTTTTCCATGAGAGTACGAGCTGCACATTTAGACTCTAAGTTATTTCCTAAAATGTAGCTAAATAGTTAAAAGTCAACCAATATCCTCACTACTCAACATTCTTTCCAACTACAAATGGATTCACCACCAAACAGAATGTACTTTATTAAAAAAAATAATGGTTATAACACAAAATTAAGTATGACAATCAATTGTAAAAATATTCAGCTTCATCCAGGACAATAATGTCAGTATTACTTAGTCATTAAAGAAACTGCTGGGCAGTTCAATTCATACATTTATTAATTTCATCACTTGTACAATTCTTGGCAGCATTCAGGAATCTGTACCTTTGCAAAACAGTCAGTTATGTTAACTATGGTCTTAATTATTGTCTTTAAATCTACCAGATTGTTTTATTTTATTTTCATCAGCCATTAACCTAAATCTACATTAATTTTTAAATGATTAAATTTAAAGGAACCTATATCCATGACTTGTGACAATTCTCATTTTTGAAGCACAGACTAAGGCAACATACCTAAGTCAGAGGTAGGCATTTTTAATAAAACAATTATTGCAATCCACTATGATACAATCTTTAAGGATAGTGAAACACTATAGCTTTGTTTTAACACTGATGAAAAATTATTGCAAGGAGCTGATTGACAACAACCATTTTATAGTTCAGAAGGTTTATGAGCTAGCACTTCAGTCAAATGTGCAGGTATTTTATAGAGGCACTTGCTGTATCTCCAAAGCTTTTAATAATAACATAATTCCAATTTAGTAAAGCAATGCAGAAGTGGAGTTTTAAATAGAGCTTCCCCTTCCCCATTTTAGTCCAAGATCATTATGAATGAGGGAAAGTGAAAGTCATGCTAAACCTAATTCTAGACAACCTTTTATGATGTTCTATTAAAAGACTATGTGATTTGGACACTGGATTCAGTTCCTTAGCCTATATGTTGTCACAATTACATTAATTAACTGAATTAAAGTTGCCTTTGCCTATGTTGCTTATTTTACAAGGATGTAGGGGAAAAGGCAATCTGTTGTACCTAAAATTACATTTAGAATTTAAGAGCATATGATGGATACAAATACAGGATAGCTGCAATGCAAGACTTCTATTTTTAAAATGGCTTCCAAAGTAGGCATATCTAATGGCAAAACATCCATTTCTCAGAAGATGAAGTAGCTTGTCTAGATGTTTTCTAACATCCCAGTGGGATCTTTCTGGGCCCAAACATCCTTGATAAACTTGATAAAAAGATGGTGTTTTGGTTTTCAGCATGCCTTTTCTAAAATTAAAATCCAAAGGTCAGAGATTTCTGCATGTATCAAATAAGTCTTCAATGAGCATATTATTACAGATAGCCCTCAAAATACAACACACATTTAGTGTCCATTCAAAGTTACAATGACACTGAAAAACTTATCACTGTTTTTCATACTTACAACCATTGCAGCATTCAATGGACACAAGATCAATATTTAGACCAGGGGTGTCAAACTCGCATCATCACAGTGGCGTCACATGATGAATCACAACTTTTTTCCCCTTTGCTAAACCGGGCATGAGCGTGGCTAGCCTGTCACACATCCAGACCACAGGCCATGAGTTTGACAGCTCCCGATTTAGACGGTTGGCAAGTGACTCATATTTATGACATTTGCCAAATGTCCTAGGGTTGTGTGATTATATTTTGCAATCTTCTGACAAGCAAAGTCAATGGAGAAGCCAGATTTACTTAACAACTGTGTGCTGCAGTCATATCTCTAAGCTCAATCATGCCTGTTCCTATCTTTGACCATCATTGCTATAGGTGTGCAAGTTAGGACTTTTTTTTTGTTCTGTTTCATATTTCACATGAAGTATAAAACATGTAATACTTTTAAATATGGAAAATATAACTAGGAAGAAAACCCATATTACACCATAGTTGTGCAGATAAATAAGGACCTTGCTGGTACTGCTTAAAGCACCTAAGGTTTTCAGAAATCAAATGAGCTTTTTATGAGTATTTTTCTTGTGTATCTACTATTATCTGCCTAGTAATAGTTTTCCACAAATGCAAAATACAGGTAATCTTTGACTTACATCCAGTTGTTTAGCAACTGTTCAGAGTTAGGACGAATTTTTAAAAAGCACAGACAGAAGGACAACTCCAGCACTTGGCTGGAGAATGGAAGTTAAGTCATGTAAATCTGAGCTCCTTTTTTCCAGCACACCATTGAATTTCCCTTCCATGCATGGAAAAAGCAACTCCTCAGTGGACTAGAGAATGAAAACTTAGATCACAAAAATCTATGCTTACTTGGAGTTCCCTTCTATGAACTTCCCTTCTATGCAGGGAGAAGAGCTGCCTGTCATCCTTCAGCAGGCAGCTCTTTCACTTAAGCCTGCTTACAACTGCATAGCCAGTTAACAACTGCAACTTGAAGAGCCAGGATTGTGGTTGTTGACCAAAGCAATCATGTGGGTATCTTTCTTACTAACCACTTTGCTCAATGACTAAAATTCAGGTCTCAATTGTAGTCATAAGTTAAAGACAACTTTTATGTTGCAAATTTACTTTCCAAGTTTCAAAAACAGGCCAAAAGTAAGGCTAAATAGGTCATATTAGAAAGGCACCATATTTGAGGAGATTGATCTACCATGTCACCAAGCCAGCACTATATCAAAAAACCAGCAAGAATGTATGAAGTAAACATGAGAATATTCCCACCTAAAGGGTATAACTAAATTTTTAACAACTCAGATTCCTTTAAAGACAAATTCTGTATGCAAAAGTGATACATTAAACAAAAGTCAAGATTCCCCACCAATCATTATTATTCAGATGGGGTTGTAATAAGCTGGTAAAGCAAAGAGTAATTTCCACAATATATTCTGAACATCATTTCACCAAATAAACATCAAAATGCATTCCTTATTAGTGAGTGCATAAAGAGATTTAATAAATAGAATTAATCACCAGCCAGTTAGAAACTGGCAAAAGATGACAGGAATGTTCTTGTTTTAAAGTGCTTGGTTGTCATCGTTAGCTGATGGTCTTAATACCAGTCTGGCCTTTGTGAAGCGGGTGGCGGAGAAAGAACCCAATACCAAAGCTATTGTTATACTGCCATGGTATGCATTTCATCAGCTAGAGGAAAAATGTGTTGCTGCTGGGAAAAAGAAGTTGTAATGTCTATCCTACTAATCTTCAAGTTAACCAATGGGATCCTAATATGACACAGGCAAAACCAAAGCTTTAGAACTTCTGAGGGAGCAAAAAAAATATCATCCGTTAGGTGAGGAAAATGTGAAACAAAACAATGAATAGTGTGACTTAAGGATCAGGTTTTTGAAACAGGGTAAAACTCTGGAATGTAAAATGAAAGACCGAACTTCTCTCAGACGAAGCTGGAACTTGGGAGAAAAAAGTAAATATCACAACCTGTTTGTTTAGAAGACCGGCTATTGGGAATGTTCAGAGATGAACATCTCAACTCAAAGAAAACCTAGGCTTTGCATAGTATCGCTGAATCAGCTTCCTACTACATCAGAATCTATAATGCTAAAATGCCAGGTCTGTTAAAATAATCAGATTGTGCTATGTGTGTAACACTAGGTGAAATCATAGCCTAAAATATATTTTTGGTTTTATATAGCTGGCATTTACAGATAGTTCTCAGTTAATTATGAAAATTGGGACTGGCAACTCTAATGTTGGACAACACAGTCATAAAGCATGCTGTCATATGTCGATGACAACAATTCAGACAATTCCAGTTGTGGTCATTAGGGAAATCTTGTGTGGTCATTAGACATACTGTCATGTAATCATTATTTGCCACCTACTACTGGCTTCCCCATTGACTTTGCTTTTGGGAAGCCAGCAGTGAAGTTCGCAAAAGGCTATTCCATGACCATGGGAGGCTGCAACTATCATAAAGGAAAGCTGGTAGCCAAACAACCAAATTGTGATCATGTGACTGCAGGGATGTTGTGACAACCACAATTCTGAAGACTGGTTGTAAGTCTCCCCATTCACTACTCTCATACTTTGAATGGTCACTGAACAAATGATCATTAATCAAGGACTATCTATATTCTCCGACTGATACATGAACATTTCTTCTCTAGAGTTTTAATCTGTATTAAAATATATAAAACAAACTAAATGAATACATGGTAAGTATTAGAGCAGTGCCATGAAAAAAGGGGGTTAGCCCACTCTCCAATGCACCTGAAGACAGAAGAAGCAGCAATGGAGAGTAATTAATCAAGGAGAGATTCAATTTAGAACTAAGGAATTAATTTCTTGACAGTTAATCAAATCAGTGGAATGGCTTGCCTTCAGAAGTTGTGGGTGTTCTGTCATTTGAGATTTTTAAGAAGATATTGGATAGTCCTTTGTCTGAAATTGTATAGAGTCTCCCGCTTGAGCAGGAGGTTGGAATAGAAGACCTCCATGGTCCCTTCCAACTCTGTTATTCTGTTCTGTTATTACAAGAACCAAGAAATTTTCTTATACTAAATTAAATAATAAGTCCATCTAATTCTTGTTTACTGGGGATTGTCTGAACAACTTCCCTAAGTTTTCAGACAGAAATCTCAGTCCTGCCTAATCACAAGGATATCATAAGTTGAAGCTGGATTCAAATTCACATTATGTTTTATTAAGGTTTTTTTAAGAGTGGTGCCAACAAATTCTAATATCAGAGTATCAGGATATCCTTTTGCTATCTCAACATTTTTACAATAACCTGTGAACCTAAAATTCACAACTCCTCCCCATATGTTTAACTTTGCACACAAGCTTTGCACAGTTCTTAATCCCTAAAGTACATGTTTTTAAATGTTCTCAGCTTCCAAGAAAAGGTCATAAAGTAATAATACACTGGAAAGGATAAATTAGTACCAGACCTTTTCATATTCACTTCAGCATTCAAGCAGGGAGCAGCAGCACTTCACTCTCCAAGATGAGTTTGTGATATTAAGCAAAAAAAAAAAAAAATTGGCCTTACAGCTGATTGTCAGCTCTATACAGAGTCGCTGCCATGTTGGCTACAACTCTGCAGTAGGCAATTGTGCTGTGATCATCTCTTTGCTTAAGTCATCAGTGCAATCAGATGTGAGAGGCCACTCAGCTCTCCTCACATGATAGGCTGAGAAAGCAAAAGAAACCTAAACAAAGCTACGAGGCTCTTTCCTTCTGCACAAAAGAGCAAGGGCATTTCTACGCATGAGGATCTGTGCCAATTCAAAAGCCGTTCCAGACTGACTGATTTTACAATATTGGCTGAGTTTGCAGCTTTCAGCTCAGCTAGTTTCTGCCTCAGTTGCAATGCGCAACCCAAATTGCACAGATCCGTTGTTGTTGTACCAACAAAGCTCCACAAAGCTTGACAAGGAATTTTTGCTTCACTTTGTATGTGGAATAAGCAGGAGGAAACTCTGGAATGGAAATTATAACTACATGGAAGTGTTCATATGACACATTATTGTTCCTCAAAAGTATGAATTTTGTTTAGAAGTGGAGTCTCAAATTCATGGATTGGAGACTGGCAGGCATGCAGGAAGCACTGTGGGAGAGGAATGGCAGGGTGAGCCAATATAGCAGGGTCCCTAACATGATTTCCTAGCTTTTGCTCTTGGACAAGTCCTCATAGTTTTCTTGGCAAGATTTCATAAGTGGTTTGCCATTGCCTGCTTCCTGGGGCTGAGAAAAGTGACTGGCCCAAGATCACCCGGATGTCTTCATGCATCTCCCTTTCTCTGATTTCTTAATCACTGTACCAAACCAACTCTCAATCTTTATGTATTATGTAATATCTGTGGAAAATACATTAATATATTTTTAATAAACTCTGGATTTAGGAGTTTGGGCAAGAAGGGAAAGTAGAAGATACTGGTGAGTAGAAGAAATTGGTAGTTAGAAAAATAGAAAACATTTATGAGAAACTGGAGCATGAGAGCTAAATCAGAGACCTCGTGATCTAAAAGTGTAATCTTAAATATGTCAAACCAATATTCCTCCAACAAATGAAAACACCTGGATTCCCCATCTTCAGTTTAGACAAGCCTTTGATAAACTATGACAAGCAGCAAAGCCACAGCCTCTGCTTCGAATTATTTGTCTACATTCTCTCTCTCTCTCTCTCTAAGCATTTTTAATGTGTGTTGTCAAAAGCCTATGCCAGGTGTGAAGTCCACAGTCAGGCTTTGAAAGAAAGAACATTTCTTCGTCCTCCCATTATCCAAATACCTAGAGGCAAGCGCCAATGTGGATGGATAGATAAATGCCTGGATACCTGCCTGCTTTCTCTGCCAGCCCAACCCCCTGTCTCAGCACGTCCACCTTTCCAGTAAGGTAAGTATGTCAGGTTTATTCTTGCTTCTGTAAAGAGTTAGTCAACAAGAGCAAATCACTCTGCCAGAATTCAAGTCTCAACAGGCTGGACTGTATGTAACTCTTTAATTTAACCAAAGCTGCTTTTACATTTTTGGATCAACAAAGATACATTTCTATTCTGCAACCAGTACTTCTTTTAAAAACCCAAGTCAGATCAAATTAGATTAACATTTTGTGAAAACTCCAAATTAATATAATGAATAATAAAAATCTAAATAAGGAACAGAATTAGAGGAAGGATTTACTGTAAAGAAACCAGGGAATTAATACCAAGAAATATATTAAAGGAAGTAAATAGTTTCATTTCAAAAAAATACGTAGAAATACACATCTAATTATTAAGCCTGCACCCATGTACAGGTTGGAAGAAATGTTTCGGACCCATGCAAATGCAAATAGAATATATATCTCTAGCATTCATTAAACAGAACACATTTCTTTTTTTTTTTTATGCAAGACTGAAAAAAAATAATGTTGGTATTTTAACACTTGTTCTTTCAGGTTTGCATGGAAATCTTTAAAAAGTGAGAAATTTAAAAAAAAAATATGGGAAATTTTGTACTTGTATGCAGTTCAAAGCAATTTTTGCAAATTGTTTTTGAAGTATGTGCACTTCTACCAGGTAGGTATCTTAAATTAACTTTAATATGATCCTGCTCCATTCACTCATTTCCACAGAAAAGGAACATTACAGTTTTATTTAAAGGATATATTACATTTCTACATCCCCCCCACAAATATTTCCATCTAAGTTGAAAAGCAGCTTATGTTTTGGAAACTCAGGGTTCAGCAGCCAACGCTGCAGGCTTCCCCTTCTCCTTCCCACTGTTTAATATTCAGCTAACCAGAATCTCCTGTTCTACCCTGAGTTGGCTCAGATTCCTTTTTATCTTCTCTTCACCAGTTTCTCTGCTTTTTCTTTGCTAAACTAGGTTTATAAGATATCTGAACAGGCAAAGGAGGGCTTGGACAATTGGAAAGGAGGGCAAATGGGAGGAAAAGCGGGATACACTGACTGTTTAAATTTCTTGGAAGCCATGACAAGCTTTACAACAGAAAAACTCTCTCTCTCTCTCTCTCTCTCTCTCACACACACACACACACACACACAAACACACACACACACACACCTAGGCCCACAAGTATATACAATTACTTTTTTCCAGCAGCAGAAGGATTGTTTTTTTTAACTGAAATATTTTCCAACAAATCTTTTATTTTGAAGAGCATGTGCTAGCAAAGATGTAGAATTGATGATGACACATTTTTCAACTTTCACCATAGAAACATATGATGAGTTATGTGATCAATAAATCACACAATCACAAATTTGAAGGAGTTGGATTGAAGGCAAGTGCTGGAAATAGGAAATAAAAAATGTAAATATAGGTGGTTGAGTACGTCGATAGATGGAGGGGGGGGAGAAGCAAACAATTTACAATTATCATAATACACAAAAGTTTGAATGACTACTCTTGTAATAATAGTTCAAATAAAAAAATCTCAAGACACTCCAAAATCCAGACATTATTTGTTTTTAAGGCTATGCCTGATGAATACAGGACAATAGAACAAAAAGGAGAACATGTCTTCCTTTTGCCTGATGTCTGGTAACCCCATGCTATATCTCGAACAACCAGGCTTGTTTTCAGCAAAAGCAGTCCCACATGAATTCCGAAAACTTCTTGGAATGGATTTGGTGTGTGTCCTTTGTTCTTCTATATTTTTAATGTAACATTTTTCTCCATTGCCTTGATGGTTTTCTACCTCATTCTGGTATGCGTATTCCTGTTCTTTCTTATTCATTAATACATTATGTTCATGAGAAGGTTCTATGAATTTCTTATTCTATACTGTTCCTTAACAAGCTCAACATCAATGTTACTAAAAAGCTAACAAGCCCAATCACAGTTGCTCAGGAAGCTGCTTCATAGTTTACAGAACTAATTAAAACAATAGATACATAAAAAAGATTTCTCCTGTCCAGTCATGTCTGACTCTAGGGGACGGTGCGGATGTCTGTTCCTTAGTGGGGGAGCCAGTGTTGTCCAAAGACATGTCTATGGTTATGTGGCTAGCATGATTATATGCCAAAGGCACATGGAACACTGTTACCTTCCCACTGAAGTGGTACCTATTTATGTACTTGTGTTTGCATGCTTTCAAACAGCTAGGTGGGCAGGAGCTAGGGCAAAGACCTCATCCCATCATTCAGCCCTTGGATCTCGAAGCCAGGCTGTCAGCTTTCTAACTGACAAGTCCGCATCCTTAAACTCTGAGCCCTTACAATCCCTCAATATATAAAAACAGTCATTAAATATTAAAAAACAAAAACAAAATTTTAGAAGTGAATTATAACCATGGAGCAGCTCAAGGTTTCACCAGGCTCCTGGAACCTCTGGGCCTGATGACACAGCCCGGTCTTGAGGGACTTCCAAAACACTAACAGGGATGGAGCTAACTTCAGTTTAGAGGGGAGAATATTCCAGAGTTCAGATGCCATGGCAGAGAAGGAACATCTTCTGTGACCTGCCAAATGTAGTTGCCTAGCCCACAGGACCCACAGCATCCCTTCTTTGCCAGATCTGATAGGCAGATCTTTTAGGAAAGGAGCAGTCCCTCAGATATTTTACCATGCTTCTATTGGTATGCCATGCTTTTAAAAAAATATTGGAAAAATCAGCAACAGAAGTGCTTATCTCTCCCTGTGGTCTTTCAAATACTGATCAGCTAACATAGCCAAGGATAAATAATGTAGGAGTGGATGTTTAGCAACACCTAAGGGGGGCAAGGGGCAAAATTACTTGCTTGCTTACATAAAGAGAATCCTGCATTCTTGCTGATTAAAAGAGCTATGGACTATCATGCAAAAGAGAACATTGGAACACTGGCCCCGAACCCTAAATGTTCTAAAAACAGAACATTTAATGGTTTGTAAGAGATATTAAATGTTCTGTTTTTAGAGCAGGTTGGAGTAATTTATCCGTATAATTTTCTGTCTTACATGCCACTGTACTCTGTGGTGAAATGAACCATAATATCAAAATCAAGCTACCCATGGTTATCATAGCTTTCCCACAAAGTTGAACAAGGACTGAACTTTCCATTTTTGTCCAGCCATTATAACAAACTATGGTTATCAAAGAGTATGGGAAGTAATTTACTCCTGACAGACTTTTCAGGATCTCTCCAAGAGATAAATGATACAGAGTTTATAAAGACTAATCCAAGCTATATAGAATATCTAATTAAAATAAATACATCAAACTATTCTCATAGACTCAATTTCCTGAATTATTTCACATTCCAACAAAATGTTGATTCAGGCAAAGTTTCATGTGATGTACATAAAAAGGGGGTTGGCAGGGAAAGCAATGAAGTAAAACAAATATGTGTTCAGCAGATCTGGTAGCATGTGTCCTATTCAATGAAGAAATGGTATCACGAGGAAAATTCATTACATCTTTTTGGAAAAGTACTAACTGCAATAAAACTCATCAAGCAAAGTTTGTCATGCAGGTTAGCAACAAGAAGACATTTAAAAAAAAAAATTTCATACTTCCTTTTCTTTTTTTATTATTTATTTTTAATAAACATTTATATGATATACATTTAAAACAGACAAATCAACATATATATATAAAATTTATATATATATGTATATATTTATATTTATTTATATATATATATGTGTGTGTGTGTGTGTGTGTGTGTGTGTGTGGATCTTTGGTTCTTCGGGTTTTCTCCCGCGTAGAATTGGAAATATCTAGGCGACGTTTCGATGAAGTCTCATTCATCATCTTCAGGCTTGTGTCTTCGGCCTTGTGCTTCTCAGAGTGTCTTCGGCCTTGTGCTTCACTCTGAGAAGCACAAGGCCGAAGACACAAGCCTGAACATGATGAATGAGACTTCATCGAAACGTCACCTAGATATTTCCAATTCTACGCGGGAGAAAACCCGAAGAACCAAAGATCCACATACAAATACCCGCGAAAATCTCTGAAAACATATATATATATATATATACACACACATATATACATACATACATACATATATAAATTTTATGTTGAGCAATGACATTTATATGGTCCAATTTTTTGGAAAAAAGGAATTTTTCCCACTAGTTAGAAATCATGTTTTTATTAATCTTTTCTTTCAAAATGTGTAAATTCACCAGCTGATTCTTTTAGTTTTACCTCTTATGGTACTACTTTAAAAAATAAATCATAGAGTGCTTGTAGGCATATGTAAACATATTTGACATTTCTCAAAATCTCAGGGTAAATAATTCTTTGGGCAGCCTTTTTGTCCCCAAAGACACTATTTGGTAGGCTACATAGTTAGGTGAGGTTAAATCAACTCACATTAACATAAGTTTTTAAAGTCTAAATATACATTTTCACATAGCATTTTCTTTTAGCCTGCAAAATGAAATGGGAACATCTAATGCATAGCAAAACTTCAATATTTACAACAGGCTGGCCATTGGGGCATACATGACTCTATAAAAATCTGTGGCAATGCTCATCTGATAGGATACAAAAGGGCCAAATTAAAGTGGAAACTGGATCGAATTATTTGGACATGGAAAGCAAAGAAAGCTGACATGTAAACCTTGGCATGTTATAACTTCCATTACTGCAGTCCCACCTTGAAAGTTAAACTGGTGCCAGAACTTTAGTTGAACAACAAATACATGCAACATGGAATGAACTGGTAAAGGTAAACAAGAAGCAAATGTTAGCAATACTCTAAGTATCCAATATATCAGACCAAGACAAATTTTAAAACAAGCCTTCCTCCAAAAGCAAAGTTGGTACCTCCAGGTGTTTTGGATCAATTCCTGCAATGCTTAGCAAACACTGAAGCCCAACACTTTACATCAGGCTCTAAATAAAATATTTTTTCTAACTGGAAATAATGATGACTGGCAACAACACAGTTTTGTCTAGCAAGAACCAGACCTTTTTTTTAACAGAATCCACCTCTATTCTTGAGATAGCCAGAGTAGAAAGAATTAACGCCTACATATCTCTAAATGTTTTTAAATGCCAGAATAGCTCCAAGTGAAACATACTCCAATAAAGCTGGGTAAATACAAAAGTTTATACAAAAAAGGAACTGAGATGCTGGACTACACAGATCTCTTTTTTTTCTAAATTACATTGCATGCATTGGCTAAAATTTGCTTCTTATTTCTGTAACCACAACAAAAGTTTTCCACAAATTTGCTGGATTTTTAATTGCTAGGCAAATTCAGCTGATTTATGCCCCTCAAATAATCTGCAAATTGGAGTTCTGTGGAAGAAGTTTTACCACAGAGAATTTTATAAGTTGATCTATATTAGGGATAGCTTTTTTAAATATTTGCCTTCTTTTTTTACAAAAATTAAGAGCTTCAAGCAGCACCTGCCACACAAATTGTAGAGACCCAAGGCCCAACCCAACAGCTTATAACAGGAAATGATCCTACTCCGCTATTGTACCAGACAATGCACCACATTTAATGGGGGTGGAGGGAAGGATAGTTGTATAATTTGTTAATAAAATCCTTACTCATAAAGTACACTGATGCCAGTTAGGTTGTTATCTTTGCTGTCAGTAATATTTACAGGACTTTCAACTTTGCATAAAACATGCAACAAAAGTACAGGTAGTCTATGACTTACAACTACAATCAAGACTGGAACTGCTAACTGATGCAGTCATTATTTTGAGTTATGTCCTTTTTGTCAGGGCCATTAAGCAAATAAAAATATCCGGCTTCCCCCATTGACTGCTTGTTGAAGTGAGTTGGAAAAAAAAATCACAAATGGCAATCACATAACTTCAGGATGCTGCAATCGATGTCTTTGCATGCCAGATGCTAAACACCAACATTTTGAACATGTGGCCTTAAGAATGCTGTAGCAGTTGTGAAAGGATCAGTTGTAAGTCACTTTTTTCAGCCTTACTGGAACTTTGAATGATGGTTAGATAAATGGTGAATACTCAATATTCAAGGATTACCTGTAGTGTTGAGTTTTACTTCACTGAACGCTTCTATAAGGATTCTTTCCCTGTCATGCCCCTGTCATTCTGAGAGGGAGGCCAAGCAACTGACAGTGAGTTGGGAGTATGGCTCTGTTGGCTATGGAATAAACTGGGGAAGGGCACAGTCCCGCTGGGCAGAGCAGGGGAGAGGTAGAGCAAGACAGAGGGAATTCGGAGGAAGACTCAGGTCTACCCCCTCTTCATCCTAGGGCACGCAGGGAAGAACAGAGAAGGGATCAATATGAGTTGCGTGGCTTACGGGGAAGAAAGGGCCCTGATTCCCTTCATTAGCTGCAGCTGGGAATACAGAGTTTAAAAAGGAAAGCTGCGCACAGCAACTTGCTGGAAGCAAATTGTGAGTTATCTGTTATTGTCGAGGCTTATCTGGGTTCCTGGCATCTTCCCAACTGTGTGTGTTTTATTGGCCTTTCAAGTCAGTAATTCCTTATCCTATCCTGTCAAATTAATTGCTGCAGCATGGTTTATGTGGATTTTTATTTACAGTTTGTATGTACTTTGTTTTCGGACTGAATTTCCTCCACTTAAAGACTGTTCTTGGGAGAGTTTTTTCCCCAGCCCAAGGTAACCTGGACACTGGGGGCAAAGTTGGAAGTATTAAAGGAACTCTTCTTACTTATGTGACTGTGTTGCCTTTGTGCCATGCCCGGGTCATCACATCCCCCTCCCCAGACTAGAACCCAAAGTCATCCACCCTGATCTTCATACGTACTCCCAATGAAATTTTATGTTAATTATTGGTATACACAGAAGATGAAAGAATGAAGCTTTCAAAAGTTACTACAAAATAATAAATGTCTAGTGTCAATTAGCCTTTGATCTATATCTGGCAAGAGAATGGCTGGAAAAAAAATCAGATTCTCTGATATCATAAGGGATTTCACTGTAGCAAGCAGTAAGAAAAATTAGAATTATACACTGTATTTGAATACTGTTCTTCATTCTTAATATCAAAGAGGTTTGTTCTGAAAAGCAGCTAATTCATTTGAAAAAAAGATAAGCTAAAAATAAAAAAGAGGCACTATTCAGCTGCTGAATATTTTGAATAGAAACAGCTTAACCAGAAACAAAAGCAAAAATGTATCAGAAGCATCATAAATGTAGTGTGTATGTCATTTGATTCTCATCTGACACTCATTATAAATAAATAAAAGGGCATGTAAAAGGAAGATGAAAGTGTAACTAAACAATAGCAACAGTATAAGCTTTAAGCTAAATCATCTAACATCAACCCCTAAACTAGTGGGTTACTAAAATATAATTTTTACAAATTAATTAAGTTGTTCATTTCCAAAAGTAAAATTGTTGCAGTATTTGAAATGGATGCTAGTTATTTCCCTTCACTGCGTTTTGGCATAATATTCTATAATTTCTCTGTCTTTTTGGTTGCAAAGCTATGCCAAAATCCACCAAATGACCAGTTGGATATATCTCCCTTTCTGGAAGAGTTTAGCACACAGTATTACTCTGCCAAATAATAATGATGATTTTAACCACACATTGCATGCTGTTCTATGCTAAAGGTAAAATTATCAGCCGCATGGCCTTTACATTAAACTAAAACTTTGAGGATAAAAAGAAAGCTGTTTCAGATAATTACAAAGAAGAATGACACCTCAACATGTATCAAAATATGGTTTTTATTCCATAATCTTTAAAAAAAAATATTTCCAAGGCCAAGGCCAGCCTCTAGTGTATTTATTTCTGACTATAGGCCAATTTTTGAGTAATATATAATCACCACACAGCAACCCATAATTATATTGTTGGTTGTTTAGTATGTATGATGGAAAATTCACCCAACAAACCTCTACACACTTTTCCCTGAATCTATTACCTAACTACTATTTACAAATGTGTTTAGTTAATTTTTGTAACATTAAATTAATTTTATATCTATGTCAGTCTGGATTTAGTTAACAGTATATATACTGGTGGGATAGCAATAGGAAGGCCATTTTTAAAAAAGAATTGCTAGGCCTATGGAAGTTTATGGTGGGAAGGAAAGATATCTAGACATTACAGAATGTTAGGTTTGTGAAATTATATTTGATGGCTTAAAAACCTACTTCCAATGTAACTCTATACATTGAAAATATCTGATTAAAAAATTCTGATTTTACCATGTTAGTTTAGCATATAATGCCAGATTTTTTACAATGTTCATAACCATAACATCATTTCAGAATGTTATGGTAATGTCATATAATACATAAATTTAACCAGCTAGCATGGTTCATAAGACAGGTCTGGCATAAAGCAAAGTAAAAAGTAGGTTCAGGATTAGGTAATACCTTAGGAGAGCTTAGACAGATGCACATCAGTTCCTGGTATTGATGATGGAACAGAATGGGTTACCTGGGGAATTCTGGGAGTTGCCCACATGTCTTCAAGTGGCCAAGATTGAAAAACATTGATATAATTGAAACCAATCAAAAATGATATGTCTAGTTTTGCAGGATAGAAATTGTGGAGAGGAACTATGTTCCAGTGCCCACATTATTTATATCCCTCCTTTATTATTTCTATAAATACCTCATAGTCCTTTCTTCTCCTATTTGCCCCACAACTACAACCTATCAAGTGAGTTAGGCTCTGGCCTTCAAAAGACACCCAAAGTTTGCAAATGAAAATAAGTCAATTTCTGGATAGAGAGAGAGGAAGGGAAAGGGACAAGACAATTGTGATGCCAGCTTCACACATATCAACCAGTAATCATAATGGAAAATCCTCTCTTTACTGTTTACTTTTATGATTTTATATTAAAGTAACAGACATAGCAATAAATGACATCACTCTCATTACCATTCCATTCATTCACTCGATTCACTGATTTTTTTTGCCAAGAAAAATAAGAGGCCAAATATTCTTGAATGCAAGGCATTGAAAAACATCAAAGACCAAGAAGAGGCAAGGGGCTTCACATAAATATTTACCTGGGTTACCCTAAATAAGTGAAAAGTTTTAAAAAGTAAAACAGGACACTCTGTAACAGCTTTAGAAACAGTTTTATCTCTTTCATATGTATACCCACACTCTTTTTAAAGTGTTCCCACAAAGAGGAAAAGCATTTTTTGGAAACAGTTGTATATACTCCATGTGTTTCCTTCTCCCTTAACTTTTGGAAACACACCTGGCCATATAATGAATATAATTTAGCTGTGCTTTCTCAACAGCTGGTATGTTCAGGGCAGAGTCACATGGAATGCCATTTACCATAATTCCTGGCAGCTGTTGGAACTGCACCTTCAATAAACATTGTTAAACAAGTGCTCAAACAAATAATGATCAAGTTATCTTAATTTTTTAAAAAACTTAGGGGAAAAAAAAAGAGTACTGAAATCTCTACAAAATCCTATACTTCCTTGGAATGCTTATTCTGGCCCTCCCTCCAGAATAACCAAATTGATTAAAATGAATTTTGCATTCTGGCAGAGAAATATTAGTAAAATATCCACTGTATATATGTCGAATGCTAATTGTGTTTTATATCCACAGTTTGGGCATTGCAGTAGGAGTATGCCAAGGAAAGCAGATTGGAAGATTAGCATTTTACAGAGTATATGTAGAATAAAATCAAGAAAGGAAGGAACTTTAGCCAATATTTGTGACATAAATGGCCTAAAATATTACGTAACTAAGAAGAAAAATCTGGCAACTGAAGGAAAAGAATTGTCTAGATTACCTAAGAGTAAAGGTATACATTAGGTTTATATGTATAGTGTTTCATATTGCTATTTTCTAAATTCATGTGTAGAAAAAATAGATATAATAAATTCAGAAAAATATAAACAAGGTATAGGATCAATCATGACCAGGGGTTTAATATTCTGATTCCCATAATAAGGTAATTTCTAAATATCTCCTGGAGTAAAAGTTTCACAATAATCAATTTGAAAATGTTATTGTAGCTAGGATTCAGAGACTATGGTGCTTACTGCTACGCTGAAGTAATCAGGCCAGGGTGCCATATGGAGATGTTGTTGCAAGATGCAGCCAGCCTGAAAGAACAAGGAACTGCACCTATGGCACACAGCCTGAGAGGAGAGGCCACTACAAAAGGGAAGCTCCGCTGGAGTACAGAAAAAGGGAAGTTACAAACGGGACAGAATGGAAAACAAGTGACTCAATTCTGCTCATGTGTATGAAAGGACATGAAGGCCATAAAGATGCAACACAAGTATAAAACAAGGAAAAAGACCTTCAGTTGCAGGGCTGCATTTAAAAGAAGTTGAACAGGAAAAAAGTGAGAGAAGTTGAGATCCAGACCTGACTTCTTACAATACCTAGACTCTCTATACCCAGTAGTAGCCATAGAGGCATGGGGTGTGGGTGTGTGTGTGTGTGTCCTTAATTCTGCTTTCCTTTATGAAGAAATTACAGGGTGGGGACACTTGATATTTGTTGGAAATGGCTTAGTTTGTTTTACAATTTACATAAAAGCTCATGAGTACTATGAATGAAAGAATGCATCTTTCCCCCAAAATAGGCACTTGAAGTAGAAAAAATTATATGATAATAATAATTTGGTAATTATAATTCTTTTTAAAATGTTATATTTAATTCAGCTGGGGCTAATAACAATTTTAAGAAATAAGAATTCCAGTTTACAAGATGATAAAATGAGAACAGTGAATTATAGAGCTATGACAGAAGTGGGCCTGGTCCATTTATTACTTTTATTGTGGATTAACTGTGCTGAAATTATGACAGAAAAGTGCTTATTCTTCAGTTGGTTTTTAATTTAGCCCAGAATTATATATATATAGCTTTTAAATGATTGATTTCTTGTTTTCCAGACATAAGTAAGCTGCTTTTAATTAAAATGATGTTAATTAAAATGATGGAGTTAAACAATTCTACTATTTACAAAGTGTTCTCATTACTATTTTTATATTTACTTCTATCTAAGTACTTATGAGGGACTATGTTCCAGTCTTGTCTTCACATTTTCTAAATTCAAAATTATTAAGAATTTTTTTAAAAAAATAATTAATCCTTCTTAGTACTAAAAATATATCCAGAAAGAATACATCAACTTCTAGGGCATCTTTAATAAACATGTGATATATTTCAGCCTAATTTAAAACTTATTTCATATTAAACTCATAATTTTGTAGTACTAAAATGTTAACTCTTCTAAATCCAAAACCTAGTTTCTTATCCAAGAACCTTTTATGAATTTAAAATCTTAAAATGTGTTGCATCTCCCACAAAAAAATTAGAGCTGCATTTCCTGTATTAAATTTATATTTTGTTCGGCTTGTGTAATTTTCAGAAAAAAGTGTGTTTTAATAAAATTAATATTTTTACCAAAAATGATAAAATCTTAATAAAATGTTGGAGGACAAAACCCACATGTAAACAATGTATTCTCCTTAGGTGAAAAGGATTGTGAATCAAATTCTATTTCTTTTATTATAGAAAGTACAAGCAACTGAATTTGGTAAACCTGTTAAGCAATTAACTAGTTAAGCAATACACATATCCACACACCCATATATATTTCTTCCATTAAATGTGAAATTCTTGGAGACTACCTGAAGAAGTCCCTGCAGTTTTTCTGGCAAGGTTTCTCAGAAGTAGTTTGCCATTGCCTCCTTCCTAGAGCTGAGGAAAAGTGATTATCTCAAAGTTACCCAACTGGCTTTGTGCCTAAAGCAGGACTAAAAGTCATGGTTCCCTAGTTTGTAGCCTGATGCTTTAATGACTGTATCAAAGTACATAATCAATGACAGATGGAGAGAGAGAGATAGAGAGAGAGAGAAAGAGAGAAAATTGTTAGTCAATTAAAGCCTTTATAGATTTTATGCTACACATTAACAAAACCATTAGATTCCAAAAGTAAATCATTTTAAGATATATTATAGCTACTGTACATTACTTACCAAGCACATCAAGGTGATATGTGTGATTGATGGATCCATGGATATTCTCAACAATACAAGTATAATTTCCTTTGTCTGATGGGACAACACTCTCCATTATAAGACTCCAGTGCTGATTCCGTACCTAACAGAATTTTTTAAAAAAGAAAAATATTTTAAAGAGATCAATTTTCAGTTTCTGCTTATTAAGAAGGCAGCCATGTTTGCCTACTGCAAGGCTGTTAAAAAGTCTTTTTTTAATCAACTCTGGGGTTAGGGTTAGGGTTACAAATTCATACTACTGACAAAAATAATGTATTTTGTCGAATGGTACTATTATTCAAATGACACAATTTCATACTTAACCAACATTCAGCAATAATACACATTACTTCCTACCAATTAGTCCATTAAATTTTCTGTAATAATTATGGCTAGGTTTTCCTCTCTACAAAAAATAAAGCAGCATATAAAAAATTCTTGCATTTCTGGAAAATAGCTGATCCAGAATCCAGTTTCTCAACATCTAATTTTCTCTGGAACAAGCCTTGGGGGGTTATTTCTGTTTTGAATAAAACAGCAATCAGTCAAGTAATCTCCAATGCACAAAGAGTTTCCCAAAAGTGCTCATAAAACATCATGGATCATCCACCAATCTGCACTGACTTCAATATAAGGTCAAGATTCAGAGCAAACACAAATATTAAATTTCTGCTTCTTTCCAACCCAAATTATTTCTATTAGCTAAACCGGCTTCTTTTACATATATGCCACTGGAACTTAGTTATAATATAATTCTAGGCATAAAATCTTTGGAGCTTGAAGATTCTGAAAAGAGATGTTCTTTTTTATGTTCATATCTTTTTTTTTACACATGATATTATAATGACCCTTTACTAAGACACTGAATAAAAGATGATGATTGTTTTCATAACAAAATTCTGAGTTTACTTTATACATTTTAGCTTCTTATTAAGCACCAGGAAACAGTCAGTGAGCAATCAAAGGTTTGGTTTTTAATAAGCACTGTTGCTGCAATATGCCTATCTTTCCTTCTATGACTCAGATTGTACAAATGTAAAGTAAATAGTTAAGAGTATACATACAGTCAAGTAAGAAAGATGTAGATATAAGGAGCTCATAAACCATGCGTATCTTCTTTCTATATGAAATTTAAACCAAGTCACTTCAGGGGAATTCTCTTGTGCAGTGCAATGCATTCTCTATGTGCAGTGAATCTGGATGGAGTAGGTGAATTGGTGCATGCAGCATTTTACATAGGATGAAACACTAGTGACAGAACTTGATACACTCAACTCCCTGCTGCAGCAACTGAGAATAATGAATAGGCAAGGCCATGCTTTCAAAACAAGAATAGAAATAAGCACTAACAATAGTGTCAAACTTGATCCCATTGTGGGCCATATCAGGATTTTGTTTGCCAATGGGGGACGGGAGTAGGCCTGGCCTAGTTGTCATAATGGATTCCTCAATAGGTCATTCCTTGCCGTCTCTGGGATGAAACTATGGAACAACTCTGGGCCTATTGCAGATCAAATCTGGCCTGCAAGCTGTATGTTTGATACGTCTGACTTAGATTTGTGTCACATTGCTTTACAACCCTTCTAAGCAGATTACAGAATCAGCATATTGCCCCAAACAATCTGGGTCCTCATTTTACCAACCTCAGAAGAATGGAAGGCTGAGTCAACCTTGAGCCGCTCAGGATTGAACTCCTGGCAGTGAGCTGAATTAGCCTGCAATATTGCATTCTAACCACTGCACCACCACACTCCTCAAGCTTACTCTATGCACTAAATACAAATATCCTGGCACAAAAGCTATAGGGGCATAAGTATACTTGAAAATATTTCAGGTGAGTGCCAACTATTTCAAACTACATTTTCAAGTTATTGCTGGTTTTTATACACTGGGCTGCCATACATTATACTTTCATAATCAGTGTGCTACTTATATAGTCTAAGAGGCAGGTTTGATGCAATCTGACACCGTTATTATTGCTTCCATGCACACTGCAAAGAGCCAAAATTTACAAGAAGCCAATACAATCATGAGACTTAACAGAAAAACAGAATAACAGAGTTGGATGGCACTTTGGCGGTCTTCTAATCTATCTCCTGCTCAGGCAAGAAACCCTGACACAATTAATATGAGTGCATATTAATGAATACACATGAACTTCATTGTTTTCCTCATTTATCCAATGTTACCAGATTCATTTATTCAAACTATATATGTTAAAAATCTTATTTTCCATAAGTATTTTTAAAACCTCTCTACCCCTTTGCCCAAAGATTAAGCTTTATATTTAAGAATTTGGAAGCTTTAACCACAGGAAATTCCAAAATTATATTGATTATTTATGCAATAGAGTAAGATATGCAATTTTTATAAAAATTTTCTAAAGCTAATACAGTATATTCATTTCATACTTTAATATAATATTCTTTGTATTTCAGCTTAAGTGTATGCTCTACAAAGAAAATTAAGAGATATACCTTTTATATATATCATAATAACTTTCCTAATAATATTCATTCTGTAGTTTTGGTTGCATATGTGTATCCTTGCCCACATCACTGCATGTTGTATAAACCAAATGCAAATTAATTTAAGTTTCACAGATCTAATATTTTCACAATGCTTGTTGCTCAATATCTATATATCTTCTTTCAATATAGTAATATTTGAATTGATTTATGAAGCATTTCTAAAGTTCTGGTTCTATTCCCATAATACATCTAGTCTTTTATAACTAAAACAAAACAGTTTGCTTGTATGAAATTCCTTCTGAGTAGCTTAAGTTTCTCCCTATTTTAATTGAGCACATCAAGGGAGTTGTTGACTGCAATGTTAATTAATTCCTACTTCTCCCAATATAAATATGAAGCCATAGACAGACCTCACGAAACAGCCCCTTGCTCTTCATCTTTAAGACTGTTTCAAGAAGTAATTTGACCAGGAATGCTACATAAATGCTCTACATAAATAAGTTACTAATCAAAAAGTCATTCATAAATTATAATACATATCCCATCAGAATCAGGAAGTAAAAATTAATAACTTCAGAAAAAAAATCATAATTATTCAAATGTTATATAAGTTTGCTTTCCTTGGCCTTGTTATGGAATTTACAATTTAGTGCCTTCCAGTTGTTTTCAATAATTCAATTTTGAGCTGTTGTCCATATTACTAAAATAGATAAAGTTCACCTAGGCATTCCAAAATTTCTTTGGCTGGATTACTCAAAATATATATGACTAAAGTGAGATCTGAATTGTGATCCAAACACAATATTTTAGCATCAGCAGCTAAACATATCTAGCCACATTTTGCACACCTACTTCAGGGACTACAGAATAGTGCCAGAATGCATTTTCTCCTGTAGGTTAGTTTTAAATAACTAATACCCAAGACAAATCTGATTTCTTTGCTGTATCTAGTATAAAAATAAGAAAACAGACTGGGGTCTGTGCAAGAGACTATTCCAAGGTTTGGAAGGATAATGTTATTGCTTGCCTTGTACATAACATGGATTTCTGGTTGAGGGAGAAAACTGAGAGCGCTCAATAAGATTGGTTACTTTATCTCTACTTTGATTCACAAGTTAAACCTACTTCTAACATGCCTGATATTCATTTTCCTGCAAAATGTGTATGATACCTGTAAAGAAATTACATTTACAATTTTCCAAGTTAGTCATCTTATTGTTAAGATAAAACCTTAACAAGATATATCTTTTTTTTTCACTGACAGGAATGTTAGTACAGAGCCAAGCTGTTAATCAGTTAATCAATCCTCAACTATAACAAGCTCAGCCTTTTACCATTAATTCTACTTTTAATCCTTCTGCACTACTTTCTTTTTATAAGTTCGGTTTATTAAATGTTTTGTAATATTAGAGTGAAAGTCAAAATAGTCTGGTACTCATGGAAAACATGGGTGTCATTGACTAGGAGATCAATCTCTCCTTAGCATAAATACTAAATGTGGATGGTGCGAACTGCAATCTGAAAAAAATCCTCAAAATGTGATAGATGATTGATGAGATAGGGAGAGAGAGGGAAAGAGAGATAATTTTCATAGTGTTGAAAACAATAGACTCAGTGACATGTCACGTGACATATTTAGACCGTATCAAGCCTTTTTTTTTTTTTTTACTTTGCAGAGCCGGAGTAGGCATGGCCTGTGTGTGATGCATCTGGCCCGTGGGCCGCAGTTTTACACTCCTGCTGTAGACACTCCTCATTTAGCAATCTTCTTTAGCAACTATTCACAAATACAATAGAATAACAATTATTTACAACCAATGGGTTTATTTACAACCAAATTTATTGTGCCTGATAACAAAAGCCTTCATTGTGAAACTAATTAAAGTCTGGTTAGTTTCAGGTAGTAACACCAACTGGCTAGAGGGTTCTAAATCAACTAATTAAGGTTAGGGAATTTTTAGGGACTCAATATGTTGGGAAGAGAAGCAGTCAGGAAGTGATAGCAAACTATCCACCTGTGAAGAAGGAAAAAAAATCTAAGGGGGCAGATCAGGCACAGGACACTATATGAGAAAACTTATTTCAATGACATGGCAGCAACTAATGATGTCTCTGTCTCTGTCTGTCTCCCTTCCTCCCTCCCTCCTCCCTCTGTTATGTATTCACTTATTGCTTCCAATTTAAGGAACAGATTGCAATCGCTAAAAAAGATTCATCCAAAAGGTAGGGACCAAATTATCCATTATTTATATCACAAAGTTTATTTATCAATGTGTTTTAAAAAGACAAGGGATCTGTTTTCAAATTCAAATATATAAGCTCCAAAAATATATTTTATAGTTAGTCATTGCTACATCAAATGTTAAGGAAATGTTTCAGATGTTTCGGACAAGAATGAAGAGCTTGACCAAAGGAAGGAAGCCTCAGAGGAAGAACACCAGCAGCACACCAGATAAGGTGTGTAAGACAGAGAAAATAAGGCAGTTAGCTGGACATAACTGCTCATGCTAGGATCTCCATAAATGCTATGAGGTTTAAAAAAGTCCTACAAACTAAATTCTGTTTTGATACTTACATATACCCCATTTCAATATTCTGTTCCTGGGATCTAGCGTTAATATCTTCCTCTTCATTATGATTTTGTAATACCCTAATACATGCATATTACATTAAAAATTATAATATGTATAGAATTAAGAATACATACATATCATAAAAAGAGGAATGAAATCTTTTAAGGCTGAGAGATGTATCTGAATCAACTGGAGACAAGACCATGAGCAGCAGGACAATTAGCCTATTTACAAAGCCAACAATATTGTATCACACTGTGACATTTGCCCTCTGCCTGACAGACTGGAAGAATAGACAAATGTTTTAATTAACAGGGAAAAGGTGGGAGGGGAAGGAGGATACTTGGATCCCCTTATCTGATTTTGACAAGTCCTGAGCTCAGTTCATCTTGGTACACTGCACAAGATTATATTAGAATAACTAGAACTTCATATAATACAACTTGTTCAGCTAGTTAAGAATACATTTATTAGAATTATTAGAATAACTAAAACTTCAGATAATACAACTTGTGCAGCTAGCTAGAATACATACATTTTTCATTTGCCAAATATTGAATCGTATTGCCAGGGAACTTTTCAACATTCCTCCTTATTATTTGCCTTTATCTGACTCCAAGATAAGCCAGAGCTTAATAATTAGGATAAAGTCAGCCCAGGTTTCCTAGAAAAGTGCATATTACGGTTGCACAAAACAGACCAAACAAGATATGCAAGGTCAATTTTAACTGAACTTTCTTTTAAAAAAATCTCCTAGTTCTAATTTCAATCCTTGTTTTCAATTTCTAACTTAAACCTAATCTTAAAAAAGCGACATTAGGTAAAGTACAGATAGTCCTCAACTTACAACAGTTCATTTAGCGACCATTCAAAGTTACAATGGCATGAAAATACATGACATACAGCCCTTTTTCACATTTACAACCATTGCAGCATCCCCATTATCATGTAATCTAAGTTTAGTCACTTGGCAACTGAGTCATATTTACGACAGTTGCAATGTCTCAGGGTTATATGATCTCCTTTTGTGACCTTCCGACAAGCAAAGTCCATGGGGAAGCTAGATTCACTTAACAATCATGTTACTAGCTTAACAATTGCAGTGATTCACTTAACAACTGTGGCAAGAAAGAACGGGACAAGACTCACTTAACAAATGTCTCACTTAACAACAGAAACTTGGGGCTCAATTGTGTTCGTAAGTCAAGGATTTTTTGTAATGCTATATTATGGTAAAAATCAGGAAAACTGTGGAGATGGCACATTCTTCTTCTATCTCTCTACCTAGATCAGGGGTGTCAAACTGGCAGCCCGCGGGCCAGATGCCTCTCGTGCAGGCCATGCCCGCCCCAGCTCCACGAATGGGAAAAACATTACAAAACATCACGTGATGGCAACGTGACACGGTGAGTTTGACACCCGTGACCTAGATTAAGATCAAACTAGGTTACAGAGCATTGTCATGAGGATTGATGAAAGCAAGCAAAGATAAAATTTTACTCCTGGTAAAGTGATGTTTTGTACTATTGTGAGCATAGGCTTTTGTGTGCGATTGTAATGATGAAACTTCAGAATAAGATTATTTTTTTTACACAGAGAACTGTTTGAATAAAAGGGTCTTAAAGGTATACTGTAGATAGGGTAAAATGATGTTAGGTTCCCCCTCTCTCCACTAGTAAATCCAACTGAATTTAAGGAGACTTAGTGACAATATATAGGATTATACTATTTGTCACATATATTATGTACACATTTTTATCACGTTTCATCTCTTTACCTTGGATTTAATAAGTAACTTTCTGCCCAGGAACAACATGAAACATTACTAGAACTACAATCAAGCAGTGCAGTATACATAAAAAGAATCTTCTTAAAAGGCTGACTGTGGGAATATTATTCTTTTCTACAAAGTAAGATCAATTAATATGTGGCTCTTACAAATATTTATCTACATATTGAAAACTATCAGGTTATTTATCCAAGCTAAAGTTTAGTGGGCAAAAAGGATTGTGGTAATGTAACTTATCGAAACACAGCTGTGGAAACAAACACCCTTTTTAATACCTCAGTAGAAACTGATAGACCGAATTTGCTTTCTTGGAGGTGAGAAAGTAGAAAGAATAGTTCACTTTTAGTTCTGTATATTATCTTGCTAAGTAGATTGGGGGGAGCGGGGAGGGAGAGGAAGGAGCATAGAAATTCTCCAACAGACATGCAGTCTGGTGTGTAAGGTGATGGTGTGGGCAGAACTGCACACTTCAACTTGGGGGAAAAAAATAAAGCAACAGTTCAACTCCTTTGAAATACGACCTCAGCATGTATTCTTGGAAAACTTAAGAGTTTCCAAATGTTTAAAGAACAGGCAGAGTCACTCTCTGCAGAAAAATTAATACTTCCCTGTAGCAGTCATTTATACTTTTCATTCTGAAATGGCAAAGTAATCAAACACACAACAAACAAAAAACCAAATAAATAAACATATTGTTATGAGGCCACCCTATTTTAAAGAATGGTGTCTTTTAGAGGGACTTTCACAACTAAACTAAACAAGGGAATTGTAAGAAAGTTTGCCTATAGCTATTTGACAAAACAAAAAGCTAAATATGCAAGAGAAGAATAGGGGGAAATATGAAGTAGCAAACACAAGAGTAAGTAGATTGCAATATCAATAAATCATTGTAACTTCAGATGCACTGTATCTTTTATAGGCATTATAAATACATGTTTATATAGTTTATAAATACATTTCCTAGGAAAGTCACACACCTATAAAACATGGAGTACTTGTTATCTTTTCTTTCCATAATTCCTTGTTTTGTTGACTATGCCCCAGAAAAATATTGTTCATTCTTTACACGCTTATACATATGGAAATGTATATAAGCATATATAGCTATATTTTGTACAACATACAGCTCCTAAGACTTGAGGCAGTTTATAAGTTAAAAATAAAATACATATAGTTAAAACATAGTATGATGTTTCCACATTGTTCAGAAGAATGTTATCTTCTAAAGTTTAAGAATATTCATATCCATTTGAAAGTAATATATATATATATGACTGTAATCAACTTTTGCTGATAAGAATCAATCGAGGGGCACATTTCAGTATATATTGTATATCATTGCATCCCTCTTCTTGAAGAAAAACATCTGCTCAATTTTCTTTCTCAAAAATGAAACGCTTCATTAGAAGTAAAGATCAATAAGTCTGACTCCCTTAATTGTTTGCATTTAGCCTGTTATCCCCAAGACAAGTGGCTAACACTGAATGGTAAACAATTCATTTATGCTTTGAAAACACAGAAGCTGTTGCCAGGTGCCCTCTCACACTTTATGATGTAAGCAAATGTAAATAGATAAATTTCTATTTCATTAATTCACATTCATGTGGAACATCTGCACACCTTGGAAAATCTGTAGAAAATCTGGCCGTAGAGGTGGGGGGAAAAGGATGGCTAAGCCTATCTTCTTTTACATTTGCAGCTGGCAAATTTGAGAGTTTCTTCATATATTGTGGTAGGAGCCTATGCTTTAATATGGAAACCATGGAAGTCACTAAATAACTGAAATGACTAGCTATTGTAAGTTTATCAACTGATACAATATATTTATGTATTTATACAAATATATATTTGGCATATAATGAGAATCCTTAAGGACCCTTAGCAGTTGAGTTTCAAAAATCCTTTATCAGATCTATGGATTTTCACAACTTCTGCTTTTATTAATATCTGCATGTGAGAGGATAAGGAAATAATAATACCCTGACAATGCAGGAAAAAAAGGTAGAGATTTCTTGGCAGTTAACCAAAAGAAACCATGCTTCAGGACAAGGCAAATTAAAAGGACAAAGCATAAGAGCAATGAAACCATACTCAAGGAAAAGGCTAAATTGTGTACAGTAACTTAATAGTTTAGTACTGGGGTCCCAAATCCCTGGTCCATGGACCAGCACTGTTTTGCTGCATGCTAGAAACCAGACTGTATAAACAAGTGATGCACCATCCGTGGAATGCAGGCAGCACACAAAACCATTCCCCTTCCGGTCTGCCTCTCTCCACGGAACCAGTTCCTGTTGTTCAAAAGATTGGGCACCACTGGTTTAGCAACTGAACAACCAGAGCAACAGAATCGAACAAAAAGCTGATATGTTTATCTTAGGAAGCAAGCTAAACTGAAATTAGATTATTTGTCTTGGTATAAGCCAGGTAAAAATATGCCTTAGAGAGCATATGTTACTAATGATTATTTATTTATTTGCTTGCTTGTTTTGGCCACAGACCAAAGTGTAGACTTTGTCCAACCCCCTTTCAAACTTCTGACATAGTTGCCCTATCCCCAGCATAGATGAAAAATTTCTATGTGGTCCAGATTCAGCTGCCTTCCTCTTTTCACTGTCACAATTCACATCTCTTATGATAAACACATCCTTATAGTTTCAAGACATCTACAGTATGTGTCCTGATGGACCACCACTTAAGTGTGAGTCAGCAGTGTGGTGCAACTGCCAAAAAAGCCAACACAATCCTGGGTTGCACCATCATAGGGATAGTATCAAGATCAAGGGAAGTGATAGTACCACACTTTCTCATACTGGTGAGGCCACATATGGAGTTCTGGATCCAGTTCTGTCACCACAATAGAAAAATGGTGGTGATGTCCTAGAAAGAGGACAGAGAAGAGCAGCAAAAATGATAAGAGGTATGGGGTCTAAATCATATGATGAACAACTAAAGGAACTAGGTATGTCTATGGAAATTCTCAGTCATCCAGGTCATAGCTGTCCCAAAGGAGCTTTTGCAAGAAGCAACTGGACTTTCTTGTTTTATTTTGAAAATGTTTCACTTCTCAACCAAGAAGCTTCTTCAGATCTAGGTATGTTTATTTTAGCACAGAGAAGAGAAACATGAGGAAGACATAATAGCAAGATAGAGGGTTTGACTAAAAGACCTGTAAGGTCCATTCCAACCATATAATTCTATATCATTCCAAGCACCAAAAATCCAGGCAGAGGAGTAAACTAAGTTAGCAACTCTTCCACACCTACAGGTTCAACTAATTTCTCAACTCCAACCCCAGTTTCAGTTCAGGAACAGACCCAGTTATCACCCCCAAATAGGGCTCCTTCTAAGATATAGCATGCCTCATCCTCACCCTTTCCAATAACGGTTCATTGCCTAAGACTCCATCAAGCCATTTACAGGAACCAGACATTTCTTCTAATATCAGAAGAGCAAAAGAGCTTCCAAATCAATTTCAGGCTCTGTTCACAATTCCAACTCCGTTCTTCTGCAGAAGCAGCCAACAGACTAATTTCAGCAGGTACCACATGAAACTGTCCTGCAACCATACAGCCAACATCAGCCAGCCAAGACGCATAGTACTGAGTCAATTTGGTAGTCGGTTCTCCTGAGCATTGATTAGTTAGAAAGGAAGCAATTGTTTCATTTTCAATCATTTTCAATCATTTCATAGGTATGTATAGTATCACAACATGCATACAAGAGGTTTGGGCTTCTATTGAAATAATACAAAGCTGTTTTCATCCTTTGCCTCTCTCTTGACCCCGTGCACAGCCTGTGTAACTAAAAAAGATTTCTAGGGCACATTCTTTGCTTTTTTTCTCCTTTATGCAGACAACATGAAAGTAGTGGAAGAAAAGCAATTTCACTAACTCCTTTTTTTTAATCCTGACCTCAGTTTAACCCTGCACTTTCTTGACAGTCTAGCTAATTTTTCTAATCAGTAACTCAGAAATTAAAGAGAGACGACTAATCTGATGGCATGAAAATTTCAGGCAAGTATTTTAAGTAATTGTGATTACTTTCCCTTAAAAACTTAGTTTCCCACATCTATTTCACAGACCATAAAATTCATTAAAATAGTTTTCCTGCTCTTTTATTTTGTGCTATAATCACCAAACTCTACATTTTTGCTCTACTATCTCTCCAAATTGAAATATTCCTGGTTGCCATACTCAAAAGTACAAACTGTTAAGAACACTTTATTGAATGCTACTGCCAAGTTTTATTTTATTTCCTTTTTGTTTTATCACTAAACTCTTACAAAACAGAAAGTCACTAGTTACAATCGATTTAGAATTTTGATAATTTGGTTTTACAAAATCTGTAAACAGAAAACAAGAACAATACTCCAGGTGAAAGCACACAACATCTATTACATAAATGACAACTTCCCAAAATATAACTACAAATATAACTACATTAGCAGCCAAGAGGGACTAGTCAACAATGAAATGTGAGATCTGAGTTCAATTACAAGCACAACAAAAAGAAATACAGTGAATGAATTCAGCCATTTACTGAATCAAAATTATGGTCCATCTAGTTGTCCGCACTGACTGGCAACAACTCTTATATTTTAAAATTGGTCATTCCTATTTGTGCTACCAGGATTAATATTAGCAGGAACATTAGCATTTATTAAATTTACAGGCTGCTTAATCACCAGAGGTTCTAGGGGGGTTACATGATCAGAAATCAATACAGATGTACGCACGCACACACCACACACATACTGGCATAAGATATAACAGATCCTCTGTGAATAACACAGGGGAGACAATATACCAGCCAATATATTCCTTGTCTTCTACCAGGCACTCTATCCTATTTCCAGATAACCATCTCCAAAACAAATTATCTACTCCAAGGACAAGCTGAATTTCCAACAAATTTATCTGAGCGTCACAGAGATCCCAGACACAGTCATTAAAAGTAAAGCGATTGGTGGTTGAAACCAGTGCATTGTTTGGCTTCTCATATGTGGTTCTATGATTGGCCAGAAGAATTATAGCAACCATTTTGTAAATACTCATAATAGGCTTTCAATATTCCAATATTCCCCCAAAAAGTGGAGATGCATATAGGACAATACAGAGCATACAAAGTATGTATGTGATCACTGGATATTGACCTTCTTTCAAGGACAGCTAAATACCAATGGGTGTACCATAGATTATTTCTTTGGAACACATAGAGGCAACCCTGACTGCTCTTTAGAAGGCCAGGTCCTGAAGATGAAACTCAAATACTTTGGCCACCTAATGAGAAGGAAGGACTCACTGGAGAAGAGCCTAATAGTGGGAAAGATTGAGGGCAATAGAAGAAGGGGACGATAGACAATGAGGTGGCTGGATGGAGTCACTGAAGCAGTAGGCATGAGCTTAAATGGACTCCAGAAGATGATAGAGGACAGGAAGGCCTGGAAGAATATTGTCCATGGGGTAGCTATGGGTCGGATATGACTTCACAACTAATAACAACAACCAATCAATCAATAGGTATGCAGAACATAAAATAATAACATTTGATCAGGTTACATGGTATGGAATTTGAGTTTCCATCAAACTACAATGTTTTATGCATGAAAATTTCACTTCATATATGGCAAGATTTTCATGAGACATAAACAGTTGAAAATCTCCCTCGAGAACACCCAAAGTTGCCAGGGCTTCATTAGGCAGACTTAAAGTCAGACCAAAAATTTTGGAACATGAACAGTCAGCATTTGCATATATATGATGAGCCAGTTCAGTTGTAAATTATGAAAATTACACAAAGCCAACACAAGAGGAAACAATAAAAATTTCCTGGCCATCATATTCTACTGTTTTCTTCTATAGCTATGAAAAGTATCTTAAAAACTACTGTCTTAAACAAACCTCTTACCTTATATCCACCAATCCGGTGCTCTTGCTTAAATTCTTTCCCATTTTTTAACCATCTCATGGTTGGTAGGGGATTTCCTGCAGCTGGACAACGGAATTTGACTGTGTTAGCTGCTGGAACAGCATGTAAGTGCTTCTCCATTTTGTCAGTGTGCGTCCAAATAGGTCCTTCTGCTTTAAAAAATGAAGAGTAGAGAGAAAGAAGAAAAAAATTACTCAATTTCTGTAAGAATGTAAATTCCAGGCTTCCCAAATAGGTGACATTCCAATGAGACACAATATGATACTTTAAGAAGTCACACTGATGTTTTACCCTGTTAATTTATGTTATCTCTGACAACTCATATAAGATATTGAATACCTCAGAAATTTCAGTGTGTATCTAGACAAAAAATCTAGCCAATGTCAGGTAAATTATTACTTATGATTCATGCCTTAGGGCACTTAAAACACAGTTCAAGTAAAAATCCATCATCTTTAAGCTTAAATTAAACAAAAATTCCTTTAAAACCAGGATATCACATTAAAAACAGAGCCTACAACATTTCTTTTGAAATGTTGGCCTTAATGTTATTGAATCCATCATCTTCTGAATAACCACATTGTAGATTGTTCTGCAAAGCTATTATTTAATTAACTAGTTTTGATTGCCAAAGTTCTGTATGAGTTGGTACCCAGCTGCCTGTGGGATTGTTTATTTTAAACCAATCCTATTCATATAGGGGACTCATGCTGAATGAGCATAGTGTAGACTTATTATTTCCAAAAGATTCAGAAGAGAGCAATAGAGAAGTATTTTTCTATTACACCCACCCTCTTGGAATATCTTTCTGCTGGAGATCTGGGTGGCACCATTATGCCTAAATTTTAGAAAGACCTTGAAAATAAAAATACTTAGAAAGGTATTCAAAAGGTATTATTTACATTATAATGTATATGTATATTAGTTATATAATTATTCAATTCTATGGTTTGATATAGGATTTACACAATTGTAATAATTTTACACTGATCTATTATTCATTATTATTTTAATTGTACACCCACAATGAAGCATGATAGTACAGAATTATATAAACACATGCACACAATATGTTATTTCAGATAATGTATTTTTAAAAGTGCCATAGTAAAAAGGATTGTATGACAAGTTCTTAATTTTTTTTAAAATAATCTGAGCCTTTTTTTCAGCCCAACACAAGGCAACCCAACCCAACCCAACCCCTTCCTGGTTAGATGTAATTTACAGTATATAGTGATGGTTTTTCCACTTCCTACACAATCTGGTCAGAACTAATTCTGAGCCACAGTTTGTGGGCTGTAGAAAAGAAACAAACATATCCTATTATAAAGCTTCTTAAACACCCCAACTTAATCCTAGGAAAAATAATTGCCATAGTAATTAATTACTAAGTAATGTTTACAACATGGTAGTCCCCAAAGTAAAGTATGCTCTCTTAGCAGCTTCTTTCATGTCACTTTGGTTCCTGATGAAGTTTCTTTAAAATCCCATATTTTCAATATCTTGTTTTGGTCTTTGTATATTTATATTACTGTTTCTGATTCTGCATCTTTATAGCTCTAAATTGCTATAAGATTTTTTTTTTTAGTTTTATCTCGCCTTTCTAAGTAACCCAAGGTGGAATGTTATTTGATACTTCAAAAACCATTCTGAGAATATCACTAAGAATTTGAGCAATCTAGGCAGGATGAAAGAAAGGAAGAGGAAAGAAAGAACTTGTTTTTCATTTTATATACGATTTCTGTCAACATAATTTCAGGAATGAACCTTAATGAGCTTCATTTAGTGTTCCTGTTTTTACAAAATAAATCCAATTAACTCAGATAAATACTAGGATGTACCCAAAGGCTACATTCATGCCTGGTAAAAATGACTTTTGTCCTATACTGCCCTTTATTACATTTTTTGGGGGGGAGAATTTATATACAAATTTAATTAATACAGGGAAAGTTAACATGCCAAGGAGTTAGAAAGTCTTATCCCAGAATATTTATCCATCCACATAGCAGTTTTCCCTTGTGCTTACTTATTTTCAATGCCATGCGCAATAACATTATTTGAAAGAGTGGATAAAGCGCTTTCTCTCTCTCTCTCTCTCTCTCTCTGTGCATGTGTGCACACAAAGCAATTATATGCTTTTCAAAGGAATTACATCATTCCATTAATAAAGGCCTAGGATACCTAAATGAATCGCATCTTGTCTTACCTTACTACTTATTTTTCAAATCAGAACCAAAAGCATTTGTATGTATCTTACGGTGGAAACATGTTTGGATGTCAAAGCCTCTCAAGATCTCTTCATTATTGTAACTCTTTCATTCATCAATTTTAATTAGTTTATCAGAATATAAAATTCAAAGGAAAATTGAAATAAATTAAAATATATGGAAAGGAAAAGAGAAGGAGAGAAAGTGTAAGGGAAAAGGGAAAAAAGAGAGAAAAGCATTGACTTCTAACTCCTTTCTGTGTAGTAGAATAACAACATTACAACTACAACTTTTTACTTTTATATAATAATATGAGCTAGCATTTATTATAACAACAAACCTATTAACAGGAAAAAACTAAAGTAGTATTATAACTTTTGACAAAGTTATATTGAAGATATTGATGGTGGACTGCAAACGCAAACAGCCTCAGAATTAGAGTCTTTAATATATGTAGGAGGGAAGTGCAAAGAATCTGCGCATTGACAAAATTTCCATTTTCCAGTTATAAAACACACTTTTTGGATCTACATGTATACTAAGCCAATACATTACAACATCCTAGGCTTTTGAGAAGAACTCAGTGCGAATGGCAGCCAACAACAGCTAAAGCTAAACTGGCAGTTGTGATTTCACATTGTTGTGCAAATAAGTAATTTAATTCAATGATAATTACTACTAATTTTCATTATCTTTCCCAGGCTGTTATTATTATATCCTTAGTCTTTTCCTCCAGATAAGAGAAATCTGATTAGCTATGTATTGTCATGACTATAGTTAGTTCTAGTAATTCGTTTCGCTATTGAAAAAATTAAAACAAAAATGTGTTTAACAGCAGATCTATTTAATTATTTTACAATAGACGCTTCCTGAAATAAATCAATTGACATGGAATTTCTTAAGAGGAGAGGGGCTCAGAAACATAACCATTCTTCTTTCAATCCCGCCTCCCACTGCTTCCTTTATTAGCATAAAAGAACATAACAACTAAATCTTTCCAACCCTCAGTTACAGCTGTTTCTGAATCCACTAACACACATTCGGGAATCTTCCCTTCAGCCACAAAGCAAAATAAAAACACAGCTGGTGAAGTGTTCACAGCTACAAACTCTTTAACAAGCTGACCAATCAAAGAAAACATCTAAAAAAAATTAAGCATTCTAAACATTGTGTGTGATTGCTTTTGTTTCAGGGTGGAGCCTTTAGAACTAATTAGTTAGAAAAATCAGTCAGCATTTGATTGTGCTGTTCTGTGCTGTTCCTCCTTAAAACCGCAACCTTAAGAAAATACTTCATTAATTTGAAAGGTGTATAAAAGAAGGAAACCTTGAAATAGATATTACAACTAAATTGCAATGTTGCCGCAAAGGAATTTAGGCAACCAAAATAAATCAGTTAAGTCTGTAACACACACAAAACAAACAACCTCACTCATCCAGCAACAATCTTACAGAATACCTATCCATAATGAATACATATTTTGGCCCTGAAACCAGCATGTTCCACAAAGCAGTTTAAACAAATAACATTGTTGGAGGAAAGTCCAAAATCTGGATAAAGGATAAACTGTTCCTAAAGAGAATCAGCATTAAGTACAGGAACTCATATGGCTGCTAGGCTCACTGTGGCCTTGAAATGGTCATGATTTATTAATTGCTATGCGATACTGTACAATATTAGCAATCTATATTTTATCTACAAGTATGGTATACTCTTGTCTCCCAAGTTGTAATTAGCCTTGAAACATATTGGCATGATTTCTAGACTTCTTTCATAACTGTAATAAATGTAGATGACTTGGGTAGCATTAGATAACCTTTGGAAAAATGACCATCACTAAAACAGATTTCTTTAGCCACAAGAAGATTATGAGTTTTCAAGGTAAAACATGAAGCGTTTGATATGCATTGTAAATTTTCATTACTACAATAATTAGTACCATTGCATTATAATATCATCTATCACAATTACCCTCAACCTACTTCCTATTAGCTGTGATCAAATTACTAATAATACTGGTGAGATTTATTGCATCTTACATAAAATGCCAGTCAAAGCATATACAGCATGAAATCCAATAACGTACCTATGTTGACATTCAAATTCAAATTTGTGATGGATTTGAATGAACAGCAAATGTTCCTATTAGCTGCATTGAATAGCCAAGACTTTGCTTTATGTTTCTTAGTAAAAAGCATTTGACAAAATATGAAAGTTATAAAAATCATATGCAGGATAATGGTTAGCTTAACCTACTTATTCTTCTCTTATAGGTAGAAACAGCTCATACATGCAAACCCACAGAGAGACTGACATTCTGTACACATGGCTATCTGTAACAAATATTTTCAAAACTGATATTTGAAATCACCTTTGTTCATGTTTATGTTTATTCCTATATTGTTATCTTGTACATGTTTGACTAACAAATAAAATAAAATAAAAAAATAAATCTATCCAGTTATCTATTCACACATACACACACACAAGTACACATATGTAAATGTATACTCAAATAGCAATTGCAGTTATATTTATATAGTGTTTTACAGCCCTCTCTTGAATGGTTTATAAATGTCAGCATATTGCCCCCAACAATCTGGCTCCTTATTTTACCAACCGGGGAAGGATGTAAGGCTGATTCAACCTTCAACCAGTTCAACTAGAAATCCTGGTGTGTGGGCAGAGTTAGTCCTACAATACTGCTAACCACTGTGCCACCATGTTTTAAATATACTTTATCCATGTTTATACTCACACATACCCACTGAACTGTCCCAGATTAGTTTAACAAAACAAATGTCATATATTATGTAGGATAATGCTATGTGATTTCCCTCCCCAGGAAAAAGACCGTATTTTATCTTGGACTGAGATTCCATGTCCATTCTCCAAAAAGTAGTTGCTGAAGTTGAACTAAAACTAGATTGGATTCATTCATTTAAATTTACATTTAATTAAATATAGCCAATATATTTGATTATTATATAGTTTCTCTTTTGATTTATTAAAAATACAATCTGATAGCAATGTTTAGTTTCAAATTGTTTTGATGCTGTTCTGTGTTGACAGATAAGATAATCACTCTCTGTCTGGACTGTCAACTTTCTTGTTAAAGTTGTTGCCGTTAGGCCAAACAGTCATTAGGAAAAATATAGCTTTTTGATCATAATACTCTCTCCTTTAAGGTGTTTGTTTTTATTATAAGTTACTGCCACGTTATAAGAAATAAATGGGTACATATTCAAATAATGAACCAGGAGAAATATGCTAACTTATATCCATGCCACAAACTCTAGAAATATTTTTAAAATAAGAGGGATAAACTGTTGCTAATTAAAGCTCATGCATTTTACAACCAAGGAGTAAGTAAACTACTGTAAAACAAAACCTCATCTTCACAAAATTCGAGTTGGGAACTTTGGATACAAGAATGAATAAAGGTAGCCATAATATAATGAATAAAGGTATTTCAGCACGTATCTTCCAAACTTTAACTATTGAACTATTTACTTACTGATTGGGTTGCTGTCATTCACAAAATCCTCAGAAGCATCATTGTCATCTTCATCATCTCCAGATGAAAGAACATCTGAAGTTTAAAAATTATTTTAAAAATCATTCATCTGCTAGATACTGTAAGCAAGCATGTATTTTTCTGCAGTCTGGATATTAAGAACAATACATATGTGAGAGATATTTCTGAAAAAAGCAATAACAGATTTATATACCACTTCATATTGCTTTACAGCTGTCTCGAAGCGGCAATATTGCCCCCAACAATCTGGCTCCTCATTTTACTGATCTCCAAAGGATGGAAGGCTGAGTCAACCTTGAGCCAGTGAAAAATAGCTAAAGCAAGTCTTACTTAATCATCATTATCATAATCATCCTTGGGAAAGATTTGATAAATAGATCAAAATGTCAAATCCAGGCTAAACATCTGGCTGACTATGCAATCAACGATAATAATGCAGGTTGTAAGTCAGTGAAGCTAAGTTTGTGCTTCAGAACATCCATAAATATGCACCATTGTCCTCTCCATGTACAGACTGCATACACATAGATCATGAATCAAAATCTTAAACAAAATATTATCTTGTTTATTCTTTTTTTAATACAAACAAAATAAAATTCATTTGTTTAAGAAACTCATATATTTTAAGGAGTAGATCTCTACTACATACTGAATATAAAATAACATAAAATAGGTTTATTCTTACTGAAAATACAAAAGCATGCATTCAAATAGTTTGTGTTATCACTATAATACACTTATACTTTATGTGTATCTATGTGTATCTATTTGTTAATGGAACATTAACTGATTTAAACATCCAACTTTCTTCTGATGTGACTTTAGGACTGTTTCTGGGATAAGCCCCACTGAATATAATTCTGCATAGATAGATGTATACATCTTGGGTGGCTCTATTAATCACTATTTTTAATTTCCAGTTTATATTCCAGATATATAGAAACCCTTTTTGAAAAAAAAGTGACTCAGAACACAGAAGAATGCATATAAAATGCTTTGCTGTGAATCATTAAGGCAGCTGTGTCACTTTTTTAGACTTCAAAATACACTCCTGGATATTTCTGCATGCAAAGAAAAAGAGATGGGTGTGAAAGCACACATGAGGAGACAGCAGAAAGAGTATGCCTCTGAAATGAATCATGGTTCTCTGAAAAAGTGATGCTGTATACACACTAACACACATTTTAGGTACCTCTTTTGAAGGATTTCATAGTTTCAATTTAAACAGGCAAGCTGTTAAGTAATAAAAACATAAATACAAGCTGCTTATGCAGTAATCCTTCAGTTATGGCCATAATCGAACCAGCAATTACAATTGTAAGTTGGCCACTATGTGATTGAATCCAATTTTATGATCTTTTTCATGGCAATTGTTAAGAAAATGTGGCCATCATTAATTGAACACAGCAGTCATTAACTAAACCTATTTTTATTATGCACCAATTTCTGCTAGAAACCAGAAGTATATGCCTGTTTTTGACAAAGCCATTATAAAACACAGTCATGGTGGAATGCTGCAGTCATAAATTCAGGCCAGTTGACAAACAAAATGCAGTCATATGACCAGGAAGGCAACTTTGGAACTAGGTTATAAATAGCTTTGGGGGAGAATACCCCTTGCAACTTCCAATGGTCAATAAGTAACCGTCATAAGTTGAGAACTATCTGTATTTAGAGTAATCAGTAATTTCATACTTTCTGTGTAATGACAACTCAGAAATCAATGAAACATTCCTCAATTTACTTCAATACTGAAGAAATACCTTTTTAATTTTAGTTCCTTAAATACCTCATGCTGCCATCTTTCATCAAAACTGATGCTAAGCCAGGTTGGTTTGAGAAGTTAAAAAAATTACATAACACCACAACGACCATTTTTGGGTACAAAAGAAAAAATATCATTATCATCAGATGAATATTTGGGGGAGGACAGTTGAAAATCCCCTCTCATGTTAAAGCCTATATGATTTTGACATGAAAGGGGTACAGAAAAGGCCATCAAGGAAATCACCAAAAAAGCTGGATCAGATGGGTAATGAAAGAATGACTAGAATGTTATGTGGCCTATTTTATTTTATCCTAGAAAAAAATAAAGCTGTTATCTCCATACCTAATTAATTTAGATGAGCTGTTTGCATATATTGGAAAATGTCTGTCAAGAAGCTTACCTGTGACATTTATAATGAAGTAGAAAGTTTCACTGTCTGCAATCCTAACAGTGCAAGCATAAAGGCCAGAATCTCTGGGTGTCGTATCTTTAATCCACAAAGTTTCCCCAGTAATGACTGTTCGATTATTGGGCACCAAACGTTTTCCATCTTTAGTCCATGTGATGGTGGTGGCCTCTTTCACTTGACAGCGCAACGTCAATGTTTCTCCCGGAAGTACAGAACGTACATCAGGCTGAGAGATTTGATATTTGGTGGGTGGCTCTGCTAAAGTGAAATATAGGCGGGCACAGAAGGGAAGGGAAGCAACAGAAGTGGGAAACAAAATGTCCAACAATTGTCAATGAAGGAACTTGATCCAGCAAAGTATGTGCAGATTCTAAAACAATCATCATCATCATCATCATCATCATTTCTGCCAGCTGCCATTTTAATAATATTGAGCCAAGCTAGAAACACTGATAAAATGTGCTTTATCATTGATAGCTGATAAGAAGAGCAACATGCCATCCTAAGAGGTCTGGGATAAAAATTAGATTTGAAAGAGAAGTGAATACACTTTTCAGGATTGCCCAGGACAATTAAAGGGCAGGCTGTGATGAAAAGAGGACGACTCTTACTCTTATTCATCCTAGTAAAAGAACTTTCAAAATTTAAGATTTTGCCGTTCAGTTAAAGATACTGTAAGATGCTGAATGTAGATACATTCAGCATCAAGTAGAACCAAGAGCTTTCTCTTACAACTTCTTCTAAAGCACTTCAAGATAATACACAAGCCTAAAGTCAAAATATGTTGTCTCTAACTCTTAAATATTGTAGTTTGCATGACCTATAGATTTCATCTACAGTATTTCTCAGGCATGTGTGTATTTGCAGGGGAGATAAGAAGGTCAGGTAGGGCTCCGACCAGCAATGCCATGCATATCATGACATCCTTGCAAAAATGATGCAAATTCTGCAAAGTGCACAAATAACATTATCTGGATTGTTTACATCATGACACCATGACACATGAACAATGGCATGGTGGCATTTATCAGATGTTTGTGATCACAACTCTGAGCCATATTATTGAAGTTGTCCTGAATGCATGATTTAGCTTGTTTCAGCAACATTAGCGCTTTAATGAGAATTTTGAGAAAAGGCAGTAGCTAAATGTTGGTTAATAAATAACGTTCATGTTTCCTTATGGATTACTTAATTCTATTTATTTAATTTGTGACATTATCTAATGCTCACAGCCAGCCCACATAGCAACATATTCGGTTGGCCAAAAACACAATGTGGGAAAGCAGGAATAAGTCTGTTGGCTCACTAACTTCATCATGAACTGAAAACAAATAGTCACAATGGGGAACCTCCTCTGTTCAAGGTGCATGAAATCATTTCTCTAAATCACTGGATGCTTCCCTAACTTATGATTAGGACTACTGCTGTTCACTGAGATAGGCAGAACCAATTCACTCGTCTTTATTCTCCTTCAAGTTATAACTGTACTGAATGGCTGAGTCCCAGTCATAGCTTTCCACCACTCACTAATACAACATAACACAGCTGTAAACTGTCTGCAGGTGTAAAGATGATGTAGAAGAACATAATAAATGTCCAAGCCCATAAAACTAGTAGCTAACCCTGACCCACAATCTCCGTAAATTAGAACTGTGAAAAACAATGATTATTTTTCTATGGCAAAAATATTTTCTTTTAGCTGCTCCTCACTAAAGCAATGCAATTCTTTTGCTTTCAAGTCATAAGATGGGTGGCTGATATTACTAAATACTTTGCAACTTAATCTAAATAATCTTGCTATACAAAGAGCAACAGTTTCTACATATGGTTTTAAAAATGATTCTCAATATTCAACAACTCAAAATTCTCTAACTAAAAGATCCTCAATGAATGTTAATACAGTATATTGCATTAACTAATATGGAGAGGCAATGATAGATTTAATTAATCTATTATGACATTTTGCATTAATAGGGGAAGGAAGGAAGGAAGGAAGGAAGGAAGGAAGGAAACATCTCAAATGGCAAATTGATTGCTTTCTACTATATACTTTATATTGGTAAAAAGATTAAAAGGATTTTTTTAATTGCCAAAAATCCATAATTACTTTAGGGTTTCTTATATTTAAAAATAAGTAAGCCTAGTTTACTTTCTGAAATACCCACTGCAACATCTCAAACTGAGCTTTGTCCTTTCATATTTGCATTGTGACACTGTCTGAGAATACATAGGGAGAATATACCACAATGTCACAATGGAAATTTCTGCACTTGCCTCCCCTTCTACTCACTCAAAACACAAACGATTCTTTATATAACCTTTACAGCAGTAGATTTATTGGCTTTAGATTTAATCAACAACTCTGTAAATGAACTTGGTAAATGAACTAGATCTAAGATTTATTTAAACCATAACTCTGTGAAATATTTAAATATCAGCTAAGATTTCATGTTAATGAAAGATTTTCAATCAGAAACTAACTGCTTTAAGAACCTAGTTAGCAAACCAGGGATATGTACTTTAAAGAGATCACATTTGTGTATCAACATGGTAGCAAGAAAGATGGAGATGATACACGAAATAGTATTTTGACAGTCACGGTCAATGAATGACAAAATTTACAGCCACAGCAGGGAGATCAAATCCCCACCTCCATTATATCAAAAAACTGGGTGGGGCTTTGACTTTGTTTACCAGGGATGTGTTTTCCAAAATGAATTGTGTTCTACTGAATACTTTTAACCTATAAAACTCAATGTTATTATAAATGGAGGGGAAATACTAATAGTTTTTTTTTTTAAGAAAAGGGCTTAGAATGACATAAAGGCCCAATAGAGGTTGAAGGGAAAAAAAGAACTTATAGTGCAAAATGTTTTTGTTCTGTCTTCCATCCAGTCAGAATATCCTCAAGGATATTCCATTTCATTGCCTCCTAATCTTCACTGGAGTATTTTCTCACCCACTCCTTTCTTTTGAATTTCAAAGTTTTTCCTTAGTATTATTTTCATTTTTAAAAATTTGTTTTAAATTATGTTTCTTCAAAGCTTTCTGATTCCTTCTTCCAGTGCCTGAATGATGAGGTCATATTGGCTATACAAGCATCAACCCTTACGCTTAAACCTTAGAAATAGTAAGAATAATTGTTTTAGCATGAGAAACATAAAATATTAAGAACAGTCGTGACATGGCTGTTTGTTTTGCCAGATTCCGACCTAGAAGCAGCTAAAGCCTGTCACTTTTTATAAGCCTTGCCTATAAAACTTCTCTCAGCACCGCTTTTGACTGTGTGCCCAGACCAAAAAGAGTGCAGGTGAGATAGTGCAGCATTATCCTACCCCTTTCTTTCAGGAAAAATCCTCCAGGTTTAAATACTGATGAGATCCAGGAAACCTGGAAATCATATTACTCTACAGATTTAAACCATCTCCCTCTGCGATGCTTTGGCTAAATTTATACATACTTTTTAATACTTACATGAAATTTAGCACTAAAGCAATGAACTCAGCCATATAGTGCCTGGCTGCCTGTTCTTTCCATGCCTACATTATCCAGCAACAACCATATGGCCTTCCAGGCAGACCTGGCAGGGACCATTTCAATCCACGTGACATGCATGATTTCCCAGAGACTCTTCTCATGATCTACGTTTATTAAGTAGATCAGTCGCTTTGGACTTGATATGTTTCTTTTTTCTTTTTTCCCTAAAAGAGTAGACTGACTTTCCAACCTGCTGTGCCCTCAATTACTGGTTAAAATACTGCAAAACAGCAGAGACAAACCTAGAATGAACCACTTGTTCTCCACTGCAGAGCCACTTATTATTCCCCTCAGGAATACACCGGCAGCAGTATAAATATGCAGTACAGGTAGTCCTTGACTTACAACAGTTCATTTAGTGACCATTCAAAGTTATAACAGTGCTGAAAAAGTGACATATGACCTCTTTTCACAGTTATGACTGTTTTTCACACATTTGACCGTTACAGCATTCGCTATGGTCATGTGATCAAAATTCTGATGCTTGCCAATTGACTCATATTAATGATGGTTGCCATGTCCTGTGGTTACGTGATTCCCTTTTGTAACTTTCTGACCAGCAAAGCCCATGGGAAAGCCAGATTCACTTAACAACCATGTTACTAATTGAACAACTGCAGCAATTCTCTTAACAATTGTGGCAAGGAAGATGGTAAAATGGGGCAAACCCACTTAACAAATTTGTCACTTAACCACATAAATTTTGGGCTCAGTTGTAGTGATAATTCAAGGCCTACCTGTAATAATTTATCTGATATTGTCCATATCAGATCCTGGTATGCAGCAATAGTTTCTGTCATCTCTTGAAAATATACAGGTATAGTCCTCAACTTACGACCACAATTGAGCCCAAAATTTATGTTGTTAAGTGAGAAATTTGTTAAATACATTTTGTCCTATTTTGCGACTTTTCTTGCCACGTTTGTTAAGTGAATCACTAAAGTTATCAAATTAATAACTTGGTTGTTAAGTGAATCTGGCTTCCCCATTGTCTACGCTTTTCAGAAAAGGGGATCGCAAAGGGGACACCGAAACCATCATAAATATGAATCAGCAGTCAAGCATCAGAATGTAAATCACATGGCCATGGGGATGCTGCCCTGGTCATAAGTGTGAAAAATGACCATAAGTCATGTTTTTTTAGTGTCATTGTAATTTCAAGCAGTCACTGAGTGAACTGTTATAAATTGAGGACTACTTGTACTGAAATCAGCCAGTTCTAAAGAGTCAAAATCACCCTGTATGCACTCCTGGTTTTCATATTTCCTATTATCCAAGAAGAAAAGCAAAAATGGAGATCACTTCCTCTTTACCAGTCCCTTGAAAAATGTAGGAAATGCAGCAAATATGCTCTGAGCTTATTTTATCACTGCTCTAGGAACAAAGCTATGAATTGGGGCTTCTACCCGCCCACAATACATGATCACTATGGAATGAATTCCAAAATTTGGATTAAAAGAACAAATTGTAAGCTTGCTTTATCTTAGTTCTGTCTCAAGGATAGTTCTTTTTTCTCTTTTAAGCCATCATTTTTCATTCATTCATTCATTCATTTATTTATCAGAATTTGTACAGCCTCCACTTTCATCAGAAATGACTCTGGGTGGTATACAACAACCAACATTTAATGCTCTCATAGCTTACATAAATGCCCTTACAACTTGCATTATATTTTTAAGAGAGAGATTAAAAGGAAAAAATTCCTGTTTTCCAGCTTACAGTGGAAAAACAACAACACAACAATCCTTCAGTACAAGTTCATAGTAAGCTGGATGCTTGCTCAATATTATTATTGGGACCTTTAGTTAGTTTGGGGGGGGGGCTCTCTGAATCATTACAAATTTCAAATAGTTAGTGTGAGTTAGATGGATAACGAGAGACTTTCTCGCATCAGTGCCATTCTGGGGATGTCCAATGTTGTCCTGGAAGTCAATTCATCACTAGCTCACCTTACAAGTTGTGTAACTTATTTCTCATGCTTATCAATTCAAGCTGAGACACAACATGGCCAATATCAAAACATTATTCAAGAATAAGTCTTGTTCTTCCAGCTAGAGGACTGCTCAGTCAATCTGCAGCCCAATTTGCAAAAAATTAAAAAAGGATGCATCGATTAAACAAGAAAGCAGTTCTTATATGCAGGAAGAAAATCTGGTACTTATTACTTTACCTTCACTAATTTAGCCTTTGTGAGTTTGCATGTGCAGTTGTTTTGTTATATTCCATGGATGGGTGGCAACAATACAAATGTAAACAAAAAGCCTGTTTGATTTTATGGAGGTTATGGAAATAAGAGCAATGGTAAAAGAAAGTTCTTGAGGAAAGGATTTTGTAAGATATGCAAACAACATACAGCTCTTTTTTTCTTTTCTAGATTTTCAAAAAATAAACAATTTTGGTCCATATTTTGTTCAACATCCAGCTTCAAGCTGTAATTCTATACACTGTCCTGGGCATAAGTACAACTGAACTTGGAAGACAAACATGGATTTGCAGCGCAAAACTCAGTAGCTGCTTCTTTAAAAAAAAGCTGGCAAGAAATATATCCTTGCAACTACAACATTTGAAAGATGTAGACACGACAGCAAAATTCTTGGTGCATCGGAATTCTGGCTGCTGTGGCTTTACTGTTTGGAAGGCTATTAAAAATAAATAATCTGAGTCCTTCTTTCTTCTAATATGCTACCAACACAGAGAAAAATAACATGCTTGCTTTGAATCTTCCTTTGCATATTATTAATTATTTCAGTAACATATAACATTAATATATAATATAACACTTCAAAACTCATTATACATAGGTGAGACTTTCTGCATGATTAACTTTTCCATCTCTGCTGATGATACTCTGTAAAACTATCATAAAGTTTGGGGCCAGAATACATTTAACCAGTTTTTTTATGATAGTAAACTAAAGAGATATAGTTTTAAACTTATCAAGAAAATATAAAACGTATATTTTATGTATATAAAAGATGAAAGATATAAAAGATAAACCAGGCTCAATAGCAGTAACTGTGAGAGGGATCTTGGAGTCTTAGTGGACAACCAGCTAAATATGAGTCAGCAGTGTGCAGCAGCAGCCAAAAAAGCTAATGCAATCCTAAATTGTATTAACAGAGGGATACAATCAAGATCAAGGGAAGTACTAATACCAGTCTATAAAGCCTTAGTAACACTACACCTAGAGTACTGCATCCAGTTTTGTTCACCACATTATAAAAAAGATGTTGAGACTCTAGAAAAAGTACAGAGGAGAGCAACCAGGATGATTAGGGGACTGGAGGTTAAAACATACAACGAACGGTTGCATGAACTGGGCTTGTCTAGTCTAGTAAAGAGAAGGACCAGGGGAGACATGATAGTGGTCTTCCAATATTTGAGGGGCTGCACAGGGAGGAAGGGGTCAAGCTATTTTCTAAAGCGCCTGTAGGCCAGACAAGGAATAATGGATGGAAAGTGAACAAGGAGAGATTTAACCTGGAAATGAGGAGAAACTTTGAGTGAGAATAATCAACCAATGGAACAGCTTGCCCTTGGAAGTTGTGGGAGCGCCATCACTTGAGACTTTCAAGAAGAGATTGGACTGCCATTTGTCAGAAATGGTGTAGGGTCTCCCGCTTGGGTGGGGGTTGGACTAAATGACCTACAAGGTCCCTTCCAACTCTGATTATCTGTTATCTATAAAAGACAAACAAAGGCTCCTTCATTAATTGTGGTTCTAGTTACGCTATAGCTAAAACAAAGAGCAAAAGTCCCAGCATCTGATAGGACACCATCTAAATCCAGAAATACAAATATAAGGGGAAAATCCAATTCTTTTGTTATTTAAAAAATGAATGTGCTTTTGATATATTTATTCCAAGTGTTCAAGATTTCTGTACTCATTTATAGTAAAAAATAAAAAATATATAAATGTGAACCAAGAAGCAAACAATGTTGCTTCATATTAAAATACGCCTGAAAAAAAAATGCTTTTCTGAACCAGAAACAAAATTTGGTGGGCATGTCATTCACCAAACATGCTGTACTACTTTGAATAGAGATTTCTGCCTTATGGATTTCTCTCCACAGTTCAACTTAGCCAAATCATACATCAGAGAGAGTGAAAGGCTACAATCAAAACATATCAGCCTACATTTTTATGGGACTGCACAGGTTGCCTGTATGCTTCGCTATCTAATCTGGGCAAGAGTACAAATAAAATAGGCCCAGACACAGGAGCCCATATATATTGGCAAAGAAAAAATGTCTGAAGTAGATGAAACTCTGTATGATGTGGACAAATTCTCGTCCCAATGCCAGAATGCATGATTATCCAATGAAATCTCTTGGCAGGAGATTCCAGACAAACAAAAGGAAGGTTTTAATTATCCAGAATGTCGTTAATTTATGGAATTCGTTGCCAGAGGGAACATTTCCACACTAGAGATAGTGTGATGATGTCCCTGACTCGAGTTGAACTTATGGTGACTACCTAAATATATCCATACAATTTTCTTAGTCACAGTATAAAAAAAGTTCTATGCAGGCTGAACTACCCTGATTTCTATCTTAGAATTGAACTTGTGTTCAGCACACAAGTCACATAGCAGAGAGAAGGAAATGCTTACAGAATGCAGTTCAGGCTACAGTATAGTCTTGAGACTTCCTGAAAATTTGTTTGTTGGTTTACTGCATTTATATAGCCACTCAATACAAAGAATATAAAATTAAGTTTCTTTTCAACCGCTAAACAGGTTTGCCTTTCTTAGCTTCTGATTTTGGGCAAGATTTCCAGTTGCTGCCATCTGCTACTTGTTTGATTGATTAATATACATGTCCCCCAAGAACTAAAAAGAATATTCTGAGCAACCTCTTCTTTCCATGATAGTCTGTAACTATAAGCCTATGAAAGCGGTTGAGCAAATAGAAAGAATAAATTGCTCAGAATCCCCTACCATAGCAGCCCCCAACCTCTTGGGCAATCGGGACCGGTTCCATGGAAAGAGGGACCAGAAGAGGTATTGTTCTACATGCTCCCTGCATTCTGCAGATGGAACTTCACTTGTTTATGCATCCCGGTTTTTGGCATGCTGTGGCCGAGTACCGGTCCACAAACTGGGGTTGGGACTCCTGCCCTACTAAATTTCCATAGGTAATGGTAGAGTTGACATTGCACCCCACTGGACTTAGTCTACCATGTGAACTACCACACTGTGTTAGCTTTCAATGATGTGCTAATAGAAACAGATTTTTATATCACCAAAGTGATGTCTGGATGACCATATACATTGCCAACACAGAAATTATTCAATTGAAGATACGTGAACATTATAATGGCATCACCATTCGAGTTGAGGTCAAGATTTATGAGCTAGAAATACTTTTTTAAAAAATAAAAGATATAACCCTTGTCAAACTGGTCAACTCAGTTTTGAAAAAGGCTGCAACTATCATTATACAATCCTTCTTTGTCCCAAACCTTTAGATAGACTAGATACAGCTTTGTCTTTTCATGTGGCTCCCCGGTTACACTTTGATAGGCCTTTTTATCTCATCCAGTGTTTATTCAAAGATTTTATATAAAGAGGAATGATTGTTAAATTATCTAATAAATTGTTTTTCTTAACAGAAATAAAATAATACAATTAAAATCCTAATATAAAAGGATCTGCAATAATGCAAGAAAGACCCATTTCTAAAACACTCTAGAGATCACCTGTCATTTGGGCTATTTCTCACCACTGGAAGTGGTCCTATTTCCAAAAATAACACAAATTAAAAGTACTCCTTCACTTATGACCACAATTGAGCCCAATATTTCTGTTGCTAAGTGAGATATTTGTTCAGTGAATTTTGCCTCATTTTATGGAATTTTCTTGCCACGGTTGTTAAGTGAATCACTACAATTGGTAAGTTAGTAACATAGTTGTTGAATGAATCTGGCTTCCCCATTGACTTTGCTTGTCACAAGGTCACAAAAGCTGATCACATGGCCTTGGGACACAGCAATGATCATAAATATGAGTCAATTGCCAAGCGTCTGAATTTTGATCACGTGACCATGGGGATGCTGCAACAGTTATAAGTGTGAAAAATGGTCATAACTCACTTTTTTCAGTGCCATTGTAACTTCGAATGGTCACTAAGTGAACTGTTGTAATTTGAGGACTACCTGTAGTTGGACAAAAGAATGGAGAGGGAAGAGAGAAGAAATGTGCATAGAGTTTTGAGATACCTCCCTTCCACTCATCATCATCTGTCCTCTAGTCTATTGATCTGTCTTTTAGAAAACTATCTTACTCATCTTTCTGTCACCTCAACTAGAGGCAGAATCCAGTCAGTTCAATAAATGCTGAAGAAAATGTTTCATATATGAATTTGGGACAGAACCATCAGTATGTAAGACTTTTTTCCCCACAGTTAAATCATGGGACAAGCTCTGTTGAACAGTGTATCTACTGTACATCAGAATACTGTATAAAACAACCTAGAAATTCCAACAATTCTACTCAAAAGAGTTTTAAGATGGCAAAAGTTGCCTGTTTCCTCCTGATCTTTCAATGAAAAGGGCTAGATATCTCCATCTCATGAAGAAGTGGAATGTCCATCTGTTCCCTGTTTTGATAATAGATACCACTTTTATCAACATGAGAAGAAGCTCTTACTACATTTTTCCCAGTTTAAATTGATTAGCAATATCTCCCTTTTTTATCAGACAAGTCTACAGGAAAGACTTCTGAACACATTATTCATAAAAGAACTAGGGGTCTTCCTACCAGGGTGTACCAACAGCTTACTTAATGAGCAAATGAGACTTTGCAGATCATAAGATCAAGGATTCTATACCTGTGTGATCTAATTTATCTTGCAGCCTAAACCAAAATGGACATGGACTGTAGGCCAATAGACCAGAGGGACAGACATGTTCCCAGTAGCTTTAATCAACCAATGGGAGCCAGACAGGTGCCAGTCTGACTGAAGATTGGGAATGAGGCATTTTAGATCATTTGTATGCCAAGACAAACCAATCAGAAGAAAACCTAAGACACTATTTTGGGACTTCTGGTTCAGGCTTCTTTGATGACGGACCAAAATCAATAATTGTGCGCGGTTTTGATCCGTGCTCACCACTGGAGTGCCCCGAGCCACCCGGATTCGGGGCTGAAGCCACCCCGTAGAGGTGGTGAATAAAGGGGAGCCATCAGCGGGATTGAGGAGAGCCACATCTCTCCTCCTTGGCTGGCCATTACTCCCTTTCCCAAGGCGGTTGCAGCAGTGGTCAGAAATGCCCACCTCAAAGAAGAACCCGACTGGACAAGATTGTGCAAGAGGAAGTTTAAAGGAGAAAGTTTGACTGACCGGGTTGAATGGAGAACATCTATTTAAGGTATCTGGGACCTGAATTTTAAAGACTAATAATCTTAATCGGTGAAAGAGAAAGGGAAAGGAAATGGAATTGGCTTTTTTTCCTCTCACATTGACAGTTTTAATTGACTTGGAACGTTAAGAAGAGATACGAATAAGAAATTGATACTAATCCCCTTAAGACATTAATAGGCTATTTCTAGCTGAAAATAAAGTGTCAAAGGGATAAAAATTCCTGTATAATTTTAAAAAAAAATAAAAAAGAAAGAAAGCAGAGGAGGGCAAAAGGAAAAAAGAGGGTGGAATCTGGAAAATGGAGGAGACCACCTGGAACTTAAAAAAATTGATTGTGGAATTTTAACAAGGCTTGCAAAAGATATATTGTAGCTGAAATTTTATTACAAGACAACAAAGCCCCTGGAAAGAGAAAGTGAGAAAAGAAGCAAGAAACAATTTTGGATTATTCCTGGAATTTTAGATGGTGGATCCTAATGAAACAAAATAAAATCAATTGGGGTTTTTTTTAATGGCATCACTCCTTGAAGAGTTAAAAATGAGACTTAAAGAACAAAAGAAGAAGCACAAGAGCGAAGAGGATCTTTTGGCTTCGTATTTCAATTTTTAGAAATGGAGATTTTGAACTATGAAAAACAACAAGAAACGCTGTTAGATGATTAAAGTGATAGAAAAAAATTATACCTATGTGTAATGGAATATTTGTTTGTAAAGAGAATAAGGCTCTCAATGATTTAAAAAGAAAGTTAAAAAAACTGAAAAGAAATATGGAAGATTTTTATCACACAACACACACACACACACACACACACACACACACACACATACTTTTTTCTTTTAAGAATTTAGTGTGTATTTTTAAGGGAATGTACCAAGCAGAATTCGATTGAAAATAGGTATGTGTTATAAAATAGAGTTTAGAAAATGAATGCTATAACTGTAAAAGTGCAACTTAAATTTTTAAACAAGATTTGAAAAAAGATATAAAGGTGTTACACTCCAGTCTAGTAATTACAGGGGAAAATTTGTTTTATTAGAAAAGATAATATGAAATTGTAAACAGGACAGACGAAAGTATAAAAACATTGATTAGAAAGATTTTAAAAATTAGAAAAAGATATGTAATTGAATTAAGAAGGGAATGAAATAATTTAAAATAAGGCTATAAGAAGTAAAGAAAGGGAAAGCTATTGAAAAAATTGCGAAAATAGTTATAAGATATGGATTAGAATGTATGAGATAAATATGTATTGAGTTTATGACTGTATGGAGAAGTGATAACCCGGGGGCACGCTGTTCTCAAAAAAGGATATTTTATTTGCGTTTGTATGTTTTGTGAAAACTTAAATAAATCTTTTATTTAAAAAAAGACACTATTTTGAAATTTGAACAGCTAAAGGCAGAGCTAGGTTGCCTCAATAGTGAACTGTGGATAAAACACAAGTGTATTATAAGATGTGTCCTATAAAAAGGTAGTAGGACATGTCCACACCATGTTAGCAGAAGAACCCTCTGAGCAAAAGCTGATAACCTAAGAAAGAGGATAGGGTGGTAATTACAAAACAGATATTATTTAAATATATATGAAAATATTTTTTCAGTAATCTGACTCACTACAGCTAGTTCCAGTATGAATACATTAAAAATGCTCAGGCTTGTTCCTTAGTAATGGTATCAAATTAGGGAAATTGAAGTTAAAAGCAGCCTTCAATTTATCTAAAGCCTTGCAAGTTACTACTTGCCCTCCAAAAATGGCGAGTTATGATTAGGTGAAAATAGTTTTAGCTATTGAGTCTATTTTACTTTAGCTAAAATAGTTTTAGCTAAACTGAGTCTATTAATAATTTATTTGATTGGTGGATATGAAAATAACCAATTTATTTTATAGTTCTAATAACTATTACATAAATAATAAGTCATTCCTGTCCCTTTGCATTAAGAATATAGAGTACAATATAATTATATTTTCACTTTAAATGTACACTAATCAGCATACATTACAATGAAATTTCATTGCATTCAGCTCTCAAAAAATAAAGATTATGCATATACCCACATACACATACTTACACATATATGACACAGAGAAAAATCATAATCTAGTTGGAATGTTATACATATACATGGCAAAAAAGAAAAGAATCTTGCGAATTTACAATGTGGATGGCATAAGGAACAAAGCTGTTACACAATCCAATAGTCCTGCTATAAATGCTTTGAAACCACCTCTCAGAACAGAGCAATAGAAACAGAGCAACAGAAACAGACCATGAAGTGGATATGTGGGGTGTCTAACAATGCTTCAAGCTCTTAGCACTTATAAACAGGGGTGGGATTCTACCAGTTCTGTCCGGATCTTTAGAACCGGTAGCTCTGAAGAGCAGCAGACATAGAACCGGTTCTATATCTGCTGCTGTTTTGGTCCACATGCCCGCCCGGGCTCTTACCTGACCTTTATTTCCTGCTTTTTCAATCTCAGCTGCTTTGTGCGGCACCGCTGCAGTTGAAAAAGAAGGGAAAAAGTGCTTTTTCAAATGCTGCGCACCTGTGCGCAGCGCTGCTCAGCTGTCCAGGCAGCAAACTAATGATGTTTCTCACACGCGCACAGCACTTGTCAGGCACATGCAAAATATAAATCACCGAACTGGTAGTTACATCAGTCGGATCCCCACCCTGCTTATAAGCAATATCCTGAATAACGGGAAGCAAGCTTCCTATAATCTTCTCCGCTGTTCTCACCACTCTCTGTATAGACTTTCTCTCTGAGGCACTACCACCAAACCAAGCAGTGATTCTGTTTGTTAAAATGTTCTTAATCATGCTTCTGTAAAAAGTGGCCAGGATAGGAGAAAGATGTATTCTCCTCATCCAATGTAGGAAATGCAAACACTGGTTAAAGGAATGTAACCTATATTTGTGGGTGTTTATGCGTATATGTGTATCCTTGAACAGTGACGCTCAATACTAATTTACTCAGACAGAAGTTCCTTTTAAGTTTAATGTTGTTATTCCTAAGTATGTGAACCCAGAAACATGGCCTTTATTGTACTATTCTGAAATGTTGTTCAATACATCAATGTAAGTACAAAGAAGTATTTTAATTAATTGGCTTTGGGACAAGTTGGATGCTTTCCTATGATCACAGAAATAGTATTATGGCATTGTTTCAAGATTAGAAAGAAACATTGCTTACAATCTTTTAACATTTTCAAAACAACAGTTTCCTGGATATTCTATTAGCAATATATAAATTGCACAAGTAATTTCTTTGCAAAATGCATTTCCGAATAAAATATCTAAGGAAAGACTTAACATTTTTGAAGTTAAATGAAAAATTAAAAATGGAAGGAAATTAAAATGGTTTTTTAGCAAAGTTGGAAAACCAATGTCTAGAAAATATTGTAATGATACACTCGTTATTGTACTACTTTAATTCTCTCTTGCTTAGTTTTGGATTTGCTCTAGCTTCTCTTAAAGAATTGTCTTGCTAGAATTTTCATGGAAAGCATATTTTCAGCATCTGTAGCTTAAATTTACCTGCAAATCATTATTGAAAGCTAACACTACATTTCCAAACTTCAATAAACAATTTTATTTTTTTTTAATAATTCATTTTCCTGATTTTAAAAATATCTCTTTTTATGACCACAATGAGGAGTTCACAGCAGATATTTTTTGTTTGCACCTTACAAGAGAAATATCTGCTGCTATCTAGGATTGAATCTCTTGACCTTTCAAGTGGGAAGTGAGCATCTTCACCATAGGCCACCACATTTTCATGATAAATCTATAGGAAAACATACAAACTCATGACAATCCTAGGGGATCAATGAGGCAAATGAGGACATATGTAATGATGTCGCATTTTAAATGCTATAATATAATATATATACTTGCATCCGATGACACAAGTATGTAATTAGGGTATTTGTATAATGGTGTCACCATGCAAATGCCATCATTGTGGTATCACCACAGTTTATTACCAACTGCTGCGAAGAATGAAGGATTATGAGTCAATAAGATATAAGGACCACATGGAATAAAACGCACATTTGTATAGTTAGACATATCTGTTGTCTCTATGAACAGAATTTTGAATATCAATAAAGGAAAATATGTGTAGCTCAGGATTGAAATGTGTGGTCCTCTCTGAGTTGGTGTTCTCTGAGCTTGGTTGTTTTCTTGCTGATGTTTTATTACCCAAAACTAGGTAACATCATCTGATGATGTTACCCAAACTAGGTAACATCATCTAAGCTCAGAGAGTATCAAGGAACACACATTTTAAATATCCATCCATGCAGATAATCTTCAACTTGGCTACTTTTTACTTATTTTTATTTGCGTCTTTCAGAAAACACAGATCATGTTAGGAAACACAGAAATCATGCTTTCTTATTAGAAATAATATTATTAGGTATATATTCCCCTAACAAAAGAACCAAAAAATCTCCCTGTTTTATACCACTGCTTTATCCAGTGCAATGACACTGGGAATTAAGAAACCTATCTGAAATGACCAAAGGATAAAATGAGAAGGATGGTCTAACAATTCTACTAGCAAGCCCTGCAAGCTATATTTTTCAGACACATGTTTTCAAACTTACCAATATATCAATGATAACTAGATGAAAAGGAGAGACAGAGTCAAAAATAGAAGTATAAAATTTCCACTAGGTTAAATACACTTACCTTACCATTAGTCCCCAATTTTTATTTTATTTTTATTTATTTATTTATTTTGTCAAAAGCTTACAATACAATAGAAATAATAATAAACATAAGTTTAAATATAAGAAATAGGAATTTCCCAATATAAAGGAGTCCCAAATACAGTGATCTCACTATCAGCACCCAAAACTGAGAAAGTGAAATACAGAACTAGGTGATGTTATTAGCTTTCAGTTAGGTTCTATTTTTACCATGCCTAGAGATGTCTGGATAGAAATCTGGGACTTCAGCGTACCCCACATTTATCTATCACTGAATTATAAACAAAAAAAGATCAAAGGAAATTATATCCAGAATTTTTTCTTCAATTATATTTATATGCTGCTCCACAACATTAGATTCATTAGTTGGCCTATGATAAACAAATTTTAAAAGCAGTATTGATTGTGGGGGGAAACAGTCTGATATTGCAAAATTTAAAAAACAAAAAACAGAAATACAAGAAAAATAAAACTGGTAGTTCTATTTAAAAAAAAATTGATTTTACAGATAGTAAGAGTTATTTAAAAGATCTAAATCAGGGCTGCCAAACTCACAGCCCACAGGCATCACGTGCTGGCCACACCTATATCCAGTTTAGCGAAGGGGGAGGTCATGTGACACCACTGTGAGACAAATTTGACACATCTGATCTAAATGAAGAAAAAGTTTGATAGTGATGCTGGAAAAATGTGTAGCATCCACAAAAGCTTCTATCACTCAATAATTTTCCCTTTAGCAAAATTCTCCCTGACAGTCAGCTAACTTATTTCCTTCAGAATACTAAGGTGCAATGAAATTAATTTCCTGTAATCATCATTAAAACTTAGCAACTAAAAAAAGGAAGTGAAAAATGGAAAAAGAGAGACAGATGCTTCCCATTGTAACAGCGTCTGAGGAGTACACAACTGAGTCCTCAAAATCTGGTAATTTAGTATCTTCAATCTCTTCAGGAAAAAAAAAGATCTTTCAAAATATTTACTTTTAAAGTCCGATGGTTAATTGGTTTCAGTACTTCAATATAACAATTCAGATCCATTCTTTGCCTATGTTCACTTCTAGAGCATTCATAATAAAACAAGACATGATATGGCCAATTAACTTTTGGGTGCTTTGGTTCAGAGTACATAAACCTATTACTTGTCTGAAATTAGTCAATACTCAAATCTAAAGCTAAGTGCTTAAGGTGTCCCCGGGGGAGTGGATTTTAAATGACATTTTAACAAAATGAAAGAATTCAAAATAGTGTTTGTATTATTTAAAAACCAAGGGATAGTTAGCCTGAACATCAGCGGTAAAGAGAAAAGGAAGCTAAATGCCAAACAGAGACCAAATTAACTAGCTCAGCAGGTTTCCTTACAGACAACATGGGTGAGAAAAGGTCATCAGTGAGCTTGCTATTTATCAACTATATGTACAAACTAATTATTCAGTTCAATTCAGCTGCCTTGCAACCTGGGACCTAAGTAAAACCTGTCATCATTAAGGTTTAACTTCATTAGTATTCTTTGAATGGCAAGAATGTGGCTCAAATTTAAGACACTCTTCCCGAGTCACAAGGCACATAGCACTGCTAGAGAATAGTGATGAAAGAATGTATACATACATACATACATACATACGTACACCTTCAACATTTAGTCATGCCAACCACATGACCATGGAATTGTCATCAAACAGCACTAGTTTACACACATATATACTCTGTGTGTGTGTGTGTGTGTGTGTGTACACACGTGTGTGTGTGTATATATATATATATATATACTTTGTATTATTTGTATTACCCTGTTAAGGATAGAGCCAGTGGTGTAGTGGCAATTACAACTGCCTCACATGTAATACTTCCCTGGTTCGAATCCCAGTAAGGGTATGGCTAGCTGAAGAGAGCTAACTAGCTCGAAATAGATCTATACTAGTCTCCCTTATTTATTATTTAAAATTATCAGCTTAAAAACCTTACACACATGTAAACAAAAGGCAACGAAACAAATAGCTTTCTGTCGGTATGGTCTCTGGTGATGAGCCGAAAGACAGAAAAGAAAGCAGTATGCTTTCTCCCTTAATTGGGGCTTAACAGGGTGTTGTAATACAAAGTATATACTTATTCCCCTGCCTCTGCTGATAAGGATAGAGCCAGTGGTGTAGTGGCAATTACAACTGCCTCACATGTAATACTTCCCTGGTTCGAATCCCAGTAAGGGTATGGCTAGCTGAAGAGAGCTAACTAGCTCGAAATAGATCTATACTAGTCTCCCTTATTTATTATTTAAAATTATCAGCTTAAAAACCTTACACACATGTAAAGAAAAGACAACCTTACACACACACACACACACACACACACACGTATATACATACATACAACTGTAGTTCAGATTTCCTTTAAGAAAAAAATAAGACACTAAAAGGGAATTTTCCTAATCATAAACCTGCCAAAAATCAAAATTTAGCCTCTGTGATCTAATCAACAGTGATCGCATCTAATACCAAAATTCATAAAATTTAAAATGTGGGTTCAAAAAGACCAATGCTTCCCGCAAAAGAGAAACAAAGAAACGGAATCTCTGGCCTCTATTCTATCCCTAGACAGCAATATTAGGCCTAAGTTCAATGGCGATGCTAGCCAACTTTCTATTTAAAATATGTCTGTATATGTCAAAAGTATAAAATACAAGAAAAATATACATGATGACAAACTACAATAATAAGAAGAGGGGGTAGAACTCTGACTGGATTTTATTGAGAATAACTAGTTATCTTATTTGTTTCCTAATTTATTAAATTTACACGCCCACATATCACTCACTTTTTAAAATGGAGAATTCTTCACTTTTTATCTTCCAGAGCAACACTATGAGTTCTTGATTTGAGAATAGTGACTGATACCCAATTGAGTGAATATTTGATCCTAAGTCTTCTTGAATGCTTGTTTAACTGCTTTAATTGTTTTAGAAAATACTGGAACTCAGAACTGAGTAGGAAAAGTTATAGAAGTTAGTAATATAATAAAGGTAAAGATTTATCCTGTCCAGCCATGTTCATGTTCAACTCTAGGTGCTCATCTCCGTTTCTTAGTTGAGGGAGCCAGCTTGTCTGAAGACATGTCCATGGTCATGTGGACAGTATGACTATATGCCAAACTGTACAGAACGCTGTTACCGGCCCACCAAAGTGGTACCTACTTATCTACTCACATTTTCATGCTTTCAAACTGCATGCAGGAGTGGAGAGGAACTGGGCAAATAATGGGAGCTCACACCATCATGCAGCAGTTAGGGTTCGAACCTGGCTTCTGAGCTTTCCAACTCTTTAACTGATGACTCCAACTCTTCAATGCATCCCAATATTGTCCAATAATACTATGTCCAATAGTACAATATCTTACGTTAAACTAAAGAACTAGAACATGTTGTATTTTACAGTTGGAAAGAATCAATATTAGGGTCTTGCCATCTACACCTTGAGTTGAGAAAACCTAATACTACAATGATGTACTTGCTACATTCTTCTTCATTATCAGACCTCTACAGTTCAGCTACAAGTAGCTTGTTAAACATCATAGTGTAACATTGTATCAAATGAATTAATGACATAAAATTATTTCTACTTATTTTCCAATCCACAAAATATGAATGTAACACACATTTTGTTACATCTGGGAAAAGAGATTAAACATGGGGGAAAATAGATTAAACTGATTTTAAGCATGTAATTTTAAAAGAAAAATATGATAATTGGTATACTAATCAAATCACAAGGAAATAAAATAAAAGCTACAACTGGAAATTTGTAAACTACATATAACCAGTCTTGGCAATTACTTGTGCTACCCTACAGAATGCTCTTGAACAATGAGCAATCTGTGATGAAGGGTATGTGGACTACACCTAGCAACACACTCAGCTCTACACAATGCAGTGGCATGCTCCCAATAAACATGGACCAGAGTACAAACATGATTGATCAGCATGCTAGCAGTGCCCGAGGGCTGCTCTTGAAAGAAGGTTCCATCAATGTCTAATCTAACAAAGAAAGAAAGAAAGACAGAAGACAAGCAAACACAGAATGGATAAGGTGATTCGAATTCTCCAAGAGTATCTTTAGCCGTGATGGGTTTGATATACCGCAATATTTGCAATTTTAGTGAATTGATTAGATTCTATAAATCATTCCTGAATGAAAATATGTATTTAGCCACATATTCTAATCTTCCAACTTTTCTCAGAACTCTAGAGATGTGTTTAAACTCAAGCTGAAAAGAGTGCTTGCAATTCTTTTAACCTTGGGTATATTTGCACTTTCTTAATTGACATTAAAAATCTGTTTTAAAGATCCTGGCATAAGTGAAGTTCACAGGAGCTTTTCCTTGATTGTAATAGGTTCATTCAGAATAGCAAATACTAAATATTCAGTTTCACTTATTGTATTTTGAATTTACAATTCAAGTACAATTCCAAAATGAGTTAGTTTATTTAACCTGTTAAACACTCACTAACTAAATTATGTGTTGTATTAACAGTTATATATTAACTGTTAACCCATATTTTTACAATATGGGTTTTTTGAGTTTGTTTTGATCACAGAGCTTTTGATCTTGTTTATTGCTCATATTGTTTTTGACTCTCTTGTAGTTATACAATGTTTCAAACCACTGATCAGTATAAAACTTTCAGAGCTTTGGGAGTTGAATGAACTAAAATATATGCAATAAATAATAAGAAAAAAATAACAAAGGTATAATGATGCAAAAGTTTCAGAGCTTTGGGAGTTGAATGAGCTCTAATATATACAATAAATAGTAAGTAAAAAAATAAGAAATATATAATGATGCTAAATGGGTATAACTTAGATATAAGTGCTTGCAATTCCAATATAATCTTAGGAGAATTACAATACTGTGACTATTCAAATTAAATCTTCTGTAAAATTCTATTTCTCTGGCATGAACCCATGCATGCTTTCCTTGGATTAAGCACCAGATTTCACCATTAATTCTTTTAATAAATTAGCTGCTTTATAATAATACTGAGTCTGAAACTGCAATCTTATACAAATGTATGGTTTAAGAAATGTTGAAAGGTTTTTCAATTTCTCCAGGATATAAATATATTTTTTCATCAGGTTATTACATTAAAAACCCCAAATGGCAATAATAAAAGAGCAGCATTATGTATATTTATATAGAACCATGTACGCATATGTCTATATGCATATAGTATCCTGTATTAAGTAATAAAACATTGGGCTATGGGGCTTGACTCCACCTGTGTGTGTGCTTCTGTGTATATTTGATGTGTGTGTGTGTGTTTGTGTGTGTAATAAAAAAAGGTCTCTTCTACAAAATGCCATTATCACTCCATCACATCTGCCACATAAACATTCTTATTATCCCATTGCACACATTCACTTTTTCTGTCCTCCAGTAATTCTTCATTGTCCCAATCTGAAATGGTTTTCTATATGCAAATATAAGTTCTGCCCCAAGAAAAGAAACAGATGTTTTCCTAGTAACTCCATATGTTTGTAAGATCTCAATTTGGCATTATCTACTCCAGAGGCAATGTACTTTGAAAGCACACTCTCTGAACAGAAGATAAATCTTTCCTGAAATCACATTAATAGTATAATCCTACTGTGATGCCAAGAAATGGTTCCCCCCCCCACCCTTTATAAAATAGTTTGTCGTATTCTATAATACCATGCATTCTGCTTTAATGGTGGCAAGGATACATAGGAACAGTTCATGAATTTGAACTATTGCCGAGACTTAGCATGGTGCTCCATAGACTGTAAGCCGCCCTGAGTCTCCGGAGAAGGGCGGCATATAAATGTAAATAAAAATAAAATAAAATAAAATTTAAAAAATGAATAAATAATGCTATACAATCAAGAATATGAAGAACTATATATCCCCCCCCCAAAAGAAACCTTGGACACACACATTTAGATATGTATTTGTAGATATGGAACTAGAGATTGAGCCAGAGTTAGAGAGAGTGCTGGCTGGCTGGATGTTAGGCCTCACAGTGGCAGAAAATAGCCAGAACATATAATTGATTTATGTTCAGGTACGTGCAGGACTGGCTTCTCCAACCATACTTAAATGATTCTCCTCCCAAAGATTGGTAGGTACATCTTTATTAAGGTTTATTGGTTGTAAGCTGCCTAGATAGGTCATCTCCAGTGGTGGTATTCAATCAGTTCTGCCCGGTTCTGGAGAGCCGGTAGGAGCGATGAGCAGCAAAGACCAAACTGGTTCTCTCCACTGGTCTGCTGGCACCTGCCCACCCAGGCTCCCATATTCATCTTTATCCACTGAATTTGAAGTGCAGCTGCTTTGCACAGCACAGAATAGTGCTGCATGGCAGCTGCTGAAGCCACTGGGATCATGCAGGCTTGCAGGAGGTGAATTAGAATGCCTTGCACCTGCGCAAACGTCTCTGCACTTGCACAAAGTGCACGTTTGGTGCGCGCATGCACCAGAGGTGGTATTCAGCAGGTTCTGACCAGTTCTGAGAACCGGTAGCGGAAATTTTGAGTAGTTTTGGAAAACCAGCAAATGCCACCTCTGACTGGAGATTTTACAGTATCCTTCCCCTGCCACGCTCACCAAGCCATGCCCACAGAATCGGTAGTAAAAAAAAATTGAATCCCACCACTGGCATGCATGCAAAGTGTGCACGTGCACAAAGTGCGCCCACCAAGCCACGCCCACCAAACCGGTGGCAAAAACATTTGAATCCCACCACTGGTCATTGCTAGGTGAGATGGGCACATATAAGTTTAATAAATAAAATAAATAAATGTAATAAAACAAACAAACAAGGTCTTTGATCGATATGTGTATGTACGCATACATACATACTTAAGAGATGGTTAGAAGATGGGTGGTTATATAAATGTTTTAAATAAATAAAAAGTGTATGTAACGTATGTGTATACACAAACATGCATAAAAAGTATGTTAAAGATGGCAATCAAAAATAAGTCAGAGAGGAAGAAAGGAGGGGAGGAAGAGTTTTGAAGGAATCCACAAAAGAAGTCAGGCATGAAGAAGCTTGTTGGATAAGAACTGAAATGTCTTCAACGAAAAACAAGGTCGAGTTGCCTTTTGAAAAAGCACCTTTGTGACAACCATGGCCTGAATGACTGAGAATCTCCATAGACATATAATGAAATATAGTGTTGTAGATCAAAATTGTCTTGTCTTACTCTTGTAGCACGAGGCAAAATGTAGCAACATGATGGGTAATAGTGACTTTATAGGGATGTACAATTGGTCATAAAAGTCAGTCTCCAAGACTTATGTAGCCTTAGTGCTAAAGCAATGTTGCCATCCTGTATCAAGAATCTTTTCCTTCAGCGATTTTTTTTGGCTTGGCCCTATTCCATCTTGTGTATTTGCTTCATTAGAAAAGCCAAGTTTTCATGTAATGGATATTTTCCAGGTAAATTGGAAGTTATTTATGTTAATGAGGAATGTCAGGCTGCTGGATTAAAGAATAATCTTAGCCAATAATTAAAAATAACCATACGAATCCTGACTTCTATCCTTGTAATTCCTTTCTCTAGTCTTAACACTGAATTAAACACACATCTAGGGACTTGCATGATCTTAAGAACTGGAGACAGTATCCTTTTGGGTGCGGTTATGGTAGTAAATCTCATATAATAGTTGTGCCGCAGCTTTTGCCTCAAAACATTTTAGTGCAACCGAAATATAATGGACACCTTTAATGAGATAAAAAACAATACACCTGTTTCACTCTTCTGAACAACTTATAATATGAGCCAAGTGTAGGTCCCTCCATACCAAAAAATGAAAAGTAACTCCAAGTAATTAAAGCATTTGGCCTATTGAATATTATTGCCATTGCTATACCGATGATAAATATTAGGTCCTTTGTTAAAGGTCAGAACTTGGAGGATTTGGGGAGTAATTTATCAGTAATTTTTCACAATATTGAGCAAAGGATCTAAATTCTCTTTGCATCTTTGTCAGAGTTCATGACATAATAACCACGTTGTCAGCATATAGGAGGACTAAAAAGCCTCTATAAACTAATTTTGGTGGGTGAAAATTACCTTCATTGAGATGATGTGTTTTATAGAGTTTAGGAGTGGAGAAGAGTAATAAAGCAGGGATACAGCCTCGCTTTATTCCTCATGCTGTTAAAATTTAAGTTGGTTAGCTATCCTTGGGGATCACATCTTACCTTCAGGTTTGTATTGTTACCAAGATGATTAGTAAAAATAACTCTGTATCTATGTTGGTAGAAAGCAATTTGTTCCAAAATAATTCTCTCAACATGGAGTCAAATGCAGATTTGAAATCCACAAAAGCTGCCTAAAGATCCAACTGGGTCCAAAGGTATATTACAACTAGCAGGAGTTGTGGGATTATCACTTGGTCCTAGTAGATCTTCTAGCCTGTTCTTCAACCAGGATATTATTGTTTTCAATCCAATCGTAAAACATCTCAATTAGATGTTTGGCATAGATTTTTATCCTTTTCCAAAGGACATGATAATAATTCTACACACCTTTTGCTACATTAATTCATGTAAGTTCCACTATTTTTCCACTGTAATATGTAGCTGATATATATATAAGGAAACACATGCACAGCAATATTAAATGCTAGGAACAGTAAATGTGAAGAAATGAATGAGGATTCTGAAGGCTGCCAGATTGCAGGAAGCAGGAAACAACCCTGAGGAAGAGCTGTGGCTAAGTGGAAAAGCACAGACTTTGATCACAAAAGACACCAAGTCCAAACCTTTATTGGAAAAACAGCTCTACCTCAAGATGTGGAGATCTTCTATAATCTCCAAGCGAGCAACTATGAGATTCACCTGATAATATCATCTTACATTTGTAAACCATCAGAAGGCAAATGTCATAAAAACATAGTAAACCTTCACTCTCATAAAAAGTCAACAAAAAGACACTGGTTTTATTGGGGTAGAGCATAATTTCTATACTATAGTAATATTCTTTTTCTAGAAAAGCACTTAAATGACTCTAAAAATTACATAATTCTAAATGTCAGGGAAGCCTAATTTTATATATGAGGAGAAAAAACTCCAATCATACTTGTGTTCTAATGAACTGAGCAAAAAAGAAGTGGGGGGGGGGGAGCTAAGAAATGTTATGATATGCAGAGGCCTCATCTTCTGCATAAAACATCTGGGAAAAGACACATTTCATAAACATTACCCTGACAAGATTATTTGACAGGTCAGTTAATATAAATGTGTTAGCTCACTGTACTACAAGATAACAACTATATTAAAATGCACCGATCCCCTGAGAGGCTCAGAAGATTTGGAGGTGTGGGAGCATTGATTATACACAGAATAATAAAAACATATGTGCATTCAATAAATACACTATAATCAAAAACATCATCTTAACATTCCATAAATACTACAGTTTGGGGAACACAAGAAAACAGAACAATTGTCAAAATGTGAGTTCGGAATGATTATGGCTATAAAAATCTTTCTTCGTAAAAAATATTACAACAATATCAAGTATTGTCAGTCATCCATATTTTTTTGGCAGGCCCAAGCATGGAGATTTTGTTTAGATTTCAGCAGAACTTTGTGGCATGTGCACCACAGACTTTTTCTGTGGCTTCGAAGGAATAAGAAAAACTTGCTAGAAAGCCAGCAGAAAGATCGTTTTCCATGGGCCAAATGTGGCCCCATCAGTCTGGTTTTGTTCTTAACTGAAGACTGTGCAACATAGCAGCTATTTTATGTCCAAGGGAAACAAGTAACAGTAGTCCACAGAATTTTCAAATGAAAACCTCAATAGTTATAAAACATTCTACATGAGGATCTTTGTATAGATTTTTCTCACCACAAACTGCATTTTCTGGGCCTTAGACCAACAAAATAAGGGGTTTAAAAGAAGGCTAAGTCAACAAAGAAATCCTCAACTATTGTGGAAATGGCAAAGATATTCTGTGGAAAAAAATCCTCTTTAGTAATATTCAGCATCAATAGTGGTAAAATAGAATTTATAACCATTTTGAATTATGGGTTCCTTTTTATTAAACTAAACACATTAATTTGGAGAAAAGGTAAACCAAAATAAACAGAACTTTCCTCTCTTCCAAATAAAAATCTTTTCATATGCAACATTTAATATTATTGTTAGAAAATAATATACAAGCTAAGCATATTACAAAATACTGGACAGTGTCCAACATATATTATGATTACAGTTGAGAAATCTTTCTTGCTTTTTAAAAGACATGACAAATGATTTGTTTAGAATGAATGCCTTAGAAAATAATTTATAAATGTGATTGATCACATAATTTAAAATTAATCATCAGTAAAAAAAAAACTTAGTTAGGTTAGACAAAACAAACAGTAGATAAGGAGATAAAGTAATAATTAGCCCTTCAAATCTTGATAACCAAAAAGTTATCAAGGTTTCTTAAGGTTTGAAAGTGCCAGCATAAAGAATTGTCACAAATGACTTACCTCCAGGTTCTGATGTAGTCTCTTCACCAACTAGACTGTCTGATGGCCGAGCCAAGGAAAATCCAGCCATGGTGATCATCACCAGGCAGATACGGCAATATGAATCCCAACTGAACATCTTCTCAGTGCCAGTCTGTGGTTGTCTTCCATAACTCCATGTGGACTTTAATCCCATCTGAGCTCTTCTAAACAAACATGGGCTGAAAGCAGCACTTAAGTGTTGGTAAATGTCTTCTTATTCTCAGCTTCTATCAATTCTCCTAAAGAGAAAGGGAGAAAATGTGAGCTAAGATCATCACCAAATGACACCATTACATTCTTATAAAACACCCCCAGTATGTATCTTTAATCATCATCAGCTTAAGCAACTACTGTCCTGTTCTAATTTTGTTTGAAGTCATGAAATGAGATAGAAATATAAATAACAAGAGCAAAACAGAAAAATAAATGCAGTAGTTCAAGAAGTATCAATTTATGGTAGTATTGACTAAGATAGTCTTCTATTCTCAAAGGTCCTCAGTCATCAAAAATTTCAGCCTAATTTTGAATTAAGAAAGATAGCTACAATTGTCAAATACCATATTATACTGATAAAGGCAAGGGCAAACTATTTGAATTTAAATTCTACCTCCCATAATGAATCACTGAGCCAAGGTTAAGCCATCATAATAACATATGGTACCGTACAGAACTTTAAGATTTTATTGAAATATTAAATTCAACAAATATTGGGAGAGGAGAATAAAACTTCTCCTAGAGATAGATAGCAAATATACCATTGTATCAGTGGGAAGGGTGGCATAAAAATTTAATTAATAAATAGCTTTAGCCTGGTCTTTTCTACTGATATGCTAGCTTTCTATCTCTGGTGAAATTATGGATGTTGGTTTAAACAGTTAACCATCTCCATCCTACAATAATACAGTTTATAAACAATGTAATCTACTAAAATTATTTTTATACTTGGTTTCTGCAAAGTGGAAATATAGGTAATCTTCCTTTGAAATAATGTAAACACTATAATAGTACTTAGCACTTTCAATTTTCAATATTAACTGAATGTATCTGAAAATATATGCTCTATAGGTACAAAGCAATCCTATATGCAGATATTTTTGGAATCAAGGACCTTTATTCTCAGTGATTGCAAATTAGTAAATTAATGAGATATATTAACAAATATATTACAGCCATAATCACTCATGGCACTTATGTATTCTTATTAGTTTATTCATTTTTTTCAAATCTTTTAATGAAAAATTTGAACTGTCCTGCCTGAATATTCTGGAAATATGTTACACTTGATAATAAAGTACGGAAAGTTGTTCACCCATAATGTTTAGGAAGGCAAGGAAAAGCATTCAGTTTATTGGTTGCTGATTATTATTCCGATTAATTTTCAGCCATTTCTGTTATGTTTAAGTAATGAGCAAATGATATACTGGTATGGTGGGATGCTTCTTTTATGTTCATATTTTACTTTATACAATCCATACTCTTTTGATTGGAAGATACTAACATGACTGAAAATAGCTAAACAGAAACAAGCAATATCAAGTACTGGCAGTGATTGCTGGACTAGAAGATGGTCTCTAGATAAGGGAAATAAGTGGAATGTGTGCTTTCACTACATGTTAAAAGTTCTGTGTGCTTTTAGATAACCAATCAGATGGCCAAGCCTTAGCTTAGCAGACCTTAGCTGATTAAAAAGGCAAACCACAGTTAGACCTGTTTAGCATCTCTCTGGAAGACCAATAATAAATACAAGTCTATAGGTTATTTGAGTAAATAAATAAGACAATGGCAAGCCAATTATGTATTTTAACAAGGAATCTTTGTACATATATCCATTAAAATCTACTTTATGTTGTGGTTATGCACTAGCTAGAAACTAGAAGATTGTTCTAATCCCACTTTAGACATGAAGTCAACGAGATGACTTTCAGCCATTCACTATTTCCCAGCCCTAGGTAGGAGACAATGGCAAACCACTTCTGAAAACTTGCCAAGAAAACTGCAGGGATTTGTTGCACCAAAACAAAAAAACAAAAGGAAACAAAATCCATTAAATCATCAAAAGTCAAGCTGAAACAGATTTGATTTTACTAAGAGTTTTTTTTCCCGACATAGCAATTTTTCAATTTTTGATTGTTGCTTAAAGTACAGTATCTTTTTTTTAAAGATTTTTTATTAAGCAAATAATATAACTGTCGACATGCACAAGCTTATCATGTTTCATTTTGCAAAATTACCGCATTCTATTTTTGCACTGTACAGCCCTTCTGTGATTGGCTGGAGGCCAAGAATCTATTAGAGCAGACTCTCTTTATCAAGGTGCATGCCTTCATATACTGCAAGATAAAAGATAGAGCAACTCCATGCTCAGTTCAGGGACGGGTGGCCTTACTTGGTTGGAAGCATATAATAAAGTGTCCTTTCAGGCAATTACTCTCTGCAAAATTATCTGAGGATTCTGCTCTGGAGCAAGTTATTACATGACAGACTGTTTCTTGAGGTCATGATTTGTGGGCAGGAATGTCCATTTGTATATATACAAGGAATAGTCCTGAAATCAGGAACTTAGGATTAGCCACAATGATGTTATAACTATTCTTGTTCAACAAGGTAGATGCTGCCCAGACCATACAAGGAATGAAGTCCCTGCCTAGCAGGTTTATATTTCCATTTAAGTATGGCGAGTCAGGCTGACTGGAGAAGTATAGAGAGATTGTTCTACCCCAAGGGTCTTCAAACTTGATAGCTTTAAGACTTGTGGACTTCAACTCCCAGAATTCCTGAGCTAACATGACTGGAGGAGGAATTCTGGGAGTTGAAGTCCACAAGTCTTAAAGCTGTCAAAGTTTGAAGACCCCTGTTCTACCCCCATGCCAGCAGAATGGAAGAAAGACCAGATGACAAAAAAGCTGGTAAACTCAATCCCTTGATTGTGATTCACATGTATCCCTTCGTCCTTGAACTCAGTGTTTGATCTTAGATATTTCTTTACGCCTCAGTCCTTGCCTGCATAATGGAAATCAAAATACAGGTAGTCCTTGACTTACAACCACAACTGAGCCGAACATTTCTGTTACTAAGTGAGTCATTTGTTAAGTAAGTTTTGTCCCATTTTGCAACCATTCTTGCCACAGTGATTAAGTGAATTGTTGCAGTTCTTAATTAAAAATTAAATTCAGACGGTCGCAAAAATGGATCATATGACCCCAGGACACTGAAACCATCATAAATATGAGCCAGTTGCCAAGCAACTGAATTTTGATTATGTGACTATGGAGATGCTGCAACAGTTGTAAGTGGAAAAATGGTCATAAGTCACTTTTTCAGTGAGGTTGTAACTTCGACTGGTCACTAAACAAAATATTGTAAGTCAAGGACTATTTGTATTGGTATAACTGAAAAGACAATCATAAATATTATTTGAGGTAATGCATATAACGGGCTCAGAGAACAGAATTGATATTGGACTAAAACAATATCAAATCTTTACTTAGCCATTAAGTTATTTGGCCATAGACTTTCAAGATAATCTTCCTCTCAGTTGCATTGCAATTAACATCTTATCATCAATTACTATTGTAATGCCCTCTACATGGGGCTCCCTGCGGGGAGCACCCGGAGACTCCAACTGGTGCAGAATGCGGCCGCGCGGGTGATCATGGGGGCGTCGCGTAGCGCCCACGTGACGCCTCTCCTGCGCGAGCTGCATTGGCTGCCGGTGGCTCTCCGGGTTCGCTTCAAGGTTCTGGTTCTGACCTTTAGGGCGATCCATGGCACCGGGCCAAGTTACCTACAGGACCGCATCCTACCGGTGATCTCCAGCAGGCCAGTGCGTGCACACAGGGAGGGCCTTCTCCGGGTTCCGTCGGCTGCCATGTGTCGCCTGGCGGTCCCGAGGGGTAGGGCCTTCTCTGTGGCAGCCCCTGCCCTCTGGAATACTCTGCCACCGGAATTGCGTACCGGCATGGACCTGAGGTCCTTCAGGCGCGCGCTGAAGACCTGGCTTTTCGAGCAGGCCGGCCTGGGCTGAGAGAGGGTTTTAATTTGTCTCCATTGCTTTTTAGTAATTTTAATTTTGGGGGTTTTAAGGGGGTGGGGTGGGCTTTTTATATTCGGCCAAATATTCAATTTAATTTCTTTTTAACTTTTGTATCATTGTCGGGGTTTGGATTGGCTGTACACCGCCCTGAGTCCCTAGGGAGAAGGGCGGTATAAAAATTTTATAAATAAATAAATAAATCAACAGCATTCCACATATATACATAGTGCTACCAGGAAGATTAAAGTATTTTCTCCAAGTTTTCAGGTTCATTCATTCATTCATTCACTAAATTCTTTTTCATCTTGCCTCTTTTTTCTCGTTCAATAATTTTTATACTTCATATGAAACACACTTGTAAAATAATTCTGGGCACAAAAGGAAAGCATTCAAGTATCATGAGGCTTTCAACAATTACATACACAGGAATAGAAAAAAGAACATAGAAATAGAAACAAAATTGTGTTGAGGTTTGTCACACATTAGTCAAAATTGTATTATCAGGTTGTTGTTTTTCAACTCTTCCCCAACTTGATGTCCACAAATATATTGAATGATGTTGCCTAAAAACCCCACTTATTTACAGATGATAAGAGTTTTAATTGCAAAGGTACCTGATTGGGGGAAAAGTATGTTATATTCTCAAAGAAGGAAAACATTCAATCTTGATTATCTAATGTAGTACTTTAAACCTGAATACTGCAAGTAGAGTGTCATAATTCAGAAGCAGTACCAACATTCCATTCTTCATGTTATCTTTTCCAATAATATGTTTGAGTAAACAGAGATAGGACAGGATTCTTTTTTCATGAACTTTTCTTATTTATTCATTCATTTATTTATTTTATATCAAGCCTTTGTTATGGCTATAAATAACTCAGAATGTTGAACATATCTAAAACTCTTTCCGTCTCTTATGCTGTCAGGTGGGTTGGGTTGAGAGAGAATGACTGGCCCAAAGTCACCCAACTGGCTCTCATAGCTAAGCTGGGACTAGAACTCAAGTCTTCTCTCTAACCTGGTGAGACTGAATCAGTCTGTCCAGTCATAAAGTTTCTCTAAGCATAAAGAAACTTAGGAAACACGTATTGTGCTACAAAAAGGATATAGGAAGCAATTTAACCTCTGTAGTTGTATATTGGTTATAGAGAACAATTGACATGCAGAGTTGAGTTCTATGTAAAAATCTTCTAAACATTTCCAGCACCTGCAGTCTTTGGCATGGCCTTGTTAAGAAGAAACAAGGTATTGGACCCAGTGGAAATCAAGAGTGCCAGTTGTTGCAAAAATGAGTGCCCTGTATTATATGTTCTGTAGAACTTGAGTGGGTGAGTTTACTCTGCATAGGTCATTAACTACTTTGTCCAGTTCTGGGCATACTGAAGGGCTTGAAATTAACTTGGACAAATTCAAGGAATGCAATGAGGAACAAAGATTGCAATAATCAAGGCACCCATACCCTATAAAGAGAAGTACTGAAGGAATTAGGCATGTTTAGCTTTGAGAAGAGGGAAGGGTAATGGCTGCATATAGTACCTGCCTTAAATACTTGTCAAAACAGAAAAATGGAGTCTAGTATAAACAGAAGAAATAATTCTAATAGAATAGCATTCTTCAAGTTCCTGGAAATATAGAAAACAACACCTTTTTCCTAACATACACGCAGGCAGACAGTGAAGAATGGATTTAAATTATACGTAGGCAGATTCTGTTTGAATGCTAGAAACCCCCTAATCAATTAGAGCAATTTGTTGAAACAAGGTTGGAGAGCCATCTGTCGGGGATACTTTGATTTGGATTGCCTTCCAGAACATGGCATGATGACTTGTTGGTCTAAACAGTCCTTTCCAACTATGGATTCAGTGCTTCTAAAAACATCCCTTAGCAGATCCAGTATTAACTAAGACAAGGACTGATGAACCCTATTTCAATGATTCTTTTTCTCTTAACGAAAGCAGCTTTTTGCTCTCCCAGGCACTGGAAGCAATTATGCCTTCTTAAATTCATACCAGTTTTACCTACATTACTCTTCTTCTAACACGCATTAGTATTCTCCCTCCCAATTTATGGAACCCCATGCTCACCTCCTAAAGCAGATGGGCTACCTTGAAGAAGGCACACAGGTGAAAAAGCGAAAGCAAACTACTTATCCATCCCACTTTGCTGGCACTGCTATGAAATGATCTTATAGTGAGACCGCCTATGCTGAGTCATTATGGACCCCATCTCAATGTTTGGAATACAGCCTCAGCATGCTTTTTTGGCCCTCACAATTCTGGCTTCCTGACTACAATAGCATAATCCCTTTTGGAGTCTCAGGCTGAGCAAAAGCCTCACATGGTGTTTATTTTTCCTCTGAAAGGGAACTCTGATTCTCCTCTCAACCGTATACTGGGCGGAGTTGTCAAGCCACCCATGATTGATGGCTCACCTTGCCACCCCGCTCATCAAGTCAATTTTCACCTCCTCACATACCTACCCAAAGTGTCCTTCCAAAGTGACAAGCAATGGAGGGAAAAAAACAGCCCAGGATTGGGAGCCATACAGAATTTCTTCAAGCCTGTAAGCTCTGCGTTTTTTCTTTCTTTCTTTAAAACACACACACACAAGCAAACAAGTAGTACTTGTTCTAGATTGGCAGTAATTAAATTGAAGTCAAAGTAGTCATTTTAATCCCATCCCATTGTTATGTGTGTGATGTTTATCAGTCCCCAGAGTGGTTGGAATTTGTTGCTGGTATGCTGTCTAAATCAATATGCCAGCCTGTCTATCCTATTGGGCATTAAGTACGCAATGAAATACGTGCATTGATGTATCAGTGCCCCCATAACCAATTAACTGGGTAGCAATCAATTGATGCCACACTGGAGCAGATTCCCAAGGGAGACCAGGGCCCCCTTCTGTCTTTCTGCCTTATAATCTTCAAAGTGATCAACTATTAAACATTAATTCTGGAAGGTTATTTGGGAAAACAGCCCAGCAGCCTCAATGGTTTTGCATTGTCCAAATTCTTTTCAGTCACTTTCCCACCTCCACCCGCAGGACCAGCCTGGTGTCTCCCAAGACCTCTATGGATCAGAGAAAGAAATCTGCATTTTAATTGACATTCCAAAAGAGTACTGGGGCTGCTTATTGCAGCCTATTCAAACCAAACAGGCTTTTCAAATGAAAATGAGTAAAGGCAAGTAGAAGATTTACAGGGATTTGTACAAGAAAGACAATGAGGTTTGAAATGTCTGAAGGGTGCTTCATACCAACCAAACAATGGGGGCATTATTTGAAAGGACATTTTTATATATTAAAATATCAGCAATTGAATTGGGTGTAAGAGAGGCGCTCTTTCTTTCTCTCCTTTCCCTCCTCCTCTTTTTCTCTTTCTCTCCTTCCCTCCCTCCCTATCTCTTTCGCTTTCTCTCCTTCCCTCCCTATCTCTTTCTCTCCTTCCCTCCTTCTCTCTTTTTCTTCTTCCCTCATTCCCTATCTCTCCCTCCTTCCCTCCTTCTTTCTCTCTCTCTTTCTCTTTCTCTCCTTAAATTCTGAACCTTGAAAAGGCAAGAGACCTAAAATAGTAAAGTTCTTCAAGGATCAATTCTTCTAAGTTTGGTTTGAATTAGTACTACAGCAAGTTTCTACTAAGCCCTTATAAATCCTTGCTTTTTGATACACATACTGCTGTATAGCATTCACTAAAGGATTCCATGTGTTATCATTTTTCCCAGCTGGGTCTTTCTTTGGCGCAATAAGTAAAAGAATTTGCAAACATGTAGGTATGACATATGCCGAGCTCGTGTAACTTGATTCAGCCACTTGTTCCTCTGAAGCCACAGCCACGTCTTCCTCTGAAATCCCTTCTCTTCAAATCAAAGTCCCTTCAACATTATGGCAAGCAAATTGGAGCTCTACAATTCAGATCCTGTTTCAACCATGATAATTGGCAACGTATTGGGTTTTTTTTTACTACAACATGCCGTGCATATTTCATTATCTGGAATGTCATCGGAGGGTCTTCATCATTTTAAAAACACGATGCTGTAGCTAAAATACCTCCGTGTAAAATTCTTCCAAGGAGAACTTAAGATTCTGTCCCTTGAGGCCAACTCATAAATTGGGAGGGGGGGGGGGCAGGGAAGAACTTGGCATAGACTAAAATGTTTAGTTGTGCTTCCAACGTTCTCTGTTAAACCACGTTGAAAAGAGTTATAGAAATTTAATTAAGCCTGTTGCAGTAATTAAGGTATTACTACACAGGTTTTGGGCTTGGAAGAGGGGAACACTTTTAACATTATAGACGTCAGGAACTCACATTAATAGATAGGGCTTTTCAGATTCAAGGGCTGCTAAAGCAAAGGCGAAAAGATCGGACAGGAATTTTGCCTCCATCCTGAAAAACCAGAGAACCAGGATAGATTCTATATCGATATCTGCTATACAGGCAGCGGGGAGGCAGCGAAGAGCGCGCAGCCCAGACGTTCATGCACCCTGAGTTCGATTCCCGTCTTGCTGAGTGTTCACCTCTTCCAAGCCCAAAACCTGTTGTAGTAATACCTTAATTACTACAACAGGCTTAAATTAAAAAAATACGCCTGGCGATTTTTTTTTTCTTTTTTTAAATTTCCTCGGAAACTCTTCCACGTAAACCACCTCCATCGTGAAATCTCGCTCGTGACAAGCGTCTTTTAGAAAAAGGGATAGATATAGGTTTACTAGGCGGGGGAAGAGAAGGAAGAAGGAACCTGTCAGAAACCGCAGGCGGCTCCTCCAAGGAAGCAGCTCCTCCACTCCATCACGTCAGACGGATCATAACTGGCGGGGGGGGGGGGGAGGTGCCAGCTCAACCCACCCAAGGACCCCTGCCTGAGTAGGTAGGGCTGCACCTGGTTTAACCAATTTCATCCACCTAAGCGACAGAATTCGCTTTAAAACACACACACACACACACACACAATTTGCCAAACTTTGTAAGACCTCGCTCCGGATGCCCACCCACCTACCCCCCTTTCTCTTCCTGTCCCGAGAAGAAAAAAGCACAACTATGTACCGTCTTGTAAATCCTGTGACCGGCAACCGCACGTTGCAAATCTCCCCCCCCCCCTTTTCCCGAGCGCAAAGTTATATGTGGGGAAGCGGGGCGCGGGGAGCTTTAGCAAGAAAGAGTTGGAGGGCTCCGTGCTCTTTGCGAGCTTGAAAAGCGGGGATTACGCCGTCTTTGGCCAGCCGACCCTCCCCACACACACACACACTCCCCTCCTCTTTTCTCCGCCTCCCCTGCCCCAGCCGCTGTGCGCCTCTCATCTACAAGCCAAGCCCGGTCCAATTACCTTATATTGAAAAGGCTCCGACGAAGCGATCGGCTGATTCCCTTGCCCGGGCGTGTGTACCGGACTGAGAGACGAAGGCAAGGCTGTCCGGAGAAGGAAACGGAGACAGAAACGATCTTTGCGTAAAATAAAAATAAAACATTAAAAAAAAAACCCACAGTAAATCGCCTCCGACTTTATTCCACGCTCGGGCGCTCAAAGGCGTCGGTCCGAAGTCCCAACAAACCCGGGCGGGGGGACTCGGCGGCGACCACCTCCATCCCCGCGCCTCAAACCCTTTCCACTCTTTTCTTCGCCCTACTCCAAAACTCCTTGAGGCAGACGGCGGAGGAGGGAGAGTGGGGGGTAGAAGGGGAAAAAAAAGAATTAAACTTAAAACAGTAACGAGAGAGAGAAACGAAATTCAGAGTATTCCTCCCCCCGCCCCCAAAAAAAAAATCCAACACTTTTTTTGTGTGTGCTGTTCTCCGCGCTTCACTCCAGGATCCAGATGGAGAAAGACGACAGCAGTTCCCAAAACTTTTCTCTCTCTCTCTCTCTCTCTCTCTTTCCCCCAAAAAACAGGACTTAATAGAGATGTTTCGAGTCCCGATCATTCGGGATCCATTCAGAATCCTCTCGCCGCCAAACTCCAAAGCTTTATCAACTCTACAACAAACCCCTTTTTCTGCCTCTCCTCCCCTCCTTCGCTTGGTCACTCCCCCGAAGTTGAAACCTGAGCCGTTTCCTGGACGGTTCTTCTGCCAATCACCGAGCGGGGCAGCAATTCCCCTTACGCGCTTCATATACGTTGGAGAGAACAGTGGGGTTCGCCTCCCGCTTTCTCCCCGCAACTTTGAAGGTGGTGAAAACGCCTCCAAGCGGCACCGCAGAAACAGCCTTGGAAGAGAAAAATATTTTTTTTTCTACTTCCCGCAGACACACGCCCCAAAATTTTTTGCCGATTCTTAAACCGCCTAACTAAACTCTGTGGTGGGGGATGGAGAAAATGAAGCAGTCAATATTTCATCCTACTTGGAATAACACGGAATAATTTCGATGATTTGTCTAGTGGGGATTCGCAGACAACCAGCTCCCGGTTGTCTCAAAGGTGCTCCCCCCACCCCAAAAAAAGGCAATTGCGCTTTGTTTTGCCTCGAAGACCTTTTGCTTCTCATTCAAGAAGTTTCTTCGGTTCTGACTGAAGAAGCTTCTTCGATGAGAGGTGAAATGTCTTTGAGGAAAAACAAAATCCAGCTGCCTTTTGGGAAAAAAAAGGGAAAAAAAGCGCCTTTGGGACAATTTCAATGATTTTTGGAGCGGTTTAGGACAAGCAAGGGATGTTTGCAAGAGCAGTCAGTCTGGATATCAATTTCTCATGAACAAAACAGGAACTTTAATGGTCAAAAATTAGATAATATTCTATATGTCAGTTGTACACAAGTGATAAATGAAGGACTATTTTGTCATAGGAACTGAAAAAAATTAAAATCAGTCTTGCTTTTTGTCATTTTAGGCAGCTTCATTATTACCTGTATTATGTATACTGCAGGAATCAAAAAGAGGGCTGTAAAAATATCCTGGACAAACTGTTTCAACTCCTACCCTCAAAACGACGCTATAGAGCACTGCACACCAGAACAACTAGACACAAGGACAGTTTTTTTCCCCAAATACTGTCACTCTGCTAAACAAATAATTCCCTCAACACTGTCCAACTATTTACAAAGTCTGTACTACTATTAATATTAATTTTCTCATCACTCCTTATCACACATCCCCTCCCACTTGTGACTATATGACTGTAACTTTGTTGCTTATATCCTTACAATTTATACTGACTGTTTCTTAGTATGTTTTGATTGCTTATTGTACCCCATGACTATTATTAAGTGTTGTATCTCATTATTCTTGACTCTTGATGAATGTATCTTTTCTTTTATGTATGCTGAGAGCATTTGCACCAAGACAAATTCCTTGTGTGTCCAATCTCACTTGGCCAATAAAGAATTCTTTGCTGTTCTGTTCCTAAACCAAGATAAAATATTTTTATTCTATAAATGACCTAGAAAGAGCAGAACCATGAAAAACATGGTATTCTCTGGGACGCGTTGTATGTTTGAAGACTTTGAAGAAGTGGGATAGGGAGAGTATGGACACCTTTGAATTTCAATGATGGAAAAGAGAATACCATGGAGGAAAAAAGGATAATTGAACAAATCAACTTAGAGTTTTCATTCAAGGCACAAATGACCAGGCAAAAAACTATCCTACTATAGAGGCATTAGGTTAAGATCTAGTTCTTCTGAGAAGGCTTTCATCCTGGAAAAAAATGGAAGGGAGGAGAAGAAGAGAATGAGCAGCAGCAAGTTGGATGGGCATAGTTACAATGGCAATGAGTGCCCTGGTAGAAGATCTGAAAGACTGGGTTAGAGACAAAATGTCATGGAGAAAATTTCTGTGGCAACTAAGAGTCAACAATAATAATTTGTTGGCACATAATCAATAAAATCAATAATACAATCAATCACATAATCAATAAAAAATCTATAAATATTTACATAAAGCAAATTAAACCCTGTTACCAGATAGGATTCTTAGCTACCTATTCTCCCACATTAGTTCTACAGTTTTTTTTAATGGAAAGAGATATGCAAGAGGAAACAAAATTCTGGTACTGATTGTTACATCAACAAAATCTTGCAAGTCTGAAATACTCCTCCCACCTCTTACTTTTATGTTCCAAAAAGCCAGGTGAGTCTTTTCTGATATGCTTTCTCTAGCCCGCCCATCACCACTACTCTCCTTCAGGTTCATATTTTGTTATCAGATCATTGCCTAAGCTGCAGATTTTCCCTCTGTCTCCCAAAGTCATGCTCACATACCATTACAGTTCATTTTCATACTTTTCCTCTAAAACAGGGGTGTCAAACTCAAGGCCCATGGGCAGTATCTGGCCTGTGAGATGCTTCAATCTGTCCTGTGGGGCCACCTTGAAAACAGGGAAGGACCAGCCCGCAGTGCCTCTGCCGGGCTCCATTTTTAGCCACAACAGCTTCCTACAGCCCTCTGCCAATGAAAATGGAGCTTGGGGGACCATGTACATGACTCCCCCGATCTCCATTTTTGCTGGCAGAGAACTGCAGGAGTGACATCAAGCTGGCTATGCCTACCCAGCCATGCCTACCCCAGCCACACACACCCGGTCCCCTGAGGTCAAAGACAGTCCTGATGTGTGAAATTGAGTTTGAAACCCCTGCTCTAGAGAATGATGAGATCATCAGTTCCCAATTAGCTCACAATTCATCTTGAATCTTCCTGAATGTCCCCCCACTTTTCTAAAGTAAAAAAGCAAACAGATATCTTGTCACTTCCCCCAGGGTTTCCAATCATGTTGAAGATGGCTTTGTATTCTTCCAAACATAGTCTGGTTTTGTGAAGACTATCTGTTTGCCTTATTGCATAACAGCTAATTATCTTTAAAAAAAAAAAACACACTCCATGATTGAAAAAAAAATACACACTGGCTGGCTAATAGAAGAAAGGAAAGAGCATTTAGTGAATGCTGCCTGGTAGCTTGAAACTGCCCCCAATTATTTGAGAGGCAAAATTAGTGGCCTTATAGAAGCGATTTCAATTCCATGTTTTGGGAAGACAGTCTGATCTGAACCCTTTTTAATAAGTGGCAATAGGAAGCACAAAGGCCACTGAAGACATATTAGGGGAGATGTTCCATCTTTTCTAAGTTTTCCTTTCTCTGATTCTGTCTGCAACAAAGTGAGGCGAGAGAAAGGAACCAGAAAAAAATCAAGGAAAGTAAACGTTTTTTTTTCTCTCTCTCCACATTGCTAAAATATTAGCAGAGATAAAATATGAACGCACAACAGTATCAGTAATGTTAACATAAAGGTGTCCCAAACTGCAGGAGTCAAAAAGGTTCTCCTCCAGTGGAGGGATCCAGCCAGTTCACACTATTTCGAACAAACTGATTGTTAATTTACCCACCCCCACTATCAAAGTGGATCTGGGTGCTGCATTGCACTGCAATAGAAAAACAGGCAATGGAGTGACCAGCACGAAGGAAGGAGGGGGCCACTTTCCCTCTTTCTTCTCCCTGCTCTTCCTTCTCACCTCATGCTGGCCACTCCATTTCCTCTTTCTCCATTGCAGTGCAATATTCAGGATCCACTTTGATAATGGAGGGAGGGGATAATTTAACAATCGGTTCATCCAGGAACAGGTTGGCCATTGCGGGAAGCTCATCCTGCATGTGTGGCAATGCTGGAGGACAGGGATGGGCCACCATGACAGCTAATCTGACCCTGGGCAAACTGGTTGTAAAATTATTGGAATCCCACCACTGTAAATCTGCTTCATTGCATGTTCAAAAGTTACATGGGCTAGCAACACAAAGTGTTCTGACTGTTCTCCATCTGACGGCAATATAGGGAGTAAAAGGCTGATTGGCAATCATATTTTATTTCCCCAAACTAAAGAGGAACAGCTGGGGTTGGGTAAGTTCAGGAGAAATTGCCAATTTTCTTAAGTAATTTTTGTTTATGTGCCTGATTCACTGTATCTCACATCCAACGTTATTGACTTTCTATTCATTTCTACCCTATCTAGGAAAAACAACAATGAACTCCAGAACAGATATGCACAACATTCAAAAAACTGCACAAGGAAGGCATTGGGGCAACAATGGATTTATGTGGATAGCACTGTTTAAAAATCAAAGAGTAGCTATTTAAAAGAAATTCAGATTTTTAATATGGAAAGCCAAAAAGAATTTTGCTCTGATAAATTATTATCAGAGCAAACGTCATGTAAATCAATGCAACATTTTATGAATATACAAAACACATTTGCTTTTTATTTTTAAAAAGAAGATAATTAACATTTTATTTTACCAGATGTTGATGATTTATTTATTTCCAGATTGTGCTGAAAAGATTTTAGCTAAATATAAATAGACAATTTATTATTGAGATTGTGTTTATATCTTCATCTTAGGCAGTGTACAAAGGCTAAAATAATTGTTTTCATTTGTGAATTAATAGAAAATCCATGCAGTTTCAAATAGCTAAAAAAAATGTACCAACTTTTAAATGGTGAAGGCCCTTCTGGCCCACAAGTGGCATTGGATGAGGAAAGATTTAATATAATATTGCACTAATAATTAATTATAGGGTCTCAAGTTGAACTGGGCTTTTCAGAATGAAAGGACAGAAAGACATAGTCATATCTCCTGGCATTCAAGCTCCATAGGAATTTAAATTCTAGTTCAAGCCTCCTTGATCTCCCTCAGTATCTGAATTGAATGGGAATAATTCTACATGGATATAACTTCTTGTAGAACTTTATAGGTATGACCAACACTTTGAATTGGCCCAGAAGCTTAATGGCAAACAATACAGCAACTACAGTATTCATATACACTATGGATCTTCCCAACTAATGGTCTATTACTGCAGTTTGTTCCAGGCTGTAGCATCTCACTCATCCTCAAAGGCAATCCCACTAAAGCATGAATTATGGTAATTCAGGTGCAAGAAGATAAGGGTGTGGGTTACTGAAATCAGGGCATTTTGGTCCAATTAGATTTCATAGATCCACCACTGAAGGTGTGCAACATATTTCCTGCCCATTGCCTCCATCTGCAATTGCCTCCCTCCTGGGAGAGGTTGACCTCATCAAGAGCTACTACCAGAGAAAACATCTTTCCACCCATCTAGATTTTAATAGGCTCCAGACATCTACAACATTTCCAGTTCAGTCAACTACAGTGTACTACAGTGTCTCCAACTGCCAAAGCTTTCAGAAGAATACCATGATCAATGTTTGTTTTAAGCCATTGATAGAATCTAGACCACCAGCAGGGACATCCTCCTCGTGCCCAATTCAAACTTGAATAATATCATCCAATATAGCAACGTTACTGTCCTATGACCATGCCCAAACATTGACTGAATATTTCCTAAGACAAAGGGATCTTTTCAAAACAGCAGGTATAGGAGTTATCTTTTTTCAAGACTGGATATACGATCTCCTCTTTCAAAAAAGTATTGGCTTCCCTCAAATAAAGATCTATCATTTCACAAATGCAACCACAAACACACCTTACCCTGCTTCCTGAAGGAGCCCACAGGACATGAATCTGACCGACAGACAGAGGAGCCCGTTCTGTTGAGGGCTCTCATTATCCTATTGTTAGTGTGCAATCCTAAGAAGATTCTTGTTCTCCTACACCTACAGCTCTTACTATTCCTCCCTTCCACCAGTACTGATCAACATATGCAAGGCATCAAGTTCAGAAAACATGTTTCACAATCATGGGTTTAAACCAGTTATCACCTCCCATTCTTGTGAACTATAAATCAACAAAATTGTGTGACTCATTTGTTTCAAAATGTAGCATGGACAATTCTCAATCAAAAGAATTTAACTCTTAATTAGAAAAGAGTAAAAAAAATAAGAGTAGATTGAGGAAGATGTAACTAGGGTTAGAACAAGAATGGCTCCATTTAGTCTGTCTTAACATAAAATATGAAATTTGACTTTTCAGGGACTACCAATGGTTCAGGTTGGGCTTGGGCTTTTTCTTAGAACTTTGGGATGAGGCGGGAAAAATATTTGATTGTTATTCTTTCAAAATGTGAATTTCAGCTAAAATTGAGAATTATCTCTATTTATAGGCAAAGCACCCAAGTTCCTTGCAGGGCCCCTCTCAAGGAAAGATCAATGGCATCAAAATGAGGAGTGTGAGTAGGTGATAAAGCCCCAGCTTTTTAAATATATGACATACACCTCACAGATATGTAAAAAGGGGTGTAGTTTTGATTGCCTGATTACACCCACCATTTTGATGTCGATCCTCCCTTGCAGATGACTGGCAGGCACAAAGAATCAGAACCATTTGTGTAAGCTGCAGCATAAGTGATTGATCGATGCATAAGAATCTGGTCAATTAATGGTCAGCACTAAATTGGTGCTAGATCAGGGGTGTCAAGCTCGTGGCATCACATTGTTGTCACGTGATATATCGGGTCTTTTCCCCCCTTCGCTAAATGGGGGTGAGGGTGGCCAGTGCATGACGCATTGAGCCTGCAGGCCACAAGTTTGACACCCCTGCACCAGATAAATATCAATAGAATTCAAGTGGGGCTGGACTTGAATCTTTTGGGGCAGTGCAAAGACTCTAAACTGATGACATGTTTTATCACTTTGCTCTGCCTGCTTTTCAGCTATAATGACCCTCATATAATGACCCTATAATGACAAACATGATCAGGCAATTTTTCAGAAAGCAGTAATAATGTGCTGCTATTCCACGTTGAGTAAGCATGAATAGGAAAAGCCTTATTTATACATTCAATCAAAGGCATGGAGAACCCCAGCTCTAATTAGGTGCCCTTCATGCTCGTGATTCTCTGCGTTCTTGACCTTCACTTATTCCTTTTTTTTTTTTTACTAAAGTCCAGATTGCATTGCTGACATTAATATTGTTTTATATATTTTCTTCACAAACTTGAATTAAATGGAAATAAAATAGCGAAGCTGAATTTGTGCCTATTACTCAAACAATTTGCATTGAAGTAAATCTTTAAAAAAAGTTAAGTCACACAAGCTAACATTTAAAACAGATGCAAAAAAGAGATGGGATAAGGGAAGGGAAGGGAAGGGAAGGGAAGACAATTTAAAAGAAAAGGGAAAGCAATGCTGTCCTTATGAAATTTATCTTTTTTTTTTTTTACCATTACATGTTTCAGTTGCATGGAGAGCTGTAAGATATACGTTCCCCTTAGATTGCCACATGAATGTTTAGTATTTGGAAACAGAGTGTACTCATCTGAACCTGTACACACTCATAAGAATATGAGAAATTCTCATATTAATAATCATGAAGAATGAAAAAAAGCAGTTAACTTGCAGGGGATAATATGAAGCCAATTCATATTCCAGGGTAGTAATATGGCAGCCATTAACTCTTGACTTCTTCCCATCCTGATCTGAAATGTTTGAAAGTTAACAGTCCCATGAGCTGAAAAATCAAAATCACATAAACATTGCTGTTCCAAACAGGAGCTGTTTTCCATTAGGAATAATTACATCATTTGCTTTGCTGAAATTGTTCATCTTTTAGAACAATAGTAAAATACAGGTTAGTGACTCTCTTGCTGCTTCTAATGCATCACCATTGCTTATTACCTTGACTGGGGGAAAATGTCTATCCAGCAGCAAAGTTGAATAAATGGGAAATAAAATGAACATAAGTGGGAAGACTACAAATACCTTGGATGGTTTGATTTTTCAGAAACCATTTCTTGTTCAAGAGAAATGAAAGGAAATACTATTATTTTTTTAAAAGCCTTTATAATCTTGTTCTGCGTAAATACTGCAATATAAATGGTGAAAATGTCAATATTGGTCAAGGATCAAGTAAAATAAACTAAACTTAGTTTTTATTTTATTTATATTATTTTATTTTGCAAGGCGATTATTAGATAGCAGGTATAAGTATACATGAAATGGATACGAATAAGAAAAAAAAGAAACAATAGGACAGAGATGGTAGGCATGTTGATGCACTTATGCACGCTCCCTAGGGAAAGGGTGAGGTCAATAGTAGACAGTCTAAGGTTAAAGTTTTTGGGGTTTGGGGAAGAAACTACAGAGTCAGGTAGAGTATTCCAGACATTAACCACTCTGTTGCTGAAGTCTTTTTTCCTGAAATCAAGTTTGGTGTGGTTTACCTTAAGTTTGTATCTATTGTGTGCTCTTGTATTGTTTTGGTTGAAGCTGAAGTATTCATTGACAGGTAGGACTTTGCAATATATAATGTTATATACTATACTTAGATTGAACCAAAGGCGTCATAGTTCTAGGTTGTCTAGGTCTAAAATTTCAAGTCTGGTAGCATAAGATATTCTGCAACGAGTAGGGGAGTGGAGAGCTCTTCTTGTGAAATATTTCAGGATTTTCTCAATTGTATTAAATATCAGATATGTAATGTGGGTTCCAGACTGATGAGCTGTATTCAAATATTGGTCTAGCAAATGTTTTGTATGCTCTGGTTAGTAGAGTGATATTACCAGAGAAAAAGCTACGCAGGATTAGGTTTACAACTCTTAATGCCTTTTTGGCTATGTAATTACAGTGGGCTCTACCACTTAGATCATTTGAGATGAGTATTCCAAGGTCCTGGACATCAACAAGGTCTTGACTATTCAGCTTGTATTTTATTTTCTGATTTTTTTTGCCAATATGTAAGACAGAGCATTTATTTGTTGAGATTTGAAGTTGCCATTTGTTTGACCATTCTGACACATAGTCGAGGTCTTTTTGAAGGGTAGCAGTATTGTAGAATAGCTTTACAACATCAGCAAAAAAAAAACCCGCAGTTGCTCTTAATATGATCACAGAGGTCATTTATGTAGAGTATGAAGAGAGTTGGTCCTAGAACTCTGTCTTGAGGGACACCACTGTTGACAGGTATAGGATTTGATAGGATTTTCCCAATTTTGACCATTTGTTGTCTGTTTGACAGGAATGCTTCTATCCAGTTATGCAGGTGTCCAGAGATACCATAAGATTTTAATTTTAGGAGTAGTTTGTCGTGTACCACTGAATCAAAGCTTTACAGAAGTCTATGTAATTTGTGTCAATTGCTTTGCCCTGATCAAGTTGTGTATTCCATATATTTTTGCAGTGTAAGAGTTGCAGATTACAGGATAGTTTTTCTGAAACCAAATTGTTTGTTAAAGAGTAGATTTTTTGTCTCTAAGTGGAGGATAATAGATTGGTTAATAATTGATTCCATGACTTTACAAGTGACGCAGCATAAAGAGATTGGTCTGTAATTTTCAACTAGGCTGGGGACTCCCTTTTTTTAGATGGGGATAACTGTGGCTAGTGACCATAGGTTTGGCAAGGAGCCAGTCCTGAAAGATTATGCTTAGAGGTTCGGCTATGGCAGTGGATAGCTTTTTTAAGAAGTAGGCACATATTAGGTCCGGTCCAATAGATAGAGATGGTTTAGATTGCATAGTGCTTTTTCAACATTGTCTTCTGTAAAAGTTAGTACAAATGTACATTTTCTATCATATATTAAAAAAATAACAACCTCAACAAAACTTATTCTTTCTTGTTTCAGTTCACTTATGAGGGATAGCATATATTTTAATATAATTACATTATTATAATTAAAACAAACTTACTTTGCTTATAATTGAACTAAAGCTAAGATTCTTTGTTTTTGGTTTTCTATTCTTGCAGTTGCGATATTTTTTAAAAAAAATATTAAATACACATTTATAATTTGAAACTTTACATCCCTATTCATAGAAATCGCTCTTCTGCAGTTTTATTACAATATCTTTGTACCTGTTAAGTGCATTTTTTAATTTAGAAATTGATCTGCGAGGAACAAGATACCAATTTTACCTTCAAACATCTCTTTTCTTACTCCTTAAAAACATTGCTAAAGCATTCTCAGCTTAAAATAAATGCAAGAAGAAATAGTAACTTTTCACAGTTCAATTTGTTTGCCTCTTTCCAAAAAGAAATATTCCATAAAAGATGATAAAATATATGCTTTTTATTCCATGACATCTAAAAGCAATTTTCTCTGTTGATCAATAGCACCTATTCATTGAAATGAGCTGGTTTTCAGGTTAGATCACCACAAACCTCTCAATTGAAGAAAAGCAGAAACAGAATTCTTACACACACACACACACACACACACACACTGTTGTCATATTTAAACTTCCAGTGATCTCAGAAAACTTTTTCTTGCCATTGCTGAATAAAAGAATAACCTCTTTGCATTTCTTTAATCACCACCATCATCATCATTCTCATCTTCTTCTAAAAAAGTGGCCACAATCCTTTTTTGTCTGTTCTCCTGCACATGAATGGTGTGGCTAATAAGCCTATTAATGAGGTTCCACAGTAGAGTGTGAATGGGTAAATAAGCCCAATCTGTTGAGGTTCAGCAGCGAGGGCAGTAAAGCCATCAAGAGCTAAAGGGGACAGTTTGAACTGAAACAGGGACAACAGTTCTTGGTTTCCAGCCAAAGAAAGGACAGACAAAGCATGTATTCAAAAACCTTCCACCCCCAGCTGAGCAGTATTATCTTTTTGCTTCATCCCCCTTTCTAAAATGTCTTGAGTAGCTGCTTAAGCAGCTCCCTGAGACATCTTTTCCCCCCACAATCTGGTAATGATACATCAATACAGAATAAGGGAAATTAGGATCTGAATACTTCTTTGCACCCTAACTTTCAAAAGGAAAAAAAAAAGAAATCACATTGCATCTCAGCATGTGGATTAAAATGGAAAGAGGCAGAGACTGGAAGAAAACTCATCTTCCTTCTCCAAACGTTTTTAAATCCATAGATTTGCTTGGTCAATGGATTTGCCTCTTTCTTTCCTTCCTTTATAACATATAAGATCCTGCCAAAGCAGTATTGAATATTAACTTTACACCCACACTAACATGATAAGGAAATTGGTACATTCGTAACCCCCAACGTGAAACCCAGAGCCCTAGAATTTCCAAACTGGGTGTCAAATTGGTACCTATCCATTCATGCTGGATTTATTTTAAATCTTTCTGCTGGAATTCATGAGTAAACCCACGCAATGATAATTTTGAAGAATCTACTGTATATATTGCCATTGCAATATATAATCTAGCTTGAAGGATGACATTCTTGTAGGCAAAAGTACTATTGCAACTATGACAAAGATGCCATTTGTCAGCTGATGGATTCAAGTAACAAAAGAGCATATTTATTTCTAGTGATTCAATTACCTTATCCACCTACTTACTTATCTCTATATACAGCTGCTCGTACAAATGCAAATATGCACAACCTAGTAGAAATCTGGTTCTAAAAACTGTCACTCTAGATAGAATATTAGAGCAATCCTACAAAAGGCTGCAGTACTTTAAAAGAAAACAGTGTTTTCAATTTCCACATAATAAAGAGATTAAACTGCCTTCCTTTGTAAATGGCATGAAAATTTACTAAAAACAGCATATCTTAGTATATCTCATGGTTATTATGGTTTAATTATGATTTGTTGAATAAATCAGAATTGCCTAGGATTATGGAATACACTTAGCTTTAATTCATAGTTTACAATAGTTCATAGTTATAATTCATAGTTATCTAACTATGATAGATAACTTGCCACAATAAGACAAAAAGAAATAAATCATATTAAGGTTTAGTTTAGCATGTTAAATGGGTCCAGTCTAAAAGTGATAGCCAGAACTGGGTATACGTGATATCTGATAGCTATTTTAAATTCCATAAAATTCACTGGGGGCAAGTTTACACAATCAGCATTTAAGGTCATCACAGCTCACAAACATCTGAGACTGCCACTTTGTAAAAATTAATCTACAAAAAAGCCTTTGTATTGTAAACGTTTCCTTTTGAAATGAATGTAGTTAATGTAGTTAAAATGTTTGCTTTTCCCCTCTCCTAGAGAGTTTTGGACAACCATAAGGAATTCTTAGCAGCAAATTCTTGGCATTTCATAAGAAAGAGTCATGCCCTGATTGTACAATAGATTTGTGAGCCATGCAGAATGTTTACATCAGCTTACATTAATTGTTCTTTTTTCCAGTAGCTGCAAATGGCAACGTGCCCAGCACAGAATCCAGCAACAGTAGTCCATCGATAAGATCAATACAATCAAGATAACAGAAGAGGTTTGGGTCCATGCCATAGCCTGATATTAAAAGATTCTCAGATCTGGCATCTTTCAATTCAGGAGGAAACTATGGCCAAGTCTGGTTGAATGGATAAAGAAAAAGATTGGGATATTGGAGGGAAATCAAATAAAAGACTTATCAGATTACACAGCACTCAAGTTCTGGTCAAACATCTTTTTCTGCGACTTAAATTTTATATTGCTAAATGGTAACTGGATTATGGGAATAACCTTTGATATTCTACGTGACAAAAATCTGCAGGAAAATCACTATCCTGTAAAATCTTTAGATCTACATAGACACAATGTTTTTGGTGTCTTTTAAATTTAAAATATATTTTGTAAATTCAGTAAGCCTATTGGAGCCTTTACACACCTCTTAAAATTTCATCTTCCACCAAAAAAAGAGGAAAGAAATCACACATTTTTATTTAGGATCTCCAACTGTATTTCAACAGTGCAGCTAAGAGAGGTCTGTGGTCCAAAAACAGGAGGATGAAAAACTATGTGTGATTTTTTAAATTGTCCACTGTTTTTCTTTTGAATGTGTTATGTTAGTTTCTCATTTAGCACAAAACCCATGCTGCATAGCCTGTAACTTTATTTTTTCCTAGATTGGACAAACCAGGGGTAGGGAACCTTGGCTCTTTTATCACTTATGGACTTCAACTCCCAGAATCCCTGAGTGAGCCATAAAAGGTTCCCCATCCCTGGCCTACTGGTTTTTCAGTTGTGGGGGAAATCAATTTTTGACTGGAATGGGACTGTTTAATATACAAATGTAGGACATATTCTTTATATATTCTTTATATGTCCTACATTTGTATATCAAACAATCCCATTCCAGTCAAAAATTGATTTCCCCCACAACTGAAAAACCAGTAGGCCAGGGATGGGGAACCTTTTATGGCTCACTCAGGAATTCTGGGAGTTGAAGTCCATAAGTGATAAAAGAGCCAAGGTTCCCTACCCCTGGACTAAACCATTTGGTATGAGAATATAACATCATGTAACCATTTCCAAAGGTTCTGATGAATCCATTGGTGGGTTCCAATTTTTTTTTCCTACCACTTCTATCCGCACACAGGGCTCAAAACCGACCTCTGTCAATGCTGGTGAGCTGAGCTGTTTTTTAGCTCAGCTGAGGCGCAGTAATTCGCTCTGCCACGCAAATCAGCTGAGCTAAAAAAACAAGGGAATATAGGAGAGGTAACGGTGGGGGCAGGTGGACAGGGCCAGTCAGAGGTGGTATTTGCCGGTTCTCTGAATTACTCAAAATTTCTGCTACTGGTATGGCAGAACCGGTCTGAACCAGCTGAATACCACCTCTGGATGAATCAATTTGTAAAGAAAGTCAAGTTGTATGAAATGAAAGTGTGATCAATCTGCAACACAAAACATTTAGAAACTGAATACTGGCATTCATTGAGTATCAGCCACAATTATTTTTAAAAAATGAAAGTCAGATAAGCTGTCATCATTTTTTTTCTGTTAAAAGTTAGTTGAACCAATTTTGAGTAAATGTTTCATATATGTTAAATTTAAGAGAATGGAAGCCTAATATGCATTCCCTTTTGCAAATTGTTACTATGCTGGAATATTAATACAGCCATAGAACCCCTAGGTTCATCACATTTACAAAAAAACAAGCAACCTGAAAACAACCCGCTCCCCATTCTTCATCATAGAATAGAATAGAATAGAATAGAATAGAACAGAACAGAACAGACTACTTTATTGGCCAAGTGTGATTGGACATACAAGGAATTTGTCTTGGTGTAAATACCTAAAATACATAAAGAAAAGGTACATTCATTAAGAATCAAGAATCATAATGATAGTCATAGGGTACAATCAACAATCAAATCATACTGGGAAACAGTCAATATAAATCGTAAGGATACAAGCAACAAAGTTACAGTCCTACAATCACAAGTGGGAGGGGATGGGTGATAAGGAGTGATGAGAAGATTAACAGTAATGGTAGTGTACACTTTGTAAATAGTTGAACAGTGTTGAGGGAATTATTAGTTTAGCTTTCGGGAAAAAACTGTTCTTGTGTCTAGTTGTTCTGGTGTGTAGTGCTCTATAGCGTCGTCTTAAGGGAAGGAGATGAAACAGTTTATGTCCGGATTGTAAGGGGTCTGTGAATATTTTCACAGCCCTCTTTTTGACTTGTGCAGTATACAGGTCCTCAATTGAAGACAGGTGGGTAGTAATTGTTTTTTCTGCAGTCCTAATTATCCTCTGAAGTCTGTGTCTGTCCTGTTGGGTTGCAGAACCAAACCAGACAGTTATAGAGGTGCAGATGATAGATTCAATAATTCCTCTGTAGAACTGTATCATGTGTGACAACTGTACATTTCTGTATATTTGAGGACAGCAGCATTTACAGAAAGAGGTCAAAATAATCAAAAGCAGACACAACTAAATCTCTGCCTATTTTTCATATGCATGAAATACTAACATACATTTTAAAAGAGAAGGACTTTGATGGTGTGAATATGCCCAATCACCTTAAATTTTGTCCCTCTGTTTTGACAACCTGTTTGCAGATCTAATGTCTGCCCCCTTTTTTTTTTCTTCTTCATCTGTCAGTGTTGACTTCTGATGACTGCCTGAACAAGTCCCTGCAGGTTTGCTTGGCAGGATTTCCAAGGTGGTTTACCATTGCTTGCTTCTTAGGGCTAAGAGAGAGTGACTGGCCCAGGGTCATACAGCTGGCATTGTGCCTATGGTTGGATTAGTACTCATGTGCTCCTACTTTCTAGCCTGATAGTTTAACCACCACACCAAACTGGCTCTGCAGATATGGACTTCAATTCATTCATACACCCTTATCTTATGTACCACCCACACAATAAGAAAATTGCTAACCAAAACCATGATTTTAAGCTGGATTCGTGTTCCCCAAATACTTTGCTATAAAATAAGTGAAGAAGGGTAACTCTTCTGCCAGAAGCAAATATTGAATCCATGACAGAGTTTCTCATTGTTACATGGTTTATAAACACCAAACAAGGGGATGTGATGGCTCAGCAGTTAAAGACACTGTGCTTAATAAATGCTTTATTCTCAATATAGGAGAAAATAAGGGAACAACATTATATGAAGATACCAGTCTGGCTGTCTACAATGGAGTTGTTTACATATCCAAATGTTTTTAAAACGGGAAATATTGTTAGATATAAAGATGTTCTAAATAAAAGGAATGAACTCAAAACAAAACAAGAACTGAATGAACAAGGGATTGATATGAATTGGTACTCATGTATGCAAATACATTCTAGATATGAAAAAGAGGTCAAAACAAAAGGGGTTTATAATGAATTGACAGAATTAGATAAAATCCTAACAGGAACAGAAGAAAAGATGATTAAGAATTGTATAGCTGTTTACTAGGTGTGAAATCGGAAGAAGAACAAGTGAAGGAGACGATGATAGCTTGGGGGAAAAACTTTGGCTACTGGCTAGAATTAGATAAATGGCAGAAACTATGGGATAGAAATTATAAACTAACGATGTCAACAGCACATAAAGAAAATCTGTATAAGATGTTTTATAGATGGTATTTTGCACCAGCAAGATTGGCAAAAATGTTTAAAGACAAATCAGCTAAATGCTGGAGATGTCACCAGACACCCAGAACATATTATCATATGTAGGTGGACATGTACAGAAGTTAAAAGATATTGGACAAAATATGGTTGGAAAAGAGGATAAAACAACACATAGACTTAAAACCTGAAATATTTTTATTGGGGATTTTACCCAAAAACTATCGTAAAGAAAAAACATATTTAATCATACATATATTAACAGCAGCTAGAATTGTATTTGCTCAAAATTGGAAAAATGAATAGATTCTGATAGAAGAGGCGATTATAAAAATATTGGAATGTGCAGAAATGAATAGATTAACATTGGCAATTAAAGAACAAGAAAAAGCAGAATATTAGATGATATGGGATTTATTTTATAAATGGTTGGAAAATAAAGTAAGAAGTTAAATGAATATTGTTATAATGATAAGGTATATAAGGTTGAGTAGTTTTTAATATGAATATAATCATAGTAAGAAATGTACACTAAATATAAATATTTGCATAAGATATATGTACCCAGTCGATGCAGTGTATAAATGAAAGATGGATTTGTTATGAAATAAAATAAAAAATATTCTATTAAAAAAACTGAGCTTGTCAGCTAGAAAGCTGACAGCCTGTGTTTGAGACTTGAACACCACATGATGGGTTGAGCTCCCGTTACTTGCTCCAGCTCCTGTCCACCCAAGCAGTTATAGACCATGCAAATGAAAGTAGATAAATAGGTACCACTTCACTGGGAAGGTAACAATGTTCAGGGAGCCTTTGGTGTATAGTCATGCTAGTCACATGACCATCTTCAGATAATGCCGGCTCCCTAGCACTGACCGGCCCCTAGAGCCAGACACAACTGGACAGGGGAAACCTTAACCATGATCTTTTATGTGTTTATGTATTTTATCAAACATATTTATTAATATTCTGAACATTTCACAAAAAGTATAAATCCATTTTCTTTAACAAAAACGCTATAGGGCTTCTAAGCTATTTCTGTTTGTTACTATTCCAAAGCCAAAAATAAATAAATTAAACTTGTCACAATACTTTTTTAAAAATAGATTTTTTAAAAAATACACTTGATATATTGCCATTCTTCACCAATTACTCTTCAGAGAAGAGAATAATAGGAAAGGGCACACTAACCATTTAGTTTTTCATTTGAGAAGCTGTTGCGGAGAAAAGGATAATTTCTTGCTTGTGAATTACATTCCCTGAAGCTTTATCTTCAGCAATCCATTTTTCCCACCTACTCAGCATGTAGAAACAAGCTGCCAATTACATTTTTAAAAAGAGAAGCTGACATAACTTTGTAAAAAATGCTTGCATTCCACAAGGGAGTGGAGAAGAATAGAGATGATAAATTCCTTTAAAGGGACAGACAGCACAATGTAAACAGGAAAACCAGAATAGAAAAGCAGAGACGCAAAGCAAAATCAGATTAATAGTTTTCTTTTTGCTTGCTTGTTTTCTGAAATCACCACAAGCAACAGAAACTGCAAGCAGAAAAAGAATATCACTTTTCAGGCTCACATTGAAATGGTCCTGCATTCGATTTCTGACAAGTTTAAGTCAGCTCAACAAATTGTATTTGACAATTCTATAAAGCTTTTCAATCAGCATAGCTCGCTACCTTCAGTGGGAGATATCAAGGCAGGCCCGAGTTGTGCATTTTTTGCAAAGCAAAAGAAAAATTGTTTTCAAGTAATACATTGGGTTATCAAAGATAGAGTTCAGGCATATTTTGATCCTTTTTGATAATGCTGCTCACAATGAACACATCCCTTTTTCATATTTTGCCCCTCCCTCCCAACTCAACTCTTCTTTCCCTTCCTTATCCTAAAGACCATTTAATAATTTGATCATCCATCCTCTCACAATCACTCCTGCATTTTTTGTCCCGTAGGCTAGCCAGGTTCACCTTGCAGTCTTTTTGTGATGCATCATATTCACTATATACAAAACAAATACATTTTAAAAGCAAATATATTTATATTAGCAATGTCATAAGAACTGTACTTTTTTCATATATGATGTAATTGCCCATGTGTGCAAGGACAATCCTCTATTTAAAAAAGGTATATTGTGTAAAAATTCACTGCAAAGTGTTTCAGTATTTATAACTAGTCTAGCTCCAGTTCCAGAGGTGGTATTCAGCAGGTTCTGACCAATTCTGGAGAACCGGTAACAGAAATTTTGAGTAGTTCAGAGAACTGGCAAATACCATCTCTGACTGGCCCCACCCCCATCTATTCTCTGCCTCCCTAATCCCAGCTGATCAGCTGGATCTTCTTTGGTTGCCCTGCACAGCAGCTGGAAAGCAGGTTAGTAGGGTAGGGAGGGAATAGGGATTTTGCAGTATCCTCCTGGAGTGGGGAAAGAATGGGGATTTTGCAGTAACCTTCCCTTGCAACATCCACAAAGCCACGCCCACAAAGCCATGCCACGCTTACAAAGCCATGCCCACAGAACCAGTAGTAAAAAAATTTGAATCCCACCACTGTCCAGTTCTAAATATTCCAGCAATCCTACTTCTAGTCTAATAATCCAATCTTATCGGGGACCTGGGCTTCTTAACAACCTGCAACCAATTTTCTTTGTCATTCAACAACAATAACATAAACTTCCCTGATTTCTGACCCCATGCCTGAGCAGTTGGCAGTTTCAAATTCAGAACTTTTAATCAATCTCCAATTGAAGAATTTGTAGGGGACCTAATTTTGATGGATTCTTAATTTTAAAAAAATTCAATTTTATAGTTGCTATATTTACAGTATTTCCTTTCACTTTGTAAAGTTTGAATTATATTATCATGCTTCCAATCTTAGAAAGATATCATCAAGAATAAGCCTGCTAATATTCCAAGTTGGCCTCCATAGATGTTTAACAATAGTAGTATCCTACTATGCCAGGGAAAACCTAGAAATTAACTAAACCAACTTTTGATTTACAAAGCCTGCACTACTATTACTATTAATCTTCTCATCACTCCTTATCACCCATCCGTTCCCACTTGTGTCTATATGACTGTAACTTTGTCGCTTGTATCCTTACAATATATATTGACTATTTCCTAGTATGATTTGATTGCTTATTGTAACCTATGACTATTATTAAGTGTATGTACCTTATGTTGTACCTTGACTCTTGATGAATGTATCTTTTCTTTTATGTATACTGAGAACATTTGCACCAAGACAAATTCCTTGTGTGTCCAATCACACTTGGCCAATAAAAGAATTCTAATTCTGACTTAAAAGGTTTTCAATCGTTCTTATAATTGCAAATCAGTAATAAACAAATTGAGCAAGTTAAGAACTTTTGGTATTCATTACCAACTATTACCAACTTCTTGGAGTCACCAAATAAGTGAGTTCTTGTCAAGAACAGAAAGAATCTCCAGCAAGATTATTAAATTTGTAACCCACAAAGATAATAACTATGAACTCAAAGCAATCAAATTATTCAAAGCAAATATTTTAAGTTTTCAAATCTGTGTCAGAAACCAAGGGCACTTCTAACTTTGGAAATGATCCAGTCTAACATTCTGAAGGCCATATTCTGTGTTTCTTGATTAATTGTGAATGTGTCACCCTTGAGGCAAGCTGGAGCCTTTGCTGTCTTGAATTCTGGATAAAATAAATATTCTGGGCAAGCTTGGACGGGTTTACATTCATGGATAGTTATACCTCATTCTTGAAAAAGCAAATATTCTTGGAGGGGTCTTATTACAAGCCATTCCCACTATCTATATATTTTCTGGGTCTTACATAGGGAGCTTTGGATCTTGAAGTTAAAAATATACTGTGAATTTTAGATAGATAAATGATAGATAGATAGATAGATAGATAGATAGATAGATAGATAGATAGATAGATAGATAGATAGATAGATAGATAGTTTATGATTTGTAATTAGAATTAAAGTAAAACCACATAAAGTTTGAAGAACCCCATGTTCCAAAATTGTAACCAAATTGCTATTACCGATAATTTCCATACCACTCAATAAGGAAAGTTCTCTGAAGGAATTAATAACTTGGTATAACAAATGGAGTGAACTTTTCTGAACTTTTTGTTTATAGTTTGTGTGTTGACACAGCATCAATAGCCTTGTCCGTAAATGTAGAATTCATTTATACTGAGTGTGTGTGTATGGAAGAAAGACAGAGAGAGAAAGTGAAAACATTTAGGTATCTCCAAAGGATGTGGGAGAGGTTTCTGTGGTGAAGCTGTGGTCAATTTATTGGTCTAAATTATTGGTTCTTGCCCTCTGATCTGTATTTAGAGAACTTCCTTGAGGGCCTTGGCTCTCTCTGTGTCAGTCCTTTTCCAGCTTTTAGACACTTTTAAACTCTTTCCTAGCATCTTCTTTTCATCTGATGCCTTGAGGTTCCTCCTGCTTTGGTTTTAAAACTCAGCGAAGCTAAACTTTCAAAAGCAAGTCTACCAGAAATGCAAAGTGTATTCATAAAGCTGCTCTATCATGCTTCATGGTAGCTAAAAGCAGTTTACCTTATTTTATAGTCTAGATTTGCACCATCTAAACATGAGCATAGACATTTTTCTGTGATGCTTTCTGAACTGACTTCTTTATTTTAAAAAAATTTCAAAACAAATATTTGAAACAACAGGAATAACTAAAAAAAAAGCAGTGTATCAGTAATGGATACTGTACTACCTAACTAGACATTCAAAACTATGTAACTTTCTTCATTATAGCCCATTCACTTCAGGTAGAAGATTGAAATCCTTTATCTGTATCTTTAAAAAGATCCATATCTTAAACAGAAACCAGCATTCTTATGTGCTAATCTGCTCATCAGTTCAGGGACTCCTGCGTCTCTTCTTATTCTTTGCTTTCTAACTTCAACACAGCCATTACTGTCCATACTTATTCAAGGTAATTCTGTATGCATCTGAGCCATAGTCATATCCTGGCAATATTTATTTTTTTATTGTGCCCAGGATATTACTTTCATCTTATCCCCAACCCATGACTGCTTTAAATTTATTTGCTTTAATTTAGATAGCTACACTCCTTGCCAAAACAATTTTAAGTTGCATATGACTATTGGGCAAATAGTGCTTTTCTCCTTCTAGCACCACCCAAGGCAGTGGCAAGGTGTGTAAAATCTGTTGGATTTTGTCACATAATGATGTAATGGCATATGGAAGTAACCTTGAGGGAGGAGGGGAAGAGCTGCAGACAAGAAAAGAGAGGAGCCTGGAGTTGTTCAATGATCAGAGAGAGGGAAATCTAGGAAGGACCCAGCCCAAGGCTCTTCTAACTTGGCAAGTTTAAAACTTGTGGACTTCAACTCCCAGAATTCTTGAGCTAACATGACTGGAGGAGGAATTCTGGGAGTTGAAATTCACAAGTCTTAAACCTGTCAAGTTTGAAGACCCCTGACCTAATCAATCAGGCTGTTGATATTGGGAGTGTAGACTTGCAAGTTTCTGTTGAGGTAGCTTTACAATAAAGTAGAATTAGCTGATCTGTTTATATTTCCTGTCTGGTTTACTTGGGAGGACTAACAAATACAGGGCAGAAGCAAGAATAACAGAGTTGGAAGAGACCTTGTAAGTCATCTAGTCCAATCCCCCTGCCCAAGCAGGAGACCCTACACCATTTCTGACAGAGGGCAGCCCAGCCTCTTCTTGAAAGCATCCAGTGGTGAAGCTCCCACAACTTCTAAGGCAATATTCCATTGGTTGATTGTTCTCACTGTCAGGAAATTGCTCCTTATTTCTAGGCTGAATCTCTCCTTTTTAGTTTTTATCCACTATTCCTTGCCTGGCCTTCAGGTGCTTTAGAAAATAGGTTGACTCCTTCCTCTCTGTGGCAGCCCCTCAAATATTGGAACAGTGCTATCCTGTCTACCCTAATCCTTTTCTTCACTAGACCAGCCATGCCCAGTTGCCGTAACCATTCTATATATGTTTTAGCCTCCAGTCCCCTAATCATCTTTGTTGCTCTTTTCTGCATTCTTTCTAAAGTCTCAACATCTTTTTTATAGTATGGTGACCAAAACTGGATGCAGTATTCTAGGTGTGGTGTTACTAAGACTTTATAGAGTGGTATTATTACCTCACGTGATCTTGATTTAATCCCTCTTTAATTTAGGATTGCATTGGCTTTTTTGGCTGCCGCTGCACGCTATTGGCTCATCACTGGAAGCTTTCAAGAAGAGATTGGACTGCCATTTGTCATAAATTGTGCAGGGTCTCCTGCTTGGGCAGCGGGTTGGACTAAGTGATTTCCAAGGTCCCTTCCAACTCTGTTATTCTGTATTTATAATTTTAATATCTAACTGGTTGTCTACTAAGACTCCAAGATCCATCTCACAGTTACTGCTATTAAACCTGGTGTCTCCTGCCAACTCAAGGATGAATAGCTAACGTTCCACCTTGACAATGGGGAAAGGCCTAAGTATGGCATTCCCTTTTTTGTTGTTGTTGTTGATGCAGCAGACCAAAGCTGCTGCCCCTCTGGAAATGTTTGACTAACTAAAAATGTGTCTCTTGGGCAACCATTATAGTTCTGTTCTTCTGAGGATTGTTACTTATTGAAATATTTTTAATAACTCCCCTTTTATTGTGTACTAATCATTTCACAGCAATTAGCAAGTTTTCACTTATTGTAACTTTTCTTTCTTCTTGAGATAAAAGAAAAAACCAGATTAAAGTGTACAGTAATAGACAACTTTATGTTCTTTGCGAACTGTAGAGGTAAACAGAAAAACCATACTTAAATTTTTGCTTCCTTCCACCACATCAAATGCAAAATGAAGAAAATGGAATCGGTACATGTCTAGGCTGGATATTTCTGAAACTCCCAACTATGTTAATTCCTGTATTTTTAGCTTGTTCTCTGACTGGGCCATTTTCATTATGAAGTAAAGCTCCGATTCACCCCACAGATTATTAATGGAAAAAGTTTTGCCCGCTTTTCTCACTGGATGGTTCCCAGTAAGAAAGCAATCAGTGGGTTTTCATTGCCTGCTACTCTCACACAACTGATTGGTGGAAAGGAGAACTTTGTTTTCCCACTATTAATGGCAGCAGGAAATGAGTAATATATTATTGGGAGTAAATGGAATAAAAATTTTATATAGGTCTGTCCTAGCAATCTGGGTAAGTTTCAGAGCTAAAAATGTTGCTAGCTATGCAAAAAGTTATTTAGCCACAATCACAAATCATTTAACTAGCCTGGCACAGCTATTAGCTGTGGTTTATTTATACTTTTATATATTTCATTCCCTCCTTCAGTCCTTGGGCATTCCCTGTGTTCCACTCCTATTCCTGGTCCAACCACAAGGAGAAATTCCAAAGCTTTCCTTTTTAATTTCAATTATTCACAGTTTACTGCCAGAAAGCTAAACTGTAATTAATTACATCTAGATGCAATCCACAACTTAGCTTAAGACTGGCTACATTTTAAGAAGGCTAGGGTTAAGAGCAAGCTAGTCCTAGTTTAAAACTAGTGGGGGCCACACAGGATGTACTTTGAAATACTTGCAAAATATGGATTTTGTAGTACTGTTGCACTGTCTAACCAACATGGATTTTCTTGTATTTTAAATTTGCTTTTTTAAAAAGCAAATTTAAGGTAGTTCTCAACTTACAACCACAACTGAGCCCCAAATTTAGGTTACAATGTGAGAAATTTTAGTTTTGCCCCATTTTATGACTTTTCTTGCCACATTTGTTAAGTGAATCACTGCATTTATTAAATTAGTACCATGGTTGTTAAGTGAATCTGGTTTCTCCATTGACTCTGCTTCTCAGAAGGTTGCAAAAGGTGATCACATGACCCTAGGACAGTGCAACTGTCATAAATGTGAGTCAGTTGTCAAGCTTTCAAATGTAAATTACGTGACCCTGGGAATGTTGCACACTTTTTCCCATGTCTTTGTAACTTGGAATGGTCACTAAGCGAACTGTTGTAAGTCGAGAACTATCTGAATTGCTAATAATTTGCCACATGCCTTAAGCTTCAAGAAGCTTCCTCTCTTTTCAGAAACCAGAGTGGCAGGAGAGCATTGGATACATGGTAGAGCAGCGATCCCAAGCCTTTTGGGCACCAGGGACCCGTTCCATGGAGAGAGTTTTTTCCGTGGACCGGAGGGGGCGGGGTTTTATGTGCTGCCTGCATCTCAGGGATGAGGCTTCGCTTGTTTGCGTGCCCCAATTTCTGGCATGCCAGGGCTCTGTCCATAGGCCAGGAGTTGGGGACTTCTGTTGTAGATAACAGTTTCGTTTTTAGATGTTCTCAAACCTCCATGAACAAAGCAAATATTCAAACTCACCCTTGAGAAGAGCTGAGAATATATCTTACTCATATCTATTTTGATGTGTTTTTTTTAAATGGTTCTTTTAATTTTACTCACAATACAAGGCTCTTTTCTATGGATATGTTCACATATTAATTCTTTAATGCTATTAATGCTTTAATTCTTGTGATGTGACTGGATAGCTGACCATTTATAAGCCAATCAACCTTTGCTTTGCAATTCTTTCTTGTGCTAACTAAGTAAATGTAAGCCATTTTTACTGGTTCCCCCTTTTCCTAGGGAGATCCCACTTTATCAGAATACTTGAATAAATTGCTTTTAAATAATCTTCCAGTTCAGTTGCTATTGGAAAAGGTAAGCCAAGGCAGAACCTAGAGCCAGAATTGGCCATCAAAATTGACAAAATGCCAGCCAGTATCAACAGAGAACTGTGACATCTTTGATTGTCATTTCAGAGATATTTCCTTCTCTAAGCATAGAATAATCATATACAGGCAAAACATTAGTGGGATAGTGACTTCCTGTTGACTTACTAGAGCAAGTTATAACCTTCCCTATTTTCTCCCTGTGAACTTTCCATACTGCAATTCAGAAGATTGCAGAGAGAATTGGCAATTACAATCAACAGTTCCTGCCAGCTTCCCCATTGCTGCCTGGAAAACTGTCAGAAAATTATGAAAACGAGGATTACATTACTATGTTAAACGTGGTGGTATGACAGAGGTGCAAACATAATACCCAGGGGTGGGATTCAAAATTTTTAACAACCGGTTCTGTGGGCATGACTTAGATGGTGGGCGTGGCTTGGTGGTCATATGATTGGGTGGACATGTTATTGGTTGGGCGTGGCCAACTCAATATCACTCACATCGAGGCACGCATCTCCTCGCCTGGCTTCTCATGCAACAGTCGTAAATGTGAAAAATGGCCATAAGTCATTTTTTTCAGTGCCATTGTAACTTTGAATGGTCACTCCACATAAGCAAAGTACCAGCAAAGGAGGGGAAAAAACTCCAGAGCAGTTCCTGAGACAGGAAGTCTAGTCCTGCCAAGAATGTAATAAGGGTTAAAGGAGAGGCAGTTTCTATAAGCAACACCAGAATGTTTCCTTCCTGCCTTCCTTACAGGATTAGGCCAGTAATTTCTTCTAACAACCGATTCTCCGAACTGCTTAGAATGTTAACAACCAGTTCTAGCGAATAGGTGTGAACTGGCAGAATCCCACCCCTGATAATCCCCCTAAATTTCATTTCCATGGGAATCATGAATCCCAATATTCTTAGCTCAGGGGTATCAACCTTGCGGCCTGCTGGCCAGATGCGTCATATGCTGGCCCTGCCCCCGCCTGGTTTAACTAAGAGGAAAAAGGTCCCAATATGTCATGTGATGATACTGTGATGACTCAGGTTTTACACGCCTGCTCTAGCTCATTAGATTACTTGTCTCATTTATTGTTGACTATACCTTTCACTTTTGCCCAACTGAAGGTTACAAACAAACACACATGCAAGTTTTAGTAGCATATAGCTGATAGCAACAGTTTCTATATCACAGATCCTGTCTTCCCCAGAGAAAGAAAAGCAAACCTGGGAGTTAGGATGAAGGAATACATTACTTTTGTACACTGTCAGAGCCTAAATAGTTGAGAATTGTGGTTTACTAAAAGAAGCAGCATATTAGTGTGTCTTCTTTATACCTATTTGGCTTTTGTCTAGCAAGATAGACTAAAGAAAGTAAGATTTTTCTGTTGTAGTTTGTTTGGAAGCTGTACCATCCCAAGAAGCCTTCTGTGAAGCCACGCTTTGTTATGATACACTAACCAGCTGAAGGGAAAGGACATATTTCAAAAATCTCAGGATAGCACCTCTGAATTCATTTTAAAAATTAGGTATGTCCATAAGATAGGAATTAGTGCATTCACCTTACACAGGTTGTATCACTGAAATAACAAGGAAAGCTAGACTGGAATGAAGAGATTTTTTTTTCATTCCAGGTAATGGGAAATCCATCTCTCCAGAGCCAGCTCAACAATATTATTTGAGTTGCATCTTATGGGAATCACATGTGACTGATTCATCCCGATCTATTCCCAAACCAGGAAATGTTCCTACATGTTAAACCTGAACCAGATAAATATCATGAGATCAGTGTTAGTAGGAACTGCAGCATAACAGACCAGATGGACCTGTGCAGCAATTATACAGAATATAGCTTGTTGTGCAATTCATTTGGTTGCCTTCTGAGCCTCATTCAGGTAGCTAAGATGGAAAAGACAATGAAGATCAACAATTTTACAAGATAAGATCAAATGTGCAATTAATGTTTACAAGGTAGTTTGGCAGTGTGCAATCCTGTCACTCAAGAGTTACTGTCCCTGTAGTTCTCTAGGAAATGTCTTTCATAATGTAGTTAAAGAACTCTTGTTTCTAATGGTGCTACTGTTGTGGTAAAGTTAGCCAGTTTTCACTCTGTGCTCATTAAAGTTTTTGAATTCTTATCCAGTTATTCTCTTTGTTGATACCCAGACTGAGTACAAAGGCAATTATGGCCTCTGGGATAAATTCCACTGTAATTCAACTATTCTGTCACACACCCTTCATCGCTGGGGCACACCCTGTGTTTGCTGGTGAGAACATAGATAACCTCTTCCAATTCTTCAAAGGGATTGCTAAATCAGACAGAACAAACATATACCAAGCGTGTGGGGGCAGATCTGATGCAGGCAATTTAGATAACCATTAGATGAATGTCCTTGCCTTACAGAGCCCAAGGCTCTGGGAATGAGGAATATGAAATAAAGCACTTTGATAAGTGTTGTATTTAATTCATCTTATCTACTAAGACCTGTCTGGGTGCTAAATAATATTTTCCCCAGTGTCACATTATAGAGTTCTAGGATAGACAAAATATTCTACTGGAACATAATCTAAATTTGGATGCACAGTCAATGGTATATAGAGTGTGCTGGCCCTCTATTCCTCATATAAATGGATTTGTTGTGTTGAAGGGAGTTCAGAAAGCATCTACTAAGAAAAAAAAGGCTCTGGAATCAAGAGTAAGAGAATTGGAAGCAGGTACCTTGACATTATCTATAAACGAACTGATTCTTACAGCTGGAACTACCTAAGACCGTCACCTTGCTTGTATGTAGAGTACTATGCCAACAGCTGCAGAAGTGGGCTTAGACTCTCAGTTCTATCTTTCTCATTTATTCTGTGAAAGAGTTCCACCCTTGATTTCCCATGCTGAACACAATTTCTGAATAAGAAAACTTACTTGCAAGCATCAGCCTGTATACAAGGCCTACACTCAATCCAAATGATGAAACTATTATATATTGAAAAGATTATGTGAGACCCCCGTAATTAGGTAAATGAGCCTTAGGGGAGATGACTTCCAAGGTGCCTTCAATTCTGTTATTCTATAAGTTGAGATGAAGTTTTGCAAGATTGTGGACCTGCTTCTGCAAATTTGTATGATTATTTCCATGTGATTTATTATGCTTAGGGATAGAAATAAAGAATAATTAACAAGATCACAGTTTGCAACACATTTACATCATTATCTTATTTTGAAAATTAGTTAGCTTGCATCCATTTAATTTCAGTCTGAAATTGTGATGCTCCAAGTGATATTGATCTCTAGTTCCCATGAACCAGCATGGCCAATTATAAGGCTAAAGGGAGTTGTTTCCCCCCCCAATTTAGAAGCCCAGAAGTTCCTAAACCATTGCTTCACCTTTCTTGTTAAACTGTCATTCTCAATTCTATGCCACCAGAATCCAAGTGCAAGAATAAAAATGTAATTAAAAGCCTCTGTGAAAATTATAACCCAGGCATCCCCTTATAGTGCCGCCCATATAAGCCATCTCAGATGTCAAAGCCCTTTGTAGCAACTCTATCATTATTCCCTCCTTAAGTAAAACCAGAGTTGTTGCTGATCTGATCTCAAATGAGAGATGAGAGAGTGTTTCATGGGTTGGGAGCCACTATCAAAAATCACCTTCCCCATGGGAGCTTTACCAAGTGATCTCATTTCACAGGGAGTGAAAACCAGCAACATTCTCAGGATGGAAGTACAGAATAGATTAATTCAAACTTCACTTCAGAAAGTGGTTCTGAAAATAGCTAGAAGCCAAGCATATAAGGTTTTAAAGGTCAAAAACAATATTCTGAATTATAGCCAGAAGCCTAAAATATTGCTAGTGCTTCGTTTTAGCATCCCACTGCTGTATCAGGTGACTTCAGACCAAGCCTTAAATCATTTGAAACACAACATTTGTCACCCTTCACCACTGAAGCTCACTGGGTAATTTTGGTTCTGTTATTCTTTTTCAGTCCAATGTCTTTCAGAGTACAGTGAGGTAAATTGGAGACAACTGTATACATTGCCTTGAGCTCTTGAATGAAAGAAAAAGGAACTGGCACTGATGAATGAAATCTCATTTTATATTCCAGATTGATTCCCCACAACTTGCTATGATCTAGTTTTATACTTTCAAGTTCACATTCTGTTTGTTACTTCAGTTTTACACCTACACATGCATGTACACACAAAATCATTCTGTATTTCATCATTATTTACTTTATTTTAAAATTTTGTATATAAAAAAATAATGAAGTGATTCTAGGAATAATAAACATTTGTGACGTAAATAATGGTGAATGTGGGAAAATATGTTCTTCACCGTTAATTGACTTCACACATATTGTATTTATTTTGCAAATCAAAATCACTGAGGTCTCACATTAAGCCAAACCATATAACTATATTATAGCTAACCATGATGTGTGAATTCAGTCAGCAAAACTAAAATGTACCATATTTTTACCCATATTGGAATACCTAGATAATTCTTACCTGTGAAAACCTCTGTACCACAAATCTTACTTACTTACTACTTCTTTCCTACTTTTCCTTTCTTTCATTCCTTCCTTCCTTCCAACCCAATCAAAACAGGCAACAGATTATCGATATTTTGTATATAAAAGAGCAATGGGACAAAAGAAAACACTTTCCTTATTGGATCATCTGCAGTTTGCAACTAATACCTGTTCATTTCTAATAACTCTCAGTATTTCCTTTGCCCATTTTCTACAGTTAAAAAGCATCAAAAATCCATAGCACACATGTTCTCTATTGTAACTCTGATTGTTCTTTTATGCTATTTATGCCAAAACCCTGAAAATCATAGTGACTGCATAAAGTTTGATAAATCTTGCCTACTGCTAACAAACAAATATTATTAAATTGAAGCCAGAACAAATAGTCAATGTACTACTATTTTTTGAATGATCCTAGCAGTATGTACCATCCTGATAAGACATGATATTGCAGATACATGATAAATGCAATATGTGGAATTTACAAAGGGCTGTTGATGTATATATCTATGTTCATGCTGTGCATGTGTTTATGGGTGTGCATGGCTATATGGGGTAAATTAAAAACAATTTTTAAAGCAGATTCTTTAGCAATTAATTGAGATTGTTGCACTGAATGAAAGAAGTTAAACCATTTTTTCAATGTCACTTCCCCAACTTTGCAAAGCTCTCACATGCTCTATGGTCAAAATTATGTAAAAGAATCAGCATTTTCCCCAAACAATATCTTGGAGAGGATTTTCCTTTAGACAAAAAATGGCATGAGAATTTTTTAAAAAAATCCTGCCCCTTTCCTTCCCTACAACTGTTTTTAAGGTTTATAAATGTATCAAGTATCTTGATCATATTTGTATGGTGTATCACTGAATTGCATCATGAAGCTTCAAAGTATCTATCATACACCAATGTCTTTTTGGTGTTCTTAAAACTGGTAAGGGGATAGGGGCTGAGTAAGTGTGTGAAAATTGTAATGAACCTATATATTATGTAATCAATGCACATACAGATTTTATTGTTACTGTCTCTCAGCCTTTATCTGAGGTTATGAAGTATTCTTCATTATCCAAGCAAAAATAAATGAAAACCTTGAGCAGAGTACATAAAGCAGGGGTGTCAAACTCGCAGCTACGTTGTCATCACATGACATTGCTAAAATGGGAGTGGACGTGGCCAGCACATAACACATCTGGTCCGCGGACTGCAAGTTTGATACCCCTGACATAAAGGGTGTAAAATGTTTCATTAACATGCTTTAGAGTACAATAGAGATACCAAGTTTTGAATTTTCCTCAGCCCTTTGAAAAAGCTAATAAAATAGTTGGGTGATAGAAAAGTTTCAAAAGTTAGGATCCAAGGGATGTTCTCCAAGATGTCAAACTGTCAAGATGGCAGCTACAGTAAATGATCAAAGCTTTGCCCTGTTTTTGAGTATTGCCTGTAAAAAAAAAAGGCAGGCCTCTTATCATTCTACGGCAGCCTCTGCCTTTATTTTTTTGCCTATGTGTTCTACTGAGAGGCTTAAACTATTATGATTATTTAAAACATTGAATTATGTTGTCAATGAGAATACAACATTTGATTCAATATGTCCACAGTAATGGAGCTTCAGGGTGCAAAATGAAGGACAAGCTTACATATGGGATACTAAATGGCTTACTTTAATTGTCTCACATTGTTTAAGACAACTAAACAAACCACATCCTGGCTCAAACGAACTCCCTGCCCCCCACCCCAGCCACCCATTGAATGCTACAGTGTTGTCTGTATCACCAGAAGAGATTAAAAGGGAGGAATGCTTATTAGGCTATCTTCCCTGATGCTGTTTCAAGTTTTCAAGTGAAGGAAGGACACAAATTAATTGCATGTGTTCTTGAAATTTATTTGCAAGATGTGCCTTGAAAAATTAGCTATGGTTAGCATACAAGACCAGTACTTTAACATGCCCTTCAATCAACAGTGACGGCATGTGGAAAAATATTTTTTTCAAAAGGGGGAAATGACAGCTCACCATAATCTCTACAATGACACATCTCCTTTACTTCTACAACTGCACAAATTCTATTTGCAATGCAGGTGTGCTTGCCTGGACATTGCAACATTGCAGAGGAATGCAACTTCCATTGACTCAAGAGCCACACCAAGTTTGCACAGCATTTTAAAAAGTGCTCTCCAAAGTGCAGCCAGGGTTATATTTTAGAGGGTTCAGTTGTTTTAATAAATGAAATGGATGTTCTAGGTTTTGCGCCAAGATTTAAAGCATCCATTTTACCCCTTAAAAATCTGAAAGTATAAGGCCTTCCTTGTTTTTTGTTTTATTTATTACCAGTCAGATAAAAAGGTGACTATAAAAAAAATAGGCTGGTGGGCTACAACCTTTCATAGTGGGTGGGACTCTTGTTCCTTTTTGACCACTGAAATTTCATCTTCAAACATTTTTTGCCCAGCGCAGATGTAATCAGTGATTTAATATCCCAATGGTTACAGTGGGGGATATAAATTCATGGAGATAACTATCAAACGATGATTGATAATCCTAACACTTTTGGAAAGAAAAAAAACATGCAAACCAACCTGAATAAACCAAATACAAACCAATCCAAATAAAAGGGGATTGAGTTTTTCACATTTATTAGTGTGCAAAACTTATTGGTGGACAAAAACTTTTTGTTGGGCAAAAAAAAGAAAAGAGTCAAATATTGGACATAATTAGCAGCTGGGTGGAAGCCTGCTATGAAAGCCCTGTAGGCCAGAGTGAAAAATCAAAAAGCAACTCTCAAAATGCAATGGTTAACCACTTCCATAATGTTGTCAGGAAAGCTGTCATCAGGAATTCCTGTAATCAGTAAATGAGCTTGTCTTGAACACATTCTTTCCTTTCCTCTACTCTTCTTTTTAGAGTTAGGACAGTGGTCCTTTCTTATATTTTGTGAGGTGAAGAAAGAATGGATGGAGTATGAAGCTGCAATGTATTCAAATCTAATTGCAAGAATTGGTTGTCAATAAATAAATCTGTCTCCAAGCTACAGCAGTGATCTCTTTTACACAACACGCTGGGACCATCCATCTCTTCCAGCCAAGATAACTGATAACATAGCTACACCATTGGGAAATGTAGAGAAAAGCTAAATCTTAAGTATGGTATAATTAATTGGATAATTTATGGGTTTCCCTTTCATGAAAGGTCTTTTTAATCACATAACATGGCCATGAAAAAAAAGTTTGTGTGGAGCAGAGGATTGTGAAAATAGGCTTCTAAACACCTTTTATTGCTAAATAATCTCCAAATTACAACTCTTCCCAATTGCTTCCCCACCCCCCTTATGATTTAGTCTGAAATGTTGGTCAGCTTCACTGAGCAGTTTTGTACAGAAATATTACATAAGATCAACATGCAGCACTAAAGAGGGGAAATCAGCAGTGTAAAAAATTTTTTTTCCTGAATCCTGTTGGTCAGGACTGAACAGGATTAGCTCAGACAGTTCTACCAATCCTCATTCTATCAAATCAATACCTATTATCTCAATGCTTAATAAAGTATCCAAGAGATTACAATGAATCTCTGATCTTCAAAATGACTTCTACATCAGGGATCCCTAAACTTGGCAACTTTAAGACTTGTGGACTTCAATTCTCAGAATTCTCCAGCCAGCTATAATTGTCATTTGGAGATTAATTAGCAATAAAAGGTGTTTAATAGCCTATAGCTGGCTGGAGAATTCTGGGAGTTGAAGTCCACAAGTCTTAAAGTTCCAAGTTTGGAGACCTCTGTTCTACATAATCATTTTCTTCAAGTTTTGAAGATTCCATTGTTTTCCAGGGATTAATCCCATCAGTTTAGACAGATCAAACAGTATGTTCATTGACACCTTGCTTTGTCATGGATTGGCAACTGGAAATGCAGGCATTTGGTCAGATCTACTAGAAGGCTGAGAAAATTATTACAAGCAACCTTAACTCTCTGCTGATCCATCAACATATAACTTGGAAGGCTCTTTCGTGTTAAACAGCATCATGTTCACTGGCCTAAGTTTCAGAAATACATCCTAAGTCAGAACATTGTTCCAAAAGTAAGTCGTGAATTAAATCAAATTTCTCTTCCACTGATCTGTTGTAGAAGAAGAAAATATAGCTCATGATAAACCAGGATCGCAACCTGGGAGAAACTTTCCAGGAGAAGATTTAACCACTGCGGTCTTGCAGCTGCATTCCAAATTCAGACTAATGAGCCCAGGTTATATTTAGCAATGCCTTGCTTTAGCCAAGTGGCTCAAATTGTTGAGTGATCTTCAATAGCTGGGTTCCTACAATGTACTAATCCAAAGCAGTAAGCAAAGCAGCTGCCTATATTATTCACTCTATTCAAAATATGCCAGAGTTCTGCAATTTTTTCTTTAGGCTAAACTTTATGTTTAGGCTGAACTGAAATTATAGTGCCTCCAGATCCCACCACGGAAATTCAGATAGTATATTTCATAAACAAACACTAGTAAATGATAATATAAAGTCGAAATCCAAATCCATTCTAAACAGTAGACTCTCCGTTAAAAGACTTATAAAACCCACATCCTGCTTGCTTTTGGAGTGAAGCCAATCCTACAGTGGAATTAAACTATGCCATATTTTCTACAAGTAAAATAAATAATTTCTCGGGGATTCTTCTTTATAAGAAAGCCAGAAAGGTCTACTCATCAGCACATTTTAACACACACAGAGAGACATATACACAACTCTTTACTCTAAAAAAAGGAGGGGGCTATTCTAACCCTTCTAACTTGTGGAATGTCTTCACTTCATTTTCACTTGCTAAAATGTCCCTCTACATAAATAGAGGTAAGTTTATGGCGATAAACCCAAGCTGCAAATCAGTTTGCATGCTTAAACAGTACATAAACTTTAAGGTGTTATTCTACAGCTACTAACTCTTCAACATTTTGGAGTATGCATAATACATTGAAAACCAGACATAGGATCACTGTCCTCCAGATGTATACTAACTGGTTGCAATCCAATGTCTGCTTATTTTTAATTTAAGAAAATAAGCTAATTTTAGATCTCAACATATCTTTTAAAAACAGTAAGATGGTCTGACCACTTAACTAGCTGCCCCAGCATAAAAAAAAATGATGCATAATTGGAGAGATTGACAGACAAATCCTTTACCATCTGCAACAGTGCAGGCAATCCCATTAGGAAAAAAAATTGCTAATTATTCAGAAATACAAGCCCACACAAAATTATTTTGTTTTGTTGTAGATTTAGAATACAATTATGTTCCCTCTAGCACTTAGAATGGTGAGATCTTCTTGATGTGTAACATCAATGACTTTGCAGTACAATCCCCAGAGGGGAGAAATAGGCACATCTGAAACACTCCAGCAGATAAACAAAGCCTAATCTTATTTTTTCCAGGGATTTATGCAATACCTAAAGATGCACACAGTGCCCAAAATGATTTTTCTCTCTATCTTCCCTGTGTTTTATTGGGGCTGTGCTCTCACTTTCAGACCCATCTAAGAGAAGAAGAAAAATCTTCCTTCCTTTTTCATCAGCCTTTCCTGTTCAGACCATTCCATAATTATTTTAAATGAAAAGACCTACTATTTAGTTTTCCGGACAGCGTCTCACCTACAGTTTTAGGCAGCATAAAAAATGTATCCAGCAATTTTTTTTGTCTTACATTATGCAAGCTTTCTAACTCATTAACCTCTCCTGTTCCTCAGCCAATTTATAATATTCTGGAATATTCTAGAAGCAAATCATAGTTGGCTCTCCTTTGAATAATCTGTGCCATTTAACAAGACTCTAATACTCTTAGTATTTTATTAAATCACATCAATAATGAAAATTAACTGTTGTGTGAAGCCTAAATAATTTAAGACATCTAACAAGTAGGAGAGAAAGAAGTTGTACTCTATAAATGATACCAAAAATTCCAAAGGTTATATATTTTTAAAAATATTCATGTAAGATTCTCACAGACAGAGTCCAATTAAATTTGAAATTTATAGCTGAGATAGATTCTCAGGCATCATTGTCATTAATAAACTTATAAAGTACAGCATATGCAGGTATTTTTTAGAAAGGCTCTATGATCAAGAATAGAGACACAACCATAGGAAATAACTTTCCCAAACTTTATACCAAGTCTGAGTATGGAAATATTAAATAAAGCTCCCAAAAATTGTAAACCTCCCTTGATTAAGTATGGCTTCTGGAAATGGGCTTCATATTTTTCTGAATGTATTAGTGTTGCAGAATTTATATGAGCACAAAAATCTGTAGACAGTGGACATGTTTCTTTCAGTCATGGAATCTTCTTTACCATAAAGTGCATAAGATGCAATATTTGGTTTCCCAACATTAATTCCCTTGACAAGTAACTATAGATAGGACTCTTGCTGACACTTCTCAACTGCTTAGCCTCCATCTTTTAGTTTGTTTTATCTGCCCAATTGGAAGATCAGCTTTGGTTACAAAGTTCAGCAGGATCTGCATGGGCCAGTTGATAACACTGATACCTAAGACAAGCATTTTCTGCACCAGAAATAAAAATTTTCAACAGTATTTATTACTTTTTCTTTTTTCTTTATTATTGTAATGTATACCAATTTTAATGTTTGTAAACAGCCCAGAATCATCTCGGTACAAGATGAGAAGAATATAAATTTAATAAATTAATAAATACATAAATAAAGTTAACTTTAAGTTGAGCTTCTGGAATTTTTAATGGACATCTCTACATAACAGTATAGCAGCAGCACATAATTATTTTGCCATGGCCTTCCAGAATATTTTTGACTTCCTTGCTTCACCTTTAGGCCTGGGATTCTTTACTGGTTTCCCAGAAATGGATCATATGCGTGTGCCTTGTGAGATATTTGTAAATCATATTATTATGATGCTTATCAAATGCTTAAATATATGACATTTTTCCAGTGGGAAATATGATCACAATAAAATAAATCCTTCTGCCTTTTAGGTATACAAATTCCCCTTTAAAGAAACAGTCAGTGCTCAGGGAGTGCTTGAGGAAACAACCCATTACAAGTTTTTGCCAAAGGTTGCCTCAGTCATCAGATTGAAACCTGCAGGTTTTTGCTCAGATGTGAGATGTGAAATGCTAAAAGTCTGAAGACCAGAGCTGGCAGGCTGATATATAAGGGAGGGAGCATAGACCCAAAAAACAAAGAAAGACATATTGGATATCATCTACAGGCCCTGATGAAGGGTGGCAACATCTTTTGAAACAAAAGGAAAAAGAAACTCAGTATTTAAACATTGGATCTTATGTAGACAGAAAACTAGAGTCTTAGGCCAGTAGATCTTCCTTGTAATTGAAAGTGGATCTTCACTGTAATTAAGTTTCCTTGGAATCTGCAATAAAATTAGTTACCTGTTCAAGTCTTATGCCTAAATCGTCTGCTAATGTCGATGTTTATATTCCTAAAGAGACATTTATTGCTATGCCCAGGAAATAGTGCCTGATGTAGACAGGAGTTCTCATTCCCCTGTCAAATTAATGCACTTTTGCTGGCTTCATTTCATAAATCAGTGGAGGGAGGAGTTTCCCTAGAAACAATTTTTCTCCCATTTCAAGAAATGATGAGAGATGGGAAGAAAACTTATGCCCCATAGACTGAAAACAAAAGTCTCTTCCATGGACATAAAGCATCTAATGAAAGACAGACTACAGCAAGAGACTATACAGTACTTTAAAAGCAGGAATTAAAACACAGTACATTGCTAATGGGTATATTCAGCTTAGTGAGTCATAAGTTGTGAGCATTTTGAATATATTACCATAAACAAGCAACCTTTGTTTTCCTAAACTTTTTGAACAGATGATTGCAAAGCTGTTATGTCAACAATGGACAATCTCAAGTCCATAGATCACAGATGGACTACCCTACCCTACCCATCCAGCACTGAGGTTCTCAAATAATGGTCTTGCCTTTTCTTGAATCTCATGTATGTATGTGTATATGTATGTATGTATGTATGTACCATGTTTCTCACAAAATAAGGCAGGGCCTTATTTTTTTTTGAGGCCCGAAAAAACGGCTAGGCCGTCTTTTCGGGAGTGAATTAACTTCTCTCCCCCCCATCAGAGGGTGGGCAGCAGCGGTGTTCCCGCCGGCACGACAACAGCAGCAGCGCCGGCAGGAACATGGGAGCGTTTCTGCCACTGCTCAGGTGTGTGCAGAAGCTCCGCACACACCCGAGCAGCGGCAGAAATGCTTCTACACTTCCTACTGGCGCGAGAACAGCGGTAGCGCCGCATAGGGCACTGTTAAAGGCAAGTTCCCCCCTCGCCCTCCCCGCCAGCATGTTTTAACCCCCGGCCTCCCCCCCCCAGCATGTTTTAAACTAGGCCTAAATTTGGGGGGAGGGGCTTAATTTCATTTCATGCCTAGAAAACATGCTGGGTCTTCCTATTGATGGAGGCCATATTGTTGGAGAAACACGGTATGTATGTATGTATGTCTGGTGAATGGCCTAAAGTCACAAAGCTGAGGTGAGTGACTACAAGCATTCAATAAGTAAATAAGTAAAGAGATAAATGCTTTCCTTTGCTCATTACACCAGACCCGATGGTCTTCTCAATAATTTTTCTGAAATTGTATTGGACAGTGTAGGAATTTAGCACCCACACCTCTCCTAGAAAATTGAAATATCCTAGGAAATATTAAAAAGGCAGAATATTTCCCCTAAAAAGAGTAGAAACTCTAGAGCAGAAACTCAGCTCAGAAGCAGAAACTCGCCCCCACCTTGTTAATGGGTGGGCCATTAAGGCCTGGGCCAGAATACTTTACATAACAAAGATCTCCAGGTAAAACTTGCCAAAAGCCCTTTTCAGTGCATCATCATCCAACAAGGCTCAACCAAGCCTGGAACTCAGGACACCCTACAGAGTTGCCCCTGCATGGTCCATAGGAGTCTGACAATCAATCAGAATACAAACTCCAATTCAAATCCCAGCAAAGATTATAAAACCCAGGCACTCTTAGCATCTCAGTCCTTCTTTACCTTCTCTTCTAACCTTGAAGTATTTGATCATCCTTTTCACTTTGGAGCTTCAAGCCATGTGGTCCTGCTGTCCACCATTAAACCATCTTTCCTAACAGCCACCATGTTTCCAGTGTCATTTTCCCCACTTGGATATTTCTACCAACAACAGGATGCTTATGAAAATCAAATGGAAAATTCCTGAGGAGGAAGGAATGTGCTGAAGAAATGCTACAAGAAGATAGGTTTCCCTCTTATTAATTATAACTACAGGTGGTCCTTGACTTACGATCACAATTTATGTTGCTAAGTGAAACATTTGTTAAGTGGGTTTTGCTTCAATTTGTGACTTTTCTTGCCACATTTTTTTAAGCAAATCACTGCAATTGTTAAGTTATTAACACTGTTGCAAGCATATATTTAGCACAACAGCCTTACAAAGGTACCTTTCTATGTTCAGATTGCAGCTAGATGAAAAGATAACACAACAGCAGTTCTGCCCAAGTTCATTAACTATTTGTGCATTTACATTTTCAGGTTAAAGAACTGGATTAGCTGTACAGCCCTGAGCATATCTGAGGCTAACATCTGAGAGATGGGCGGTACCTAAATTTGATAAATAAATAAATAAAAGCATGTTAGAGCATTACATAAGCTTGCTTGGAAGATTAAAAGTGTTGAAAGAATCTTGGTGCCATTGGTGTCTGTGGTCAGGATTCTGCAAATGAAAATCTTCTCATTCTCCAGGCAGTTATGTGGATTTTATATCAAATTGCAAGGATACCTGGAGGAAATTATCTGGGGAAAATAAGGCAGGCAGGTAGATACAAAAGCAGGTATTCCCTCAAGGGCTAATCTTAGGTCTGCTAATCCACAAGGTTTTAAAGATAAACATTAAACAACACCATTCAAATTCTTTACAGAAAGGGCTAGCAAAGACCTCCTGCTGTCTTTACAAATGTCAACTTTGATTTAACTTTAAAAGTGCCCCTTCTCATTGCATGAACAGCCCTAGATTAAACCAGAGTATGAATTACATAGATTATATTTACACTGCTTCACATTTATTATAGTAGTCAATTTGAATATGTTGCAGATCTCTGATAAAGATACTTCTAAGCTCTGCTAAAAAAATACTAACAATTAAGCTAGTTCCAACAAATGTTTAAAACATACAATGTATTTATACTCCTGGGCAGTATAAGCAAACATAAAATTCAGATAAAGAGCTCTGTGAAAATCTGCAAACCAGAAAACTCATAGTCATAAAAATGTACATGGATCTTATTTATCTTACCCAAAGCAATTTAGTGATACCATAGTTAATGCTGAAATGTCTAATTCAATGGCAAAGAGTAGAGTTGAAAAATAAATGTATTCACACCTACAAATACATATGCATGTGCAATCAGATATATTTTCTTGATGTTGCATGCTGATTGAAGATTTTCCCCTAAATATTATAAATAACATGAATAATAATAATAATGTGTTCAACTAGTGATTTGTGATACGAAACCCAGCATAGTTATCTTGTTTGCTGTGTACACTGTCGTTTTTTGTGTATAATAGTAATCATTTTAACTGACAGAGAATGAATGTTTGCCACTATCTATGCCTTGTTTCACTTTATAGACCTTTTCAATTAGATTTTATTTCTTCTGGTGATACCCATCACTATTTGTTCCATACAAACACACACACACACAAAACATTTTACAGAAGGAACATTTTTAAATCTAAGCACAAACCAAGCTAGGATGAAAATTAGGCAATGCTTTGTTCATAGTTTCACATCTAAAGTGCTCTGTCAGCTACAGACAATTTTTCCTCTGTATCTTACCCAAGCAACAGCTTATTAAGAAATTCACATGATCCTTACACTGCCCACATCCTTGCAAATAAAACTAAGCACAAAACAAAATGTAGCAGTATTTTGTCTTAAAAACAACGGAGTCCAAACAGAGAGGCATCAGGCAGTCCAACCCTTGCCAATAGCCATGTTGTTCCTAATAAACACGTGAGTCCTTTTTCCACTCAATCCATTCAAAGAACACAGAAAGAATTCATTGATTAAAATGCCCTCCCCAGTATTCCCATATATTTAGCAGTTTTAAAAAAAACCCATAGAAGTACAATTTGAAAAAGAATGAAGCTTTAATAGTACCTGGCCCGTATTTGTTCATGCAGAGTTTTCGGGAACATGAAAGTTTGCTAGAGTAGGCAAGGCAGTGATTGCATAGGTGTGTCTTACACTACTTTCTGCAAGTTGCAGCTTGACATCGCTCCCCTTTTGTGTGGGTGGCATTCATACAGAGAGGCAGAGGCACAAACTTGTAACTCCGAAAATGGTATCACAAGGCAAACTTAACTCACTGCATGCCTTGAAAGTACAAAGAGTCCAAACACATCATACATGAGACAGAGGCTTCTCTTTTCTATAATGCATAAGTGTGCATAAGCGCACCAACGTGCCTACCGTCCCTGTTCTATTGTTTCTTTTATATTTTATTTTTCTTATATGTATCCATGTATTCATAACTATGTTTTACTTATACCTATTATCTTGTAAGCAATTGACAAATAAATAATAAATAAATAAAAAAATAAATAATCCAAAAAACTGCTACTCATTTAATTTTCAGGGATCTATCCAACATTCTTTCCCAAAGGGAATCCTTTCAATGGCAGAAGTTTATGACAGAGCAATCAGCAAGCTGGAACTCAGGCACCTTATATTTCAATGCTCGGATTGTTATGTGGTCACCTGGATCTCACAAGCATTTAATGATTTAACTCAGAGGTTCGCAGTTGCAATAGCGACACAAATGCCCATTTTTCTATCTCAAATAATGCCATTATGCACCCAAAAACCACAGACTTTGTATTTTACAAAAGGATATGAGCAGCAACGGCAGTTCAAAACTGGATCCTTGACTCACAAACAGTTACAAATTATTTTGCAATTACTCCCAGGACATGCAAAAATTATCCCCTTGGGTAATTATCCATGCTAGGAGTCATGGCTTTAATGGACTAAGTGTCTTATTATCATCACTAGTGATAACTATAACATTATGTCAAGGAGGAGGAAGAGGAAAAAGTACTTTGCTGATCCCAACCTGCATAGGATTCTCATTAAGCATTTTTTGAAGTAATCAATAATAGTAACTCCATTTCCATTTGTGCAATACATAAATACATTTCTGTTGTCTTTTCTTTCTTTCTTTGCTGGCTCAAGTGTAAAGGGAGCTAATAAAACAATACAATCTATAGAAACTCCGTCTCTTTGTTCAGCTGTCATATACAATATGTGACCAATCTTATTACCTAATAAAATAGAGGTAATATGAAAAGCCCACAACCTTGGATCTTGGGCCAGCTAGCATAATGATGAAGTTACCCTGTCTGAAACACTCAAATCTTCATGGCTTTGGTGGCAATCATAAATCTGTCTTAAATTACATCTAATCTTGCACATATTAATTTTATTACTTTGTATAAAGACACACATTCATTTAATTATTTAAACTAACACATATTGATTTTTCCTGGATTAAGAGGTGGAAAATACATTTGAGTGAACAAGTCAGGGGAAAAAAAACCATTTTTCAACTTGCTCTTGTGAGTGAATAAAACTTTTAGTGGAAGGATACTTGCTAGATGGTTTATTCTTCCCTTCACTCATATTAACACAGGGTGATAATTCATCCACTCTTTTGTTCCAAAATTTTTCCAGACAGTTATAAACATGAGAGGTCCTTGGTGCTCTCTGACCTTGGTTATTTACTTGCAGACATTTTCTTATCCAAACTAGGTAACATCATCAGTGCTAGCTGATGGTGTTACCTAGTTTGGTAATGAAATGTCTGCAAGAAAGCAACCAAGCTCAGAAAGCACCAAGTACTCTTCATTTCAATCCTGAGCTACAAATATTCTCCTTTATTGTACTTACAACCATTCTAGTAAAACCAATCCTATTGTATGCTCCTGTTATCTCTCCAGCAATTTGTTTGAGGGCAATCTGTGGTTCAAAACCAAATCTGTCCCATCTTTGAAAAGCTTTAATGATAAGCTGAAGACCCCAGGAGAAGCAATTCCTCTCCTTGCTTGTAACTTTGCAATGCAACTAGCCTTCCAGAGAACAATAAAATATCTCAAAAAGAAATATCAGTGGATGTATTATCCTCTCATATCTGTCAAAGTGCTTGCAGCAAAAAGCAGATGAGATGATAAGTCAGTCTAATGTTCTCCTCATATTTGCTTTCCTCCTCTTTTAAATTGGTGCTATTTCCATCCCCACCGATGGGTCTGATCTGGGAGGCAAAAAAATATATATATTAAAAATGCTGCCAGAAAACTAAATGAAAACAGCATTCCATCAAATCCCCATATTTGCATCGTGCATAGAACCACAGGAATTCTTTTTATTTTTTTAAGGAGGTCTTCACATGCACTGAGCCTTAGTTAACAAGTAGAAGAGCTGAAATTTTCACAAGCCACATGGATTCTCCTTAACTCCTAACGATGCCATCCAAGGGCTACCCCCATCCAAGAGAAATGGCCAAGAAAAAGAACCACCAACTGCCGCCACTGCTGCTACTTCCTTTGCTCAAAATGTGGTTTTTTAGAACAAGCTCTTGGCGTATCTGCCACAGGCTGTCACAACATGTGTCTGAACTCCAAGGCTGAAATAGGATCCAATTGCCGTCCAAAATGCATTGTGACTTTCAACGAATTCTTTTAGCAACAATTGCAGGCAGTTGTTTTTTTTCATAGGGGTGTTTATTCTTCCTTCCTGCAGCCACATGAAAAGAATGTTTATCCAATGACCTTCTCTAATAGCAACCTGGGATGTCTTTATTATTCTTGATTTGATCATGCATGCATTGTATGTTCATAAAAAAAGGGAGGGAGGGAGGATAGATGGATTTTAGAAACAGCAGAAACAGCATTACTAAATAAGTGTTCTTGATTTCTCTCTCTTCATTCACACTTTATGTTACCCAGAAGACTAAAACAAGCACAGGTAATACACATAAGGATAATGATGCCTCATTATGCAACCAGAAAAACTGAAAAATGCATTTGAAAAATGGACAAATAGAAAGCAATTGGGAGGTCCAATTCCAACATTTCATGCAATATTTTACAGAGATCCTTAGAGTAAACAGCAAGGGACACCTTTTATAATGTGTCAGACACAGAACAGGTCAGGTTTACATCTGAGACATGAGTCAAACAATAAATTTAGAAATATCTTTTCCACAGTGCATAAGTTAAAAAATTGCATTCTAGCAGTTCCTATGCACTAAAGGCAAAGAGTTTGAACCCTTTTTTTTTTTTCATTTGTGGCATTTTCAGGCCTTCTTACAAACTGCAAACAGCACTTCCGGTTATATCTAGTACAGTTAAAAAAATGAAAGCAAAACAAACTCTTGAAATCCTATTTTGATGTCTTGAAAGACTTGCTTGGGCTTCCTTTGGTAAAGGCCAGAGGTGTCAAACTCACATCCTCATGGCAGCGTCATGTGACATACTGTATTGCAACTTTTTTACCCTTTGCCAAAATGGACGTGGGTGTGGCCAGCACATGACATATCCAGCCCACGGGCCACAAGTTTGACAGCCCTTGGTTAGGCCTTTGGTGAAAGATTATACATTCTCAAGTTTTATTTCTGTATCACCTCATTTTCTGTTATGAATATTGCTTCAGGGATTGTGTTCTGTTTTTTTCACTTTTCAAAATAGTACTACTTGGTTAGCTTCATTAATAGAAGAGAAACATCTTTTCACTACTGCATTATGTAATTTGGTCTTTCAAACATCCAACTTTTTTAAATTCTCCATTTTTTTTCAACCTTGTCTCTCTTTCCATTCTTTCCACATTATGATGAAATAACTATTGGCAAAAAAAAAAATCAGAAAATAAAGTACAGGCTGAATAGTCAAGACCTTGTTGATGATCCTGTCAAGGATCTTGGAGTACTCATCTCTAATGATCTAAGTGCTACAGCCCACTGTAACTATATAGCCAAAAAGGCGTTAAGATTTGTTAACCTAATCCTGCGTAGCTTTTTCTCTGGTAATAACTAACTAGAGCATACAAAACAGTTGCTAGACCAATACTCGAATACAGCTCATCAGTCTGGAACCCACATTACGTATCTGATATTAACACAATTGAAAAAGTCCAGAAATATTTCACAAGAAGAATTCTCCACTCCTTTACTCTTTGCAGAATACCTTATGCCACCAGACTTGAAATTCTACACCTAGAAAACCTAGAACTATGCCACCTTTGGTCCGATCTAAGTATAGTATATAAAATCATACATTGCAATGTCCTACCTTTCAATGAATACACACACAAGAGCACACAATAGATACAAACTGAAGGTTAATTGCACCAAACTTGATTGTAGGAAATACGACTTCAGCAACAGAGTGCTCAATGTCTGGAATACTCTACCTGCCTCTGTGGTTTTTTTCCCCAAACCCCAAAAACTTTAACCTTAGAATGTCTACTATTGACCTCACCCCTTTCCTAAGAGGTCTGTAGGGGGCGTGCATAAGCCCACCAACATGCCTACCGTCCCTGTCCTATTGTTTCTTTTATTTTTTTTATATGTATCCATGTATTCATAACTATATTTTTGCTTACACCTATTATCTTGAAAGCAATTGACAAACCAACTAAAATAAAAATAAATAAATAAACTCACTATTCATCTTTGTCTTACTTCACTGGTAATTAACTTTGGAGAGTTCCCAGGACTATTTTCAGTTTGAGGAACTCTTTGCAAAATGAAGTCTAGTAGGGTCCATGATTTCTTGGGAATGGTTTAGAGATGCTTCACATCTACAGATAATAACTTTCCAAGCAGGGCTACAAAAAATTCCATATAACTGAATCTCACCTAATTTTAATGATCCATATTGTACTGACATAGCGGTAAATCTGGGAACACTAGGCTAACAATGACAACAAACTTCTATTAAATCCTTTAGGCCAGAAACATTATACAGAAACACAAACAGCTAAAATTATAGATATAAATGCAGCAATAATATAGCTGATGAACACTAGGCTAGTAATTGGCAGTGAGGATTCTGGAATCTTGGCTGCTGTGCAAAGGTGCCAAGAGTACTGTTGCTGCTTTCTAATTTTGTTGTTAGTGTTCAAACGTTATTTTACAATAGATTTTTCTCAGGCTATATTATTATTTATGTTTATCTTACTGACTACTTAGCTTATTAATTGTCCAATTCATTTTCTTTAAATTCATTAGTCTGTAGACTTTTAACTAAGTTCTTTTGGATTTTTCCTATTACAAAATGCTCAACTGAGGACATTATAAGTAAGTAGTACAGGAGTCAATGTAGCCCATGCATGAATGACTTCACATCATTGTTCTAATCAATGTGAGTAGTATATAGGTTGAACTGTATGTGTGTGTCTATGTATGTATGTATGTATGTGTATTTATTTATTTATTTATTTGAAATATTTATTTGAAATATTTATTTATTTGGTTACAGGGCCACCAATTTTGTAAAATATCCCTGTGGATGGCTCACAATGATAAAATCAAACTCATCAAAACTAGGATCCTGATTCAGGGCTACTCTAAGAGGCTTCTCACTTGTACATCCTATTAAATCAGCCCATTTTTTAAAATTGCAAATGATTTTTTTAATACAGAATGAATTTTTTCTACATTTTCATAGGAAAATGAAAATGTCATTAGAAAAGTTTCCCTAATTTCACTATTTCTATTTCTATCCCTCCAATATTTTTGAGGTTCCTCACTGTCCAGAGATTATCCCAGAATAGCAACTGATTCAGCCTATAATACCAGCATTTTATAGCTCAATGATTGATTCACAGATTCATTCAGAGATCTATCTATCTGCCATTGGCTAGCTCAGACTGTCACATAAATTTTGCTAGCAAGCAAACTCACAAAATTAACTCACAACATACCATGCATGTAAATATTGAATTTTTTATAAAAAAGATCAACTTTTACCAAAATCAGGCAAAGCAGGCAGATTGAGTTGCTCACAGAATCATTCAGTGATCTATCTATCTGTCATCGGTTAGCTCAGTCTTTCAAATTTGCTTGCCGTGAGTCTGCACTGAATTTGCTTGCAAACAAACCTTAAGTCCTAAGGGAGGTTCGGCTGTGCTGAGCCGAAGATCTAAAGACTAGCTAGAAAGCAAGAAATCCAACCATTTCCTGCTTCCTAGCTAATCTAAATCTCCTGGCACAGCAGAGAAGATTATGGTTGGAAAAAGGAAAAATAGCAATTTAGCAGGCAAGTTTACCAGGTAAGAGTGAGTGGGTGGGGAGGGTTCCCGCAGGCCATGTGAGCAGCACAGCCTTATGTTTCTGTGCAGCCTGGATTAATTGCTTTGTGGGGGTGCTCTAGAGGTGAGATTTCTCTGCGGCCCACCAAAATTTTCTCATGGCCCACCAGTGGGCCACGGCCTAACCCATTCTTGGGTTGGTTGGGCTGTTTACTGATGGCTCCTTGGCAGTTTCTTGATTGGGGTATTGCTTGATTGTTGGTCTGAAGACCAACCTTGGAGTTAAGCTATGATGATTTGGTTGCTGATTATTGGTGGAGGGGTGATGGAGTCTTTTTGTTTTCTTTTGGGCTGGTTGTCTCTTTTGCGTAGTGTCTATTGATGGCTCATTTATCAGAGTTCCAGGCTTCTAGAAGTGGTTTGCCATTGTCTTTGCTTTCTTGGTAGGGCTGATAGAGAGTCACCCAAATCCTTTGTGCCTAATTAGGAATAAAATTCACAGATTCCAATTTCTAAACTAGTGCCTTTAACTACTACACCAAGCTAACACTATCTCCCTTGCTTACCCACTCTCATATAAAATTTTAGTCCACTTTGAATTTTTTTTTTATTTTGTCAAACAATTATTAGATAACAGGTATAAGTATAAACATGGTTATAAATACATGAAATGGATACGAATAAGAAAAAAAAAGAAACAATAGGACAGGGACGGTAGGCATGTTTTGGTGCACTTATGTACACCCCTACAGACCTCTTAGGAAAGGGATGAGGTCAATATTAGACAGTCTAATGTTGAAGATTTTGGGGTTTGGGGAAGAAACCACAGAGTCAGGTAGAATATTCCAAATATTGACTACTCTATTGCTGAAGTTGTATTTCCTGCAATCAAGTTTGGTGCAGTTTATCTTTAGTTTATATCTATTTTGTGCTCTTGTATTGTTTTGGTTAAAGCTGAAGTATTCATTGATAGGTAGGACATTGCAATGTATAATTTTATGTACTATACTTAGATCAAACCGAAAGCGGCGTAGTTCTATGTTGTCTAGATCTAAAATTTCAAGTCTGGTGGCATAAGGTATTCTGCTATGAGTAGAGGAATGGAGGACTCTTCTCGTAAAATATTTCTGGACTTTGTCAATTGTATTAATATCAGATACGTAATGCGGATTCCAGATTGATGAGCTGTATTCAAGTATTGGTCTAGCAAATGTTTTATATGCTCTAGTTAGTAGAATAATTACACAATGTTGTAAGAAAAAAAGAAATCAACAAAAAAATACCAATAACAAACAGACATGGATATATTCAGGCAGTAGTCCAAGCTACAAAAAAATGTTTTACAAAAAAGAAAAAGTTCTGATGGCTAAGCATCTTTTTCTTCTCTCTTAATGGTCTTAGGAACCATAGACTACTGGGTAGTAATGTTGAACTTGAGGAGTCCTTAGTTCTCTCTGAGCTTGCTTGATTTTTTGCAGATGTTTCATTACTCTAACATTACCCTAAAGTTAGGGTAATTAAAAATCTGCAATTAAACAAGCAAGCTCAGAGAGCACCAAGAACCCTTCATTCCAACCGTGAGCTACAAATATTCTCCTTTAATGTTGAACTTGTTTGTTGCAGTCCCCATCACTCTCACTGGTCATCTCCCCTCCATTCCACAACTTCATCCCATCTTAATTCCATTTCTGGAGAGAGAAAGAAATGTTAATAACTTCTCTCATCATTGAGCTATAAAATGCTGGATAGATTTTTCTCAGAACTTTTATTTCAAGGATAAAATAGAGTAGAGTAGAGTAGGGTAGAGTAGGGTAGGGTAGGGTAGGGTAGGATAGGATAGGATAGGATAGGATAGGAATAGGAATAGGAATAGGAATAGGAATAGGAATAGAATAGAATAGAATAGAATAGAATAGAATAGAATAGAATAGAATAGAATAGAATAGAATAGAATAGAATAGAATAACAGAGTTGGAAAGGACCTTGCTGGTCTTCTGTTCCAACCCCCTGCTTAGGCAGGAAACCCTATACCATTTCAGACAAATTGTTATCTAATCTCTTAAAAACCTCCAGTGTTGGAGCATTCACTACTTCTGAAGGCAAGTTGTTCCACTGATTAATTGTTTTAACTATCAGAAAATTCTTTCTTAGTTCTAGATTGCTTCTCTTGATTAGTTTCCATCCATTGTTTCTTGTCCTGCCCTCAGGTGCTTTGGAGAATAGCTAGATTCCCTCTTCTTTGTGGCAACCCTGAGATATTGGAACACTGCTATCAAGTCAATTTGAATCCTACCCTTAATCAGTGGTAGGATTCAAATTCTTTTACTATCAGTTCTGTGGGCATGGCTTGGTGAGCGTGGCAGGGGAAGGATACTGTAAAATCTCCAGTCAGAGGTGGTATTTGTCAGTTCCCTGAACTACTCAAAATTTCCGCTACCGGTTCTCCAGAACTGGTCAGAATCTGCTGAATACCACCCCTGCCCTTAATCCTTCTTTTCATCAAACTAGAGACATACCCAATTCCAGCTCTTTATATGTTTTAACCTCCAGTCCCCTAATCATCTTGGTTGCTCTTCTCTGCACTCTTTCTAGAGTCTCAACATCTTTTTTTACATCAGGGTGACCAAAACTGGATAGTAAAATGCTTCTGGTGGGGAGGAATGAAGCAAAGCTCACACTTCTCAACAATCTTGCTTGCTGGTATCACTGTCAGAAAGTGACCATGTACTGTAGAATGGAAAATGAACTAAACAGCATTTTTCACCTTTTTGTGCATTTAGGAGTCAATCTTTTACAACAGAAATATATGAATTCTCTGTCCTTTTATTAAACATTACTGTTGGTCATGCCTATACAAATTGATTTCACTAGTTTCCTATAAGTGAATCTGAATTGGCATTGCTTTAGAGATTTTACTTTGAAAGAAATCGCAATTGTGTCTTTGTCTCCCTGATTACAGCTCAGTTCAAACAAACCAGACATCTAATAATAAGCGTTTTCATACAAAAATGGCTCCAAACTCCAAAAAGATATATTTGAGTAACGGGAAACTGATACCGTTTCCTTCCCTTTTAATGATGCTATGCATTGTATTATGCAAAAGACCTTAAGTGTAGCATTTTTTCAATTCTTCATATTGCCTTTCATTTTCTTGTTCTTATTCTTAAGACAGGCAGGACTTTTTGTTATTGGAAACAGGAGACTCGCATAAGATTCAACATTACAAAGCCTGAAAATCAATTAGAACTAATTGTTTTGGGTTAGTCTATGAAAACAGTATGGTATGTATATATGTACAGTTCTTTGCCAAAGTAAAGAGCAAAAGGTAGCTTGCATAGTTTTGTTTCTAATAGAAAAATATGTTCTTAAAGGTTAATTTCTAGCAGACTTGGTGAAAATGTAACCTAGAAACATGATGTGATAGTCATGCCTTTCTTTTTTGTTATATGTCAGAAGAGGAGATTCTAATGATTTTTATAGCCCCAGGTTCAAAGGTCAAGATAATTTATCTCAGGTCTAGTATAAAGACTTATCCTAGGTTCATTCTTAATTCCACCCAGTCTGAGAACTTTTCTCCTTCAAACTCAATCAATCAATCAAAATAGAGCTGGAAGGGACCTTGGAGATACTTTCTAGTCCAACCCCCTCCTCAAGCAGGAGATCCTATGCCAAGGATGTCAAACTCAATGTGCTTAAATCTGGTCCATGGAAACAGCAAAGGACCAGCCCCATCCCCATTCCCTGTTTTCATTCTGGACAGCCTCGTGTAGCACTCTGCCAGAAAAGTACTGCAGGAAACCATTCAAGCCTAAAACAGGACATGGGGTCAGTGGTGGGATTCAAATTTTTTTTACAACCGGTTCTGTGGGCGTGGCTCGATGGGCATGGCAGGGGAAGCATACTGTAAAATCTCCAGTCAGAAGTGGTATTTGCCGGTTCTCGAAACTACTCAAAATTACCGCTACTGGTTCTCCAGAACTGGTCAGAACCTGCTGAATACCACCTCTGCATGGGATGCATGCATGGCCTCCCCGCATCTCATTTTGGCTGGTAGGATGTTGCACACCCTTGAAAACAGGGAATGGGGGGGGCTGGCAGAGGCACCATGGGCTGGTCCTTTGCTATTTCCAGTTTGGTTCATTTCATCTCTCCCCTTCCCCCTGCTGGTCCATGGAGGAGAACTACAATTTATTTTATTTATTATTTATTTATTAATGGAATTTCTATACCGCCCTTCTCCCTAGGGACTCAGGGCAGTGTACAGCCAATCTAGACCCCAAAACAGTACAAAAGTTAAAAAAGAATTAAATTAAATACTGGCTGATTAATAAGAAAACCCACCCCCCCACCCTTAAAACCCCGGTTAAAATCGAAGATAATACGGAGACCAATTAAAACCATCTCAGCCCAGGCCGGCCTGCTCAAAGAGCCAGGTCTTCAACGCGCGCCTGAAGGCCCTCAGGTCCGTGCCGGTACGAAGTTCCGGCGGCAGAGTATTCCAGAGGGCAGGGGCCCCCACAGAGAAGGCCCTACTCCTCGGGGCCGCCAGACGACACATAGCGGCCGACGGCACCCGGAGAAGACAATACTGATCCAGCCCTCAAAGAAATCCAGTTTGAAATCCACCCTATGCCATTTCAGGCAAGTTTGGCTCTTTATTTCAGACGACTGTTTCTTTCTGCAACCTATTAATATCAACCCATCAACATTCTTTCCAAGAAGCATCACCCAAAATGAGAGGAGACTTTGTCTAATATCTAACGTACTAAACCAAGGGTAATGCTGAACCTGAAATCAGAATAGTTTGTTTCCTACCTCTTGAAGCCAGTTGCAAACATATTTCTTCAGAATAGGATTCTCTAGACTTCAACTCACCAGCCATTGATCTTTAATAATGTATCACAAATTTTAAACTTACAGTTAGTATCTTCTAATCTGAGATTGATTCCTACTAACTTCATAGACATGTAGCATTTTTGGCATGGAACGAATAGATGATAAAGACCTTAGACCATGTAATGCTCTATGAAGCATTACATGACGCGTCTATGGAGATTCTCAGTCATCCAGGTCTTGGTTGTCCTAGGGGACAGGGCAGCAGGAGAGAGTTTCTTGGATTTCCAAGGCATTCTTGAAGCAGATGTGACTATAATGACATTGAAAGAAAACAGTGGACCTGTCTGACCAACCTGTGGTGATAAGAGAAGGAAAACATAATTATTTCTCTGCTTTTTCAGCTTGTTACCCTTTTTCAGGTAACATTTGTTGCTAGGGAAGGATGGCTCTCAGAACATTTTATTTGGCCTCTGTGAAGAATATTCTAGGCATCTGTAAAACAAAGTAGCTTGAATTTGCTTGGTATTGGACTAACCAGGCACAGGAAACAATAAGACTACCCTTGGTTAGTTGGAAAAAGTTTAATCCTATTATTTCTGAGGAAGTGATTAAAGCAGGTAATTCTTTTAAAGAACCAATTCTAATATTGCATGAATGTGTATGTAAGTCTTATAACCAATGTAAGTAAAATACTTTGGCATTACTTATTCCTTGCTAAATGCTAAAAGATTTAGGCTGGGTTTGCTAATTTAAAATATTATAAAACTTTTTTCTTTTTTATTCAACAAGCCATAATACCTTGGTACATGCACCTTATTGAAACAGAAACAAATGCATACCATTGTGTAATATTTAATACTTAATGCTACTGAAAATCTTCTGCAGTTTCTTCAAAATTGTCTTTCCCTCAGAAAAATGATCCTGTTTTTCTACTTCATTTTCAGTGTGTTTCCACACACTGAAGCCCATTTTATTTTGCAAAATGGAAAAGTGTGCTACACTTTCCTGATATTTAAATTTCCATTGTTACCAAATCTCATTTCCTGAACCAATTTTTCTATTTTGGAAAAAAAAAAGTCATTCACTGATTTTTAAAAAACTGTGTTTGTTATGCTTTTTGGAATTTAATTGAAAACCAGTAGAAAAAAATGATTGACAATATCAGACAGAACACTCAAACCACCTCTTGCATAACCCAGGTAAATAAATATAAGAACCTACACTCCACTTATTATCTTTTCATCAAAATTCTGTCTTTTAAAAAAAAAATCAAGGGCGTTTTCTTTACTATAAAAATTGAATTAAAATGATTGGATAAAATGCAAAGATAAGTTTTAGCAGAGTATGAGTTTCATCTTTCATACAGTGATCTCATCATCCAATAAAGTATGAAAGAGCTTCATGCTCCTCTTAACTATCATTTGTTGTAGCCTGAAGGGAAAAAAATTGCAATTAAAGAACCTTGTATGTAAGAGTTAAAGCTAATATGACAGGAACCAAAGTTTATCAGGCCGGAAAGAATGGTTATCTAATCTTGGAAGAAGTGCCTCTATTGGAGACAAGAGAGAATGGAAGAGATCATTAACTCAAAATGGCAGGAGAAAGAGGCAAGCATTTAAATCTGGAGACCCAGAGAATGCTAATTCTGTGTAATGCATATATATGACAACGTTCTTGTTTGCAATAAAGCTGTGCAGAGTTACTAGCTGTTTCAAGTTTGTGCGGTTCTGTCTTTGACCAAAAGTAAGTTTTTATAATTATTCTTTAATAATCATTCAATAATTATTCCTTAAAAAAAAAACCTATCTGTCATTCTTTTCTTTGTGTTGCAACTCAAAAACAAAACAAAGCAATTATTGATTGCTACATTTATCAATATTTATTCCCATGCCTGGTGAAGTCAAGCACTATCAGTAAAATGTGCTGTACAAAACAGTGATGCTATTAAAATGTTTTCAGATGGATCAGTGAAAATAGACTCAGCCAGAACCAGTCTTTCTGTTTTGTTGTGTTGTGTTTCCTGGAGAATGCCCCAGCTCAAACAGCCAACACAAACTTATAAAACACAAATGCTTTCACCTGAACTGAAGCACAGAATTCTTTTATAAGGAGGTATGTGGATCAGATAACATGCCAGTTTGACTTGTGGAAAGAAATGGAGCTATAAACAGAGCTGTGGTGCCTAGTAAAGAGTAAGATACATTTTGGCACACATTCTATTGAACTAATGCTTGATAGTTTTAGAATGGTATGTACATCTTTCGCATTAGAATTCGCGCTGCCAGACCTATTATGCAACTTAGATTATGCAACTTAAAATGAAATTTAAAAAAAAATCTTCAAGATTATATGACATTTTGACAAGGAGGTAAATAATACAGACTATACAACTTTGTGCCTTCTTTCCTCATAGAAACATTTTCTAGAGCAGGGGTCGCCAACCTTTTGGACCTCAGGGACCACCAAACTCATAATTTTAAATCCCCAGGACCACTAATATGAATTTTGACTGATGGTGGCTTTCTGACGTTGGTGGGAGAGAGAGAGAGAGAGAGAGAGAGATCTGATCTAACGTCTCTTTCTCCCTCTATCTATCTCTCTATCTCTCCTACAAACACACACACACACACAAACACACAGAGGCAGGGTTGGGACTCAAATGTCTTAACAACTGGTTCTTGGGCATGGCCTAATTTATGGCTTGGTGGTCATGTGACTGTATGAGCATGGCTTGTATATAAATATTATAAATATTTATCTAAATATTGATTTTTTTGTAAAAAAAAGAGCAAATTTTACCCAAAATTAGGCGAAGCAGGCAGGCAGATTGAGTTGCTCACAGAATCACAGATTCATTCAGAGATCTGTGAGATTGGCTAGCTGAGTCTGTCACATAAAATTTGCAAACCCATAAAATTTGCTAGCAAGAAAACTCACAAAATTAACTCATAACACACCATGTATGTAAATATTGAATTTTTTATTTTAAAAAACCTGCAACTTTTACCCTCTGGGGGTGACATTTCTATGTGGATCACCAAAATTTTCTTGTGGACCACCTGTGGGCTACAGCCCACCGGTTGGCAACCACTGTTCTACAGCCAAGATAATATGACTCTGAAATCCACAAGCTTTGCACCAAATTAACCAATCAGGTTAAGCTATAGGGCAATGCAGGTAAGGATTAGATTGTAATTACCACTACTAACTGTATAGATTGTTTAACATTCCCAACTTAAAACTAAATATAAACTAGTTGCAGAATCCTGAAGTATGAAAACAAATACCACAATTTAGAACATCTATGGATACATCATAAAGTCTAAGACAGTTTCATTCAAACTTGGCACAAATTTTCTCTACAGGTTGCTTCATGATAATATCCTGTTGCCCACCACTAGAGGTGGTATTCCACAGGTTCTGACCAGTTTTGGAGAACCAGTAGCGGAAATTTTGAGTAGTTCAGAGAACTGGCAAATACCACCTCTGAATGGATATTTTACAGTATACTTTCCCTGCCATGCCCACCAAGCTACACCCACAGAATCGGTAGTAAAAAATATTGAATCCCACCACTGCCCACCGCAATCCACACAACTCTTTATCTTACTGGTAATAAGTATGAGTTTTCCATATGTTGCTAAACTACAATTCTCAGCAAACTATCTCCATTAGCCATAGTAGTTAACACTCCTGGGAATTGTGAGTTAGCATCCAAGATCTCACAAATTACCAACTACTGACATAGATGAATTCTGAAGTTTCATTTTTCACAGTATCATATCATTTTAGGGCACACACACACAAAGTAATTATTTTCCAGTTTTAAAAGGCATGCAGATTCGATCTGATGGGTTAACAATCCTGCTATGCTTATATCATTATAGTCAAATTAAGAAATCTCAACTGTCCCATCATCTAAACATGGATCTGCTCCATTAGATAAAGAAAAAAATAGTTTTTAGAGCCAAAGGGATCTGCTTTGGACATGCATTGAATCCTTTCTTAAATTACCTTTTCTGATTCATATCTAGGAACATTTCTTTGCTGGAGACTTTTCCAATCTCAAAAATCCTCGAAAGGAAAATGGTCATGGAAACAGACTGTAGAGAACTAAAACACAGGAAATTGCAAGCTTTGTTGCCATCCATTTTTGTAATCTGTTTGTGGACAATCCTTTTAAATGTGTTTATTCTTATCACGTCTAATTTGATCCTGGCAGAGATTTGATGAATGAATCAGCAGCAGGGCTTGTATGCTCTCTGCTCTTCTATCCAACTTCCAGTCTTGCTAGTTTTTTATTCTCTTAGCCTTTGTCAGCTGTGTTTTCAAAGGTTATCCAAATTATCTCAATCAATCCTTTGTTTCAGCAGCTACAACTAGCCCTGGTACAAAGCCACTCCGTCCTCTAAATGCCATTGTCTCACTTTGTTTATTGTGAGCAGTACTAGAGGCTGCTTCTTCTGCTGACCAACAATAAGGATTTCAAACTGAAACCAAAATGGCCAAGTGAATACAGTAGATTTAGTTTCTTGGGATCTGTCTTCTTATTTCCTTCCAATCTTCTCATTCCTTCCAATCTTCTCATCAAGCTTCTCACTTATAGACAAGGCTTAGAATCAGTTCTCCCTGTCAAAGAGATCATATGGTCCAATTATCCTTATTTACCAGAACAATCTAGTACCCTGTCACAGAGAAAATGGGAAAAATAAAATTTATGGGAGCATAGGATCCCTTGTCAAATAAGGGCTAGACCAGGGGTGTCAAACTCAGTTTCATTGAAGACTGCATCAGGGTTGCGTTTGACCTCGGAGGACCAGGGTGGCCGTGGGCAGGGTGGTGTGGCCAGCTTGATATCACTCATGTTGGGGGCACCTCTGCCAGAAAAAGAATGTTTTCGGCTAATCTCTGTTTTCGGCTGGGATGGTCTCTTTCAACCCTCTGCCAGCAAAATCAGAGCTCCATTTTTGCTGACAATGGCACTGCAGGCCAATCCTTTGCTGTTTTCAGGGTGACCCTGTGGGCCAGAACTAAGTAACTCACAAGCCAGATCTGGGTTGCACCCCTTGAATTTGACACCACTGGGCTAGACTTCTACAAGTAAATGAGATTGAGTGATGCTTGCTATCTGCCCAATGTGAAATATTGTTCCACATAAAACTAACTAGAAAATACCATCAGCCAGTTCTCCCATTGCCATTCCCATTGGTTTACAATTACCATGGTTCAGTCCATTTTCAAATTTGTCTGCTCATTTTATCTACAGAATTAGTTTTTTAAAAAGATAGGGTCATTTGATTGTCACATATTGTGTGTGTGTGTGTTGTAATTAATATTGTGGATTTCTATTGACCTCACTACACAATTACATTGTGATAAAAGGAAGGGAGGTTCTAATAAAAGCAGGAAACAGGATAGGTTTTTCTCAATGACAGCATGATTAATAACACCCAACAGGTATTTATCTGTATGACTTAGGTATATTTGGTTCAGATATTAAATTAACACAGACATTTGTCTTAATCATCCATTATTTTGAATAATATTTTTTTAAAAAACACCCTCTGCTGATTTAATTTACAAGATTATATTTCTTTTTATCACTAATTTTTCACTATTATCACTGCCATAAATAAAACTACCAAACACTTGAGATAGAATAACTATAACTATAAATTTCAAATGTAAGGAACAGTACTTCCATTCTGATTCTAGTAGCTGCTCTTATAATCTCTTCAGAAGATTATTCTTCATTAAGTAATACTTATCTTCAAGTGAGTTTGAGAAACAAAGAACTTTGAGGTAATGAAAAACATAAAAGCATCAACTCTCTGCCTGAAATGCCTAAGAGTTACTTACTAGTTTCAATCTCTTAAAAGTGCACTAGACTCCTTGTTGAAAGAGAATTCACAATCTAAATTAAATATGATACATTAAAAGATAAGGTCAACATTACACTTAAGATTTAGATGACAGGAAACAAAGCCTTTTTATAATAGTATATCATGATATTACTCATTAAGGAAGTGTACTCAGGACTTGGTGATTCTTTGAAAATAATTATCATTTCTTCAACATTATAGTGGTTCTAGGCCACATGGATGACAATAAGGAGATTTCTGTTTTAGGACATGTTTTTCTTAAATACAGTCTGTATGATACAAAGGTAAATAGATACAGAATGAAGTAGTCTGTAAACTTGCCAATAATAGTACGTGGATAAGACCCTATAACAGTTTATGCAATAATTCAATGAAGCAAACCATCTATCATATAAGCCAGAATGTTGGGAAGGCAGCCATGGCAGTTTTCCTTCTGAACCCCCACCATATTCCGATGGTTATCCTTTCTAGGAAGAAAGAGGTGTCTATGGCACACAGTAAATATTCCACTGCTATACACACCTACTATCTACAGGTGTGATGTAGGGGTCCATTAGCAATAGAATTGAAGTGCCATGGAAGTGGATGCCATCTTACTCAGGTATCGCATCATTTGTGCCAACCCTGCAACCATGCCCATTCTATTTCATGACTATTCGTGTGTTTAGTAAATGGTTGCTTATACCTGTGATTTTGTTTTTACTATTCAATACATCTACCACTTCTTTTTTTCCTTTTTATCTGATTTGATCTCTCTTAGTTATGCTGATCAAATTTTGATCTATCTCAAAAATAAAATATTCATAGTTTTCACCTACCCATAACAAATTGGAAACCAGGATACTTAAAAAGGATGATTCAGTTACACATTTCAGTTATGAGATATGATTAGTCAGGTGGGAAGGTAGGTAGTAGCATTAATATTTACCTCCATCTCTAGTGAAGAGAATATGCTAAGAGGGACAATGTCGTGGAGGCCCCCAAAGCTGTCTCAAGTCATGAGGAAGAGCCTGCTTCAGGAATTTGGGACTGGAGTATAGCAGACCATCTGGAAGATACAGCAGACTCTGAAGCAAGAGAAGATGGGCAAGGAGAAAAGGAGAAACCAGGAACTTCAGAAGGGCCAGAGAAACAAACAAGTGTCTGGCTGATAATGGGAAGTAAGAAACACAGGTGCAGCCAAGAGGCTCGGAAGGCCAGCCAGAAGCAAAGGGTGGAGAAGGGCTGCAGCTGCAACCAAGGAGTGGGGAAGAGAAGGAACTGCCTGTTCCATGGGGCCAACAGGAGAGAGGCACAACAGAGGTTAGCAAGGCTATTCTCAAAGAGGCAGCCTCAACCCTCCTAATGAATTGCACTGGCTGGCGACTATTTATCCCTGTAAGTGGAGCAGTGTGGTGCTGAGAACAACTCTTAATGCCTTTTGGTTTGGCTCATGTGTTTGTTCAGTCACCGTGTACCTTACCTTGGGATTCTGTCTCTGTTTCTGAACTTCAGACTTTGCCTTGTAGACCTTGGAATTGGATTTTGGCTTCTGGAATTTTTCTTTGGACCATGGATTTACCTTTGCTGGATTTGCTTTTTATGTGTTTTTCCTGACTTGGACTCATTGCATCTTGTTCTGGTCCTTTGTAGGGAATCCTGTGGAATTACCATTCAGGGCCAGTGAAGCCTCAATAAAGACTTTAAACCATTGTGCTATTTGCATGTGTGAACAGGATAAGACAGAGAAACTTGGATATGTGGATGAGATACAACCAGAATCACTGGTTATAACTGAGTCACAGAATCTTGTGAAGAAATGACCACAAATAGTGTGTATTTATAGTAAAATAAACAGTTACGGCAGCCCAAGGGCAAACTACATGGCACATTGCCAACATCAGATTTATTAAGTCTCATAAAACACCATTGTAGTTGTTTGTGATAGTAAGTTCCAGTAATCCTATTCTTCGAAGTCATGGACACTTGCTCTTTTTTGTTCGCGCAGCAATGAACTCCAAAATGACCAATGTAAAAATGTAATTAAACTCCACTATCTCTTCAAGCTTTCAAATATAATTTGCTGGAAATCCCCTGTATTGTGAACTTATAGAATGTTAAATTATGCCAAAGACTTCCAGTAATTTGAACATTGTGAATTGCTTTTAGAGCACTATTTATTTTTTACCCATCGAAACACAACCAATTTCTTAATACACTACAGAGTAAAATAGCCAATGAGCAAGCAAGGTGAAATTACCAACTGAGTCAGTGTAGACAAACAAAATTTATTCATTCATTCATTCATTCATTCATTCATTCATTCATTCATTCATTCATTTATTCATTCATTCATTCATTTCCTGCCTATTTTTACAAATAAATATACCCACTGCATTTTCTTCTTCCTATTTGTCCCACAACAACAACCCTGTGAGTTGGACTGAGAGTATGGCTGGCTCAAGTCACCCAGCTAGATTCCATGACTAAGGCGGGACTAGAATTCACAGTTTCCAGCTTTCTAGCCTGATGCCTTAACCACTAAACCAAACTGACTTATTGTGATTATGCATATTGGTAATGTTTCCAAATCAGTTTATTGAAAAAAAATGTCTGATGAAAGTGCTTTAGATCTCAATGTGACATCTGAAATTATAGTAGATAACAATGGGTCAAATCCCTAGAACTGAATTTTTTGGGAATACTATAGTAACTATGGATGGAACAAGAGAACTCCTTGATTAATTACATCCTCTTGGCCCAAGTTATTACATGTGGTGCTTTCAAAAGCAAAGAAAGGATGAAATCTTTATGTGCCTGTGACAAACAAGATTACCCAGGAAAAGCAAGAAAAATTTGTTGATCTCACCAGGTATGTGTGGCTGAATATTTTTGTTATCAGAAATTGAAACAAATAACTTACAGCATATGCCTGTCAAAATAAATGCAAGGACTAGCTTCAGGTGCAAGTTTTAAGTTAAAAAACAAAAATAGTTGTTTTTCAATTGTATGTGTATGTCTTATTTCTTATACAAGCACTGATTACCTTAAATGAATCATTGCTAGCTAGGTTATTATTTCCTGTGTGTATGTTACAGATATTCCACCTCACTGATAAGAGTACGTGCTTTATATGGAGAAGTTCCCATCTGGCATCTTTAAATTAGCTTATTTTTTTTTAATTAAGTAGCAAGTTGCTGAGATTGTGAAGGTACTTTCCAATAAACAGAAACAATATTAGAGTATAGAATCATATAGTCTGGCCGTGTTTAACATAGTTTCTTACAGATATATGCCAATCATTGTATGAGGAATGCATAGCCACTGCCAGCTCCAATCCCTTCTTTAGTAACATTTACTAAAAAATAAAGTTAGTAAGTTTCATCCTCACCCTTATTGTTCATGTCAGCCTGGCATTCTCTTTCATTAGTTTTCAGCTGAAGATCTAAGAAGAGACATGGGTCTTTCTAAATTCTCTGTTTTGGGTTTTAATTAATCAAAAGTGAGTGAAGTTAACAATAGTTTGTGATGCTTAAGATATAGGTTACAGATTTTAAAAATTGGAGAAGGAAAAAAGGACAGATATTTTTAGACATGGGAATTTAACTGTGAACATTTCTTTGGAAAAATAAAATGAAGCATTTTTGTCTGCTTTGCTTGGCTTCCTATGATTCCCTAAATTAGGATTATAGAATTAGTTCCTTTTCAAAAATCTTAATCCTACTCTTTAGCAGAAACAAATTACTTTAATGAGATCAGAATGTTTTCCAGTAAATTTTCAAATATTTATACATTTGTGAATTTTAAAAAAACATTTTTTAAAAATAGTCTAAAATGTTATTTATTCCAGACTTTGAGAAATATAAATTTATATTTACTACACTAATAACCAAATATTTCCTTTCATATATTATTGTTATATTTCAGTCATCTATACATAAACACTGAAACTGGGAAGAAAAAGATTCTTCTGAGAATATTAAGTGATAATTAATAAAGATAGGCAATGCAACATTATTATTTGACATGATTTAGGCAAAGGTTTTAAATCAGTACAAGTGAGCAGATTGTTACATATTGGCCTGATGCAATTAACAGGATCTTGATTTTAGTTGCTCTTGCAAAACCGTGGTATAAAATGAAAATCTAGATTCCATTTAATGGTTTACGCTGACGGATCACCACTGCCTCATCGAGGTGTGTAGGTAAGATTCTCTCACCTGAGGAAGGTTAATCTCACTTCATCACAACTTTGATTGAACACAAGGGATTCTGGGTTTTGGATAGCTGTTCCATTCCAACATCTAGAAATAGGGATCCCCTTCATTGAAATTCTTCTCTGAAGATCTCCATAACTCTACTGTCTGTTGTACTGTTTTATTTCAGAATCTGTTGCTAGCAGTATGTGAATTACTTGGGTTTAGTAAAGATTGGGAAATGGGCAGAAGGTCAGAACTCAACAAGAGAATGAACTACTTCATTAGACAGTGCCAATATCTGTCCTGCCAAATAAATACTGGTGATATTCCTGCATGTATTCATGCATTGTGCTGCCAGCTAAATTGTCTTCAACATCATTCTTCCACCCAGTTGTTTAATAGTTCCATGTTTGAAAGTTTTGTCCTATCTAGCAAACAAATAGTCTTTCTGGACCAAGAGTTTTGATTTTATCAGCATTGTCGTAATGTTTATATCAAGGATGCTTCTGGTACCTCCTGAAGACTGTGATTATATCAGCTAGGAAGCATATCAAGGGCTTACGTTAATCAAGGGGATATCAAAACTCGAGCAATGCTTTATTTTCATATTTGCTTCTGAAAACGACTACAGAATGCTATGACCTTAAAGCTTAATGCACAATGAGAAGGAAAGTTCTGTCCATCTGAAATGGACAAGCTTTGGAAATATCTGGACACAGCAATTTTTGACTTCTGCAATGTTCTGACCTTCTCAACCCTACAAACTGCTGAAATATGTATTTAACTTAACTGACTATTTAATTTGTCGATATACAAAATAACTTGTGAACATCAAACTCATCACCAAAGGGATAAAGGACTCAGGGTTCATTGGCTCTTAGAAAGTACTCCTTTCAGTCACTAAGTTATGTAGCATAATTTTACCATTGCATTTTTTTTTATCAATTCTGGTTTGTTCTAGTTGTCAGGACCACTATAGTGTCAGTTAATTTCTTAATGAGACACCCTCTGTGGCTTCCTACAGTGTCCAAGAGCCACAGCTATGCAGTGGTTAGAATGCAGTATTCCAGGCTGGAGTTTAATTCTGACCAGCTCAAGGGTGACTGAGCTTTCCATCCTTCTGAGCAGAAGTAGTATTCAGCAGGTTCTGACAAATTCTGGAGAAATGGTAGCCGAAATTTTGAGTAGTTCAGAAACAGGTAGCAGAAATTTTAAGTAGTTTGGAATACCACCTCTGACTAGCCCCGCTCCCATCTATTCTCTGCCTCCCAAGTCCCAGCTGATCGGCTGAGTCTTCTTTTGTTACCCTGCACAGGAGAATGGAGTTTAGAAAGCAGGTTAGAGGAATTGGTAGAGAATGGAGATTTTGCAGTATCCTTCCCCTGCCATGCCCACCAAGCCACGCCCATCAAGCCACACCACATCCAGCAAGCTATGCACACAGAAGCGGTAGTAAAAAATGTTGAATCCCATCACTGCTTCCGAGGTTGGTAAAATGAAGACTCAGATTTTGGGGGACAATATACTAACATTTGTAAACTGGTCAAAGAGTGTTGTAAAGCATGATAGGATGGCGTATAAGTCTAACTGATATTGCTATTGCTAAAGCAAAAATTCTTTGTGGGCATTTTCAGACAAATGCTGAATTCCTCCTCAGTCCTATGTGCACTTTTGCATTACATTAGGAAAAAAACCAGACACTCACTAAGTCCTGTTGCAGAAAACATGTATGAATTTACAATCAATCTTCACATATATTCAGAAGATACCAACTTGTCTGCTGGTTTTTCATTGACTTTTGAGCATTGCTTATTTCTATAGCAGTAAGATGTGCACATTCTGTGTAAAAGCTGATGGTTGGAGTGCTTTAATGCTTTCACTGTAATATGATTGTTCCAAGTGCTTCCAAATTACTTCATTTCTCTAAATAGTCCCACATTCTTTTGTAATGGGTGGTATTTGAGAATTCACGATAAACATTTTTACTAGCTCAGGAAATTTGAAATATGCCTAAAATAACATCAGCTATTACAGTGAACATGTTCAAACGTGTTGTCTTTAAGATTATATGTGATTAATTTGGAAGATGGTTTCAGAAATTCTTATGACTTAATCCACTAGCAAATATAGCTAGTTTGCATTTAGTACAACACTTTCAGCCCCTCCATTATCTGTGTGAACTTCCCAGCTTCCTTTTGGAGACTCCATATGAGGGTGTTGTTACTACTGCAAAAGTTACTGTATTAAGGTCAGCAGATATGAGTGACAGCTTAACTATTGCAGTGGATGATGGGTTGTCTATGAGGTATATTAGCTAACAAAAGTGTAGTGCATTGTTAAATGTGCAGAAGACCTAATTTTGAGTTTGCAGTTGCAATTGAATTTTTTCATTTGGTTTACATTAATATAAATATGTATACTTGCATAGCACAAATCTTGACCTTACCTTGTTCTAAGCCAGGAGTGTTCAACTCATGTTGTTACATGACATATCATGACTTTTTTCCCCTTCACTAAAACAGGCATGGGCATGGCCAGCATGTGAGCATCTGACCATGGGCTGCAAATTTGACAGGCCTTTTCTAAGTTGAAAGACCAGATCATATAGTTAAATCTGGCCTTCCTTGGCAAGCTACTGTTAATTTCCACAGTTACAGATCTCCATAACAAAAAAACAGGATATATATTTTTTCTTTCAACCCTTGAAATCTTCTGGTATATGGCTGGTTCAAACTCTTTGTTTGGGATTCTTCTCTTTCATCTAATATCCCATCTTCTCTCAATTGGAAACAGCAACTGCAACAAACCTTTATTGTGTCCTATTGCAGCTCCTATACTCTTTGAGAGTCTTGCTATTCCTATTTATTTGCCTTAGGCCTTTCTTTATCTCTTCTAAGGAATGTACAATTTGTGAGAACTTTTATCTAAGAATCTAGAAATTTCAGTTCAACACAGGCTCTTTAAACTGAAGATCTTTTAGAAAGACAAGATGAGCAGAACTATGGAAAATCTACAGTAACTTGAACAAAGAGGTTTGACTGGACTTGGTCACAAACGTCAGATTAATTGAAAGTTCAATGTAAATGTGATATGTAGACATGTTTGTGTATTTTCAGACAGCACTGCCAGTATTATATATTAGGCTGGAGGAGATGTGTCTTGATCTATCAGGGCCCCCTGACAATGTCTCTTAACTTGTCCGTATTTCCCCTACAGTTTTCTTTTTTCAAAAGGTGCTTTTGGTTTATACTGGGAATTGGAGAGAGGCTATATTTATAATATTTGGGGGGAAATTGATTTAAAGTTGTTTCCTTCAAATGAACAGCTACCATTAGTCATCATTGGACTGAGTGGTCAAATTTAGATATGGAACAATTTTATCTAAAAATGAAAAGAGTAAAATTATGCAGTAAATAAGAGTATCTGCTAAAATTAACCAAATCCTTTAAAACAGGGATGTCAAATTTTATTTAATTGAGGGCTGCATAGGGTTTGGGTTTGCCCTTGGGAGCTGGGGGGAATGGCCAGGGTGGTGTGGGCAGTTCAACATCACTCGTGTTGGGGGAACCTGTGGTAGCCAAATGCTAAGGCAAGATTTCCCTCAGACCGTCCCTTACTCTCATTATAATCTCCTTCCTTCCTTTTCTTCTTTTCCCTTCCCTCTTCATTCTCCTTTCTTCTTCCTTACCCTCTATTCTTATTTTTCCTCTCTTCCCATCTTCCCTTCTTTTTCTTTTTTTTCCCTCTTTCTCCTTTCCTGTCTGTTCTTGCATGCTCAAATTCAAAAAGGGAACATTTCTCCTTTTGTTTTGTTTTTAGTTTGTTTTGGTAGCCCCCTGCCAGCGAATATGGAACTCGGAGGGGAGGGGTGCATGTGTCCCTCCTGAGCTCCATTTTTGCTGGCAGGGACACTGAGGGCTAGTCCTTTGCTGTTTGCAGGGTGCCCCTGCGGGTCAGATCTAAGTATACCATTTAACCATCTAAGCAAAGCTGAATCCGGCCCACAAGCCCCTGCTTTATAAGTTCATAATAACTTGTTTTGTGATGAACACAACACAAATGCCTAAGTACTTCTATACTAACAGTTTATTTTTGGTTAGTCAGGGTCACTATGATCATATGTTTTATTAAATTAATGGTGTCAATGGGTTAAAATTAAATGGAAATAAATTTGTGCCACATCGTTACTTACTAGGTGATCTCCAAAGATCAATTTTTAGCCCAACCTTATATTAAAAAAAACTGTTGTAAGGATGAAATAGGAGTTGGCCAATAAATATTGTTTTGAATTCCTGAAAGAATAGTTCTTGGCAACATCTGCCATGATCTTAACAGCATTATTTTAGCATACAAGTAAGAAAGAGAAGATGGGTGGGTATGGGTGTGTGTATTCAGAATTATGGTCCTCCCACAAATGATGACAAATCAGTGTGGAATTCTGGAAAAACTAGACAAGCTAGACAGGTAGGTATGTTGAGAGGGAACACCTGAAAGTTTAATTTCTCTCAGAGATAACTTTCACATTATTTTCTACTGCATATTTCCTTTCTTGTGAACAGAATATTTACATAAATATTATATGTAGACTATCATATCAAATAGTCGTTCATTTTAACTGTAATGGCTCTCATATTACAGAACAAAAACATTTTTTTGGCTATATTGTAATGAATTTATAGTACAGTGAAATGGAAAATATTATAGAGAAGTAAAGCTGAGGAAGGTTAAGTAGGAGAGAATTTTCAATAACAACTGCTATACTTCATTAGTTTTAGGTCAACAAAAATTGAGATTAAACACTGGATAGACTGGAAATCATTGCCTATTTCAAAAATAAGTTGCAGGAGTCTCCAGACAAGGTATTTCTATACTACTCTGAAAGAGATATATGATGTTTGTCATCCTTGAACATTAGTGATATATAGAAAAATCTAGGTATGAGGGAGAACTTCTGTACATTAAACCTTAAATCTCAATAACAGCTGAGTACTTTCATTCAACAAAGGTCTCTTGCCATGATTTTCATCAAATAAGCCCCCCTTTAAACAGGTTGGCTAAAGTTACTTCATTCTAAGCTACATCCTGAGGAAATGTCAACCACAATAGAATGTCAACCACGTTCATACAAATGTACATTTACCTTATCATAAGAATAGGATCTTAGCATTGGCTGTTACCTATTTGGCAGAATCACCAACCTATCCATTAAGTGGTAACATGGTCTGCATCCAGGCTGATTTCTTCTGTCAACTACTTCAAAAGTCTTCTGGTAAAAAGGCTAATTATGAATTCTATTTGAAAAAAGAAAATTGTAACAAAAATTCCTTCTATGAAGAAGATGAACAAGCATTGAGTGATGAAGGCCATAAATGGGCTTTCATCACATCTGTCAAACAAAGTGCTGAAGGACAACTGCCTTTGCTGCCACATCTCGATCAGAAAGAAGTACCGAGTACAGGTAGAAGTCTGTATGACCCCTGAGCTAGTTGGTTCATTTCTGAGTCAGTTTGTGTACTTGGCCACTTCTTAGTTTTGATGCAGTATCACCTGATATTAAACCTGATGACCTGATCCATAAACAATCAAGTTACAAGGGAGTCAGTCATTGTGACCTGCTCATTCTTTTTCTCATAACAATGGAAGCAGGAGCTTATAGATTTGTTGTCAGGCTCCTCTCAGACTGATACAGAACCTGAAGCCTTCAGACAGAGTGAAATTGTAGATTCCCACATGATAGATTCTGAAGACTGTTACACAAACATTGAGTCTCAAGCTTTTCACTGAGTCACGTTAGAAAGAGAATATCCCCATACAAATATATTAAATGCACACATTTCTTAGATATAAATATTTCAGTTTGTAAAATTTTTGTAACCTCAACCCATTCATTGGATCTTATTCAAGAAAATTAGTGGAAAAGTTTGGAAAAAATAACTGGGTTTTGGCAGCTGCCAAAGATATAAAATAATCAAATGCAAGATAAGAGAGAGAGGGAGGAAGGGAGAGAGGGAGATGGAGGCAGAGGGAGAGAGATCAAAAGCAAGATTCAAATTTTATCTCCCTTCCATCTGATGTAATGATTGAGATCTTCTTGCTTTTGACAAGGAGAAACTATTGACACAAGCACATTGTTATTCTATTGGATGACTTTGTTCTCAAGAGCTTTTTGTTCTGATCTTTGTCTGACCTAGCTCTCACAATTTTTTACAGAAAGAGATACAGATATTCTACTTCTGCTGTGTTCAGATAGAGGTGCAATTCCTAAAATCATTTAAACATTCAGAAAATGATATACAAACCAAATTCAAGACATTTAACTCTATAAAAAAGTGTTTCCTTCTTCATTCTTTCTTTAGGCTGGAACTGAAGTAGATGGGATGGAGTGTCGATATAGTACATTCTATGAAACAATTGTTCCAGTAGGCTCCATTGCTTGTTGAACAATTTCCAGCTGTTTCTTAGATGAATTTAATTCTAACATTTAATTCTACTAATAAACTGGCTTTGCTTGTTACCCTTTTTTTTTCTCTGTCACCTTTAAAACTAAGTGCTTTAAATTGTAAGCTCTTGTTTTAACTGATCATATGGAAAATATTCCAAGAGTAATTTCAGCTGGAACAGTACAGTAAACATACTTTAAACCAGGTGTATCCAAACTTTTGGCTTGCCTGGGCCACAATGAGTAAAGAGGAATTGTCTTGGGCTGCATATAAAATATATAATAACTGTCACCAAAGATCACATAATATTATTAAAAGTTTATGATCTTGTGGGGCTGCATATGCTGCCCATAGGCTATGTGTTAGACATGACTGTTATAAACAATTAAATAGCTAAGTCATAAGGGCAGATTAGCATATTAATACAGATATTGAATTTTCATCGCTGATGCATGGAAATGCATGACAGGAATTGCCTGAACTAAAAAAAAAATGTCTAACTGACATCATGTGAAATTAAAATAGAGATCTTTTTTTGATTTATTTTAATTGTGATAGCCATTCTACATATTCACATTATTCTTAAAACTGTACCATCAGTGAGGAATAGGCATCATCACTGAGGAATCGCAACCACAGCTGGTGAACAGGTGTTCATTGTGCTCATTTATTATTATGTAGCTTTGAAATAATCAGTAGAATTTTCTGATCAATCAAAGGGATATTTGATTAAGGCAAGCAGATTTCTTTTGTACACCAGCCGCATAGGACCCATTAGACTTCTAAAGAGATATGGATGCCATATTAAGCCATGGTGCAGATGATCTGTTGAAATGAGGACAGTAGAATCATGCCAAATATAGCTCCCTCTCTATTATTTAGGATAGCTTTCTTATCCTTACTGCCTAAACTCAAGGATCTCCCATGACAGAAAAATGGACATCACTGAAAATAAAAATGGCAACCTGTTAAATGTGGTATGACAATCTTTTTTTCAATGGTTTTCAATACCATCTAGTGTTTAAGAGATGTAGTCTGTAATACAGTAAAATTTGAACTTTAGGAAAGTTTGGATTGACCAGATTATCAATCTAATCTGCATTTTAAAGATGGATTTCAACTCATTAATCTACCTGAAAGAAAGTTGGTATTAGACTTCAATTATCCAAAGAATTCCCCATTTCTATAATATATTGCTTGCTGATATGCGAAGAAAATGATGTCTAATAAAGAGCATGTTATTCTGAATATTGAAGGGGTTAGAGATTGGTATTTGCAACAACAAAGTTAGTGCATATTATTATTTGGGCCTGATGATCTTTATAGCAGCTTTAAAAAAGAAGAGTGGGTGGATAGACAGACAAATGTTATAGCAGTTTTTAACAGGTTCTAATATTTCTTTCATAAAAATCTGGTTACATCAGTGTGTGTGGGAGGTAAACTATGCAAGGTAATATTGCTGGATTAGCTGTTATTATTGAGCTGATTGCTTAATTACTGTTTTGGATAATTTGCACACAACTAATTTAATTTTTCAATAGTTAATGCAATCTTTATGTCTCTGGATGAGATTATAATGCATTCTCAGTGAAACATTTTCATCAATGCATATTTCAAATAATGATACCAAATAATTGTATTTGATTTGTCACAGGAAAAAAAATCTTAAGGAGGATTCTAAATTATTGGTGAGAAAACAACACAGTAACCTCACAGCCCAAATTTAATCATTCAAAATAAAATAGATTTATATATTGACCGTGCAACTAAAGTTTAGACAAATTCTGTAAATTTTAAAAATCTACTGTAATATCTTCTATTTTCCATTTGAAAAGAATGTATTGATTTGACACCTATAATATTAAGCCAAATGTAATTAGCATAACTTTCTGCCAAGGACATTATTGTTTATGATCTATCATGGAAGATGCTAAAAGCTTGAATGTTTCTAACCCTTGAAATCTTGTTGTTCAACTGCAAGAGAACATGCCCAATAACAGGGTTTTTTTTTTGTAAATTATCTTGCAATAGTTTCTTTTGACCACCCAGAATTCCCAATTATCTTAGACAAATGAACATGTTAGTCTCAATACCATAAAACTGTAGAAGGCCAGTAGAGCCCTTTTTTTCAGGAAATCCTTCCTTAACAACCACTCCTTTAGTGACATTCAAAGTTATGATGACACTAGAAGTTATTGCCAGTTCATGAAGTTGTGGCTGTCACAGTGTGCCCACAATCATGTGATTTAGGTGCTTGGCAAGTAGCCCACATTTACAATGGTGGCAGCATTCCATAGTCACATGATTGCCATTTGTGACCTTCATATCAGCTTCCGATAAGCAGAGTCAATGGGGAAGCTGGCAGGAAGTCGCAAGTCACTGTGACATGACATTGCATTTAACAAGCCATGATTATCTGCTTAATGGCTGCAGCTAGAACTAGCAAACTGATACCATATGTTGGGCACAGTCATGTGACATTTCCCTTAATTTCCACATCACTTAGTATTGCTAGTCCCAATTGTGGTTGGTAAATTAAAACTACCCGTATAAGCAAAGTAAGGGTTCTTTTTAAAGGCAATTGAGATAAAATTCCCAAAAATTAGTTTCCCAAGGGTTTTAAATAAAAAGATATATAATCAGACTATTAAAAGTTACTTTGCTTATTAGATTAGAATTTATTTTCAATTAAATTAATTACCATCCATTATGTCCACTTTCCTTAGAAATAATCTTTTTTATCTTTTCAGACTAAAGATACGTGAAAAGAAACATATTGATATCAAAATCCCTTGTCCTGAAAGATTTAATCTTAAGAATCAGAGTGGTATGCGGAATATTAAATCCGAGACAGTAATATTGAATTGTTCGTTCAATTATCAAATAATATATGTATATATTTCCCCTTCATAAAAGGAAAGTGACAATGGCAAACGTTCCCCAGTTGCTTTCTTCATGGTGTGTTCATTCAAATATGTTTATTTTCACTCATTGGCTGCTGTGCTTTGGGGCAGCAGTACTTTAAATTGTTCTATAAAAGATAGCCTAGCTCAAATTAAGGCACTGGTACACTAACAGTATGTTCATTTTTGAAATTGCATAAATTAATTAAATGGGACAATACACTCATCTGAAATGAATAGACAGAACCTAGGTAGCTGCCTTAAGAAGCTTAAAGAATTTTAAGATGGACAGACGTCTTTTCCTGAATGATAGAGATGAAAAGATACTATCATCTGAAATAAGCACTAATGGAGCTGTCAGCTGCTTTCAGATCTTGGATCCAAAACCTAAAACATTTAACAAGGCAGGTTCACACTGTTTGCTTGAAGCATCCCACGTGGTGCTTACCAGCAACTTTTGCTTCAAAGGGTTGAGACTGAATTGACAAATGCTACCTCACTTCTCTTAGAATAGTGATAGTAAGTCAGCTTCGATAGTGAACAGCATTGTTTTTCATTATGAAGGAATTAATCTCATTCTTATCCCAGAATCGACAAATAGTTTAAATATGAGCATCTGCTTTATACAGAGATAAACAATCTGGACAAGTTTGAATAGATGTGCAAATGCCAGGAAATGAACTTAGTTTGGTGAAGCCTGGAAAAAATACGTTAGCATACTTAGCAGCTGTTCAAATAGCAGCGATTAATTGTCCTTTGAGGTCAGCCAGCAGTATCATAACATTCTTTTCACAACTTTTTAAAAGATACAGTGCAAATACGTCCAGTTTCACAGAGGCTTCCTTGCTGTGCCCAGCAAGCTGGCTAAATGGCTCTGAAAAACCTTCAATTTATTTTTCTTTTGTTTGGCTAAGTAGATCACAGGAGGAGTCAAAGCTGACTTTGGCAGTTGTTTTGTTTTCCTGAGACACGCACATTTCAGAGAGCAGGAGAAATAACCTGCATAGCTCGCTTCACACTGAGGTTCAAAAGAAATTTCTTCAGGTCCTGCAAGGTTCTTCTGGTTCAGCATGGTGCTCAAGAAGATAGTATAAATCTCTGGATAGGCCACAAGTTTTTAATTTTCCTTTTTGAAAATTAGAGGTATCAACCCAAAATTTCAACGAACACACGAATCGGTTATTAAAATTTCTGCCAAGTTTCATGCTTACCACACTGATTTTGAAGTTAGTGAAGATGAAGAGAATAGTAACAACATACCATTTAGTCATCCAGGCCTTCGTGTGAGCCACAGAGAAACAAAACATCAAAAGAATCTATATATAAACCTCATTATATCTAATTTTTTGCAAGAGCATTTGGATAGATTAAATGGTGTTGTGGATGAGGGAAGATAGAATCAGTTCTAACACATGAACAATGCACGCACGCACAGACACACACACACTTACACGAACCACAATTGACAACAGCAAATCATACAAAAGGTTGATTACATGCTTGACGTGCGCCAAGATATTTACAAATTAGATATACCGAAGATTTGAAGATGGCACACTATTTGCTGAAAGGGTATACAGTATACAGTACATCCTTTTACAAATCAGAGTTCCACAGAGCAAAATTTCTCATAGATATTTCTTATATTTACTGCTGCACTGAATAAGGCTGCATAAAAGTTATGGGATCTTACACTTTTCTTTCTCCCATTTCACTCCCTCAATATTCTTTGCACAGGAACCTAAGAGATAGTTCTGTAAAGCTCATGTTCTTTCTTTCTTCCTTACCTTAATTTCATGGGCGCATTTGTATATCACAATAGCCTGTAATATGATATGTCTGGTTTTGTCATAATGCAATTATACACACCATTTGTGACTCATTTAGGAAACTTTGATTATGTAAATGATCTGCAAACCTTCACTGTGTCAATACTTGATATAGTTCACTTTGGCTCACATTGTAACTTAACATGGGCTTCCAGATAAAGGGCAAGCAGAAAAGGTACAAATGTACTAGAGTGCAACACAGCAGAAAATTACAAAATGTAATTTTGTACAGTAACATCAACGTACCAGATTTCTCATTGTAACATCATCATAACAGATAGCTGTGTAACTGTGGAAAAAGTATCAGTAAAATCTCCCTGTCTCTTTTAAATATTCTATTATTATTGTTATTGTTATTGTTATTGTTATTATTATTATTATTATTATTATTATTATTAGGATTTTTATACCGCGCTCTCTCCCAAAAGCGGGACTCGGGGCGGTTCACAGCCAGATAAAAACCATACAAATTATAAAAATTATAAAAGTTAAAAGCAATTTAAAATAATTAAATTAGTGGCCAAAAGATAAAATTTTATAAAACACATAAAACACATAAAAACAAATAAAGATTAATATCAATTTAAAACCCCACAATTGTTACTAGACCAGGCCGGCCTGTTGGAAAAAGTGGGTTTTGACTGCGCGCTGGAAGGTTAGAAGGTCGGTGATGGCCCATATCTCCGGGGGTAAGTTGTTCCAAAGGGAGGGAGCACCTGCAGAGAAGGCCCATACCCTCGGGACCACCAGCCGGCATCATCCAGCCGACAGCACCCTGAGGAGGCCGACCCTGTGGGAGCGCACTGGTGGCAGGAGGCCATTGGTGGCAGCAGGCGGTCCCATAGGTACCCAGGTCCCAAGCCATGGAGCGCTTTGAAGATGATCACTACCACTTTGAATTGCACCCGGAAGGCCACAGGGAGCTAGTGCAGCTCAAAGTGTTTTAATATCTGCTGTAGATAATTTGGTTGATGGCATCACTAAAGAGTGGCATTTTTCTGCAGTGGTTATGTAAAATGCTTCAGTAGGAAACTTGGTATATTCAGATTTCAAGTAGCTGTACATTATGAGTAATACTACTTTTCTGTATATTTGAGCCTCTTTCAACAACGTTCTTGAAAAAGAGATTTTTTTTTCCCAGAAGGAAAAAAATGAGCAAAAAGAACAATACTGCTACCCTTCAAAAAGACCTTGACTATGTATCAGAATGGTCAAACAAATGGCAACTTCAAATCTCAAGAAATAAATGCTCTGTCTTATATATTGGCAAAAAAAATCAGAAAATAAAATACAACCTGAATAGTCAAGACCTTGTTGATGATCCAAACGCTGTCAAGGAGCTTGGAGAACTCATCTCTAATGATCTAAGTGTTCGAGCCCACTGTAACTACATAGCCAAAAAGGCATTAAGAGTAGTTAACCTAATCCTACGTAGCTTTTTCTCTGGTAATATCACACTACTAACTAGAGCATACAAAACATTTGCTAGACCAATACTTGAATACAGCTCATCAGTCTGGAATCCACATTACATATCTGATATTAACACAGTCAAGAAAGTCCAGAAATATTTCACAAGAAGAGTTCTCCACTCCTCTACTCGTTGCAGAATACCTTATGCCACCAGAGTTGAAATTCTAGACCTAGAAAACCTAGAACTACGCCATTTTCGGTCCGATCTAAGTATAGTATATAAAATCATACATTGCAATGTCTTACTTGTCAATGGATACTTCAGCTTCAACCAAAACAATACAAGAGCACACAATAGATACAAACTCAAGGTAAATTGCACCAAACCTGATTGCAAAAATACCACTTCAGCAACACAGTGGTCAATGTCTGGAATACTCTACCTGACTCTGTGGTTTCTTCCCAACCCCCAAAAACTTTAAAGTTAGAGTGTCTACTATTGACCTCACCACTTTCCTAAGAGGTCTGTAGGGGGCGTGCATAAGCACACCAATGTGCCTACCATCTCTGTCCTATTGTTTCTTTTTATTTTTCTTATATGTATCCATTTCAGGGATGGGATTCTACCAGTTCGCACCTATTCGCTGGAACCGGTTGTTAACATTCTAAGCAGTTTGGAGAACCAGTTGTTAGAAGAAATTACTGGCCTAATCCTGTAAGGAAGGCAGGAAGGAAACGTTCTGGTGTTGCTTATAGAAACTGCCTCTCCGTTAACCCTTATTACATTCTTGGCAGGACTAGACTTCCTGTCTCTGGAACTTCTCTGTAGTTTTTTTTTCCTCCTTTGCTGGTACTTTGCTTATGTGGAGTGACTATTCAAAGTTACAATGGCACTGAAAAAATTGACTTATGACTGTTTTTCACGCTTACGACTTTTGCAGCATCCCCACAGTCAAAAGAGGCCAGGCAAGGAGATGTGTGCCTCGATGTGAGTGATGTTGAGTTGGCCACGCCCAGCCAATAACATGACTACCAACCACGTCCTCCCAGTCACATGACCACCAAGCCATGCCCACCACCTAAGCCACGCCACAGAACCGATTGTTAAAAAATGTGAATCCCACTCCTGATCCATTTCATGTATTCATAACTATGTTTATACTTATACCTATTATCTTGTAAGTGATTGACAAATCAAATAAATGTGTTTATCTATTTTTGTCCCACCTTCATGATTTTATAAGTAATTGAAAGCAGTCAATATATCCATAATAAATAAATAATTCCTAGGAACAGAATCAGTGCAAAATATGAAATGTTAGTAGAAGCCAAATAGAAGAACACTAAGATCAGATTTGATACACGTGTGTTAAGAAAGTTCCATGAATAACTTTCTTAAAAGCACAAATTTCACTAAATTTACTGAAGTTGTCTTGGTTCTTTATTGCCTTTTGAAGGACCAGCCGGCCTTCTAAAGAACTCAGAAACCTTCAGTATATCAGTGATATAACAGCTGTTTTTGCACAAGTGTCAGCCAATATCTGTCACAATGATCTGTTCAAGGTTTGTCTGGATGGATTGTATAGTTGCTTGCCTTTTGCAGTTTCACTATTGGATATGACCCTGTCTTGCCACTGCTTTAGATCAGACTTCTTTGAACCCTTCAACAATCTAGAATAGCAACCAACATGGGAGAGACAAAATAGCAATATACAATCTTATGAAGAAGAAACTTACTTATTTTTCAAAAGTCATCAGTCAGATTGTTAAGCCAGTACTGAAAGTACATGCAAGCAACTATTTAATTTATTGTAGCATTCCAAATAAATTGTATGCTAAGGACCATTCTACTAGTCAACTGAAAAATGCATGTATTTATTAATGACACTTAGCTTTTCTAAATATCTATTTGAAATGGGATGATTGAAGCACTTTAGCCTCTTAGAGAAAATGCATGTAATAAAATGCCATTAGAACCAAAAGCTGTCTAAAGAACAGTACAAATTAAAAAAGAAGCAGACTGAATTTATCAAGCAGAGATTTCTTTCCTAACAATGGCCTTAAGTCATAAAGCACAACACAATTATACAATGCAAGGTATACTAATTAAAGTAAGCCTGCACTGATGGTATGTGATGAACTAACTGATCTCACAACATAAAGCATAAAAACTCTCATGCATACATATAACATACATACGTAATAAATACATAGACTATGCAACTTTCTGAGTAAGCAATACTGTGCAAATCACAAATATTGGATTAACAAATATTAAGCCAAATAAAGTTAAAAATAGAGAAAAGAATGAAATTTAGTATAGCTGTTAAGGCAACAAGTTAGGAACTGGGAGATCATGAGTTCTAGTCCTGCTTTAGGCATAAAACTAGCTGGGTGACCCTGGACCATTCTCTCTCTCTCTTAGACCTAGTAAGAAGCTAATGGCAAACTGCACTTAAGAAAAATCATGCCAAGAAAATTGCAAGGAACTTGTCCAGGAAGTTTCCAGGAGTCAAGACTGATTTGAAAAAGAAAAAATAATTGCATGCTATTAATTCTTCAAATCTTTCCGATTGCAAACTATTGCAATTTTTAGATATTGGGTACTCATTCATATTTATCTAAATATTGTTTTAGCTGGATAGTTATATGCTTTTTAGCTTTTCAGAAAACTGTGTTTTTTATTGCTCTTAAATGGGAATGTCTAAAATGTGCTGGATTTCTCTGGAATAAATTATTTCTTACTAGAACCTGAGGTAACAGCATTTAAAGAAGGGTCTACTTCTCAGAAGTCAGATAGTAAGTGGAGCGAAGAGTTTTAGTTGACAAAAGTCGAGCTCTTATAAAGTAGCTTTCTAGATCCTGAAATCAGGAATGGTATGTCCTATTCATACAATGTTCCATACCTAAGACTAAGTGCAGTGAGTTTTAGAACTGGACCAAGGAAGTTAAATTGTAACATATTCTGGCTACCAGTTCGGATGATTTTAAACATATTCATAAAGGATTGAATTAGCAATCGTTACAAATCTTGAAGACTGTTTGCTATTTCTCGTATTACAGCTTCATGCCTATCCCATACTAATAAGGACCAACTATACAAGAAGATTATTATTCTCATGTCCTGAATGTCAATCTCAGCAATAAAGTTTGTGTTACAAGAACTAATGTTTCTCAGCTTCAAAAGAATCATGATGTCAATACATTCCAGCTGCCACCCATGGCTTCAAGACAGCAGTGACTCAGCCGTATTAGGAATTAGGATTTAACACTAATCAGATCATGGAAAAAGATTTTGCCTGATACAGTTCTTAGTCCATGGTTCTGTTTAGATGAAGATTGTTGGATGATGATGATGGTGGTGTATGTATGCATGTGTGCATAAATAAATAGGGTTTTTTTTTTCAAGATTTTGCTATCCATAGGTTTGTTACTCTGAGTTATTAGGTTTGGAACACACATCCGCAAATAATGAGAGCTATTTAAAGAGAGTTCCTGAATAAGGGTCCATATATCCATAAATGCCCACAGGATGACCAACAGTCATTGAATAATGCTAAATGGATTAATGGAATTTTCTTCAATCAATTAGGATTCTTTTTAGGTACATATTTAATTTTGATTGCGCTTTACCATCTTGAATAACAATCTTCAGGCACACCTTACATATCAAATCTTGATGCTACTCTGGTTTAAAAGGTTTGGTCTTAGGTTTCTATTTGAGGAAAAAGGTCTTTAGAAACATAATTTTGGCTCCAATACTTACCGGTTACTGGATTTACAATTTCAGTCATATTATTTAAAATTAGTTTCATTCATGCTACCTAAAATGAGGTTTATTTGTGCACAAGTATGCTTCAGCCAAGTTAAAAACAAACCCTACCCTTTGATTTAAGGCAATAACTGCAAAACCATAAGAGTTATTAATGAAACACATCCCAGGTAAAATTGAAAAATAAAATAAATTAAGAGGGGAGAAACAACTTCAGATCAATTGTATTTCGAAGTCTGTTTGTATCAAAGCATTTTAGGAGTTTCATATATCCCTTTTATCAGACTTTGATAATATTTGGCAGTCTTATCTTATGTATTTCTGAAGAATATTTGAAGAAAAACTCTGAAGAGCTCTTGATTCAGCTCAATTTCTCAGAAAGGCCACTTCTTTATCAAAATCTAAACAAATCAAGAGTCTGAAATCACCCATATCAAAACCACCTGGACTGTTTTTTTTCCAGTCAGACTTTAATACAAACTTTTAGCTTTGATGAAATTCATTTGGAGAAACTAATTTAACAAATGTAGATTTTCCCCGCAACCTTCTCAAGCCAAGTTTGAAAATATTGAACATTACTGCAATACATTTCTGCCTTCAATCTTATATAACTCCAATGAGAAGTTATTAAATCAGAACTATAAAGGTAATTCTCTTTTGAGATAAACTTTTGGTGATTTCATTAGAAGAAAATGACCTCTCTTCACAAATATAAAGATCCTATTGATAGTAAATATGAAGATTCAAAGATTCAAAATCTTGGATCTTACATACCTCATTTTCCCAAAACAGCATACATTTTACTTAAGTGAATACTCTTCATTAATTCTTAGTTCATGGAATTTTGTAAGAGGAGAGCTTGTCACATAAACAACTATTAAATGGTTGTTTTTTTACCATCTCTTTTTTTATAAACTGTACCACATTCCCAGTATGCATCATGGGTTTCCCTAATTTCTTTTACTTTAGATGAAATCCATTTTTTCATCTGTTCAGATATTGCTATACATCCTATCCCACATATACCTACTGGACAGCTTTCAATCAATCTTTTTTGCATAATCTACTTTGTTCTGACAAAGCACTCCTATTTCAAGTTCATATAAGGCAGAGGTCTCCAAACTTGGCAACTTTAAGACTTGTGGACTTCAACTCCCAAGATTCTCCAGCCAGCTATGGGCACCCCTGATATACGTAAGGCAATCACTTAAATGAGTTGACATTAAATACTTTTTTAATGAGTTTTACAAAACAAATAGACCAAAAACTTCTATGGAATAGAAGGAATGGTACAAGATTCTGGAAGAGTTCATTAATCCATTATATGCTTTGGATAACTTCGGAATGCTATTTTGGATCTTAAAAGATGATACACAGAAAAAGCATGAAATAATGCTAATGAACCAATGCATCTGAATGTGTCTGAATCTGAAGGAAGCATTTTATCATAAGCATTTCAAAATGGAGAAAGAAATCATGATATACCAGTATTAAGTTCTATGTCGAAAAATTAGCATGTGTAGGAGGCATGTTTAAACTTATACAATAATTTTCTGTTTGAAATCCAATATGTTTGAGCCATGCAGTACAAAGTTGTTGCATTATGTGGATTTCAGCTGAGTTACTTCATAATCATTTTATGTGTGATTTGGGTGTTGGAAGATATTAAATTTGAAGCTCATACTGTCTATTCTATATTATTATGGAGCCTTGGTGGTGCAGTGGTTAGAGTGCAGTACTGCAAGCTACTCCCACTGCAATTTGGCAGATCAAATCCCACTAGACTCATGGTTGACTCAGCCTTCCATCCTTCCAAGGTGGGTAAAATGGGGACCCAAATTGTTGGGGGCAATATGCAGACTCTGTAAACCACTTTGAGAGGGCTGTAAAGCACTATAAGTGGTATATAAGTTTAAGTGCTAGTGCTATTGCTATTTTGAAAATGAAAACAATTTTACGCTTCTTCAGGCATATGCAGATAATCTACCCTTTCTCAGCATCAGATAATCAGAAGATTGAGACAATTAATTCCATGGTAATAATACAAGGGCTGGAAAAAAAGTGAAAAATACTATTACTAATTGAACCCTGCCAATAATAAAATAGAATAGAATAGAATTCTTTATTGGCTAAGTGTGATTGGACACACAAGGAATTTGTCTTGGTGGTTCAGTATACATAAAAGAAAAGATACATTCTTCAAGAGTCAAGAATCATAAGGTACAACACTTAATAATAGTCATAGGGTAAAATGAGCAATCAAATCATACTAGGAAACAGTCAATATAAATTGTAAGGATACAACATATGTTTACATAGTTCATTTGGGTCATAGCTTTGACATGCTCCATTTTCTTCAACTGCTTAGTGGTAAAGTTTTGATGTTTATAGATCAAGCCTACTTTACTTCTTCCTGGATATGTTTGCAGCAAATGAAGAAAATGGAGAACGTCAAAGGTATATTCAATTGGAATTGTTGTATATTATAAAATAAAATAAAAACTTATTACAAAAAAGGTGTGTTTTTGTTCCAGCAATTGATTTTAATACATTTTGGAAAAATGAACAAAATAAAAAGGCATACAAAGTGCAAAAATTGTGTGGCTGAAACATGGCTTATCTGAAACTGGCAATAGTGACTTTTCAAATAAAGGAAAGAGGCACTTTTACGCTGGCATTTATTTGCAATATTTTAATGTTTGGCTAATATGTACAGTGGTGGCGCAATGATTAGAGTGCAGTACTCTAGGCTACTTCTGCTGACTGTTGATTGCCAGTAGTTTGGCAGTTCAAGTCCTACTAGCTCAAGGTTGACTCAGCCTTCTTTCCTTTTGAGGTCGGTAAAATGAGGACTCAGATTGTTAGGGGCAATATGCTGACTCTGTAAACTGCTTAGAGAGGGCTGTAAAAGCACTGTGAAGTCTATATATAAATCTAAGTGCTATTGCTATTGCTATTCCTTGACTTATAGCCACAATTGAGCATAAGATTTATATTGCTACGTGAAGCACTTTTTAAATGATGTTTGTCCCATTTTATGCCTTTTCTTTACCACAGTTGTTAAGTGAATCACTGCATTTCTTAAATTAGAAACATAATTGTTAAGTGAATCTGGTTTCTTCATTGACTTTGCTTGTCAGAAAATTACAAAATGTGATCACATGACCCCAGAATACATCAACCATCAAAATTTGAGTCCATTGCCAGGCATTTGAATTTTGATCACCTGACCATGGGGATGCTGGAAGGGTCACAAATGTGAAAAACTATCATAAGTAACTTTTCTCAGTGCTGTTGTAACTTTGAACAGTCACTAAATGACTGTTTGTAAATTGAAGACAACCTATATATATTCATTACAATCCTGCTCATGATACCAAGTCAAAACTGGCACATAGCTTCAAAAATGATTCTACCTTTTTCTCATTATCCCTAATAAACTTCATTGTCACTTCATTTATTGATTTTTTTTACAAATTCAGAATTTTACTCCCATATGAAAAATAATTATAGGTACAGAAACAAGTATAAAAATATTGTAAAGAAAACAGATAGAAAGCGTAAGCAGTAGAATAAGTCAATAGAAAAAAATGAAAGAGAAAAATATTCTTTATTTTAAAAAAGTATTTATAACAATTCCTACAGAATTTCTGCAAGATAGTTTATTTAGCATAGCCATATTATTTCATTTTTCTTTCAAATAATTTTTAAACCTGGAATAATAATTTATATGTGACTTTGCTTCACAATTTCACAAATGGAATGATTCAAAGGTCTATCTCATCAAAGCCCTTGTTACAGTAAGTCATTCTTATTTTTCTTTGTTGTTTTATTGCATAAGTAATATTGTGTGAACTTTCTATATTCATTTTTGGATTTCATCTGTTAGATAAGCATAAAATGTATCTAATTCTTTTCAATTTGTCAACTCTAAGTAGAATCTATGACGCACTGTGGTTGTTTTTAAATGTTTTAAAACCAACATTTTTTAAAAAAAAGTACTATTAGTCATTCTATGCCTGCCTTTATGATAAAACACAGCTTTATCTGTTAATCTAGTCCGAAACGATAGAAGATGGTGAGGTGCTTTGGTGGGGGCAAATGAAGTTTGATTTAGCTATTATATTGGGCTTTATCCTATTCTCCCATCTTTACTAAACCATTACAAAGAATCAGGCAATAAAGACACTGGAAATTCTAAGACCTTTTTTGAAGAGATTAGGCAGACTCCACATTGGATTAGATGCCTGACATTTTGAGTTTCCATTACATTTCTTATATCCCTCAGTCCACAAACCTGTTCCAAATAATGTATTCTAATGCAGATTTCCTTCCTCACTCTAGAATTCCAATGCATGTAAGCCCCTGCCCAGCAGGAGAATGTATTATTAAGCTATCTTCACATCTTGGGGTCAGTGTGATATCCCTAAGAGCCATCTGAGTAAAGTTGAAGTGAGAGGGTTCAAGTAGGCAGAACTTAAGACTGAATGAAAAGGCCAACTTTTATCTCAGCGTCCCAATAAGAGAACCCCTTGAAAAGTGTTTGAGCATTCCAAAGCTTCTCCCAATTGAAGTTAAGCACACTTGTGTCAAAGAAAGGAGAAAGGGAAGAATCTCATACGAAACCACATGTGCTTATTAAGTGGAAAAGGGGAAAAAAGATGAATTCAAGTTTAGCAAAGACAAATAATATGTATCCTATGGTAAACTAAGCCTATAAAAATATTCCATCCCTCGGTGAAACTTTTTTTCCTAACGTGGAAAAAGGAGGCTCAACTAGATTTCCAACAAAAACATGTATTTTCCAACCTCTTTGTGATACCTCATGAGAAAGAGCAGAGAGAAAAAATGAACTCATAAGAAATTATTCAAATGCATGAAAATTAAAAAGACTACATAAGAAAATTGCAATTATGAGAAATTTGGTATCTCCTAAAAGGGAGCACAGAGTACAGAAAAACAAAATCTCCTTTTTTTGGCTATAGCAAAAGGCTTACAAATGAGAAAAAATAGATTACTTGTGTTTAGGCTGATAGCTTTCCAAAAGCAGGTTTAGTAAAGTTTTACATGTCAGACTTAATGGTCAGCTGCTTTTATTGATGTGTTGAAATTGTGGCTCATTTAATTCCTAACCAACATGCTGGGATTTGTAGTCATTGCTACACACCTTAATAAAGCCTGTCCTGTTCACTCTGAGAGCTATTGTATTAAACTATGCTATACTGCAGGAAATAGTCACATAATTGCTAAAATGCTTTTAAAAAACCACTCAGCTGAACTCCAAAAGATTGATGAGAGGAAGGCATACTTATAATTTAAGTATGTAAATTATATTACCATGCCCTGTACTGAGGCTAACTCAGATTGACCTTAGTCTGGTAAATGAACTGGGTATGTGACTCAGAGAAAAGTGTGACAGATAGCTTATCCTTCCTCTGACTCTTAACTTCCTAAAAACATACCAAGACTTACTTGAAATTACAAGCTCCATTGCAAGCACACCTATTTACTGTCCACCCCACAGAAGATATCTCAGTCAGTTCCCTTTCCCCCTGCTGCTACCAAAATTTATTTAGCAATTTTTATCCCACTTTTCTAGGATGGCTTACATGTTGACAAGTACAAAAGCATAACAAAACATGGAACACATTCTATAAGGATATCCCCAGCAGAGCTGTTGATCCTCAACAAATATGTGATGGAAGAAAAGCTGGATCCTCCTTGTTTAATACTTTCAAGGTAATTGGTTTCTTATTCTTTCCCAGTTGTATAGCAAGATGGATCTAGAAATGAAAGAAAGAACTGAAACAAGATGCTTCAACCAAAGTCCCACTGAGGATGTTACCTAGTCTGGTGATAAAACGTTCAGAGTATGAATAGCAAGCTTGGAGAACAAAGCGTCACCAAGATGGATCTCTTGAGCATACTAGTTGTGGGTGATAGCAATAGCAATAGCACTTAGACTTATAAAGCACTTTACAATGTTTTACAGCCCTCTCTAAGCAGTTTACAGAGTCAGCATATTGCCTCCAACAATCTGGCTCCTCATTTTAGCGACCTCGGAAGGATGGAAGGTTGAGTCAACCTTGAACCAAACCTTGAATCAAACTGCTGAACTGCTGGCAGCCAGCAGTCAGCAGAAATAGCCTGCAGTACTGCATTCTAACCACTGCGCCACCACAGCTCTTGATGACATCTGTGGTAGATACAGTACATTCAAAAGGCACCAGGTTAAGAAAGGCTTCTGTACATAATTTGTGTGTATGTGAGGCAATATATCAGTAACTAACCTAGCTTATTATGGTTTTTGTTAGATGTCTACTCTGCCTTCATTTTTTACAACGTAAGGCAACATACATTATATTCCTTTTTCCAGTTTTCCTCATGACAACAATCTTATAACTTGGCTTGGCTGAGAGAGACTGACAGGTCCAAAGTCACCCAGCTGGCTTTCATGACTAAGAGCAGACTAAAACTCTAGATTCTAGTTCAGTACATTGGAGAACCAAACTAGTTCTCTTAATTCATAAAGATGATTGATTGAAAATATGTCACTGTTTCATATCGTATATTCACACACTTATTCTCAACAAACCATCACTAATCATGACTTTAAAGTTCCAAGAACATTACTTGGACTAAATTCATTCTACCCTGACCAAACTGCTGTGAGTCTATAAACTATTGACTTTTGAGTGTGGGGGGGAAACTCAGAGGTATGAGGAAGTATTTAGTTGACCTAGGTCAATTGTATCCCTGAAATCCTACTGATTTCCTGTTTCCAGTTTGACTGTTTGACTGGATGAGTTGACATGCAGGGGAGGTTTTTTCTTTCTTTCCAGTCTACTTGATTAATAATGCACACACCAAACAACTGCCTTCAAAAGAACATGAACAGAACTTTTGTAACCTTTTCCATTTCCTGCACATGATATCCTACATTGTGAAAACACATCAGCCTTCTGACATCTTCTCATTGTTCAATCTAGACTAAGCCAATAAAAACAAATCCACTGCAAACTTCTGAGTCATATTAGAATAGAAATTTTAAGGTGCTAAGGTGCTAAAGATGTCACTGGATGATAGATATGCAGATTTGGGAAGAAAAGGGGATATTGAGAATCAGGAACTGGAAGACTTTGAAAGGCTGTGAAAATGCTGAAGAAATTTTCCAGGTTCCTTGTTCTCCTGGTCCATAACAGAAATACTATTAGCATTTGTCTCCAGCCTTATCAGAAGGTAGGTTTTGTTGTCTCTTCCAAAGTAGGCACAAATAATCCTCAACTTACAACTGTTGATTTAATGACCGTTCAAAATTACAACAGTACTGAAAAAATTGACTTATGACCAGTTTTCATACTTATGACCATTGCAGCATCCCCATGGTCACATGATTTAGATTTGGATATTTGACAACTGACTCACATTTATGATGTTTGTAGCGTCCCAGGGAGATTCACAATCAAGATCAAGTGAGGTACTAATACCACTCTATAAAGCCTTAGTAAGATCACATATAGAGTACTGCATCCAGTTTTGGTCACCACATTATAAAAAAGATGTTGAGACTCTAGAAAAAGTGCAGAGAAGAGCAACCAGGATGATTAGGGGACTGGAGACTAAGGCATATGAAGAACGGTTGCAAGAAATAGACTTGGCTAGTCTGGTGAAGAGAAGGACCAGAGGAGACATGATAGCGGTCTTCCAATATCTGAGGGGCTGTCACAGACAGGAAGGGGTCAAGCTATTTTCTAAAGCGCCTGTAGGCCAGACAAGGAATAATGGATGGAAGCTGAACAAGGAGAGATTTAACCTGGAAATGAGGAGAAACTTTCTGACAGTGAGAACAATCAATCCATGGAACAGTTTGCCCTCAGAAGTTGTGGGAGCGCCATCACTTGAGATCTTCAAGAAAAGATTGGTACTACCATTTGTCAGAAATGGTGTAGGGTCTCCCATAGGGCAGGGGGTTGGACTAGATGACCTATAAGGTCCCTTCCAACTTTGATTATCTGTTATCTGTTAACAACCTTAACAACTGCAGTGAGTCACTCAACAAATGTGGTAACAAAAGTCATAAAATGGGGCAAAACATATTTCTCACTTAGCAACGTAAATGTGAGGATCAATTGCAGCAGTAAATTGAGAACTACCTGTATTATTTTTTGTACCTCATTAATAAAAATTGATTTCATCAATGACTGAAAAGTGGATACAGTTAAACATACAGCAGAAGAGCAGATGAACTTACAGGCAATGCAAATATCCAACCCAGTTAGTTGAGCTCAGTAACACATCTCAGACTGTCATTCCTTTGCTCTGAGCCCCCAGAGCAAAACGATACACCCAGGGCTACTTCCCGCCCAAACAAGTTGAAAATGTTACACATTCCATGTGTCAGCAGGGGAAGCCAGCTCACCGCCACACTTATCCTTGAGGGCACTATGCAGCATGCAAGCACAAAGAGAGCTTTAGTTGAAATAGAAATTCTGACTAGCTTAGATTTACAGTGTAGGCCATATGCGCACTCTCTGCTCCAGTTTTTTTTTTTTTTAAATAAATAGCCCCCTGGGAAAAGCTGGCTGCAGGTCAATTTAATTTTAACTCTCCTGGCCGCAGCGCTTAACAAGCCTCCTTTTCGTGAAAGAGGCTTACTGTTCCTGACTGTTGCAATCAATTCTGAACACATACATTCCTTGGATATTGCTTTGGCAAAACTATACTTGCAAAGCCACTCTCCTGAGAGGGAAAATCCCTTTGGCTTATAAAGTAGCAAAAAATGTAGCAATATAAAAAGTGGTATCTGTGTGTGTGTGTGAGAGAGAGAGAGATGAATTAGATATGCCAAATATTTTTATTATTATTTGAGATGAAGATGGGCAAGACAGTCCCAGAAAAGACAACTCCAGGAAGTCAAGGCAATAAGTGGCAATAAGACATTTTGTCTGGGAAAAAAAGCAAATGAACAAATATAACCTACTCTTCCATTCCTTTCAAATCAAAGTATATACTACCTGGTGCCCATCAACTTACTTGAGCTCTCGGGGCAGCAAATTCACAAGTACTTCCCCACTCATCGCCACCACTACCATAGTTGTCCATTCATTTCAAAGTGATATAGGGGGCTGCGTTCCCCTGCTTAATGGGAAGGCAGGAGATCCTTAGCTTTGTTCTGAATTTTTGCCTCTTACAAAGTAGCAGCCTGAGAGCTCTTGTACATGTGACATTCAGGGCTTATCTCACCCTTTGAAGCCATATGGGCTCACAAGTGCTTGCCCAGCTGCTAGATAGTGCTGCTAGTTTCATAGGAATCCTTTTAATAAACAGCCCAGTCCTTGAACATAACCACACTAAGTTTCTCAGGCTTTTTAAAAATGTTATTGACATATAAAATCATGCATCTAAGAAGTAGGCATCAAATGTTGCTGAACTGAAAGGAATATTGAGGACAAAAAATGGGAAGAAAAACTGATCTATAAAAGAGTCTTATTTTCTCAAGTATGAAACTGCTTGAGATAACCTCCGGTTCTCCTCAGAGATAGCTTTAAAAAAATTTCATGACCTGTAACATAACAATATATTCTTGAAGTGGACTATCCATTTTTCCATTGTGTACAATAATCTCACACCATGTTTCACAGAGGTGAATTTCAAAACTGACAAAAAACAAATACAATGCACAAGATCTGTGACTCAGATTCCACTTCTTGATTATTGATTTTAGTATTTTCTTTCATAAAAAATGAGCAAAACTTAACTTTTCTGTCCTATTTCAAATTAAGCACAGACATGTCAGTTTAAATCCAATGCAACTGCAGGCAGAGAGTTGATATACAAGTGCACACATGTCCTATTAAAGAAGAGGGAAGCCTTGCATAAGAGTTCAATCCAAAGTCACACAGCACAAGTTCAGAGAGACAAACATAGATTACAATTGCCCAAGTGGCAAAGGTCAAAAAGTTTGGTCAGCTGGTGTGAGTTGAAGAGCCAAGAGTAAGGAAGCAGAGCTGGAAGCAACATGCAGGAATGCAGACGTGTTCCTATATAGACCAAGTGAAGGTTGAGTTCATTTCACTGTTGTCCCCTCTTGCTTCTTGAAGAGCAGAGAAAACAACTCTGCTTAATCCTCCAAAGCTAACATCACATCTATGATAGATGCTCTGTCAGACTGGGCCTCACCAGAGGTGGTATTCAGCAGCTTCTAGCCAGTTCTGGAGAACCAGTAGTGGAAATTTTGAGTAGTTTGGAGAACCGGTAAATACCATCTCTGACTGGCCCTACCCCCATCTATTCTCTGCTTCCCGAGTCCCAGCTGATCGGCTGGGTCTTCTTTTGTTGCCCTGCACAGGAAAACAGAGCTGGAAAGCAGGTTAATGGGGTGGGGAGGGAATGGGATTTTGCAGTAGCTTTCCTCCAGGAGTGGGGAGGGGTTGGGGATTTTGCAGTATCCTTCCCCTACCACACTCACCAAGCCATGCCCACCAAGGCAAGCCACACCCACCAAGCCATACCCACAGAACTGGTAGTAAAATTTTTTGAACCCCACCACAAGACCCCACCATCATCTGATTACTTTCATTGGGCCCAATGCCAAATCAGCCCTCTATGGTGGGTTGTCTGAACACTCCCGAGCCTGACACCTAAACAGATCAGCCCTTAGGGTTAGTCTCGGGCTCCATCACATTTTTCCCTGTGAGGTAGATAGCTGAGAGGAAGTGATTGATACAAAGTCATCCACTGAGCTTCTATGGCTGAGGTTTTCCCTACTGTAATCCAACAACATAATCACTACGTCACACTGGTTTTCTTACTTCCAGACGCCAAAGCAGTACCATGGGAATAGGGAGTAGATGCATGGCATTTCTCCAATCAAAAACACTTTCTTGGAGCTGCTGTTAACTCTGTCGCATGGGAAAACAAGAACGAATCATGCTTATATTTTAATCAAGTGTGATTAACTGTTTTTGTTTTAGTTGGGGGGGGGGGTGGACGAGGAGGTCAGGATAATAATCTTAAGCCTCCCAAGTTATGTGTGCTTTGGCCTTTACTATCATCTGTTTCTAAACATTTGGTCTAAGAAAGGCCTTTGTGTACAATTCACACAGTTGATTTCAACACTGAAATGGCAGTGGTGGTGAAAGTACTGAGTATTCAATTCAATGTAAGATGTTTTTGCACTACCACAAATACTGAGGTGAGCTAACTTAGGATGGCCAGTTTTGTAATACTCAGATTCTTTTGCTCTGTAATTGCACAGAAAAATGTGAATATGTCAATCAAATATCAAAGTTTGGTTCAGAATCTGAAGACATATGCATCTAATTAGACTGTTGTGTATGCTTTTAACAGAAGTTTAAGCTAACTAGGAGAAAGAAAAGTCACATTTACTTACACTTCCTTAACTAATTAGCCTTTATCATTTGGTTCATATTAGCATAGTCTCTTAATAAAGTATTATTTAGGGATGCGATGCAGGCTTCAGTTCAGAAACTAAAAATATCCTGTTAAGAAGCAAGGGAGTTAGTGTAATGACACAAAGCAGTGAATCAAGCTCTTACAACAGGAAACAGCTCCTGAAAATGTTCTGCTAGCATGTCAAGGAAATAAGGCAATCTATGGGGAATTTTAAGCTATGCAATCTACTTCTCTCTCTCTCTCTTTCCCTCTTAATAATGATATGGCTATCAGATTAGGAATGTAAAATCAGGGTCTAGAGAAGAACGTACTATTTTCTGTATCTTTCTGCTGCCATCTTCTGGACTTCAGGAGTTTTACCATCCACATTTGCTAGCCATGACATAAAAAAGGGGTATGCCCACATCTGCTAAGTTCTAGTGTAAGAATTTCATTATGAAAATTAGGACAAGAAAGATAAAAGGAAGCTGAGGGTAAGCACTGTTTATCTAAAGCAGCCCTCTTATTATTGGAATTCTCAAGTAAATACTGCAATTTTATATACCTTACCACTTCAAGCAAAGTAATATTTAAGTAGGTACAAGAATGTCAAATTTCGAGGGTCATGCTAAGACCATCAAATTATGTTGTAAATTTCAGAATTTAGTAATGTGCAAAAAAGTCAAGCTGTACATGCTTAAAAATGATTGGAAAGAGATGCTTTAAGTCTCGTTCAAATAACTTGGAGGGAGATGGGTGATTAAAAATGTTCTTGGGTTTTAGATCTAAATTGGGTTTTAATCGCTAAATTTTATATTTTTAATTTTTAATTAATCCCTGATTTTAAATGTCTAAATTTCTTAATTGGATGGGATACAGCCGGACTCGTTTATTTAATATATTTTTAAATTGTATTTAAATTGTATTTATTCTAGATATATGCTATGTGTTTTTAGTAGGCTGTACACCGCCCCGAGTCCTTTTTTGGGAGAGGGAGCGGTATAGAAGTTTGAATAATAAATAAATAAATAAAAAGTATGAAAGTACATACATACATACATACAGACAGACAGACAGACATGAGTGCATGCTTGTGCTAGACATGTAGCTGCACTTTTTTCAGGCTTTCACATGAGCCTAAAATGATGGTATTCTTTGAGATATACAGTACATTTATTAAAGTTAAAGTAACTCTTAAAATTGTCGTACCTTATATCAATCTTGGGAAGAAATCGGAGTAAAATGAGGGTTACATTAATAAGTAACAGAGGAGTGCTGTATTTGTCCATGGTCATCTTCCAAATGATTTTTTAAAATATGAAAACCACTGAAAATACCTTCCTTCATTTTGTATTGTTTAAAAGCCCTACTTTCTTATTCCTCTGGGCCCTGAATCAACTTTTATATTGACTATAACTTTAAAAAATCAACAATTACAATTTTTAAACTATAATTTTAAATATTGGATCAGTTGCATAAAATTATCTCTAGTAAAAATACCATATGAAAGCATATAGTATCTTAAAATAATTTAAGTTAGGCATTATCATATGATTCTTTTAACTAAAATTAGAAGAACATGAAAATATTCCCAATATTGTCAAAACAACTATTTTAATCAAATAATGTTGTCCTGATACAAATTTTGCATATTTTTGGTAACTTACTGAATCTACACACTGTATCATCAGGGAGAGGCATATTTTTTTGAGATTATCAAACTTTCCATTATTAAACTAGATAGAACAGAATATTTGTGGCTCAGAGTTGAAATAAGAGATTCTTGGTGCTCTCTAAATTTAGTTGTGTTCTTGTAGACATTTCATTATCAAACTATGTAACATCATTAGCACTAGAAAGCAGTGGGGTTTGCTCTCTGTTTATATAAGGACTACAAAGTCTGTAATATTTGCATCCAGTTAAATCCAGCTAAATTAAAATCTCTGATAGCTTCACACAATGTCAAAATTATAGCCAAGTATCAACTATCCATTATGTCTTCACCAAGAATAAAACCCTTGGCTCATAAGACAGGCATTTAAAAAGATAAAAAAATTAGAGAACCATACACATATGTACCTATTTTTAGTGGATACCTTATTATAAATAAAATACAGCAAGGCAACTGAACTTTTTTCAGAGAGTATATACCACAAAGCTAAGCAGTGGTTCTCCTTTTCAGCTGTATTGACCCCAAGAAGATGGCTGACAGCCTGAGATAATAAATGTGGTATCTTAAGGCTCTCCCAGAGACTCTTCCATTGACCCTGTCAGGGGGAATGATTTCATTTTTTAAAAATGGTGAGAGAAAAAATAAATAAGCCCAAAGGTAATTTAACTGACTTTGATGATTACATTTATATAGTCCCTCCTTTAGGTCAGCCTGTTGCTTATATAAAACCTAACGAGGTGATGTCTCTGTTTACTATTTTTTTTTCTAATGCAAGTTTGAATTTCTTTTCATTTTGCTTTTTTTTTAAGTGGCATAGAAAATAAAATGTTTAAATGACTAGGAAATTAATGTTTGGACTTTAAATTCAGAGAAGCCTGTAATTTCTATATTGGCTCCTTAACATTATTAAAGGATAGCTTTTCTTATTAAGGATCTGGAATGAAAATACCTATGCTTCTAAGCAATATTTCTAAGTGACAACAACTGTTTTCTTGCCTGAAATTGGAAAGCATGTGTAAGCACCCATCTTGTCTAGACTAGATTATCTGAATTCTCTGACAAGTCACATTTCTTCCAGCTGCTTAAACAGTCTTTACAAATGATTAATTCCTAATGCTTTTCTGTATTATAGACAAGTTTGAATTCTGAATATATATGTTTCTGAACTTAAAACAACCCAACAAATTTCCCACAACAATGTTATTTAACAAGATTAATATGTTCAGATTAATGCACTCTAACTCTATTTCCAAACATGATTCTGTTGGATTTCTAATGATTCGAAACACAACTACAATTAAGTCAACTCACAAGTGATGTAAGAGTACATCAAGAAGACTTATTGGCATATGTGTAACTAGTGCAGAAGACATCCGATTAAGTGTTTTCTTGAACAAATCTCACAGGCATTGAAATCTTGAAAGGGTTTGAGAGAAATCCCCTCCGCTGGGTTCAAATTTCCCACCGGGAGGAAACGCCAGAACGGCGCAAGAATCAGATGGAAGCAGCTGATGAAAGCGAAGGTTTTTTACTTCAGGAAGAAGTACACGCGGTGCGGAGAGGCAGCAACGGTACAAGTTCCTGGGCTAGCAACAAATGGTGAGTAGCCAGGTGTTTTTATACCCTTTTTCCCTTTTGTCTTTGTGTTGCAATGGTTTCGGGTGTTTGCTGCCTTAAAAGGTTGGCGTTTGGCATCTTTGCTTTATTTGGAAGTAGCCTGGGGCTGGTGAAAAAGTGCTGACCTGGACTTGATTGGTTTTCCTAAATTAATCCTTTTATTTGGTCTACGTGTCAGGTAGGGTGATTGACTTTGGGTGTTGCTTTATCTGTTTCCTTTCTTTCCAAGGTCAGTAGCCCTAGGTGTTTTCTATATGCTTTCCTTATCTTGTAATCCCCTTTGATTGCCCTGTCTTTGTCTCATTCTTTCTGATTTGGGGAAATCTTGTGTGTCCCAAAAGCGTAGTTCAGGAAATAAGATTTTTTGTTGTTGTTGTTGTTCACGCGTCTGTGAGTTGGTGTTCTGCTTCGGTGGTTTCGAAGAGTGTCTGGAGTGTCCACTGGTCTGTTTCAGGGTTTTTTCTCAGCTTCAGCGGTGGGATTGGTTGTGTTGGTGTTGGCGTTGGGCTGTGGTCTATGACAGCAGGTTTTGCATGTGTCTAATGAATCCAGGAGTCTCTCTCAGCAACTCTGATGGCTGTTTGTGTGGTCAGCAGGACTTGGTAGGGTCCTTTCCATCTGGGCTGCAGGGGTGAGCTTCTTGTGAAGAACTTGATCCACACCCAATCTCCTGGTTCAAATGGATGGAGTGCTTCCTCTAGGGGCAGGGTCTGCGTTAAGGCACTCTGGGTCCACACGGTCTGTAGTCTCTTTTGTAGGGCTGAAAGATAGGAAGAGAGAACCATATCCCCCCTTTCCAGGCAGAGGGAGTGTGGGTCCAGACCTTTTAGTGTGTCTGGTGGTCACCCAAACAGAATTTCAAACGGGGAGATTCCTCTGTCTCTCCTGGGCCTGGTCCTAATGTAGAAGAGAGCGATTGGAAGTACCTGTGGCCATGTGAGGTGTGTTTCTTGGCAGAGTTTACCCAGTAGTGTCTTTATTTCCCTGTTTACTCTCTCTATCCTTCCTGAGGACGTGGGTGAATAAGGCACATGTAGGTTCTGTGTGATGCCCAGTGCTTGGAATATATGTGTGAGTATTTGGGCTGTAAAATGTTTGCCCCTATTATTATTATTATTATTATTATTATTATTATTATTATTATTATTATTATTATTATTATTATTATTATTATTATTATTATTATTATTTAAGTTTTATATACCGCCCTTCTCCCGAAGGACTCAGGGCGGTGAACAGCCAACTAAAATACATGTAAACAAATATAAATAGTTAAAAAAGAATTAAACCCTGGGCTGTCCCTATAAAAATCTAAAAAAACCCAATTAAAATAAATTGAAACTTTGTACCCCATCCCAACTAATCTAAAAACCCCATTTAAAAATCCCATTTGAGTCAGCTCAGGCCGGCCTGCTAATGTAGAAGAGAGCGATTGGGAGTATCTGTGGCCATGTGAGGTGTGTTTCTTGGCAGAGTTTACCCAGTAAACTCCATGTCCAGAACACTGGGTACTCCAAATCTGGATATTATACCCTTAAGGAGGTGCCTGGCTGTTTCGAGGGCTGTGGCATGTCTGCAGGGGAAAGCCTCTATCCAATGAGTCAGTTGGTCCCTACATACAAGGACATATTGGTACCCGTTTGCTCTAGGGAGTTGTATGTAATCCATTTGTATTTTTTCAAAAGGGCGCTGCACCAATGGCCTTCCCCCTTCATGAATGGATTTTCTAGAGGTGGAATTGTTTGCCTGGCATGTCTTGCATGCACTAGCTATTCTTGTGGCCTCACTGTATGCTCCTGGTGTGTACCATTCCCTTCTAATGGCATCTACTATTGCTTGTGTCCCACAATGTCCCTTTGTATGCAACCTGTGGCAAATTATCCAAAGGAGGCATTGTGGGGCTATTGGCCTTCCATCAGGAACCCTCCAAAAACTGTTCTTAAAGGTTGCACCTAATTTCTTCTCCCATTCTTCTGCCTCCCCATTATCTAAGCAATCTTTGTAAGTTTTAGCAGAGGTGGCTGTCAGTGCTGGTGTTACAATATAATGAGGTAATGGTTGTGTTGCTGCCCATTTGGCTGTTGTGTCTGCATACTGGTTTCCTTTTGTTACTAGTGAGTCATCCTTTTGGTGTGCTTTGCAATGTATGACTGCTATAGTTTTAGGTAATTTAATGGCCTCTAACAGTTGGGCTAACAGGGTAGCATGTGCTATTTGTTGCCCAGCAGAGGTTAGAAATCCCCGTTGTTTCCATATGGTACCTGAGGCGTGGCAAACTCCAAAGGCATATTTTGAATCTGTGTATATGTTTGCAGATTTATTCTTTGCGGCTTCGCAAGCTTTTGTTAAAGCTATGAGTTCAGCTGCTTGGGCGCTATGTGTTGGATGGACGGGGGATGCCCACAGTATCTCATGCAGTGAGACTACTGCAGCTCCAGATACCTTTTGTTTTCATGCATGTATGAGGAGCCATCAGTGAAGAGTTCTAGATCAGGGTTTTCTATTGGGACATGTGTCAGGTCGGGTTGGGGTAGTTCAGCATCGTGCACTAGATGGAGACAGTCATGAAGACTTTCAGTGAATTGTTCTGTTGGAAGCAATGTGGCAGGGTTCAGGGTGTTGCATCTTTCAAATGTTATGTTATCTGCAGTAAATAGTTCAGCCTCATATTGTGCCAGCCGCTGCTGGGTAAATGCCTGGGTCTGAGATTTTAGGAGTATTGCAAAGACCTCATGAGGGACCTTTAAAGTTAAGGGTTGTCCCAATACTAGATCTTTAGATTTCTTTGTTATTTCCACAGCGGCTGCCACTGCTCTTAAGCATGGGACTGCACCCTTTGCTAGGGGGTCCAGTGTGGCTGAGTAGTATGCTACAGGTCGATTAGTGTGTCCAAAGGGTTGTGTTAGGACGCCTGAGGCAACGCCTGCCTTTTCATGGATGAAGAGAGTGAAAGGCTTCCTATAGTCAGGGAGCCCAAGGGCAGGAATAGATGCTAGGGTCTGTTTTATTGTCTGAATGGTTTGGTCTAGTGAATGTGACCATTCAATAGGATCAGGCATGTCCTTTTTCGTCAGGTGTATTAGAGGTTTAACAAGTATCCCAAAGGAGGGAATCCATGGCCTGCAAAACCCTAGGACTCCCAGAAGTGCCCTGACTTGTCGTTTAGTTTTTGGTGGCCTTATGTCTAAGATAGTTTGTATGCGGGTGGGTGCCAGTTTTCTTATTCCTGGTGTGATGATGCACCCTAAGTATGTGACCTCTTGTTTTAAGTATTGTATTTTCCCAGGGGAGGCTTTGTGTCCCCTGTCTGCCAGTTCTCTTAGTAGATGCAAGGTGTCTGCTTTACATGCTAGTTCATTTTTAGATGCTACCAACAAATCATCAACGTATTGAATTAGGGCTGACTGGTGTGGTAGGGAGATAGTGGAAAGATCAGCCTTAAGAATTTGAGAAAATAAGGTGGGTGACTCAGTGTAGCCTTGAGGCAAGCGAGTCCATGTATATTGTTGGTCTTCCCATGTAAAAGCAAAAAGGTATTGTGATGCCTGGTCTACCGGGATGCTAAAAAAAGCTGAGCATAGGTCTATGACTGAAAAGAATGTGGCAGAGGCCGGGATTTCTGTTATTATGGTTGCTGGGTTGAGTACTATGGGAGCACGTGAGATCACATGCTCATTCACCCATCGTAAATCATGTACAAAACGAAAGATGGGGTTCCCTTCATTATCCACCTTTTCCTTTTTTACTGGAAAAATGGGGGTGTTGCAGGAGGATGTGCATTTTCTAAGGATCCCTTGTTCCAGATATGCCTTTATTAGTTTTCTTATGGGTAGGACTGCTTCAGCGGAAATTTTATATTGTGGCACACATGGGGGTGTTCCTCTTTTAACTTGGATGGTGACCGGTGTTGCCCCTTTAAGTAATCCCACCTCTGTGTTATCCCATCCCCATAGGTAGATTGGTAGAGTTCTTAGGTCTTCATGTAGCTGGTTAGGACGGTCTGTTAACACTAGTAGGCATTTGGCAGGGATATCAAGAGTTAATCCAGCCTTGTTACAGGTGATTTTTGCTCCTATTTTACATAATACATTTCTTCCCAGGAGGGAAAGAGAAGACTGGGGGCATATAGTAAATGAGTGATTTAGGGAAAAAGGGCCAATTTCTACTTTTATCTCTCTAGTATATTCTACAGGAATTATTGTCCCTCCTACCCCCATTATATTATCCTTAGCCCCTGGTGATATTGCATTTTTAAAGGGGGGTTCAGTAATGAGTGAAGTTGTTGTCCCCGTGTCTATTAAGCATTCATATGGTTTTCCTTCTATTAGGACTTTTAACATAGGTTTCCCGTCTGAGCCATTCCTTAAAGGGATGGCCAGACCACTGAATGTGGCTCTATAGTCTATCTCTTCCTCATCTAGTCACCAATTTCCCTGATGTCTCCCAATGTGGTCTCCTGGAGATCTCTCTGGGTCTATGGGGAAAGGGGTCATTTCTGGGGAAGGGGGGTCTGGGGCGGGCATCCTGGTACCTATTCCATCGGACTTCCCGCTTGCAGCATCTGCCGGTGTGTCCCTTGCCCCCCCCCCCCCATTTAAAGCAGTGTGTGCATTCCGAGGGGGGTCTGTTTTCTCTTTCACATTCCCAGCATGTCCTTGTGTAGGTATGGTTTGCTGCTTTCCCACAATTTATAGCTGCAAATACTTGCAGATATTCCTGTCTCTCTCTTCTCCTTTTCCTGTCTTTTTCTCTTTCTTTTATTTTCTCTCTCTGATCATAAACAAAATTCGCTACTCTCCGCAGTTCAGATATTTCTAATGATGACCAATTTGACACGATCTTATGAAAGTGATCACGTATGTCGCCAGCTGATTGGTCGACAAAAGCAGAGGAGAGAATCTTCTGATCCTTCTGGCGGCTGAGGTCTAGATGTGCAAACGTTACTGCTGCTTCAGAGAGGCGGACCCAAAACGCGTCCAGGTTCTCTGTTTCTCTCTGGGTGGTTATTTGGAATTCTGACCAATTTAAGGGCTTTTTCCCTATCTCTTCTAAGGCTTCTAAAAGGTTTGCCTTTGCATTAGTGTATGTGTCCCAATGGTTAGTGTCATTATAATCCCAATCAGGACGTTCCTGTGGCCAGGCTACTCGTGCGGCATTTCTTTGCCCTGGCACACGAATGACTGGCCTCTTAGCTATTTCTTCTGTTTTTTCCGAACAGCTTAAGCTGTTCATCTTTCGTTAGAAAGACTTGAATCAGTTGGGTCATATCCCCCCAGGCAGGATTATGACTATCCACTATGGTTTTAAGTGTCCTGATTACTGCTTGGGGGTCGGACCTAAACGAGGGGGTGTCCTTTTTCCAAATTACTAGATCCGATGGTGAGAACGGGACATGTGTTACAATGTATTCTCGCTCACCCCTCTGCCTCCCTTGAACCGGTCTACTTAAAAGAGCGGCCATAATTTTAGTGTCCTTTGCATTTTCCTCATGGGGGGGTCTTCCTACCCTTTCCCTTTCCTTTGCCTCTTTAGCTCTGGCTAGTTCCACCCAGCAATACCAGTAGGGTAGCTGGCTGGGTTTGATTCTGGGTCTAAGTTCCTTTATAACTTGAAAATCAAAAGTACCATCTTGAGGCCAAAATTGTTTCCCTGTTTCATCTTTCAGCGAAGCCCATTTTTTACATATGCTTTTTGCCTTCTTCTTGCTCATTCCGGTTAGGGTCGGCAACTGCCACTTCTCCCAAGCCTCCAATAGCTCTCCCTGGGGGGTTTCATCCAGGACCCTCGAAATACCGCTTCCCATGTTCCCCTTAGATGTGGGGTCTCACATTTTGGCTTAGCCGGGTCAGTCAGCTAGGCGAACCAGTTTCAGACACAAGCAATATCCAAGCAAGAAGAAAAAAAAATAGAAGGGTGTCTGGGGGAGACTTTGGTCGTTGCTCCTGGCGCAACGGAATCAAACACTTTTCTTTAACCTCAGAACAAAAATATAAAAAAAACTAGGTGTTTCCCAAAGTATGCGCACTCCCCAACAAAAATATAAAAAAACCTAGGTGTTTCCCAAAGTATGCGCACTCCCCTTTTCAGTAAAAAAAAATTCCCGAGAGACTTTTCTCTCTCTCTCTTTCTCTCTCTCTCTCTCTCTCTCACTTCACCATGGTTTTCGGACTGGGGGTGCTGCTGTCAATGCAGCCTACTTTCCTTTCCCCCCAAAAACAGCCTGTGAGACTCTCTGCCCCGCTCAGACAAGTACGAGTACTCCACTTTTCTCTATTCTATTCTTTTCTTCCTAGCCCACGTTTACAGATCTGGAAAAGCTCAGATCTGAGGAAAACTTGCTGCTCTTATGCAGGCAAGTACTGGCGCTCCTAATTTAGTGTCCAAATTAATTTTTCCCAATTGCCTAAGTTCAGGGCTTCACTTTTTACACTATGCACAGGGTATCTCTACTTTCCTTTTCCCTGGGTATTAAGTTTTAAGCAATCATGCGTCGTTCAGTTCGGTCCTTTCCCTTTTAACACAATGAGTTTCACGTCTGGCAACCCCCCTTGCTTTCTCCCTCCTGTCGGTCACGGCCCGGTGGGGCTAGCAACAGGCGGAGGTGCGGCTGGAGATCGGCCAAGGAAGTGACACTCAGCAGTTTGCTTGGGAAAGAAACCCGCATGCACACACACAAATGCGCTCTCACTCTCGCTTTTTTTAAATTCTGCAGATATATAATTTTGTATGGTACTCACCCGCTTTCAAGCAGCTGCCAGGCAAAAACTTGAAGACTCCCTTTACTACCCGTTTGCCCCGGGCAGGGTCCGTGGATGTTTTCCCCGAACCGAAATGTGGTTCGTGCCGGCTAAGAGTGGATCTCCGGGCCCCGTCCGGTGGCTGGGTTAGCTGGAAGTCCCTTCATGGTCGCCAATTGTTGGGTTTGAGAGAAATCCCCTCCGCTGGGTTTGAATTTCCCACCGAGAGGAAACGCCAGAACGGCGCAAGAATCAGATGGAAGCAGCTGATGAAAGCGAAGGTTTTTTATTTCAGGAAGAAGTACATGCGGTGCGGAGAGGCAGCAACGGTACAAGTTCCTGGGCTAGCAAACAAATGGTGAGTAGCCAGGTGTTTTTATACCCTTTTTCCCTTTTGTCTTTGTGTTGCAATGATTTCGGGTGTTTGCTACCTTAAAAGGTTGGCGTTTGGGCATCTTTGCTTTATTTGGAAGTAGCTTGGGGCTGGTGAAAAGGTGCTGACCTGGACTTGATTGGTTTTCCTAAATTAATCCTTTTATTTGGTCTACGTGTCAGGTAGGGTGATTGACTTTGGGTGTTGCTTTATCTGTTTCCTTTCTTTCCAAGGTCAGTAGCCCTAGGTGTTTTCTATATGCTTTCCTTATCTTGTAATCCCCTTTGATTGCCCTGTCTTTGTCTCATTCTTTCTGATTTGGGGAAATCTTGGTGTTTCTTATTTTAATGTTTTTGTGCTGATTAAGTTTCTTCCTCTCATATTCTTCCTACAGATGTTTAACACTTGAAAGAAATGTTTTATTTTTGTTCTTAATTTGTATTTAATTCTGTTATTTATTGCTCTATTTTGTTAATTTGTTTTCATGCTTAGCCCTGAATAATGGTTGTATATTAGCAGCAGAATATGAAACTCTTAAATTATATTTTACCAGTACCAATCTATTTCTTAGATATTGGTTTTTACAAGGAATCTGAGCTCAGCTCTTGGTCATCCCTGAATCATTAATCTTCTTGAATGCTTTTTAAAAATTCTATATATTTTTCTTTCATTTTTTTGAATAGAGAATTTGTTTCAACACTATTTGAAATAACAACAGAATTTCAAATAAATTTTCACAAATAGAATGGCCAAAAAGGATGATAGATTTCCTGCCTTTCATTGTATAATAATGCCTCCAGCAAGTATTTGAATTCCCTGGTTTTCATACTTAACTTATATCCTTGAAGAAGACACCTTAAGGCAATTCCTGCCATTGCTGCCATTTTTCAGAAACTCTAAAAATTTCTGCTTTCTCAGAAGCAGAACAAATCTCCATCCAATTTCTCTCTATATTCTCCACAAATTTAGATGGAAAGCATAAAAGCTCTAATCTTGTCAATATTTAGTTGGAATCTATGTAGCAAACTTGGGATAGATAGATAGATAGATAGATAGATAGATAGATAGATAGATAGATAGATAGATAGATAGATAGATAGATAGATAGATAGATAGATAGATAGATAGATAGATAGATAGATAGATAGATAGATGTAAATGTAGGATACAGATATAGATATATTTAGATATATCTTTATCTAAATCTCTCTGTGTACTGCACCAGATAAGGAAAATATCCTTCAAGTTGCTTTCAACTCCTGATGATGCCGTAGATGAGCGCATTAACTTTTGTTGGCAACAGTAGCATGGTGGTTTGTCATTGCCACTTTTTGGATTTTTCTAACATCCATATCTAAGTTACAGATCTGATTTTTCTTGAATGTCTCACAAGATCTGATCATAGCTAACTCTGTAAGATTAGCCAACAGGAATGGTAAAATTAACATATCTACCACCTAATGTTCTTTAACACATTATTCGTTTAATTGTATATGCTTCCATTTTACAAGTATATTACAGTCATCTAACAATTAAAATAATGTGCTAATGCTGTTATGTGAATATTATACTTAACTTTATTATGTGTTTTTAAATGGATTCTGCCTCTTAAAGTAATAGTTCTAGGTAAGAATGTTGCATATTGATTCATAGAATATATGATCCTGAGTATTTTAAATCATCACAACAAGATTACCAATTTGAAAGGTGAAAATTTACATTGTATGTAGTTCCATATTTATTCCTTTTTTTCAAAGTTCAAATGAGTTGTTAGTTTGAGCCTAGAAGCCACTTCTGCTTAAAATCAACTATCCACAGCAAGTTTCTTCCCCCCCGGCACACACAAATATGTACTTGTGAATATAATTCCCCAAAAAGGCTTTCATGAAAGAACAGTTTTACCAGAATTACTGTACAAATGAAGCCATTCCTTTCTTTAATTTGAAGCTTTATTTTTTTGTATCATATAAAAATCTTAGTGTGAGATAGCTATTTAACTATTGAAGTCATGATATTATCAAGTGCTTAATGGTTTGCAATGGAATGTAAAGTCCAAATTAAAAAAGATATTACAAACTAATTAAAATAATTGTAAAATAAGACAGTTTAAATTTATGTAAGATAGTGTATATGTGTCTTTTCAAAAGTGAACAAAGAATTTAGGCCTTTCAACTACAAAAAAGGCTTGTCTACTCATTGGTCATGAGTTCAGCTGATAGCAACTATAAACAAATATCCCCAAATGACCTTAATGAAAGAGACTGGAAGGATTCTATCAAGTAACGTGCACTAAGCTAACACTTATACAGTACTCTGTATGTCATCTAAAAGAAGACCAGATTAAGAAATTAGCTTCATGGGAAGCCTGATAGCAATAGCACATGGATTTATATACTGCTTCACAGTGTTTTACAGCACTGTCTAGGTAATTTACAGAGTCAGTATATTAACGCCCAACAATCTACATCCTCATTTTACCAACCTCAGAAGGATGGAAGGCTGAGTCAACTTTGAGCCTGATGAGATTTGAACTGCCAAATTGCAGTCAGCCGAAATAGCATGCAATACTGCATTCTAACCACTGCGTCATCACCATTCATTATTGATATTATGATCATGATATTATTTTTAATTGATATTGATTAGAATATGGCAAGTCAGATTGTACTATGCTTCTCCTCACTTCTTATACTCCAGTGAATCAGGAAGACATATGTCTGAGTCACTCCTGAATATGAATTCATTTTTCAGGACTTAAATGTATTGTAGCTACCTCTTGTCTACACAATGTTTCTTGCATATTTCCATCAAGGTGATCTTCTTTACTCTCTATACAGATCAGCATCAATACAGCAGCTTTAATACAGATGATTTTTCTACACTTCTTTCAGATGCAACTTAACTGCTGTAATTTCTGTAGCCTCAGAAATTTCCAAACAAGAAGTTACGGTAATCAACCCAAAATTACCATACTGGGTTCTTGTGAAATAGGCCATGTTAAAAGCAGAATGGCATGATCATTGTCATTAGTACAGTAATTAAACAAAGACTGTATGCTAACAGGACTACAGCAAATTTACCAATTGCTGCCGTAAATATAACACCAAAGTATTCATAACTGCAATTTTAAAAAAAGAAGACACTGAGACTAAGCATATTTAAAAGATTCCAGGACTTTTAGATCCTTGACATTTAAAATGTAAGTAAAACATATGAAGGGAGGAGAGCAGAATCACCCCTAGCTGGTGTGATGACAGATACCACAGCCGGTTAGCATTCATGCATCAGGAGGGTAGAAATAAATAATTAATTGAATAATATGCTTCTTTCACTTTAGCTCACTGGCCACCCTCCATGGAGGAAAGCAGAAAATTTGGAAGAGAACTGGGAAACATTACATATCCAGTACTGGCTACTCTATCCAATCTTTTCCTCCTTTCAATCTATTGATTGTGGTTTTGGGTGATGAATAGGAAGTTGTACAGCCTTTGCTTCAGTAGAATATGAAAGACAACAGACTAATGGTAACCATCTCGCTCTGCTGTATTCTATTTACAATGAGTACTGAAGTAGCATACTCAAAAAAATACATGATATAACACAAATTGATTTTCAGTGAAGTTACCTGGAAACCATTTTCAAAGATGGATGAGGAAGATGAGATATTTAAAATTGCTGACTTCTCTCACAGGATGTATTTCTAGATTTTATGACACACTACTTTTTAGGCAGGCTTCAGTATTGTTATTTTTTGCTGAACTAGTATTTGAATCTATTCATCAGGAAATGCTCAAAATGTGCTCTTTGGAAACAATTATGACTACTTTTCCTTGGCAATATTTTAGAGGAAAATTTTAGACATTGAGTTGTCAATTAGAGGATAAGCCATGAGGTCATAATTTCTTTTCTGAAATTTTTGAAACTAGAATGATGAGTAAAGTAATATGCTGCATAGTAGCTCACTTTGGAGCTTAGTTGTTCAATTTGGTAGTAATTGGCATCTGTTGTTTCCTGACTAGTGATTAAAGTTTAATTATCTATCATACTATAAGATGTTAATACATAGTGAATGTGGTTTTAATCTGCTGCAGGAATGAAGTCTATAGATATACAATGCATACTCTATTCCATGTCTGTAATTCCTCTTCTTTCAAAAATGTAATTTACAATGTGAAATTTATTTCACATTATTTTGAGCACCTAAACTGAATTTAACAATCAATCTGTTTGACTATTTTGACTGTGGATCAAGGCAAAATATAGTAAATCCTGCACAAAAGTTACCAAATATTAATAAATACATTGAAATGTACAAAAAGCAGTAAGGACTTTAATTATATTAAAAGTATCATACTTTAAAGAAAATTTATTCCCTTTTTTATCCAAAGAGCATTCAATACATACTATGGAATCTCACAATTGTGTTTTAAAAATACACAAATTCTTACCATTTTCCCATAGCCATGTAAAATAAAATTTGGCTAGAGATGTCGTTGCACATAAGTTTTACATACAGCCTGTTTTTCATCTTCCCTCCAAATCCCATTACTTTAAATCTGGGATGTCACAACAGCTATTCACTTCAATAGGATTTGACACAGCCAATTTATTTGATGAACACATTTCTTACACATAGAAAATGTGGTCCTAGGAACTCCCCCCCCCCCCCCCCACTTCCATTCAGTCGTGTCTGTTTTCAGAGACTGCCTGGACTCTGCAGTTTTCTTGGCAAGATTATTCAGCAGTGTTTTGCCATTTCCTTCTTCTTAGAGTTGAGAGACAGTGACTGGCTCAAATTCACCAAGTTGGCTTCATGCCTAAAGCAGGACTAGAATTTACTGTCTTCCAGTTTCTAACCTGATGCTTTAACCACTACACCAAACTGGCTCTATTAATCAATACTGGAACTGTATTAATGATTACATCTGTAAAAGAAAAATATTCTGCTTATTAACAACTAAATATAGATTGCATATTTTTGGAACTATAAATGCCAACCCTATAGTCTTTGATTTATTTTTATTCTATGCAGAAAGTTATCAAAAACTAATATGCAAACAAACTTTACTTATGTATTTCCATCAGCAATAATTCAGTAAAAATATAGACAAATCCATACTATCATATATAAGCTATTCTATTTTTGCAGTTTTATTAGGAATCTATAATATACATCATGTTTTCCTGGGATTGAAACTAAGTTGATATAAGCACTATAATGTAGCTAAGGCCATTAGGATATAAGTAAAGTCTTCTCTTAGAATGAATTAAGATTTTTTAAAATAATATTAATATTACAATGCAGTAAGCACATTAATATTATAAACGCCACTAATTTTCCAAAAGTATTGACATTTTGAATTCAGGATCCCTATAGTAAGGGCAATGTGTATGAAACAAGATTTTTTTTTCTTTTTTTCTGGGCAGACAAACTAACCTTTTGGTAGCGTAACTTCAATTTATTCTTGGGATCTCAACCTCAACCCTTTCTGTAAATGTCTTGGTGCCACAGTGGGAGGTAAAGGCATGCCTGGGTGCTGCTTTTGTATTTTTTCAAATCCAGCCCCTACTAAATTGATGAAATTACTTCATGAGGCTGGGATTTTGATGGATCATTTCCCTTCCCTTCTTCAATAGGACAGGGAAGAGTTGAATCAGTGAGAGGTACAGGCCTTGGGGCAAGATGAGAGCCAGGAAAACTTTGAGGCACTTCCACTGACAGCTCAGCATCTAAATGGCTTGGTTAAGCTAGCCATGTCAGCATTCTCCCTCCCTCTCTTCATGACAGGCAGACTCAAAAATCTGCAATCTAAGAAAAGCACGAAAGGCTGAGCTGCGTGCGGGATTATTCTACAGATGCTGCTTAAACAACAGTGCATGAAAACCAAACCAAGCCAAGAGGAGATAATCAGGGAATGGGATGAAATTGGGATGAAATCAGCAAAACTTGGGAGCAATTAAAAGAAAGAATAAGAAAAAGAGGGATGAGACAATTTTTCCTCCCGCAAGGTGGCCTCAAGTAGAAACTTGTTTCTCTGGGGGTTGTGTGCAAGCAGGCATGAAAATCTCCTTGCTGCTTTGTCAGTTGTCAAGAAGATCACTTAATGAGGCCTTAACATCCCTCCCAGGTTTTTAACTTGGTTTTTGTTTTCTTTTTTTCTTGCTCACCCACCTACCCTGTTAAGTAAACAGTAGGGCTGCTGAGGAAAAACCAATCAGTAGAATCTTACATTTGTAACTTGTGTGTTCTCACAACACACACACACGTACACACACACACACACCTTTTTCTCCCTTGCCATTCTTTTGGCCAGGTGGAAGCACTGAGAAAGGAACAAGAAAGATAAACATGGCCCACAAATGTTTTCCCACAAAGCATTTTTAGTCTCTTCAAGATGCTAATCCTATTGAGCATATTAATGGCAACAAAACAATGAAGAGGAGATCTCAAACACATCCCCACTAGTGATGTTGGCTGCCCCCTCCCTTGACATCACACAGGGATTTTCAACAGACCAGCTGCCTGTTGCCATGGTGACACCTCTACAGTAGGGCAGTTCCAGGCATCACTCTTAAAAAGCTTGAGATGCGCTACATGTTTCACCAAAGAGAGACCAAGTCTTTCATTTGATCACTTTGGTATCCTGCTTAAACTAGATAAATTCCATCACTTGGGTTTTAATCAAATTTTCCAGCATAGGATGGAGTCTTCTGCTGGTTTGGTATGAGGAACACACCTTTGCTGTATATATTGTCAAATAAATTTGACAGGTAGCAATAGAGACAGGACATTGGTATGAAAAGCAAGCATTCTTATGAATAGCAGTCCATTTTTTCCCCAAAAGAAAACTGCTTTAAAAGGTCTTGCTGCCAGTTTTTCACACCAGTTTTTCAGAAAAGAAAATGTCACGTTTCTTGAACTTAATCTTAGTCACAAAAGTTCTCCCTAATTTGATACATTTCAATGACAGCCAAGATAGACTTAATAAATGATTTTTTTTAGAATTTTTTAAGCTCACTGGAATTAAAAATACTCCAATAATGACTTGTGTTCTAGAGGCACTTTTTGACTTACAACAGTTCATTTAGTGACCATTTGAAGTTACAACGGCACTGAAAAAAGTGACTTGTGACTATTTTTCACACTAATGACCCTTGCAGTATCCCCTGGTCATATGATCAAAATTCAGATGCTTGGCAATTGATTCATATTTATGATGGTTGCAGGTGTCCTGGGGTCTTGTGATCCCTTTTTGCGACCTTCTGACAAGCAAAGTCAATGGAAAAGCCACATTCAATTAGTATCCATGTTACTAACTCAACAACTACACTGATTAATTTAACAAATGTGACAAGAAAAGTAGTCAAATGGAGCAAAATTTCCCATAACAAATTTCCCACTTAGCAACATAAATTTTGAGCTCAATTTTGGTCGTAAGTTAAGGACTACTTATATTTAATAGTGACAGTAGTATCACCACGAAAGATAGTCCTCTTCTCCTTCTCTTGGGATTTAATTGAAATGAAAGTAGCCAGGGAACTGCAGACCACAACACATAATTGTCCATAAGTGCCTTGTATCTTTTTATCTAAGTGCAAGCATCCCACATTCCACCCATAAAAAATTTTCTGAAATTCACTTTTCTTTTGAAAGAAATTCTTTCTTTTAAAACTCTTTTTTAAAAAAAGTATTGATTCTGCTTCCTGAATACCAGATGCAGGCTATTCTAGAGGGATAGACTGAAAAATATAACCATAAGCCAAGTCAAAACAAGTCATGATGTATATTTTTGGTAAGTTATGAGTAGTTATAGCCAGTGTCCTATATCCAGAAAATGGGTTAATCCAGTGGTGGGATTCAAAAAATTTTACTACCAGTTCTGTGGGCATGGCTTGATGGGTGTGGCTTAGTGGACGTGGCAGGGGAAGGATACTTTAAATCTCCATTCTCACCCCACTCCAGGGGAAAGATAGTGCAAAATCTCTATTCCCTCCCCGCTCCTGGGAGAAGGTTATTGAAAAATCCCATTCCTTCCCCACCCCACTAACCTGTTTTCCAGATCTGTTCTCCTATGCAGAGCAAGAAAAGAGGAGGCAGGGAATGATGCGGGTCCCATTCCTGAGGGAAATACACCTGGTGGGACCCAGAAGGACCTTCTCTGTGATGGCTCCCTCTCTCTGGATCATCATTCCCCCAGAGATTAGAATGGCCCCTTCTCTAATATTCTTCTGGAAGGCACTGAAGACTTTGTTCTGCCAGTGAGCCTGGGGAACCCAGAGCGGGATGGAGCCCATCAAATTGCTCAGGTGATCTGCTGTTGTCGGGGAGGGTGGGTGGGAGTTGGGGGTGATTTTTTATTTTTTTCCAGATTTTGTTCTATTTTACTTTATTAATTTATTTGATTCTTTTTGTTAGTTTTTATTGGGTTTTTTAAAATATGGTTTTACATTTTGTAAGCCGCATTGAGTCGCCATGGGCAAATAGGCAGCAATATAAATTCATTAAATAAATAAAAAAATAAAAGAAGACCCAGCCGATCAGCTGGGACTCGGGAGGCAGAGAATAGATGGGGGCGGGGCCAGTCAGAGGTGGTATTTGCCAGTTCTTAGAACTACTCAAAATTTCTGCTACTGTTTCTCCAGAACCTGTCAGAACCTGCTGAATCCCACCTCTAGGTTAATCCCAAGCAAACTTACATCACTCAATTAGTAGCTACAGATTGCAAGTGGACACATTCAGAATTAATTCAGCCTTAAGATGTAAAATATTGTGTAAAATAGTTTGTAGGACATAAAGAAAGCATTAGTGTAGGACAGGTTTAGAAAATTATGCTCTCATAACGTTTGCTTATTTATAGTTTTACCTTAGCATTTCCCAAACTTTCAAGAGAACAGATGTTAGGGACAAAGTCTTGTTAGGGACAAAGTGAAAGAAAATTGGGATTGTTGAAGGGGAAAATAAGGGCAGGGGTAGAGAGAAAGCATTGGATAGGAAGAATAAGAACAAATAGACATGATATTAATAAAAGTCTGCAGAGAAGAATAAAGAGGAGAGAGAAAACATAAACTAATCCTATCATTTTTGGCTTTTAATCTTAAGGTGTAAAACCATTGCAATGTATTTTCCTGTTCTCCTCCCTTCCCTGATTTATAGTTTCAATCTCAAACCACAATAAATACTGATACAAAGACATTAGTGGATCCCATGTTTTCTTAACAGACTTAAGAATTTATTGGATTGACTTCTTTTTGCATTGTTATTTTGATTTGGGTTTGGTTATTTTGGCAATGTTGCAAACATTTCCCTTATTCTTTGGCTTGGCAGAAATAGGTACACTCTTTGCCTTGGGGACTAATCTCTCATTTGTATCTAATCCAAGGATGCTTGTGAGTTTTCCTCTCTCGTAGACAAAACTGGAGTTAGAAAGAAAGAAATTAGAAGCTCAAATGCGAAAGAGTGAAGACCATAGAGCACTGCATATGAAAGCAAAAGTGCACTTAGCAATAGCAATGGCACTTAGATTTATCCAGGTAGTCCTCAACTTACGACCACAACTGAGCCCAAAAATTATATTGTTAAGTGAAAAATTTGTTAAGTGAATTTTGTGCCTGGACACTAGATGGTCAACTCAACCCTTGCAAGACAGAGCTCCTTTGGGTTTGGGGGGGGTTGGCCCAGGTGATATGCCATCTTTGACTCCCGATGTGACTATACTTCCAAGGTGGAGCTGGTATGAAATTTGGGGGTCCTCCTGGACTCATGGCTATTGCTTGATGAAGAGGTAGAAGTGGGTGGGTTGGGTAGTGGGGGCTCTGCACAGATCTACGTTGTGTGTTATTTGTGCCCTTTTCTATATCTTACCCTCCTGAGATCAGATACACCATTACCTTTATCCTTCTGGAAAGCACTGAAGACTTTTCCCCAAACGCTAGGATATAGTGTGATCAAGTTAAAATGAGATTGTATCAGGAAAGAGGGTGTTGGTACTTACTTGACACACCCGTTCTCTTTGAGCTGTGAAGAACAACCACTAGTGGAGATGTGCTTCAATCTCTGCTTGTCTAGGCTGGGCTAATTTGCGGAACGTTCCTCCTCCTCCACGGGAGTCCTCCCAAGTTTTGGCAAAGACAAGAGAAATGACAACCTTGCCCTCAACTAACAATTCTTTGGCCGAAACAGGATCCCACTAGATAGAAAAAGGGTTGGGGCTGGATGCTCTTCAAAGCTCAAAGAGAATGGGCGTGTCAGGTAAGTACCAACGCCCTTTCTCCCCTGAGCTGTTCAGAGCATCCAGTAGTGGGACATACCAAAGCTTGGCCTGTCCTATGGGAGGGCCTCCGTCTGGCTTGGAATACCCTCCTGATCCTTGTGGACTCTTTGCAGAACCCTTCTGCCAAAGGAGGCTTAAGCTGATGCAAACACATCGATTTTATAATGCCTAATGAAGGACGATGGAGAGGCCCAGGTTGCAGCTTGACAAATTTCAGTTATTGGTGCCTACGTGGCCCACGCTGCCAAAGTTGCAGCGCTCCTTGTTGAATGAGCTGTTATGCCCATGGGCACCTGCAGTGATTGAGTCTGATATGTTTTTGCTATTGCGGCCTGTAGCCAACAGCCTATTGTGGAAGATGAGGCCTTACATCCCTGAGTGTTGGGCTGAAATGACACAAATAAGGCTTCTGTTTTTCTGAAAGTCGCTGTGTGGTGAATATACGCAATGCTCTCCTCACATCGAGCCAAAGCCATTGAAGTTCCAACCCTTGGGATGGCCTGGGACAAAAATTAGGAAGTATCAGCTCTTGTGCCCTATGAAAAGCCAAATTAATCTTGGGTATAAATGTAGGATCAGGATGAAGGACCACCCAATCAGAATGGAAGATGCAAAGATCTTGTCTGATCGACAAAGCTGCCAATTCTGAGATACGACGAGCGGAAGTGATCGCTACAAGTAAAGCTACTTTTACATCAGAAATTGTAGGCTTGACGATCGCAAGGATTTGAAGGGGCACTTAGTGAGTGCAAGAAGGACCTTGTTAAGGTCCCAAGTGGGATAACGGTGAACCGCTGGCGGACGTAAGTTTGTGGCTCTTCGAAGGAAACTCCGTATATATGGGTGTTGAGAAAGAGATAGTAGACCTTCACAAATGACAACTGACTCCAAGGCCGCCACCTATCTTTTCAATGTATTAGGTGATAGTCCCTTGTCAAGCCCCTCTTGTAAGAACTCTAAGATTTGAGCTACGGATGGAGAAATAGGATTAATTTGAGATTTGGTACACCATTTGCAAAAACTGGACCACGTGGCATTGTAAACATGAGTTGTTGAGGGGAGTCTGGCAGCTTGAATGGTGGCGATAACTCTGTTGGACAACTGTTCGCTCTTCAGACAACTCCGCTCAACATCCAGACAGTCAAGTGTAACCATTGAGGGTCCGGATGTTGAAGGGGTCCCTGGATTAGCAAGACCCTGTCCGGCAGAATTCTCCATGGTGTTGGTAGGATAGACTGCGGAGGTCTGCAAACCACAGCCATCTGGGCCAGTAAGGGGCTATTAGCAACAGGTCTGCCCTCTCGTCTAGCAGCTTTTGGGTGACCTTGGGGATCAGTGGAAGTGGCGGGAATGCATACAGGAGTTCCGGGGCCAACGGCAGTGGAGCACATTGAAGTTCTACGCTCCTTGCGATGGGTATCTGGAAAAAAATCTTGGGAGCTGAGTGTTGAGGGGGGAAGCGAATAGGTCTACTGCCGGGTGTCTGAATGTCTTGACCGCCTCTTGAAAGAGGGTCAGATGGAGGCACCACTCCGACTGATCGATTGTGGCCCTGCTTAGCCAGTCTGCTTGTGTGTTGGACAGTCCTGAAATGTGCTCTGCTCTGATGGAGTGCTCTCCGTCCAGTGACATAGATGCTCCGCTTCTCGCAAGAGGAGTTTTGACTGAGTGCCCCCTTGTTTATTTATGTGAGCTTTTGCTGTCACATTGTCAGTCAAAATTAGTATGTGATAATTCCGTACCTATGGAAGGAAGCTGCGGAGACCCAGATGTACTGCCCAAAGCTCCAACCAGTTTATGCTGCGCAACTGTTCTATGGGGGATCAGTGGCCTTGTGGTGTGAGCGATTGGAAGTGAGCTCCCCATCCAAACAAGCTGGCATCGGTGGTGATGGTGAGTCTGTTGGGCTCCTTGAAGAGACAACCTCTGTTTATGACTGGTCTAGTCCACCAGAGAAGAGATATGAGAACCTTTGATGGTATGAACCTTGATTCTGTATGTGGAATTGCTTCGGCCGGATCGCTGGTATGGGAGCAGGAACCACTGGAGGGATCTAGTGTGGAGGCGGGCCCAAGGAAGAACAGATATACATGAGATCATCTTGCCTAATAACTTTGATAGATCCACTAGGGGCACCCTTTTTTGAGTCCTGATCTCCTTAACTAATTGGCAGATGCTGTTGTGTCTATCTGGTGAGAGGAAAACTTTGCCTTCCACCGTATCTATGATAGGCCCCAGATGGATTAATCAAGTCACTGGTGTTAATTGACTCATTTTCCAATTAATTGAGAACCCGTGTAGTTGTAGGGATTGTAATGTAGTCTGAGTATCTCTGACTGCTTGATGAACAGAAGATGACAAGATTAATATATCTTGTAACAGGTAACACTGTAGACGTACAGGGACACCTTGGAGATGAGCTGCAAGAGCTGTGACAACCTTTGTGAAGGTCCTGGGGGCCGATGCTAGTCCGAAAGGAAGAGCCACATATTAGAAATGGTGGTTATTGTAACAGAATTGTAAAAATTTAGAATGGGAAGGCCAAATAGGAATATGTAAGTACGCCTCCATCAGATCTATGGACGTAAGGACATCCCCTTTTTTGATTCCCAGTAAAATAGATTGCAGGGTGTGCATTTTAAACTTGTGATACACTAAGAATTGGTTAAGACGTTTCAAATCTAAGATTGCTCTCCACCCCCCAAAGTTTTGGGAACAACAGAAAGATGAGAATAGAACCCCTGCCCTCATTGGTCAGCAGCTACTGGTTGGATGGCTCGTATGTCCAGTAAGTGTTGGATAGCTGTTGCTATAAGATTTTGTTTAACCTGATCTCTGGAAAGAGGGCATGCCATAAAAAAGTCAGGGAGGGTGTGGATTGAAACTCCAGGGCAAGGCCGAATCTGATCGTGTCTCTCACGTAGGCATCAGACATTGAGGAGTCCCATTGGTCCGCAAATAATTTAAGGCAGCTGCCAATAGGAGTCGGATCCAATGAGTTATCTTGGATGCTGGAAAGATCTATTTCCTGCTCCTCGGAGGATCTCTTGGATTGGCCCCCTCTTTGGTTTCTCTCCCCGAAGTCAGACCTGTCTGGCTGCTGCCCTGGTCAGAAAGATGGGGGTCTCTAGTATCTGGTTGAGAATGGTCCTTGATAAAAAGGCCGGAAGGATCCCCTCCGAAAGGGCTGAGGGTTTCTAGGATCTGACTTCTGAAAAAAGGAAGGTAAAATTCTCTTTTTGTTTCGAGTCTCAATAAGTAATGGATCCAGGCAAGGGCCAAACAGTCTGTCTCCCACTAGAGGAGATGAAGCCAGCTTGCATTTATGCTTAATATCCGCTTGCCAATGCTTTAACAATAGCAAGTGACGAGCTATGACATGTGAAGTAATGGCTCTGGCTGAAAACTTAACTGCATGAAAGGTTGCATCAGCGGAGAATCAACGGCTGCTATAAGTTTTGCAATGTTCTGGTGTGCTCTAATGTTAGAATTTGGGACATGCTCCCGTAATAGCTGGAGCCATCTGAGAGAAGAACAGGTAAAGAAGGAAGCGGCCAGTGGCTGCCCTGATGGCCCACGCATCAGACTGATGGGCCCTGCGTAGGGCTAGCTTGGCTTGATTTTCCTCTGGCTTTAATGCCTCCAGCACCTCACTGGGAATGGAGGACCAGGACACTAATCCCACAATGGGTTCATCTACTTCGGGAGTATTTAACAATTTTAAGAAGTCTGGGGCCAAATTAAAGTGTTTCCTGCCATACCCTATGGGAGCTGGGTACACTGCTGCAGATGCCAACTGTTTCTGCACCAGATACACAAACATGTGAGGAACTGGAATCACGTCTGCCTCGACTACTGGTTGGTTGAAAATGAGATCCTCTGGTCCCTCTTCTGACAGAGTTGGAGTGGTAGAAGGGGCTGGCTTGTCCAGGTGCCGCAGTGTTTTTGGCCTTAAACAAGAGGGATTTGAATAGTTATGCGCAGAATAAGCCTGTAAATACAGGTTGATCGGGAACAAGACCCTCATCCTCAGACATCCCCCTTTCTAAGGGGTCTGCTTCTGACATGGCCGGATCACTGTCATGTATTGATCCTGATTCAATCTGTTCCATCTGATCAATGTGTCCCCCCTCTTCTGCCTTCTCCTCCTGTTCTTCCTCCTGCAGCCCCTGGAGAAGCATATCCCCTTGAAACTGTACCTGGGTATAGTGTTGCTCTGATCTGGGTGATGATCGAACTGACTGTGAATCATACTCAACGGATGCAGGACGATCCCTGGTCAGAACTGCCTGTTGCAGGCCAGCTGCAATTCCCTGATGGACAGCCATCTCCATCCAGGTCTTCATCCGCTCTGGCATGTCTTCCGGAAGAGTTAGGTTCTGTCTAAGACCAGCCGCAGTTGGTGTCAACGTTGCTTCAGGTGCCCTTCACATGGTTGGTGATCCAGTTGACTGGACCTGTTGACTCTGGGGAACCAAGCTGCACCTGGATAAGAGGGAGAGATCTAGGGGAGGAGGAGGGTGGGAAGAGGTAGACGGTCCTGGACTGGGGGGGGGAAGGTCCTGTGATGCTCTGTGTGCCTCCCTTGCACCTTGTCTATTTATTTTTCTAATACTCTATGGTGCCTGTTGGCGTCCTTTTCTGAGGCTTTATAATGAGTTTTTTTCTGTTTAGATTTAACTTTCACTCTAGAAGTAGAGGAGTGAGAGCTACTACCTGCCTGCCATTTTGATTGAAAGAAATGCAGTATGCTAGTATTCAAGGCGATACTGTGGAGGTGGTTGGCACGCCCAGGGGCCTGATCCAGGAAGGGACCAGTTGCCCTGATAATATCTAGTCCCCTTCTTTTTTTGCTTGCATATATATATTTGTATATATATATATATATGTTTTTGGAGATTTTCGCAGGTATTTGTATATGGATCTTTGGTTCTTTGGGTTTTCCCCCGCGTAGAGTTGGAAATATCTAGGCGACGTTTCGATGAAGTCTCATTCATCATCTTCAGGCTTGTGTCTTCGGCCTTGTGCTTCTCAGAGTGATGTGAGCTTGCAGCTGCTTCTTCCTTTCAACTACTAGTGGGGGTGTGACTTGATTGGGTGGGGGCTTGGCTGTGTTCTGATTGGGTGGGGGTGTGTTCTCATTGGTTGGGGGTTTGGCTGTGTTCTGATTGGTTGGGGGGTTGGCTGTGTTCTGATTGGCTTGGGGTGTGTTCTGTTCTGGTGGGGGTTTGGTTGTACTCCGGTTAGTCTCAGTTGCTGGGGGATTTGAGCTGGTGAGTTGTGATCCTATTGTTTGGCTTCGCGTTCATGGTCGTGCCACATCTTCATGGTAGGCATCAGTTCCCTTCATGTATGGGTTGGGAGGGTTTGAAGCAGGTAGTGATGCAGCTGTGGTATGGCTTCTGGTCCGTGGTCGTGTTTCATCTTCTGTGTGGGTGTGAGTCTGCTTTCTGCGTGGAAGTGTGGTGGTAGTTTCTTGTGTGGCCCTCGTGGGTGTGGGTCTGGTGTCCTTTATGTTAGTACTCTTTTGTTAATGAGGGCGGGTTTCCAAATGGCTGGTAGGCGGGAGGTGTCATCTCGTTTATTCATGCTGTGTGGGTGTTTTTCTATCTCTATGGCTTCTCTGATTATTCTGTTGTTGAAGTGTTCAGCTTTGGCGATAGTTCTGGTATTTTTAAAGTCAATCTTGTGTCCTGTGGCTTTGAGGTGTTGGACCAGGGAAGAGGTCGGTTCTTCTTTTTTGAAGAAGAAGAAGAACTCAATCAAAAAAGAAGAACCGACCTCTTCCCTGGTCCAACACCTCAAAGCCACAGGACACAAGATTGACTTTAAAAATACCAGAACTATCGCCAAAACTGAACACTTCAACAACAGAATAATCAGAGAAGCCATAGAGATAGAAAAACGCCCACACAGCATGAATAAACGAGATGACACCTCCCGCCTACCAGCCATTTGGAAACCCGCCCTCATTAACAAAAGAGTACCTAACATAAAGGACACCAGACCCACACCCATGAGGGCCACACAAGAAACTACCACCACACTTCCACGCAGAAAGCAGACTCACACCCACACAGAAGATGAAACACGACCCCGGACCAGAAGCCGTACCACAGCTACATCACTACCTGCTTCAAACCCCCCCAACCCATACATGAAGGGAACTGATGCCCACCATGAAGATGTGGCACGACCATGAACGCGAAGCCAAACAATAGGATCACAGCTCACCAGCTCAAATCCTCCAGCAACTGAGACTAACCGGAGTACAACCAAACCCCCACCAGAACAGAACACACCCCAAGCCAATCAGAACACAGCCAACCCCCCAACCAATCAGAACACAGCCAAACCCCCAACCAATGAGAACACACCCCCACCCAATCAGAACACAGCCAAGCCCCCACCCAATCAAGTCACACCCCCACTAGTAGTTGAAAGGAAGAAGCAGCTGCAAGCTCACATCACTCTGAGAAGCACAAGGCCGAAGACACAAGCCTGAAGATGATGAATGAGACTTCATCGAAATGTCGCCTAGATATTTCCAACTCTACTCGGGAGAAAACCCGAAGAACCAAAGATCCATATATATGTGTGTGTGTGTGTGTAAGGTTTTTAAGCTGATAATTTTAAATAATAAATAAGGGAGACTAGGATAGATCTATTTCGAGCTAGTTAGCTCTCTTCAGCTAGCCATACCCTTACTGGGATTCGAACCAGGGAAGTATTACATGTGAGGCAGTTGTAATTGCCACTACACCACCTGGCTCTATCCTTATCAGCAGGATAGATATATATATCTTTGTATATATGTATGTATGTATATATGTATATAAGTTGTTTCACCGAAACTGTTATGTAGTATCAATGATTGGTCCCGTATGCTGTGTGGGGTCTGCTGATTAGAACAAAAGTTCCGAAAAAGTCAATGTGTCCGCTTAATTTTGGCACTGAACTAATCGGCCGCGTCTTTCAGACAAAAGCCAAAACAAGGCACTTTGGCACGCGCGCGCTTCCGCCTGCAGTGATAAAATGCTAAACGGCTGGGAAAGGAGGTGGAAAGAATTAAACTTTTACACTTTCCAACAGAAGATGGCGTTCTGAGAAGTACTTGATACGACTCGTAATGGCAGGGGGTAAAGGGATAGGACGGGGGGGGTTGGATCAAAGCCAAAGCTTCCCGCTGCTTCGGAGCGTGAAACAGCGCTGCCCGAAAATACAAATGATCTCCGATAGCCAAATGGAGAGGGCTAACGTCTGGAGATGGTAGATGATTTTGAGGTTAAAGCCTGAAAAAAGAAACAACTGTTTTCAAACCTGCTGAATAATTCTCCTGTTTCGGCCAAGGAAGAAAAAGCATTGCCTATCCTCAACGAGGCTGAGCCAAAACTGGGGAATGCTGGGGAGGAATGCTGTGGAGGAAATTTTCGCAAATTAACCCAGCCTAGACAAGCAGAGACTGAAGCACCTCCCTACTGGATGCTCTGAACAGCTCATGGGAGAATGTGGCTGCAGCACTAAGGCTTTTTTTTAACCTGTTTTTTGTTTTATAATTGTTTTTATTGTTTATTGATCATAAACCACCCAGTTTTAAGATAGGCAGCTATACAAAGCTTTAAAAATAATATAATATAAACTAAAATAACTAGTTGCACAGGTTTTCATACCTTTATTGAAGGTTCATTAAAGCCAATCCTCCAAAGCTGCCATTAGAAAGAAAGGCTCTGCAAATACAAATTGCTCTCTCCTCCAAATAAGAGGGAACGTCTTGATAACAGCCAAGTACACATTACATGTGTTCTTTGTTTATAAAAGTAAACACAGCAATGAAATCATTTGGCTTCAATTTAATGACTAGCCTAGAGAACTGCCCCAAGGGGGGATATGGAAAGCAGCTCGTAAATATCAACAAACCATTCGTGGTTTTAGTTGCATCTCTTTGTATGAAGTACCGCTTAACTATAATTTTTAATTGTGTGGCCCATAAAAAGATAACATAAACTTTGGCAGCTTTGTGTACTACCTCAGTAAAAAGATGGTAGACATTGGATTTGGTCTGTTAACATTTATATCTATAGATAGTCTAATACGCTAATCTGTTTTCAGCAAAAGGACTCCTGTTTTACATAGATGGTAAGAGGTTGGCAGGGCTTAATTTTGTTAATAATTCATAAACTCTAACAAATATTCTTACCTGGATGAAATATTTTCTTTATGTGTATAAACTTTGATAGAATAAAATTACCACTGAAAACCTACGAAGTATTGGGACAAAGTGGAAAATGTTAGAATAAAACATTCACATAGAAAAATATTTTTTTTCTAAAGTGTTTTAGTTATGAGCTATTCAAGATTCTGCTAATAAAAACTATTTTGCCACTGTAATAGCAACTAAATGGTAGGGTGCTTTGCCTATCCTACCTCATGGAATCTAGAACACATTACACAATTCACGGACAGTCTACATTTTGTCTCTGCTGCAAATCCCTGCTAAAAATGACATTCAGGCAAATAAGTCTGAGCATTGATATAATAATTTCTAACATAATGAAGTACCAATAGCTGCCTGAAGTAGTAGAAACCTGGTGTTAGCCATAATTTTTAAAAAGGAACTATTGAACTCATAATTCATTTATAAGATTACTATATATAAATCAGGGGTGGGATTCAGATGTTGAACAACCGGTTCTATGGGCGTGGCTTAGGTGGTGGGTGTGGCTTAGTAGTCATGTGACTGGGTGGACATGGCTTGGTGGTCATGTTATTGGCTGGGTGTGGCCAACCCAGTATCACTCACATCGAGACATGCATCTCCTCGCCTGGCCTCTCATGACTGTGGGGATGCTGCAAGAGTCGTAAGTGTGAAAAATGGTCATAAGTTTTTCAGTGCCATTGTAACTTTGAATGGTCACGCCACACAAGCAAAGGAGGGGAAAAAAACTCCAAAGACGTTCCTGAGACAGGAAGTCTAGTCCTGCCAAGAATGTAATAAGGGTTAACGGACTGGCAGTTTCTGTAAGCAACACCAGAATGTTTCCTTCCTGCCTTCCTTACAGGATTAGGCCAGTAATTTCTTCTAACAACCGGTTCTCCGAACTGCTTAGAATGTTAACAACCAGTTCTAGCAAATAGGTGCGAACTGGTAGAATCCCATCTCTGATATAAATAAGGAGAAAGGGAAGATGACTAAAATTGTATCTGCCAATTGAGAAATCTTAAGTTTTTGTTTTTAAAAAAATCTACATGAAAAGAAATTAAACACTATCCTTCCCAGCTTGCCTTCCAGATTCAAGCAAAGGCTTCAATGTTGCTAAATGGTAGCTAGAGGAAAACATGCTCCCTTATTAAACCCAAACCTTAAAATATGACAGTTTTATTGTGTTTATGCTTGGCTTTCTCTCCTTACAATATTTATAAATATTCCTTATTTTTAAAGATATTTCAGAGATTTATCTGTCTTCATGGAGTGTCTATTATATTTACCTTTAATCCTTACTTGTATATTAGCAAACTTCTTAAGATCTTAAGTAAAGTGTCAAGTTTTTATCAATGGCTATGGCATGCAGAAATCAGTCTGTATGTACCCTCTTCATTTTGGCTTTGGTTTTTCTGTATTTTTAACTTTTATAACTGTGTTTTATTGGTCTGGGACTATAAATATATAGAGAAAAAAAGCCATCTACACAGAAAATGCTATGAGGTACAATTGCATAAATAATTTGATCCTTTAAAGAGAAAGATTTAGATTCCAAGAGTTTATTTTTAAGTAACAAAATTTGCTTTTACTGAACTTCCAGAGACAAGTCTCTCAGTTTCAGTTATTTATTACGTGTGCAAATAAGCAATAAGAATAAGGATTGTAAAGTGGATAGAAAATGCTTCTTCTTATCCTTTCTCCCCAGTAATAACCTTTTACCTTTTGAGTGCCTGAAGATTTCAGTCACTGATGGCACAGAATTGCAGAATTCAAGACTTCAGATCAATAAGTGGTAATTCTATTTTCATCATACTACAGTGATCATTCATCTTTCTCAGTATGAATTATGATAAGGAATAGATTTTTAATTATAAGCTATGAGAGATCAGTTGACTCGAGAGCCTGAAAATAAAAAACAGGAGCACCAGGTGCCCCTGTTTTCATTTGACACAATTGAGACAATCTCCTCTTCCCGTTAAATAATTTGCAGTGTTCTTTCAGCTGCAAAAAAATTCTAACGAATTCCCTACAAGCTCGAAGACTATTGCATAGACATTCATTCATGGTTGCTTCTCTCCTTTTTCCTATATCTGTTATTGCATCCAATGATGACAGTTATATTAAAATAACATCAAATTAGAAATCAATCTTGCTGCATATATTACTCTGTCAATTGCCAGAAAATGTACACAAGTACCAGGCCCAGGCAATTCCAATCCTGTGAAACTGCACCCTTTATTTTAATCCATGTGAAACTGCACCCTTTATTTTAAAGTATCATTATTTATTCCTGAACATCAGGGTAATTCACAGAAAGATCTTCTCATTTTTTGGAAATGTAGCATTCATAATATTATGTAAGAAAAATAGCAAAATATCCCCACTGCTTCAGGTTTTTGATTCAGTATCCCAGAAGGACATTTCATTGAGAATTCTTTTTTAATTTTCCAAATTCCTAATTTTTCCTAATTCTCCTATAAGATTTTTTTATTTTAAAAATGCTTGATTTTTGTAATCATAAAATTTGCAAATTGTGCTTTCAGGATTTATTGCAGCATATTCCTTGTTTGTGGTAGGCCTACTATAATTGTTAGTATTTGCTCAGTTCTGACTGAGCTGTTTGATTATTTTTCTCTATTAGTAAAGCATATTTTATTGTTGAATCTTGCTTTACACTCACAGTTCTTCAAATAAGAAGTTTTTGGGGGGAAATGAAGAAAAAAATTGAAAGCAGTTGTATTTGCTCAGGTTTTAGAAGTTGGGGACATGATGTACTCTACTTTCTTATCAGTCCCTGTTATGATAAAAGTACTACTTTTCACAAAATATAACAAAATCACAAAATAGGACTGGGCAAAGAATTCAAAGGTGCCTTGTAGGATTTAAAATATTGAGTCATCCCCATTCTCAAGGTTTACCTATTTGGAAATGATGGCAGTCAGGTTTTCTTACAAAATAAAATCTTACAATGAAACTGCTCAATCTTTAATCACTAGGCAGCATTATTTATTTATTTATTAAATGTAGACAGTGTTCATGATGGGCTCTACTTCAAAATCCCAAACAGTTGATAGAATTATCAGATTGGAGCATGACAAATAAGAAAATTATGGAGATTTTTTTTAGTAAAAATAACAAAATTTCACAAAATTTTGTTTAAAAACATTTTTTTAAAAAATGCAGTTGCCACCATTAGCAAATTATGACACTTTCAAGTTCCAGAAAAAGTTGCTTGTCACCATTAGAACATTTTACTCAAAATAGGATAGCTTCCTACCAAATGATTTTCTTAAGTATCGTTGTTTTGGACATTTAACTGTCATGATTTAGCATATTACAATTCTCTATAGGTGTACATAATGATAGTAGACAATAAAAGATATATCAATTCCTTTGTCAGCGTTCCCCCTTCCCATCTTCTCAGGCTCAAGAATGTGGCTGCATGGAAGCTTCTAGTGCTAGTATGGCTTCCAAAGCTGATACCCTTTATGAGTGTTTTCAGTTCCAATTTTTCTTTACTGGAACAATTTTAAATCTCACTAGGTAATTACACATGTATAAGAATAATCTCCAAAGAACCAGAAAAAAATGCAGCAGTATATATTTGTGAATATTATTGGGATAGAGGGAGAGCCCAAGCATATTTACTTGAAACATTTCTTTTTGACATGTATTTTTTTCATAAAAATTGCTTAAAATCCATACCTTAAAATATTCCTGAGTGTTTGATAAATGCTTTATATTGACAGTGAGTGTTGACTACACATTTTGAGTTTGATATTTGAGAGATAAGATTTAGTGATTAAAAACATATTACACTATGTTATATTGGCTGTGTGCAATTTTGACTAGCTTTAGTAGACAAGCTTTTGATATTCACCTACCTACCACATTGAATGTTTATGCAAAATTTCAAATTGATGGCTTTTTAATATTTGGAATTTCACCAAAATACTGAGTGTACTGTTTTCTGTTTAAGAGCAAGAGTGGACAAAGGTTATATTGCCACTTGAGCAACAGCTGTCATTAATGGGTAATGTGTAACTCATCTTGTATCTTTTGTTAACATTCAATAAAAATAATTTACTGTTTAAACTGGCCCTCAAATACACACACTATCTCTTCACATAAATGCACATGCTCTCACACACTTTTAAGTAATATAATAGACTTAAAGTGAAATAAAATTTTAATTAAAACATGAAACAGTAATAATTAAAGTACCTTACCAACTAATAAAATTAGATTTTGAGTAAAGCTACATGTCTACGACATATTGGACAAAGGAAGTCTGACTTTTACTATGAGTTTCATAGTAGCAGAATCATAATCCTGTGTTACATACTTTACAAGCAGGCTCATACAAGAATTAGCAGTCTTTCAAATATTCTGGCCCCAAGTCCAACATATTCCTGTTTATTAAGCAGTTATTTCATTTTAGTTTCCAAATAGTACAAGATGTAAATGTGTTGTCAGCAGCTTAGTGGTGGAAATAATCCCTCAGGTCTATTTATTTGGAAATTAGAACAGAACAATTTTGTTCTATAATATGCTTTATAACTAGCCTCTATCACCCCCAGCCAACATGAATCCCTCATATAGGTAAGGGGCAGTTTTTTAAAATCATCATTCCATATTCACAGAAGCGATTCTAGTTTGCCAACAGTGACCCAAAACACCACATTAACGTGTAATCTCTGTTTATAAAGACACTACTGAGAATACTCTTTTTCCGTTTCAGAGTTACTCTTCTAATAGCAAAAGAGAGATGTCACAAAAAAATAACCAGCTTTCCTTTTTATCAATGGGAACTACTATGGCACAAAATTCAAATATTTGAATGAACAAGCATACACAAAAGCAAGAGAATGGAAGTACTATATTCATTGAATCCTGGATACATTGACATGCTTTATTCAGTGTTCTTTTGGGGGCTCAAATACTTTTGTTGTTTTGTTCAAACAAAATAATATTTAGCTTTTGTATCAATTACATATTTTATTCTACTGACTCTCCACTATTTTATGACTATATATGTTGACTTAAATAATGGCTTCTTTATCAAGATTTCCAGAATTTTAAAAAAATAAGTGGCGGGAAACCAGACGTAGAATAATAATGAATACTGTTGAAATGGCAAACAATATAATACTGATTTTCAGGTTGGAATGTGCCCCCTAGTGGCAATTGAATATGTAGTTAATTATTTTTACTTGATAAAAAATACACAGCCTAATTGTAATTATCTGCTTGCTCAAAAGTATGGGTCCATTGGGAGAAATAAAGACACAGTCAATCTTCCAACCAGAAATTCTGATTTTGAAATCCATGCAAGATTAATCCAGGTGAGGTTACATGTTATCCTTAATAATACGTATTTTACTTCCTATATTTTACATTTAGATATGTTATTTAAACTCTATATGCTATATCAAATACTGTCAGATTGTATTCTGTGATCTGTAAAATAAAACAGCAATGGGATTAATGTTGCATTGATTTCAGTAAATTTATTTTACATATGACTAAGTCTGACCCAACTTCCAATAAAAAAAATCTTATTTTAGCCACAGCTGAAAAGCATTCAAAATAATTACAAAAGACAAGGAATTTGTTCTGGGTAAAACCTGCACGTATAAAAATAACTATGTAGAAAAAAAAGAAATGTTATTTTCAAAAGCAAGAATGATTATATAGGGCATCCATGCTTTCACTGCTACTGCTTGGTACTATGTTACAATGATCATGCCAAACCTTGGGTAGACGCAAGAATAAAATTAAGAATTAATTAAGAAAATAGTTGATTTTTTTCTCCATTCCCAAAATAATGGCTGATAATGTCAAAACTACAACCTAACAACATATCAGCATTCTTAACTAAACATGTATGCATTTCAGTGAACATACAGCATACACTATTGCATGCTTGCAAGAATCTCTGAACGAAGGCTGTTTCCGTGCATATTATTATTTTTTCTCAAACTACAGGCAAAATCTAGGCACATAACTGGTTTTTTTGTGTTCTGCTGTGCTGCTGTATTAAATAATGAGGCAAAGATTGATCAAAGTTGTCTGAAAAATATCAGCTGAGCGTAGAACGTTGCATTTTCTAGCCTTGTATTTTACAGTTTAAAATACAGAATGGATAACATCAAAAGTTCTGAATACTCAGTTAATACATTGCTCACTGTGAAATATAGGATTTTTTTTAATTTTAAAGTTTGTGTTCAAACTTATTCTCTGAATACTACAATTGACATAAACATTAAGAATATAAAACAAAACAAAAATGGGGTATACTTCAATATAGTTTTAATCTACATATTTAAATTAATTTCTTTGGTAATTTGATAAACATTTTAATTTCAATCTTTCCCAAAGTGTCAATCACCCCCCCCCCCCAAAAAAAACAACCCACCCTAAATTGCAAACTTCCTGGTTATTTCAATACAATTAGATGTTATTTAAAGCAAACATTTAAAAGACTTCAGTGAATAATTTGAAAGATGCATAGATACACATTAGATGGCTTTATATTGTACGATATAATAACAATCTACCAGACAGAGATTGGGTTTTCCCACTGAAGCATAGTGCAAAACATTGGCTTACTTACAAGTATCTGGCTAACTGAATTCTGAAATATACTAGAACAAAATATTTAATTATTTGATAATAATCAAAGAAAATATAAAATTTCTGAAATATTTATATTTTTCACAACAACTTATATTTCATCACCCAATTGATTTTAAATATTATCTACCAAATACTACTCGCCCACCCCTTCAAATGTTCCACTCACTATTATACTCATCCCATTCACTTGTTTGAAAATGTAAGGACTTTAATCTCACAAACTCAGTCATTGTAATATTCTGACAAATCCTTAATACAGACTCAAAACCAATGTTTTATGCTAAAGTTTGTCAACAGGTTCCTTCCCAGGCAGAAAAAGGAACATAGTGAGTATTCAATAGGCATAACAACAGAAAATGTCAGAGATATGTAATCTTGCAGTAGTATGATAAAACGTTATTCTGGAACATCTACAGAATGAATATTCAGCTTCGAAAAAGCAACATCCTCTCTGAACATGCCTTTCCCACGAGAGCTGCATATTGCTGTACAGTTTCTTCATCACTTGGTCCTTTTCGATGTCTCTTATACATCCTGTAAGGCATCACTGATCTCTTATGGAGAACCTGAACTTGATCAAGTTCTTTCACCATCCCTTCATCACCTGAAAAAGGGAAACAGACATATTAACAAACTGCAATGGCTGAATGAAGAAGAACATGTTAGTGTTTTTTGTGGTTTTTTTAGATGACATCAAATTGTACAGGGCACAATTTTATGTTTAGAAAGTGCCTCATATGGAAGAAACTTAAAATACTGGACTGTGAATTTATCTTGGTTTTCAGCTTCAAGCCTAATTTTCTAAACAGCCTGATTACAGCCTTATGGACTTCTCTGAATTAATTCTATCCAGGTTTTAAGTATAGGAAGCCATACATGTTACAAAGATCTTATTTGTTCACCACTACTATTTTCAAGTATGCAAGCTATGTCTAATGTAAATATCAGGAAGCAAATGAGATTTTGTAAGGTAGCTGCTTAAAATAATTATTTAAGGCTTAAAATGTTTAATTGTACTTAAGTTAAAAAGTACTATATACTCTTTAAGAATATATTATTATAAGTTTAGAGTATGTATGAAAAAAAATGAATCATGAAAATATTTACAAAATATATAAAAATGCTTGACTAGACTTATTTGAAGGGCTTCTATCCCATTACCCTGTGACATAAAACCTTTCCATTTGAAGTTAGTCTTATTTATTTTTCCTATAAAACCACAGGCTTGCATTTTTATGTCAACACATTATTTATTATTACTGAATAAAGTAATTATAGTATTGGTGCCATTTTACAATTGTTTATAGGATGGATTATAATGCAGAACAAAATTTAAATAGTTGTATAAGAGACTTCATTCAAGAAACAAACAATAACTGAAAACATGGTTTTCCATTGTTAAATTTAACACTAAACATCTGTTACTAAGATATATTTATATATTTGATTAAGAAAAAAATAGATCTTTAAACAAATCATAACTAGGATTTTGAGAGCTTTGAAACTCATTTCACAATTTATCTGGAGACATTTTTATAAAATAGGCTGAATTGATGCAATATAATAAAGCATGAATGGAAAGGCCTCCTACTTTTAAGCCATGTTTTTATAAAACCACACAAATCAACAGAAAGTGGAATACATCCAAACACTTGATAATCTCAAGTTATTGTACAAGTTTGTTATGGGAAACTGGCAGCTTATATCAGTAGGAAAAGTTTTGTCTCAAAACAATGCCAACTTTAGCCTCTTCATTATAGCAGTACAATTTACAAAGACTTGAGACTCCTTTCTCCTTGAGAATGTTTCCAAATAGCATCAGGATAAGGGTATCTATGTGCAAAGCACAGTACCCTTTAATCACTACTAATTCATTTTGTTTCAAACATAACAAAACATAAATGAACACAAAGCTGCTGCTATTTTCTAGTATGTTATTTTTATTTATTTATTTATTAAATTCATGTTATAGACAGTTAATATCAGTATAAATTGATTTATATGCTCTCCCTCTCCCTTTCTCTCCTTCCCCCTTGTCTCTCTGTAGTGTGTGTTACAACCTCTAAGGAACAAACTATGTCAAATTATAATGGCACAAATTGCAACTGCACAAATTATAATTTCAATTCAAGTGTCTTAGTTATTTATGGATCATGTAAAAGGTAATTACAAATATACACCAATCACATGAGGAAAGCATTACTTATTTAAATTTGTCCATGCAAGACTTTGCCAGGAAATGCTTTTCTGAAAGTAATTAAGTATCGCCTTAATACTTCATCACCAGGATTTATATGGCAAACAAAGACAGAAAGAAGTATATATATGGCTAGTAGCTTACATCAAGTGGGCAAGATACTGTGAAGAACAGCAAGTATCTCGCTTGTGTTGGTTGATGGACTAATAGTAGATTCCCCCTTCTCCCTTCAATCTTTTAATCATAATTTTGTATTCTTATTGTTAAGATAGATATTTACTCACGGCTTTAGCCATAATTAAGCAACTAGCTAATCATCACGCTTGCTACTGAATAAGAAACTATCTGAGAAGGAAGTCAGAACATTACCTGGAGAGTTGCATGAGATTGCGTGCTATATCAAGAGGCATACTTTAAAATATTACTCATTTTTGTGTGTTTTTCATGAGTAAAATACACTCAACGTCCAATCCAAACACATACAAAACGCAACATTATGTTGAAGCTCCGGTAATCACACAATAGGCACTGGCAGGCTATGTATGCCCACAGGATACACTTTTTGAATTCTAGAACTGCAATGCAAAGTTCATTCAAGTTGAGACTGGCTGACTACACAAGGAGTCAGTATTATAACACAACCAGCTTCTATATGATGTAATTTATTTGGGTTTAGTTAAAATATTGGATTAACTCTCTATTGTGGCTTTGCGTTATGTTTGCACTACTAGCATAAACAGTTCGTTCCAGCAACCACAATTTAAAGGATTATGTGAGCATTATGGGTAAATGCAGCTACTTTTTGAGTACAATATTATCACTTAATAAAGATCATACAGATAGTAGGTAAGATCACAAATAGTTCACACTAGAATGTCCTCGATGATAGTTTCTCGCTTCATTTTCTAAAAAAAAAAAGTTTTATGCTGTTCTCAAAGTTATGGTTTGTAAAAGCTGCAATTATAATAGGTGAGTAATAGTTAAAATACTATAATAAACATTAAAAATAGAGATGTACAAAACATTGTGTGCTTTAACTATTTAGTGCCAGTTCATTCTGTTCTCCTTGAAGTATTCCAAGAGTGATATGTGCATTTCTAAAAATAATTTGTGGTGTTCTCCATTCAAAACACCTAGTGCAACATTTATTCGTTTGTGCATGTATATCACTTACAGATAGCTCTAGCTTAACAACCAGTCACTTAGTGACTGTATAAAGTATAAACAGCCACCCCCAAGGGTACTTAAAACCCAATTTTGGAGTTCCAATCTTGAAGTTCCCTTAATAACTGACTCACATTTATGGCCATTTGTACCATTCTGCAGTTACATGGTTGTGATTTATGGCATTTTTTGCAGGTTTCTGGCATTTACTTTTGTTTTCTGGTCAAAACAAACCACCCATTAGATAAAATTGATTTATTTAATGACTGCTGATTTCATTTAACCACTGCTGCAAGAAAAGTTGGTAAAATCAGGCACAGTCATTTTCTGTTACTCAGGTTTATGCTAAACGAAGTACTATGGGGAAACTAAAAGAAACATTATTGTGTCATCCCAGGTACTAACGGGTCAAGTTTGAATTTTCATCCTTTGATCTACTCTGGCCCTCTCTGATGTTACTTTTAGAATTTAATTATTAGATCTTGAAATTCCAGGAAAGGAACCAAATAAACAGATAATAATAAAAAAACAGATAAATAGAAATCATGTAGAAGACTTTGGAACATGTCTGCAGTCAGTAAATATACACAAATATACAAAAGTAATAACTTTAATCCAGAACTTTAACAGTTTATTTCCTTTTTAAAAGACTGCTATCTAGCTCCAGTCTATAAATTTCAGAATAAAAAGCTATCAGAAAGTACCAAACCTGTCCCTCAAGTTGTTAATGCTACCAATCCTTCTCACGCCCTTTTAATGTAGCTTATGTATAAACTAATCTTAAAAAAGCAAATAAGAGTTCCTGTCATAGCAACAGTACTAGTTATTTAGTCAGTTTGAATTCAGCTATTGTTTTAATGCCAAGTGCCAGTCAAAAGAAAAATTCACTTTGTTCATTGTAACCCTTAAACAGAATGGCTTTAACTGAATATAACGGAATCTAAAAACCCTTTACAACTGTTAAAGAATGACACATAAAAATTATATAATTCTTGATTACTGTATAATTGATTCTGGCATTTCCGGACAATAATACTGATCTGTCAGGATCAATTTTACAACTATATGCCATGAAACATATACACAGCATACTATGCTACTTTTTAAATTAAAATTAATCATTTTTCATAATAGAAGTTTTGGCCAATTTCTATATTTTAATAATACAAATGTTAACATTGCCTGGATTAATCTCTGTCCAGGGAAAAAAGAGTTAGAACAGGAAAAGAGTAAGGAATCTTAAGATATGGTGGCACCAAAGCCTAACACTGAGACATCAGTAGATTTATCTTCTACTATCCTCATCTCTCTAATATTGGAGAAGTTAAAGTCCAAGATTACCAAGCTGGGACAGTGAGGAATGGTTTCTCAAATTTAGGGAAACTTTGACACTACTGCATACAGAGCCAAAGGGTAGAAACAAAGAAATGCTTAACTATTTGGAAGAACCCCTTTGGATCAAGGTACTAAAGGATTTAACTCTTGAAGACTCCAATATTTGAACTTGCAGCAATTAAGCCTCTATCTGGATATAGTCAAATCCTGAAACAATTTTGTTCCTTTATTCCAAACTTTACTTAATTTTGTTGCAAACTCTTGAGTCTTCTCTGAGCCTAACCAGTTTGTATATTACACTTGGTTGACTGAACTCTAAGCTATGCTATTGACTGCTTTTAAGTATTTTTGGCTGATTTCTTATATGGGATGTTGGTTCATGCCTTTTTCCTTACTTTGTGGACCCGGATATTATGCTTTAAACCAATGGTGGGATTCACATTTTTTTACTACCAATTCTGTGGGTGTGGCTTGGTGGGTGTGGCAGGGGTGTAAAATTTCCAGTCAGAGATGGTAATTGCTGGTTCTCCAAACTACTCAAAATTTCTGTTACCGGTTCTCCGGAACTGGTCAGAACCTGCTGAATACCACCTCTGCTTTAGACCCAGTGTTACTGTCATAATGCAAGATACTGCTACTTGCTCTAAAGGTCTTAAGAGATTTGGGTCCATTTTGAAAGGAGATTGGATGAAGAAAAGTATGCTTGCTGTTATGTTTGGTGACTTTATGGATATAAGCTCTCCAAGCTGTCCTGTCTAGTACTCCATTACACAATTCTTGCAAATACATTCCATGCAAGATTTTCCAGTACTCTTATATTCCATTCCAAGCACTATCTGCTTCTTTACATCCTTCTACCTTGTCCAGTATATATTTTTCACAGATACATCAACCCAAACAAATTGAATTGAGTTGACATCCTTCATTCTCAAAAGGCTATGGTATCATGCCTTGAAACCAGTAACTGCCGCTTCCCGTGTTGTTTATCCAAAATATGACAGTTTTTGTTTCATTATCTTTGCTTCCAATGAGTGTTAAGTCTTGATTCCCTATAACACATAATCCCTTCTAATTAAATATGGTTGGAAGTAAGGATAACGGATAAATATGGATATGTAACAAGTACTATATTATTGGACATAGTTTCTGGATAGCAGATTATCAGGCTCATGACAAGTCAGCAAGAAGCAAAATATAGAGCACTACTGACAAACCCATCCTGCACAATCAGTACTGTATATGCAAACACAATATAGATAGTTCTAGCACCACTTTTGTGTAATATGTCTTTAAACAACTCCTTTTTAGGCATTATACCTTAGAAGCTTTAGGCTGAAATCAGTTCTCTATCATTCCTGTGGAATATATAGCACTGTAACATTGAAATGGTATTTAGACTTTCCACATAGTTTGTTTCCTAAGAAATGATTTTAGACTTCATCCTATGAACACAATAAATGTTATTCTAACACTAATTCCAATTTCCCCCCTTCTAATTGATGGGAAATCTTACAAAATTATAATTATCATAAACATGCTTTCATTTATTTGGAGAAGAATTATTTATTAGCAAACATTAACATGTTTCTGCTTACATAACGAACATTCTTTGTTCAGATAAAAATGTTCTCTTTTTTTAATATCACAGCATAGCTAGAATTATTGAGCCATCAGTGATTCATCTACTTATTAGGGTTTCCTTGCATATACTAAAATTCGGTTGACAAATTTGGATACAGCTCATTAGCACTATCTGTACTGTTTAAACATATTTTATGATCAAGAATCATGTTGGACAGTGAACTTCAAATGCCTTCAAGCGTTTATAAAGTTAATTAACAACAGATTCAAGATCTAAAATGTAAGAAGCTAAAGACATTCTGGGAATAAATCAACACATTTTCTCTCTTCTATAACTCATTGAACAATAGCCTTCTACATTTTGCTAAGAACTATGAGAAAATAAGTCTGTTCCGCAACTCTCAAAGTGTTGCTTTAAATCTATCCATTACAAACATAGTATCAATATATTGTTTATTAAACATTTTTTATTAAAAATAAATTTTATTTACAATAAATTATTAAGTAGTTTGGGATATAAGCTTGGCTCCTTAGAAGATGTGTAAAATTTTGCTGGTTATATCATTATATATGAACATACAGGTGAAACTTGAAAAATTAGAATATCATGCAAAAGTTCATTTATTTCAGTAATGCAACTTAAAAGGTGAAACTAATATATGAGATAGACTCATTACATGCAAAGCAAGATAGTTCAAGCTGTGATTTGTCATAATTATGATGATGATGGCTTACAGCTCATGAAAACCCCAAATCCACAATCTCAGAAAATTAGAATATTACATGCAATCAATAAAACAAGGATTGTACATAAAACAATATCGGACCTCTGAAAAGTATAAGCATACATATGTATTCAGTACTTGGTTTGGACCCTTTTGCAGCAATTACTGCCTCAATGTGGCGTGGCATGGAAGCTATCAGCCTGTGGCACTGCTGAGGTGTTATGGAAGACAGGATGCTTCAATAGCGGCCTTCAGCTCTTCTGCATTGTTTGGTCTCATGTCTCTCATCTTTCTCTTGGCAATGCCCCATAGATTCTCTATGGGATTCAGGTCAGGTGAGTTTGCTGGCCAATCAAGCACTGTAATCCCACGGTCATTGAACCAGGTTTTGGTGCTTTTGGCAATGTGGGCAGGTGCCAAGTCCTGCTAGAAAATGAAGTCAGCATCCCCATAAAGCTCGTCTGCAGAAGGAAGCATGAAGTGCTCCAAAATCTCCTGGTAGACAGCTGCATTGACCCTGGACTTAATGAAGCACAGTGGCCAACACCAGCAGATAACATGGCTCCTCAAATCAACACAGACTGTGGAAACTTCACACTGGACTTCAAGCATCTTGCAGTGAGTGCCAGACTCTGGGTCCTTGGTTTCCAAATGAGATGCAAAAGTTGCTCTCATCAGAAGAGAGGACTTTGGACCACTGAGCAACAGACCAGTTCTGTTTTTCTTTAGCCCAGGTAAGATGCTTCTGACGTTGTTTGTTGTTCAGGAACAGCGTGACAAGAGGAATACAACATTTGAAGCCCATGTCCAAGATCCGTCTGTGTTTGGTGGCTCTTGATGCACTGACTCCAGCCTCAGTCCACTCCTTCTGAAAGTCCCAACACTTTTGAATGGCCTTTTCCTGACAATCCTCTCCAGGCTGCGGTCATCCCTGCTGCTTGTGCACCTTTTTCTTCCACACTTTTCCCTTCCACATAACTTTCTATTAATGTGCTTTGATACAGCACTTTGGGAACATCCAACTTCTTTTGCAATTACCTTTTGAGGCTTTCCCTCCTTATGGAGGGTGTCAATGATGGTTTTCTGCACAACTGTCAGGTCAGCAGTCTTTCCCATGATTGTGATTCCTACTGAACCTGACTGAGAGACCATTTAAAAGCTCAGGAATCCTTTGCAGGTGTTATGGCTTAATTAGCTGATTAGAGTGGGACACTTTGAGCCTAGAATATTCACCTTTTCACAATATTTTAATTTTCTGAGATTGTGGATTTGGGGTTTTCATGATCTGTAAGCCATAATCATCACAATTATGACACATTATGGCTTGAACTATCTTGCTTTGCATGTAATGAGTCTATCTCATATAGTAGGTTCGCCTTTTAAGTTGCATTATTGAAATAAATGAACTTTTGCATGATATTCAAGTTTCACCTGTACGTGTTTTATTATTTGGCAATAATTACAGCAACAATCATACAGCATATATTGTCTTTTCAATGTACAACTATAATTTGCTTCTTTATAAAATGTAAGCAAATAAAACAATGCTAGAAAATCATAACCAATCTTTTATAAGCATATAGATCTTATTCCTGCATTATGATCACATCTGCTACACAATAACATAAGTTTTAAAAGGTTAAGTACCACTATATGATAATTCTTTTCATGTTAAAAGTCTGAGGAACATTGCACAGACTGTTCAGTACTAGCTGGAACTGCAAAATTATTTTACTTATTCGGCTTCTATGCATATGTATGTCTTACAATTTGGAAAGTAAAAAGCAAAATACAATTGGTACCAATTGGCTACATTTGTGTAATAACTGGTGTTTAAATCCATCTAGTGAGGATGTTTGCTTTGTGTTTTGGAGAGAATTCTTTTCATTTTTCCCCAACACTGTAGCTGTTTAAAAGGCATTTTAATACTAGAACATGGTAGTGTACTTGAACTGTTTATACATGAAGTATACTATCTGAAGTTGTATGATACTTCTGAAAATTATAAGGCAGTAGAACTCTCTAAAATGTATTTTGAGATGGTTGGTTTTAGGTTGACAGAAGGAGCCAATTATTCAACATGAACTTAAGCGAGTTATCATATTTATTTTTCATTTTTAAAAAGTTTAATTAGAGAGAGAGAGAGAGAGAAAGAGAGAGAGAGAGAGAGGAGAGAGAGAACAGACAGACAGACCTTGGCTTCACTCACTAGCTCTTATGTCTACTAAAAAGCCAAATCAATTTCCAAACTGAAAAAAGTCAGAAGATTCCTGATAGCCATTAAAACAATAGATTTTCATCACTAACTGCTATACTGATATACATCCATAAAATCAAGTTTTGGCATCATAGATTATGATGTGGTAAGTCTGAAGAAACGATCACCAATAAATGAATATTGCTAAAGAATTCTTCCAAAAGTACCTAACAAGTATCACTATTAGAATATATAATATTTTTATCTCACCAAATTCAGTGAAAGACACATTATTTCTGAAATAAAGTAAGTTGGTGGTCATTTACAGGTATTGGTAATAGGAAAATAAGAACTCTCTCTTTTATATTGCTCAATTCTGGCAACTATTTTATGAATTGGGTGGTCAATCAAACTGTTATGAACTCAAGTTGCATAACACACCTTGTATAGCAAACCATAGCATGTGAAACACAGCATACCACTGTCGGTCTAACCCAATATTCATTAAATTGTAATTAAAGGCTTTTTTTAACTGCTAACTATAAAGGAGGTATTCTGCAGGAGACAAGCTCTGGAATGGTGAATGTTTCCTTCATGTCAGTAGCTGCACAAACCTTGATGACTCTAGTAGGTATTATGTTTTAATGTCCTTAAGCCACAGGACCCAAGCTTGAATTCACATTGTATCTGGACATGTATTCAGTATGAATACAGTAAGAAGCAGACTTTTATATTTATTATTTTGAAATGGAATTGGTACAAATGTTCAAATTCCTTAAGCTAAGATCACTTTTGTTATTTGGGTATTAGTTCCTTCAGCAATCTTTTCTAGACCATCTATTCAAAGCAGCATTTTGTCTGTCTCATAGTCAGATGGTTTCGTTTGAATTCAATTTATAATGCAGTGTAATCTTCTTGTTACATGCAATGCGTATTTTGGCATTGTTTTAATCTCAGAATCAATTCACGCTTTACAGATCAGCCAAAGTCAGAAAGCTCCTCATTACATGCTGTACTGTTCAAGGAAAACAGCATGATAAACAACTCTGACCAAGTATAAATTGATGTACTTTCTTTGGATAAAGTATTCAGACACGAATAAGCACTTTCATATTTATATAACAAAATAATCTAGGAAGCAATAGATTTTGTCTAAAGATCAATGCCAGGAAAAGCCTCAAATTTTAAAAAAGCATAAAAATATTGTGTAGGACACAAATAGGACCTTTCAAAGAGAAGCTTATTTTTCTTCTTCTATACTACTATATGAGACTATGCCCTAATTCATACATTCGTCAGGAACAGATAGTGAAGTAGTGCAGTAGTGGAATGCATAAGTTCTTCCCACTTCCTCATATTACGTCTTACAAATACTTTACCTTTACACAAAATGTCACATTGCACAGGATACAAATATTTCACAGGGCATTCCTATAGAAGGGTTTGTCCACTGAGGCTATATACATGTGTATACATGTATATGTGTTTCCATTACTCCATTAGCATCATGTTATTTCAGCATTTGACATTGGTGAATATATGAAATGGACCACAGGATTTTTTCTTAGGTAACATAATAGCTTGTGAAATTTTTTAAAGGAATAGTCACCTTATACATTATAAACAGACACTCGTGTGTCTGCAAAAGATCCAATGAAGTCAAATAGGCACCTACCTATTTTTGAGTCTTGATTGAGGCGAGAATATTTTGACTGCTCAAGAGAAGGTAGACATTGCTCAAGTGGTATCCAAGTATATGTCTCTGGACATAGTAAATCAGACGGTCTATACTGTCCCTGGAAAGTAAAGAAAACAATAGCATGTCATTTATCAAATTCAAATATCCAAAATGTTTCCTGCCTAATAAAGTTATGAAAACTTAATAAAACAATCCTGCTTAGACAATTTCTCTAACTATGTAGCTTTTCTGCTGAAATGTCCAACTTTGTCCAATCTAAAAAAAAACTTTTGTTTGTTCTTGGATATGAAAGTGCCAAGAATCTCCCCAGGAAATTTGAAAACAGTTTAGATGAATCAATATGCATTGCAAAGAAGATAAAATGAACATATCTATATGAACACTGGAGGGACTCTTTATCTTTTACTGAGTCTTAAAAAAAAAAGGTATTTCAATGGTAACATTAATTACAGTTATCTTAATTTAACTGGCGGCTGCTGTAAACAAAGAGATATTGCACATTAAGAACAATTTGTCTGACAGTTTATTGTTTTGAGAGGATAAAGTAGAATTAATCTAATACTAACTAAAATACACATTGAGCCATCACCTACAAGTCTCAGAATTTCTGTTAGGTTGACCATATTGGCTGGGAATTTTAGCATTTGCAACTCCAACACAGCTGGTGGGTACAAATGTGGAGAATGAACTATCAAGTCTGTTCCTTTACATCACCTGTCCTAACCAAATGGAAACTAGTTCTAGCTGAAAGGCTTAAAACAAGCAAACAAAAAATTAGGATATGTATATAAAATGAAAACAGCGATCCTTCTATCAACATATACTTCAACCACATAGTCATCTACAAGATGAGTAAAGATAATGAAGTTAATAGGGCTGGGCACTGGTTTGGATTCAAAGGTAAAAGGGTGTTTTGGAGTGCATAGGGGTCAGGCTTAGCACCTGTAAGCAAATTCTTAAACCAAACGAGTCTTTTCTGAAGATGGTGCTGCAACAGTGGAGGACAGCCATGCGATTCTAGGAAGAGGCAGCTTCTTTAAAAGGAGAGATGCTACATCTGGACTACTACTTGCTTCAAAACCATTCTGTCCCTTCAAAACAAAAGCCCAAACTTCTCTAGAAACCAGCATTTTCACTGATACATAAGCTGTTAATGAAAGAAAATCTTAAAGCAGTTCTGTAAAATTAAATCTTTTCTGACACATCACAGATATTGCCACTTTAATCAAAGTGAGGTTGGTAGCAGCTTTTCTGTCTTTAACACATTATACTGTATTAAAAGCATTAGCCATTCCATGTAGCAGATGAAGCAAGGTGAAGTTCATGAAAGCTTATGCCTTTTAATAAAATGTGTTAGCTAGAAAAGAAGCTTCTGCTCCTGATTATTTTTTTCTATCATGGACTAGGATAGCTCTCTTTCTACAATGCCACCTCAACGTTAAACATTTGGAGCATTTTTCTTTGTTAAAAAATAAATTCTGAAATAGACCATATTTTACCAATCTAAATGAAGAAAATCAAACTGGCCTTAACAATGCCAAATTTTAGGTGATAGATATATATATATATCCACACCGCTGCCGCCCACCCGCTGATGGGGGGGGAAAGAAATTAATTAATTATATACACACACGTGTTTCTCACAAAATAAGGCAGGGCCTTATTTTTTTTTGAGCCCCGAAAAAACGCTAAGCCGTCTTTTCGGGGTTGAATTAATTTTTCTCCCCCCCATCAGCGGGTGGGCGGCAGCGGTGTGGATGTCGGCTTTGGCAGGGCATTTTAAATTGCAAGACCTTTTGCACCTGCCACTGCTGTTTCCTCTGCCGCTCTTGCTTTTCCTTCGCTTACCTCCACAGTTCCCACCAGCGCTCGCGCAAGAACAGCAGCAGTGATGGCGGGAACATGGAAGCATTTCTGCTGCTGCTCGGGTGTGTGCGGAAGCCTCCTGTGTGACACACTCTTTGCTTGAATGGGTATGGGCTTTGTTTAGGTGTATCCCCCCCCCTGCACCCCCACCCCATCTCGCCGGCATGCATCCGTTTGCACGCGCAAAACGGACGCCAAGCGAGCGGCTCACGCTTCGAAGAAATGCGCCAGGATGCACGGGTCCACACGCGCGTGCATGCACTGTCAAGTCAAGCCATCCCACTGTACCTCCCTTGTGCCGGTGTTCGGTTGGCAGCGCACGTGTGCACTCGTGGGCAGCTGCCGCCGCCGCATAAGTCCGTCCCTCTCTTTCTGTCTTTCACTCGCCATGTTGTGAGCTTTCTTCCCGTTGACAATGACGGTGGCGGCGGCAGGGGTGGCGGAGGTGGTGGTGGTGGTGGAGGGAGGGGAGGGGCGGTGTCAGGAAGGCAAGGATGGCAGGGAGGGGCAACTGAATCGTGGTTGGCAAGAGTCTTCCAGGAAGAAGAGGGAGTTCCCTCCTTTCCGTGTCCGTTACAATGAACAGTGCTGCCCGTTCCCCCAGCTCGTATCCGGCCGTGAGGGGGGGGAGATGGAATGGAGGGACAGCGTGTGAGGAGGAGCAAAAGGGTAAACACTCACCCCCCGCACCACCCCTACCACCCGCGCACACCTTTCCATTTCCCCCACACAGCAGTTCACCCACGTTCTTTTGTTTCGGTCCCGGGGAAAGAGAGGGACGGACATACGTGGCAGCGGTAGCTGCCCACGAGTGTGCACGCGCGCTGCCAACCTATCACTGAACGCCGGCACAAGGGAGGTACAGTGGGATGGCTTTACTTGACAGTGCACACGTGCGCGTGTGCGGACACGTGCGTCCCAGCGCATTTCTCCGAAGCGTGAGGCGCTCGCTTGGCGTCCGCTTTTGCGCATGCGTACGACGGACGGACGCACACCGGCAGGATGGGGTGGGGGTGCAGGGGGGGATACACCTAAACAAAGCCCATACCTGTTCAAACAAAGAGTGTGTCACACAGGAGGCTTCCGCACACACCCGAGCAGCAGCAGAAACGCTTCCATGGTCCCGCCGGCGCTGCTGCTGTTCTTGTGCCGGCAGGAACTGTGGAAGCCATGGAGGCAGCTCCCCCGCCCGAGAAGCAGCAGAAACACTTCTACACTTCCTGCTGGTGCGAAAACAGCAGCAGCACCGCACAGGGCACTGTTAAAGGCAAGTTTCCCGCCCCGCCCTCTGTTCCAGCATATTTTAACCCCCGGCCTCCCCCCCAGCATGTTTTAAACTAGGCCTAAATTTGGGGGGAGGGGCTTAATTTCATTTGATGCCTAGAAAACATGCTGGATGTTCCTATTGGTGGAGGCCATATTGTTGGAGAAACACGGTATATATATGTATGTATGTATGTATGTATGTATGTATGTATGTATGTATGTATGTTTTCGGAGGTTTTCGCGGGTATTTGTATGTGGATCTTTGGTTCTTCGGGTTTTCTCCCGCAGAATAATTCTACGCGGGAGAAAACCCAAAGAACCAAAGATATATATATATATATATATATCACCTAAAATTTGGCATTGTTAAGGCCAGTTTGATTTTCTTCAAAATACTTTATATATATATAGCTTTCTGTCTGGATAGTCTCTGGTGATGAGCCGAAAGACAGAAAAGGACAGCAGTATGCTTCCTCCCTTGATTGGGGCTTACCAGGGTGTTGTAACACAAGTATATATACTCATTTCCCTGTATCGCTGATCTGGATGAGAACCTGTGGCCTAATGGCAATTACAACTGCCTCACATGTAATACTTCCCAGGTTCGAATCCCAGTAAGCGTATGGCTAGCTGACGAGAGCTAAGTAGCTCAAAATAGATCTATACTAGTCTACCTTGTTTAATTATTTATCAGCTCAAAAACCTAACACACACACACACACACACACACATATCCTTTCAGCACAGAAGATTTCTACTTTAGGCACAGGCAAATCTAACAGATAATGAATGCTAGGCAAATCAAGCAAGCAAACTTAAGCGCAACAAGAACTAAATATGGAATAAATATCAACCTCATTATTATATAGCAAATCAGAGACAACTCTTATTGACAGGTAATCCTTAACTTATGACTAGTCACTTAATGAGTGTTCAAAGTTACAATGAACTTTTTAAAAAGCTTATAACCTATTCTTGAAGTTATGTCTGTCACCTCAATGCTGTCACACAATTGCATTTCAGGCATTTGGCAACCAGCCTGTATTTATGGTCAGTTGCAGAGTTCTTCAGTTATATAACCATGAATTGCAATTGTTTTGCCATTTTCTGGCAGGAAATGCCTATTGGATATATTTGTTTAACAATCACAATTCACTTTATAAAAGCAGTGATTTACTTTACAACCACTGTAAAAAGAGTTGCAGAATTGAATCTGGCCATGTGATGGCTCAACTACTGACTTGTGACAAAAATGCCAGGCTTCATTGCAGTCATAAATCAAGTATTATCTGTATTTTATAATAGTTTTAATTTAAGTTTGGCCCTGGAGAACTGGCTATCTTTACAGCAGATGCAAACAAATATTAAGCAATGACCCATATGGTTTGAATTCCATATCCACATATCTAGTGGTGAAGAAAAGAAACAAGAAAAAGAATTGAAGGAAACTATCACCTGCCAATCATCATATTTTTATATTAAGATTTTCATATTAAGAACATGTGGACTTATCACGTGAAATATTTTAAGACCTGTTAAACTGTTAATTTTCTCAAAGAAAAATATCAGTATCATATTTATTAAGTTTTTATCTGATCAATGAAAACTTCAACTTTCTACATTTTAGGAATTTTTTTCAGGTGGTTTCACATGAAGGCTAACATTTAAACAATGTTTATACTATTAGAAGAACAAACTATTTTCATAATCCCCACAAAATCATAATGGGTAGGAAAATTTTCATTCATGCTTTTCATTTAACCATAGCTCCTTATTACATCCAGCTCTGATGTAACAATGTAGCTTATGCAGCTGGTTTATTTCAACAAATCAGTTAGTAGAAATTGGTTTGCCTGACATTCAGCAACAATGAACTGTAATTCATATAGGTATTAAACCCCCTTCTCTGAACCAAGTTGGAGGAACAGGCTGGGGTAGAAGTCTTGCTATCTACAGCTCAGCCACATAATCTCATGATATAAAGTCATGTTACAGTGAAGGCCCATTGCCATGGTTTCAATATGTGATGACAATCATAAAACTCCTCTTTATGTGCCAATTGGTCCATATGTGTTCATTTAGAGGAAATCATAGTGGTGCACCAAATCACAATTCTGCTTTTGGCAGAAGGAACAACTTATCATGTGGTCAAGCAGTGGAATGGAAACAGAACACCATGTCTCCACAATTATCTGGCATAATATGTGCATCTTACTGTTTATGAGATGTCCTCTGACTATATAATTGCCTCTTTCTAAATGGTTCTTTTGAAATATGCAAAACATTTGCATTATTTTTTGTTTTAACCCGCACATTCCACTATGAGGGGACAAAGACAAAATATTCCAGATGAAGTGGGAAAATATCTCACAGATTTATTCTAGAGGCAAATTTCAGCTATAGTAACTATTTTGACTCTTATTTCTCTTTTTTAGTCTTCAGCCAAAAAGACATTTAACCAACCTTTCTTGTCACTAGTTTCTTCTTGTAAAAGATATACTGAAAGAAAAGAAAATCTTACATATGACATTCATTCAGGCATGGCTGGATATTTAATTGGAAACTTCTGGAGGAAAACTTGGCAGTTCTGCCTTAAGGAATCTTTAATTGAAGTATTCTCACTTTGCCAGCCTTTGCATTCTAGTTCTTGCACTAAAAGCATCTCTGGACTTCTGTTCTAAGGCAAGGCCAAAGATTTTAATGAAACTTAAGTCTGAAGATTTACTTTTAAAATATTTTGGAAAATCTAAGGGATTTGGTGAGTATTTGAGATGAGGGTATGTTAGTGGGGTTTGTTTTTACAGACTAAGCCAAATATGAAAAATAAAAGCTCCAGAGAAAGATAATAGTTACAAAAAAACAAAGGGGGTCAAGTACCAGTAGCACAGAACAAACAGAGAAGATTAAACACACATTTAATTCTTTTATCAGGTACAGTGTACATCTGTGTTCTATTTTTCCACAATAAACCTATTGATCTTTTATTAAAAGTGAATTAAGGCCTTCATCTCAGGTTCCAGACAACTGCTTTAAAAAGGAATTTTAACATTACATAAACAAAATACCCTAAAATTATCAGCAGCAATGTATTAAGGCAAAGGCATGAGAAAATGTGAGCCAATCCAAAGATTTATTAAATTCAGCCTTTTCCTTGAAAGAGGACACCAGCAGAATCCCATCAGCCCAACACAACAGCAGACCCTTGCTCCCTGATTTAATTACATAAACAGAGATATACATTATCTACCCCAAGAGAGGTCTTTGCAACTAAGTTCAGCTATTCTGTTTTCACAAACTCTGTTTAGACAGCATCACACAGAATAAAATAGTGTTGAAGTAGGAAGGGAAAAAAAACCAACTATTTTGGGTTTATCTTGGCTGTTACATGATCAAGGTTCCAGAGTGCAGGGAGAGTTTGCATGCATTGGATCTTCTTTGTGGATGCCCATACCTTACACAGGAATGCTAGGAAACACTGCTAGGCAGTCTTAAGGACAAGGCCCAGTATGACTCTGCAGCCTCATTTTACATATAATTTATTTTCACACATCAATGAGCAAAAGAGCTACAGTATCTGACTTCACATTCAAGATTCTAGAACTTATATTTTTGGAAATTTAAATTTGGGCCTACAACAACATCAACAAAAAAAACCCCTGTGTAATATATATATTTTGATGACTCAAGATGTTTTTATTGTTTTGAATATTAGGAATGAGATCAGATCCTTTTGCTGATCATTTTTTATTTGGAAAGCTAGCACTACATTCATTCTAGTGAAATATTTCAGAATAGACTTCTATACAAATGCATATGCACAGATCCATTTACGTGATTAAGACAGAGGCCAATAACTACTTCAAAGTGAGCTTGGCAACAATTTATTAAAAACCAACCTCTATATTGGCAGTGGTGTTGGTTTTCTTACCAAAAAAGTCATCTGAGCCCCATGTAGCAATTCTGAAATTATTGTGGCATTGATACCATTTTACTAATCTCAGTTAAAAGAGTGTATAAACATTTCTTTGTTTTGAATATGTAGTACTTATAGGACCAACTTATTCAATTCTTCAGAACAACTGGATATGACCCAAACTTTCATGTTCTCTACTGTAAAATCTTATTGATCAACATTTGTTAAAAATGATAGGTGAGATCTATAAGAAACCTTTTTTCCTTTCCCCCCAAGTATTTGTGTTCCTTTTCAGGCCCATCTTTAAGGATTAAACCATCTTTAATCTTTGGTTAACATTAATTTCTGAATTCATAGAGAAGACTAGAGAAGAAAAGGAAAAATTTGCAAGGGAAGAGAAGAAAGTCCTTTGTATAATTCCAAATAGCCAACTTGGACTATATTCTTCCTTCATCTACATACAAATCAGATTTCTGGTATTTTCCAAGCTCCTGTTTCAAAAACCTCAAATATTTTAAGTGGTAAGTTCTTTTTAAAGCATGAATAATTCAAGTTGTCAGATGGCTCTGAGTCTACACAAGTGAATGGAAGCTTGAAAGTGGCAGACAAAAATATTCAGCCTACTCTCTTTCCAGGCTATTTTAGTCTCCAACAGTTATAACAGATATAACAGAATAACAGAGTTGGAAGAGACCTTGGAGGTCTTCTAGTCTAACCTCCTGCTCTTCTTAATGAAGTTTTCTTTCACACTTCTAGACTACCATGCAGAGAGTACAAGGGCTCATAATGTGGTTGTGGCAAATTATCAGATCTGATCTGTTGGAAATCTATGCAATTGTACAATGAACTATTGTTAAAAATGATTCCACACATAAAATATAGTTTAATGTGAAATAAACATATCACAGTAAATATGACATTTGTTCAGTATTACATTACAATCTTGCCTTACTCAGATCATTTACTTTTAAAAATCCATTCTAATCCATACACTCTCTTGCCAGTCCAGAAATCAATCAAAAATATTTTAAAAACTTTGTGATGGCAGCATTGAATTGATAAAGGATTATATTTACAGATGCTAAAAGGGGTAGATTGAAAATATATAATTCCAGATTTTTTTAAAAAAGAAAAACAAAATACTATACTAAATATAATATGTAAACAGGTTTTGTTAGTGGAGATGCTACCAACTGGGAACCTGAGAAATTATTGTGTATCCTTCAATTTCTTTAATCTGCTTAAGGATGTAAATACTTTTTAAAGCTACACTCTGCTCCCAGCATTGATCAACTATTCTTCTGAAGAAGATGCTATTAATTTTGATTCTGTCAAACTGGCCTCTTCTTGATAGAAATGTGATAATGAAATTCTCATTTTCTCTTTTCAATAGCTCAATAGATTGGAGCAGGTTGTTTTGTTTTCATCTTTTTGTGTCTGATTCTCAGAGACTATGTAGACAATTCCCTGCAATTTTCTTGGCAAGCTTTCAAAGTTGTTTTGCCATTGCCTTTTTCCTAGGGCTGAGAGAAAGTGACTGGTCCAATACCACCCAACTGGCTTTGTGCCCAAGGCAGAGCTAAAACTCACATCCTTAACTACTACATTAAACTGGCTCTCTTAAGAGATCCTAACAAACCTGTGCCTAAAAAAAAGAAACAGTTATGGAATGTATGGATCTGAAGAGTTTAAATGATTCTCAAAAGATTAAAAAACTGTTTTGGGGCAGATTGAAACATAGGAGTACTTTGTATTGTCAACTGAATGCAATGATGTGCATATCATTTGTTTAACAATCTGTAAAAAATCTCATTTTTAACTGAACAGTACAAGAATTACCATTTTTATATGGTCATTGTATTTTTCCAAATATCCTCTAATTTTGTGCCACTTAAAACATCTTCTAATATACTTTACGTTATGTGACACTGATTTTCTAGTGTTAGGAACATATTTTCCACACTACAAAATGAACATAGAACAAAGGAGGGACACAATTGTCTGCAGATTATTATTCTCTGTATAAAAAATAAATAATTCATTCATTATAGATGCATATTTAACTGCAGGAGTGAATTCTCAGGCAGCATATGCATGAGTTCAATACAACTCCCATAGAAGAGAATATATATACTTAGGGTTGAACTGTGGAATCCTTGATGCTCTGTGAGCTTATTTGTTTGGTTGTAGACATTTCATTACACAAGTAGGTAACATTACCCATTTAGGTAATAGGTATGAACAACTTACCTTAGGTAACAGGTAAGAATAGGTAACAATAATTTTTTGACTTAGAACAATATTCAAAAAGAACAAAATTTATAGCCAGGCAATGCAATTATTACAATTACAATTTATATGAGCATTTTAGTTCTTTAATATAAGTTCTGAAGAGTATCCTAGACAGACTGGTTGGAAATAATTAACTACAGTTACTTATAATTTTTATTTCAGATTGCAAGAAAAACCTGAACGAGAAAGATTAGGAGTTTTAGCTTCATTCAATTCAGAACACACTTTCCAACTACAAGTCTGCTCTGGTACAAAGACAGCAATCCTAAACTATTGCTACATTTTTGGCTATCAAAAAATTATTACTTTTTTAGATAAGAGTATTAATTAATAGTCCAAAATTTTCTAAGGTGAGAATTTATCAACATTATTTAGCAATTTCACTGGGCAAGAGTAATAAACAACAATCGTAAGATCATAAAATATTACTGAATGAATTACAAGGCCCTGAAAAGGGTCAGAGCTCTCAGAAGACTCTTTAGTATTTCATCCTATGCTAAAACAATGTAATAAAAAGATTATGTAATTAGCCTTTCAAGACCAATAAATACTATTTAGTCTACAGAAGTTTTTGTACTTTGGCTCCAGACTGCTGATGACAGAAATACGTTTTATGGTTTCTCTACTGAGGCACGATCTCTGAATGTTTATTTATAACTAAAATAATAATATCCCAATGATTTCATGTATAGACACAGTTCTAAACAACCGAATAGTAAAAATATGGATAATAAAAATAAAGGAAAACAATGTTTATTCTAAACATTTTGATGTTTATTACCTTTAACTGCTTTCATTTTTTTCATTATTGCAAAATTGATCTAATGACTCTGAAAATGGAGATTTTAAAAACATTGGAGTACAATTTTTAGCAGAAAAAAATAATCTACCTTTCCAAAGAACTATATGTCTCCTTTTCAGTACTTGTCCTTACATTTATAGATTCCATATATTGCACCATTTTCATATTATCTAAGGTAATAAAATAAAATTGTATTGTATAATAAAGGTTTTTTTATATGAGTGATGAGAATTAAATGGTTGATGCGAAAGCTATGAAATTGAAATGTCAATACAAGAAGTTTTTTTAGAATTTAGTAATACTACTCAAATTGTTAAGAATATATATTCTCATTTCTAACTGCAACTTACCTCAAGATAAACACACTTTTCTCTTAAGACTACACATTAATAAATCAAAATGACATTATCTTTTTCTTATTAAACACTTCAGCATATGGCCAAGTTAAACTGCCAAAAGAGCTGGCTTTATCCCATTCTCCCATGTTATCTATGGCTTCAAGGAAATCCACAGAGAAATAATAAGAAAACAATTGCCTATATTTATGACAAATTATTTCACTTCAAAAATTCAGATGCTATGATATTTTAAATTTTAATATTTGAGAACTGAAAAATATCAGAATTATCTTTTCTCCTACTTTCTGTTATTTCAAAAATAATATTTTTTTCATCTAATTTAAACGTTTAAACTTATGAACTATTAAAAAGAAGGCATTATCCTTTAGTTTGGCCAATATTAATGACACATCAGTTATAAGCAGACAACAGACCTTATCTCAGCTATCTGACTAATAAGCTGCAGTTGGAGAACATTCTGATATTATATTCTTACTTTAGAATGTCCCACAAATTCAAAACCAAACCTACAGGCTTCATGTTAGTAAAACTCAATGTGGGTCATTTTTTCTGCAAAAAAAGTTCTGTATATTTTAGGCAGGACCATCTGTATTTTCATCATAGAACCTTTTTCATTGTGCACATTGGTACTATATAGTACAATAAGCACTCAATGCCTGGAAATAATTGATCTCGGTATTATTTTTAATACCTTTTTTCTTGCATAACAAATTCTAAGATATAATGGAACATGGATTCATACAGAATTGGTGTTCCCAAAAAGCTAAATCAAAATTATTGAGTCTATATGACATACCAATCACAAGCATTATAGCAGGTCTTCACTGTTTTCATATAATTCACAACTAACTTCTTTGCATTTTGCCTTGATTATCTTAGTTTAGTAGGGCATGAATTAGTCATGATAAATGTCTCCCTAGTGTGTCATTCTAGAATAGTTCATTTCTAGTATGTTATGTGAATCCGGAATTAATCTTTCTGGCAGCTCTTTTTGACAGCAGCAGTCAAATTTCCCATAACAAGTCAGTGGCTATTAACTTCTCTTGCTTTTCCCTCAATTGCTCTGAAATTCAAACTTTGAAATAAATAATATTTAAATGATCAAAATAAAAGGCCAATTTATTATTTCTAAATTTTATGTTAACTTATTAAGAAAGCATCACACATTTGAAATGAATAATATTGGCTACATTGTATAAACTTGTATAAGGATGTGTCCAAACTGACCTAAACAGGAATTGTCTGCCGAAAAAAATAGAAGCAGCATTTACATTCCCGAAGCTAATCAGAAGTACATGTTGACATATTTTTACGGAAGACAAATATTTCTGTCCTCTTTACAGTTATCCCAAGATACTGCAGATTCTACTCATAAATGTCAGAAAACTGATGTTTTCATCCTATAATTCCGGGTCAACCAAACAAGCCATCTTAAGCAATCTTGAACTAATACTTTGTATTTATATTACACAAAGCTGCCAAGAATTTGATTCAGGCATTCACAGACCAGAAATATTCATTGTACAAACACTCTCAATTAACTTTATTTTTCATCTTAAGTGATATTACCCTCAGGACATTCACATATAAAACATAAATAATAGCGTGGCCACAGTTTTTCATGTAAGCAAGAGTAAGATTTCAAGATTTTTGCTCCTACAGATATACATATTGAATAAATATTTCCCAGGGGAATTAAGATGGTCTATGTGTACTTCCACAATTAAATCAAAAGCAGCTGCATAGATAAGTTGGACTAAAAGATAATTAATGATCCAGAATGACCCACAAGGCTTCCATGGCTGAAAGTAACCATAAATCTTGATCTCGATAGTCCTAGTCCAAAACACTATGCATTACATTCTCCTCATCACCACCCCATACACACTTACAAATACGATTATAAAAGGGTTATGTCGGATGTACAAGAGTTCATTACAACAGCCCAGAGAACTATACCTGTCATCTTTCCTTTGGAAGTTTTAGAATGCAATAGTCATAATCTATGACTATTGGAATGTTTCTGAATTTTCTGGGAATTGTACACTACAGTATTTGTAGAAGAAAAGATTAGCAGTCCTAATTTTTTAAATCTGTATACTACTTTTCAAAATCAAGCTTTCAAAGAACAGCTTATCATAAATAAAAAATTTTTTAAAAAAAAAATTAAGATCAGCGGCTGAATCTATATAACATATGCATTTAAAATATTTAATGTTTTTATGACCTAAAAGTATACGCAAGTATTTTCTTCATGCCAAAATGCCATATGCTTGTTGGTTCCAAGCATATCTCATTAGGGAGGGCATTCTAGAATCTAGAGGCTAGCAGTGAAAGAAGTCCATTCTTGGAATGTGACATCAAACCTATAATGGATAGCATATATAGAAAACCCTCTGATAATATTCTTAGCGCATTAGTTGGTCTGATTGAGAAGTCCTAAATATCAGAAGGCCACAACTACTAACACTTGGTGACAAGTAAACAATTGCATGAGAAATCTTGCATGAGTTTAATGATGACATTTAACAAAGCAAACATTTAAAATTTGATTTCATCACATCTTCAACAATGAAGTTAACTGAGGTTTAATTAAAAATCCTTCCATATTGTTACAAAATATTTTATTATCCATGATTACAAAATAATTGACTCTTCTAGATGCAATGTCCAGTTGTTGCCTCTTATGGCCCATGCAGTAGAACAGGGATGTCAAACTAGATTTCCTCAAGGGCCAGATAAGCACTGTAGTTCTATTCCAGGGATGGAGGGGGGAAACAGGATAGCCACCTCCTGCAGCACTTTGCCAGCCAAAACACGGTGTGGAGGCCCCCCCATAGGCCATTTTTTGCTTGGATGGCTTCTTGTAGCACTTTGCCAGCCAAAACGAGGTGAGGGGCCGCGCACAGTCCGCCCGTTCCCTTTTGGCTGCCAGAGGCACCATGGCCAATCCTTTGCTATTTCCATGCTGGCCCCAAGGGGCAGATTTCAGCACCTATGGACTGGATCTGGCCTGTGGGTCTTGAGTTTGACATCCCTGCAGTAGAGAATAGCATTATTATCCATAAGGAATCGACAATAACATATAAGCCTTGAATGGAATATAATCTTTCCAATGTTGTAATTCTCTGACAAAGGTCAATATTATCATGTTAGAAACTCTGAGATATGCAAGTAGTCATCAGCTAATAGTAATTCAGACTAGACTTTCTGTCACTAAGTGATGCAGGTGTTAAGCATGATTCATGTGACTACATTGCTTAGCAACAGCAATCCCAGCAGTGCCAGTTGCCATTGTTAACCGAATCCCATCAGTTGATTAGGTGGGGACCCAGCCCAATCCAAACTAATCCTGGCCTACTCCTCCCAGATCCAAGCTTTAGTAAAGTAAGGGATTGATTCCTCTTGAACTCCACCCAACCACAGCAGTCTCAGCCACCTGCTACTACCATAGCTTCTACTGCCACTGCCACTCTCAAGTGCTGCCCCAAGACTTGCATTATGACCAACCATCCCAGCAGCACAGTTCCAAGACAGTTTGGCATGGCTGTTTCTGTTTAGTTTTATAGTTTTAATATAGTTTTATATGTTTTTTTTAACTCTTGATTGGGAGTCACTAAATGTTGATTAGAAGATGGGAGGCTGCATCAATTTTTGTAAATAAACAAACAAATAAATAAATAAATTTGAGGGGAAATATGCAGTGGTCTGGCTTTGGCAAGAGAAGTTATCATTATAGAGGGTTTATATATATGGTGTTATTCACATGGAATTAAACCTAGCACCACTATTAACTCCTACCGTTAGACTGCAACACTCAAAATAACAATAAGCTGAGATCAGAAGCACAAGAGGAAATTTTGCTGCCACGTGGCAATGCTACATCTCATATGCATTCTAATAGGCAACTCCATGCACTTTACATTCTTCTACATGCAACTTCCATCTTTTCTCAAAACAGAAGAAATCCTTTGAGGATGGCATAAGTTTGTCTCAAATAAGCAAAAAGGACCTTCAGGATCTGATTGAAGAGTCAAAATTTTCTCATTCGGGCTTTAGAAGCTTATCCATGATTCGCAGAAGTGCATAATTAATGGTAGAGATTATGATAGATACAGGTAACAAAAGGGCTAATTTCAAGGATTATTTTCCTGGTTCAAATATGCAATTGTATCTAAAGTTATGTGGTGGAATAGTTGTATATTTGAGTGTTCTCACCCACCTAATAGTGAGATTCAAAACAATTATTGTAGCTTTTCATAAAAAATTTTTTGTGCAGTCCAATAATAGGTCATTGCTGCCACAGGACTTTGGCATTGCTAGTACATATCAGTGCATGAGCCAAACAGTTTATTTTCATCTTAAATCAGCTAAAATATAAAATGCAATTATGCTGACCAAATAATCCTTCAGGAAGATACAAAGTGAAAGCTGTATTGTGTTAGGCTTGCAAAAGATTTGCAATCTTGGCAACAATGGCAACAATGGCAGGCTCACAATTGTAGGTTTGAGCAGGAGATCATAGGTAAACAACATCCTGTAGGGATTCTGTTCTGCTGTGGTTTTCCATTTCTGCTTAGGCAGCAAAGCTAATTTACCGAAAAGGTTAACTAAATTCCACAGTCATGGAACTATGAAGGAGCCAGGGCTCAAGAGATTAAAACTACTAAAATTCTTTTGTACAACCTTTCAAGCTGCTGACTCTCCCAAAGCTCAAATCACCAAAATTGGTTCTCAAACACTATCAAAAAAAACATTCTGCTTATGACAACAGCCATCCAAAGTAATATAATAATTAATCACAGTTGAATTGGCCTTTTATTTCTTCGTTAACCTTTTGGAATCAATTCTCTGCATCTGATATCAAACTATCTAATGACAATAACCTGGGTTTATCTGTTAAACTAATTACATTTTCTATTGTCTTTCTGCAATTCTAAATTAAGTATCTTTAAACATTCTATTGAAGTAATATGATTTTTTAAGAATGCTGAAATGTATTTTCAGAAATTTTAATTCTACTATATTTAAAGTAAGCTGTACTTTGTTCTAAAAATACAAAACTAATGTGAAAGTTTTGAGAAGATAAAACAGTTGGTTAAACTAAAGCAATACTGGGAATGAAATTGAAATGTATTTGCATGAATACATAAAAATTTTCTTGGAAAATTGCTTGATCATAAAAATCTGGTCTGGTAGGTGTTATGCTACACTTGTTTTTAATTTTCAATATAAACTTTATAACTGTTCTAACTAAATAAACAAAAGTGTAAGTTACTTGGGCCTGTGTTTTGCCCACTTCTCTATTACAGGGCTATGGATTATTTCTATTAATACAAGATATATATATTCCCAAATTTGTTCTTCAAAAAATCAAGGAAGTATTTACATTTTATAAAATACTTTTGGTCTATTGAATTATAACAAAATAAAGCTTAAAGGAGAAAAAGACACTAAAGAAAAATTCATATTCCTGAATTAGATTGAGAACTTGCATATTATGTCATATATTATGTCAAATATATTTTTTAAAATTTGGGGAAGAATATTTATGAATGTGTGAATTAAAGTACAAGTAGGCAATGTGGAGCTAGTTAGATAAATAGTTTAATCTATTTAAAAAAGCATCTTCCTGCAGAGCAGGGAATCCAACAGAAATCCCTTGTACTTAACTAATAAGCTCCATGTTTCAATTCCTTACTAACATTTTATTGGTTTTAATAATTTCAGTAGAAATCAAAACTAGGAAGACTCTATTCCAACTAACAATATTTGCCAAAAACTGTATCATCAGATCTTTACAATTACAGAAAAATATATTTGTAGATGGAAAGAATAGAGAGCCACTAAAATCCATTTTGTTAGGGCAATATTCTGTCTTGCTCAGCAGCTGCTAACCCATTTTTAAACAGCACTGCATTTTAGCAACTGAAGAAAAGCTCAGTTAATATTAAAAGGATGTGGGTTTTTTTTAGCCAAACCAAAGAGTTCTCAAAGGATATTAACACTAGCATCTGAGAAAGAAAATAAGAGTCTACGCTAGTAAAATAATGTAATTGCCATCCTTACTTTATTCAACATTCAAATATTACTTATAAAAATTTGTGCCTGTTAGATTAGGCTGAAGACCTATCAAATACAAAATCCAAATAATTATTTTAAGCATGCTGAAGGTTTAAATATGTCTAGTGTTCATTATTTTTTTTCTTTTTCATTTGAATAGGATATCCTTATCCATTATTACAATCTGTTTTGAAAGTTCCCTCGTGAAAAAAAAAAAGTTTGATAGGTGGCATGGGACAACTATTTGGGAAGCATAAAGTCTATATTCTCCATTTACCCACCACCAGCAGGAAAGATTGAGAATACACAAATCTGTCTTGATTGTATTGAAAAATCAAGTATCAGGCTGAATTCTAATAATTAAAATTGTATCTTACCTTATATCGCATTTTAGGACATGAATAAATATAAAACCCCATGTAATAATAACTTAGATCAGAGGCCTGTTCTTGAAGTTGCCTGGTAAAAGCAATTTCCCTGTAAAATAAAAATAATTCAAAATGTATCAAAAGTATAATACCAGATAAATTGTGTTCAGAAATACAAATAAATCTACAATAATAAACTAAAATAACCTAAACGCTTTATGCTAAGAGCTTATTACATTTAAGTAAGGGATTCTACATTTAAAACCCCAAATATTTTACTTGAAAAAAACCAAAAACAATTTGGCATTTTATCCTGGCAAGATGCTAATATGAAACTCAAATGTGAAGAAATTAATAGGAAACTTTTGAAACTTTAGAAAATAAAATGACAATAAAAGTTACTTTTATTCATAAAGCTATGGATGTGTAGCCTACTCCTTGTATTCAATAAGATTTAAGTACAACTTCAGATTTTTTTAAATCAAACAAGATGATTTTAAAGAACTTTTTAGTTAGTTAGGGAAAGTTATCCAAATACCTACATATGAGCAGCAAATACTATTGTCTTCATTAACTCAATTTTCATCCCTTTTATTTGATGAAAAATGTGCAGTATTTCCTTTTTTTCTTATTCAACCTGGAGGCCATTCTGCAGTTTTACCAATTACATTAGTCACTTGCAGAGAGCTGCTTTTATATTGCTTAAAAGGAAGAAAGATGTACAATTGCCAAATGCTGTTCTCTTTGTACTAGAAAGCCATTTAGCTTTCTAACCGGCATCTAAATTGTTCCAACAAACATAAAGGGTTAGGAATCTAAAATCCCCATACTGACACTATAAAGAAATGGAGAACTGAAGAGATTATGAAGTAAGTTGATATAAGTGTTATCTCCTAAGGGAAATAAGAATCAGCATGATAAACATTTTATAGGGGTGTTATAAATGTTCTTGAATATAAGATTGAGGGCTCAACCATATTCCCACGAAATTCAATTCTTTCTCACATTCAGGCTCAAATTATCCAGCCTCACCCTCTGCTGGAGAGAAAAAAAATGCTTGATATTTTAAAACAAAAGAGAAAATTCTGGAAACAGATTGAGTAAGAAACAGAGGCTTTCAATATTACATCCTCTGAGGAAAGCATGGAAGCTGGAGAAGTCTTGAGAACTCTAAAGGAAAAGGTCATTTGCTTTAGAAAGTCTAACATAAAACCATGAATTTTGATAAAAAAAATCATATTTCAATTCTCTATATACATTAAGAGTATATAATTTCAATTTCATCCATATTACAGGTAATATGATGTAAGAAGATGTATTTTTCCTCAGAATCTTCTTGTAACGTTCTGAACTCTCTTCTTGTGATCTGTAATATTCCAGGTAGACTAGCTCTTCATCTGTATCAGATCAGCTCTCTACCTTCTGCTCTTCTCTTGTCTCCATTGTAATTTCTGAGCTGCTATATACTGCGATCTGCCAAACTCTGTGATTTATCTTCCTCTTCACTGAATATTTAAATTTTTATAATTAAAGTCCAAAGGGATGGAGTAATTCAAGAAGTTTTTATAAAGAGGTTTAATGTTAAATAGTCAGAAGCTGATACATTGACATTATTTTATTTTGAATTTTTAATCTCCTTAAGAAGTAGAATTGGGTATGAGAACCTTATTTCTTCCCCATTAAGATTAGGGGTTGGACATCAGATAAAGCCTCCTGAAAGATAAGTGGTAGCAGCACTTGATTGGTAGCTACCAACACATTTCCAAAGTAAAAGCAGGACCAATATATAATGTCCCAGAGGGTTTCATGGAAAGGAGAGCAGCCCCCCTAGTTTTTATCCTAAGGGCCTTAGCAATTCTATACATGGTTCCAAACAAAAGTTTAGACAACTACAGAACTAAAACAAACAAGGGGAACAGCATTTTTCTTCCATACCTATGTTTATTAAATAGAAAGAATAGAAAAAAAAAGTTATAGATTATTGTTCTTTGGTTATAAACTAGTGTTCTTCATGTTTAAAATTAAGAGAAATTTACATACAGATTTGGCATAAATTCCGTCCAAGATCCAAACTAAAATTCACAGCAAGTAATGAGTAAATGTTTCACATAAATTCTGAATGATAAATTAGGAACCAATACTGAATGTTACACATCAAATTCACATACTAGTTTTTAACTATGCATTCTGAGTTATTGTACCATTTACAACTTCTTATAGTATTCAAATGTAAGGAATCAATAGCTACCATATCAATACTACTATTCATTACAGATATTTTTTTTACTGCCAGAAACACTCAGAAATGGGAATGAAGCCAAACTATAAGGCATTATTATTCTAATTCTCCTTAGCAATATTCAAACACTGCAAAGTTAAGCATTTAGATGATTTTAATAAAAAAATCTGACTGGTGGACTGTAAACAATATCATAGTTCTTTGGGTGAGTCAAACTATTACAGAAAATAATCTTAATTACTGTTTCCCAAACACAAATTATTTCCAATTCATTTCTCATTGCCCACAAAGTAATAAAGACTAATGACATTTCAGAGTGCCACAAAACTAGTCTAGTTTACTATTTCTTTTGCTCTGTTTTCCTGTATTGAAAAATAACTCTTAAATTCAATGCCATTATAAATCAGATCATGTTCTCAAGCTAATTAGAAGCGAGTACAGGAGCAGAAAGCCAAATGAAGCCACAGTTAACTATAATGGTCTGGAGTGAGATATAAAGAAAGTTAGTTTGATCAAATGAAAGACAATTAAATACAGCATCCTACAAAGTACTAGCTCTTTCTTAGTGCTACCATATATAGATTGGATTAGAGAAGTTTTATTCCTAATTACATGGCCTGAGGCTAATTACATGAGAAGAGGCTATTTTGTTCTTCGCCAGTAAAACATCCTCAGTGTAGCCATTGAGCACAGCAGTACAAGGAAGGCTACTATTAGTATGTCCAATATTATACAAATATGTGGGTCTGGTTGGGAAATTTTGATAGACCTTTATTGAGTTCAACAGTTGTATCAAAGAAAAACAGTAACACTGAAAATCTGTGAGATGGTTCTGCAAGAGGCAAAATAATAACCCTTGGATCAAATATGTTAAGGTTATAAGCTTTCAAGTATTTCTGCAAATGGAAATAGTGTCATTTCTGTTTCCAAGAATACTGTTCATAAAATAAACAATTCATTTAGCCCACATCATATTTTATATACTGACCCTAGAAAAAGAAAATAAACAGATGCCATTCTCAGAGGCACAAAAAATTTAAAACTAAGCATATAGCAGGAAGGAAGATCCAAATTAACTCATTTGATTGCTGATCAACTTAGTTAAGAATCTGCCAATCAATCTTTGACAGAACATATTAATTTTTAAAAGTTTGCTGATATTTTAATATAATAATTCCTTAAATGCTTAGCAAAACAACAACAACAACGCCAGTGTAGAATTATGGCTCATTTAAAAATCATAGAATAAAGCTGGTAACAGTTTGTACGTATCTAATGCCCTAAGACTTTGCTAGTCCTAGCAACTTTAATTAGTTTGTGTGTAGCAATTCTACATAAGAATTACTAATCCTCAAATGAATTTACCCTTATATATTAATAGTTTAAAAAGCTTAATTCTTAAGTAAGACATAAAAGCACATTGAACTTAGCTTAACTTTATAGTTTATTATTAAACACAGAGTGATACCAGGTACTCCAAATACTGCTTATCAACAAATAATACATTCTTTCCATTAGGGGAAAAAAGTATTGTAACTATTAACAGTTACTAGCTACATTAAATTACCTTGCTACTGCAACTGCCAATTATTTATTTGTTTTGCTTATTGCCTAAATATCACCCAACACATCATAATTTGTTGCATCAATGATTTATCTGTGGTGTTATCTATATGGACGAACACATCTGATTTTTTAAATGAGAAACTAAAAGAAACAGAACATGTTTCAAGGAAGGAAAATAAAACCCTCTGCATCTGTGGAAGAAAGCTGGTGAGGAAAGTTAAGATGATAGCCACAATTATGGAAATCGAAGTCCTACCCTTTTGTATGTGTGTCAATATCATATACAAATAGAAAAGGGATTGATTTGAATCACTGGGGTAAGGCTGTCCCAGCCGTTTTATGTTTATGCAAACTGGCCACTTACACATCTTGACACACTTTCCTGGTTTTCATCACAGCTCCTTTGCAACCTCTGTGACTTGCACCTACCTTCCCCACCCTCCCTTGCTTGTTCATGCTCTTCCCTCAACCTGTGCCTATCACAACTTCCTTGTACCTTTCCCAACCTCTGTCTTGCACATCCTCCTGACCTGTTCTTCTTCTGCAAGCCTTCATCCTGCACACTTTTCATGACCCCTTTGCAGCTCCCTGCTCCCCCAATCGATGCCATACCTTTCTCACACCCCCTTGAGCCTTCCCTGACCTATGTCTTGTTTTGGTCGTGGGAAGATGCAGGAAACTGCATCTCCATCATGTTTTCACCATAACAATCATGCATTGTCTAACTGGCCTCTCCCCTCCCACTGAGTAGAGATTTGCCTATACAAGTGATCTCTTCTTAGTGATTTTTTCCAAAACTCCATATTTCTAAAAAATGTGAAGTCCAAATTAACAAGCTCACCTCTATGAACCTGATTAATCTTCTGGCAACTGCTGCTTGTTTAATCAGTTCCACAGCTTTGCTTTTCGTTTTCCTTTTAAGAAGTCGAGGGCTTGAAGCCCAGAACCCATTAGGCCAGCAGATGGGACCAACACATTCCTCTTGATGTGTATTCCCCACTGTACTGTATGCCTGCTTACTCTCTTATAATCCTTTCCTGTCCAGTAAAAGTAAATACATTTTTTTCTTGCTCTCTTCTTAATTTTCCCAGTGTTGGGGTGAGCATTTCAAAGGCTAGGGGAGTAAGGGAAAAGTGCTCTTAGTTGAATTCAAAAAACCTTCCCTGCCATTTGGGCTCATCCAGCTGTTTGGAGTTGTATCCACCTGTCTCTAGTAAAGCAAAGGAAAGCTGAAGTAAATCTGTAAGCACAGTCACCAGGACATTATTTTCCATTTGCAGCTACATCACTTAGTGACTAATTTGTGGATCCCAATTGTGGTCATTAAATGCATTGGAAATATCATTAGATTAGATTAGACTTGAATACTTTTAAGTGCAAAAATATGACAAGAATATTGTATATATCTCCTTACCTTAAGGCAGAATAGACACCCAAAGACAAAGAAGAAAACTCAGGATCATAGTAGAGATACACGGAAGATACACACTTCGGAAGGATGTCAATTACACCGACAGCAATTAGTTTTCCCTCAAGCCAATATTGCTGGTGAAAAGAACCATAACCACAATCTGGACCATTTGGTAAATGTTCTGCCTAGGAAATTAAGATCAGGATAGAAGGATCTTGTTTTTAGTCAGTATGAATTTTTAAAATTTTTGTTAGCAAGTAGAGGGTGGGAAAGATTTATCACACAACAAAACAATCACATTTAAAAACGCAAATACTTTGGAAAACATATATTGAGAAAAAGACTCCTAATCAATAACAAAGGCTACAGTGAGTTCTTTCAAAGAACCAGCATTAAGGCTTAGTGCAGTATATGAATCTATTTATGACCTTTTTTTGCTACTTTTTGATTGTTTTAAAAAATTAATATACAAGGCAATCACCTTGAATAATCACCTGCAATTAATAATATTTATCTTTCAAATGTACTAAGGTTGGGTTTGATCGCTTAAATCAGGGTTGTCAAACTGGACTTCTTCAAGAGCCAGATCAGCATTGTAGTTGACACCCCTGGCACCCCTTGATGACTCTAACATTGTAAATTTATATAATAATTATGCTTATGTAAATTGCTTTGAGTCTACTATGATTGAACCAATGTTGAAAAGTCAGTATGCTCATTTAATTAATTGAATTTAATTATATTAAAATAATTTGAATTTTCTTAACTTCAAGTTGTCACCAAATAATGATTAGACGTTTTTCAGAAACCATACTTCAGGGAGATATATGGTATAGTTGTTGTACCTACATGCTCCTCCTTAAAAATACATCCAGGAAAATATGTGTTTATCCCAAAGCAGCTTGCAATCCAGGAAAATGCATTTACAATAATCTTTTAATTTATTATGCCAAATAAGAAGAGATGCCGACACTAAACCATCAGACAACTCCTGGGAATCACACTCACCGCCCTCTAGTCTGGGGTATCTGGATATGGCTCTTCTTCACTTAGACAGTTATGCTACTTCCACTGTTATTATATGAGATGCCCCTTTACTTAGAATCTGGGTGTATCAGAATAAGACATCTCTCTTCCATAGGAACCAACTTTTAAGTAGATGGCTCCAATTTTAACTAGGGTTAACAGATCTAAGTTTTTTTGGATTATACAGTGCTAGATAGTAATGCCCATTACCAGAGTAGAAAAACGATCCTTTTTTAAAAAAAGGTATCAAAATAAAGATTGGAGAGAATTTAGCTGTAACAAGTTCCATAAGGTTGAGATCTGCCCCAAAGCTAGCATTCAGAAATCTGTAAGTACTCTGAGGAAACAAAGAGGAAAGAATTGCAGAATTGGAACAGATTAAAAAAAAACAGCCACCACTGAGCCAACAGCACATAAAAGAAATAAATGATCCCTCACATGGCTAAATGAACCCTGACAACTGTACTAGTTCCAGTTCCCCTGGGGATTTTTAGGCACAAACACATGAAATCCTTTTCTCCAGATTCTTGCTTCTTGCAGACCTCCAACTAAGACACAATGTGAATTTTAAAAAATTCAAAATCTCCTTTGAATTCCTCTATCCTGCCATTATTACTCATTGCGAGTCACTGTCTTTAGAGAGCCTTTAAGAACCGTCAGCAAAGCCATTCTAACTTTTAAAAATCCAATTATACTTAGATACTATTCTATCAAAAAAAATCATTAATTTATTAAGCCAGGCAATATCTTTACAATTTAAATTATATCTGATTAAGTTACTAGGGGCAGTTAGGCTATTGAGTCCAACTCAAGGAGTCTACCTCCATACTTAGCAAAGTAGTCCAAATTAAGGCATCTCCAACAAATGGGTGGCAAATATTTCTTTGAGTGCATCCAACTAATTGATGAGCTCACTACTTTTTCTTCGGAATTGGTTCCACTGTCAAACTGCTTTTAACATTAGAAAAATTTCCCTAACATTCAACTGAAATCTGCCTTTCTATAACTTGCGAAAATTGTTTGTTTCAGAATCTAGAGCAACCATTTAGTCAGCCAGTTTGGTGGAAACCAAAACTTGGAACATTCTGATTGAGGTTTCATATAAAATAAAATCTGGACAGAGAATTTAGAGCAAGGTTGTCATGTGTTTCCAGTGCAGTATATTCCAGCAGCTTACCCACAACCAATATTCCAAGTAGCTTTTTCCTCTTCCTTCAGCAACTATCAACTGATTCAGCACAGTATATATAATATTCTCAGCCCCTTTCCTTCCTACTCTTAGTTACTGACATAAACATATCCTACCAAGCCACTGTCCTCAATCCTCCCAACACTTTCCTTTCCTCCACTAATATTAGATGGCTTCTGTCTTTCTTTTGATATTATCGTCCTTTGGTCTCCTATTAAAGTCTGTTTACATCTCGATCAGAAAGGTGAAACTCTAACCCAGCAGTGTCAAACTAGCAGTCCACGGGCCGGATGCGTCACACACAGGCCATGCCCACCCCAACTCCACAAAGGGGAAAAATGTCGCAATACGTCACGTGACTGCAATGTAACACATGAACCTGACACCTATACTCTAGCCCAATACTCTAGTGAACCTTTTTGTTGTGGTGTGCTGAAAGCGTGCGCACGCATGCAGTAGTGCATGCACAAGCTGGCACCAATAATGCAATGTGCCCCCCTGCACATGCATGGGCAACACACACACACCTTTACCTGCATTGTTCATGTGTGTGCTCCCCAGCTGGTTTTCAGCCTGTTTGAGGCCTTTTTCGGCCTCCTAGAGGCTTGATGGAAGCCTCTGCAGCCTTTAGAGGCCGAAAAAGGGGCCCATTTAATCACTAAATGGACCCATTTTTTGGCCTCCAAAGACTGCAGAGGCTTCTCTCAAGTCTCTGGGAGGCTGAAAAAGGCCTCAAACGGGCCAAAAACTAGCTGGGAGGCACGAGAATGCGCAATGTATGTAAGTTTGGCTGGGACTCATGTGCCCGCGTGTCATAGGTTCGTCATCACGGCTCTAGCCTGTCTTAACCAAAATCTTGAATGCAAGCTCTAAGAAATTAAGAAGAACGTACTTCCAAGGCTATAATACATAGCATATTATCCACTTGATAATATGTATTTGTTTAAAATTATTTTTGACCAGCTTTTATTGAAGAAAGGACAGTAAAAATATCCTTCAGTTAATTAACATTTTGAACTTTTCCTTTCTCATAAACACATAATTAGTACAACTGAACATGACAAACAATGTTAATAATGTATGTGAAACTACCCTGAGTGTCAAAATGTAAAATGATTAGAAGTCAATATATTCCACTAAAGGTAAGAAAACTAATCTGTGGAAATATAATTCCAAGAAATATTTTTGTTTTGGGTTTCCCCACAATGTCCCAAAGTCTTCTGGGTTACCGACAACTAAAAACAATGATCCTTGCAGAGAATGCAGTAAGAAAATAGGGTGTATATAAAGGAGGCTCGAATTAACATTTTGACGCTGTACTTCCCAAAGTCTTCAAATCTGCTTTTCTGTTTGGGCATATGCGTGCACGTATTATACTGAAAAAGAAGGAGATATACCCTTTTTAACTGGCATATGTAGTTTGTTCAAAAGTTTTTATGGCCTTGAATATGCAATCCTTTTTAGAGTTGTCTAATCAGAAACATATGCAAGCAGTGCCACACAAAATTCAATTCAAGATTCGTAAGTTAAAAATACACATAGAGCAAAATATAAATAAGCAACCATACAGCCATACAAAAGAAGGAAAATAATAAGGATCTACTGTTTTACTTGACATGGTGATAAAAATCTTCTCCTATTAAGTCTAAAGATTCTGACTAGCCTTCATAGATTGGAGAAAAGTTTTTTAAAAAGGTAACGGTAAATCCAGTAAAGGAAAACAACAAACTGTTCACACATGGCTTCATTCAAAATGCAACATCTCAAATTACTGGTGCAATTACTGTAACTTGACAATTTCATTATACTCATGTGGTAGTTAACTCTTAAAGGTCTGAAAAAAAAAGTTTTTTTAACCACTAGATATTAAGTCATCAGGAGCCTTCACCTTAAACTAGCATTAACTCTCCAGGCTGGGCTTTCTGTTTTCAAGAAGCAAAAAACAATGTTGAAATTGTTAGCCTTATCTGATTTATACATTTGTGTTTGTTTGTTTTTTAAGAAAAGTGCTCAAGCATAAGAATCCTTTTAGGCTCTGCTTGTGAACTCGAGATTTATCTTTTGCAAAACAGAATAAAATTTATTCTTTATTCTTTGCTGTGTAAATGCCTCCATGTATTTTGGTCACAACATTGTAAAAGCAGCTACAATACTTTTTAAACAGAGTCCACAATTTGCTCCCAAAGCAGATCCAGACACCCTTTTAATGCCTGGAGAATTGCACTTTAGTATTTTTGGCTGTCGTTGGTGGAGTAATATCTCTCTCTTTCCCTTTTTTCCCTCTCTCTCTCTCCCTCCCCCTCCCATTCCTCCTCCCCCTCCTCTCTCTGGCAGCTGCGACTCTAGTCATACCATTTCTTATGGCTGTATTGCAACATCCTGAGGTTTTGTGGTGTAACCTCCTGAGTTCCGCAATGTGACATCCTGAGCGGGTGGCTGTGATGTAACGTTCCGGGTTTTGGTTTGGCTATGTGTTCATCGCGTGTGTCAGTTTGCTTTTTTGGGGGGTCGGGGTGTGTGGCAACTGGTGATGCAGCCATGGTTGGTCAGGACGGTGGTTGCCTTTTGTCTATGGGATGGGTTTGGGTTTGAGTCTGGTGAGGGAGATTGGTGGTGGTGTCATGTGTTGTTTTGGGTCCGGTGTTGGTTTTCATGGCTGGGACTCATTTGGGACGATACCTCCCGCCTACCAGACATCTGGAAACTAGCCTTTATCAACAAACGAGTTCTGCAAAAAGGGCAGAATCCATATTGCACTGATGGAATACTCATTTAACATTACCTCTCTTGCACATACCGTCGAATTCTGTTTATAATTCCTAGTAATCACTTATCACCTACTGTAATATCATCTAAACCCACAAATATTGTTTAACTTTGAAGTCAGATTAATGCATCGCTAGACTGTATTTGTAAGCCACCCTGAGTCATTTGGCAGTAAAATGGATGACATATAAATTAAATAAATAAATATAAATATTTTAGTTAGAACATGCTGCTTAATAGATCTTTGTATATTAATAATATCCTTATGCTTACTAGATACCAATCTAGTAAGTACTAAAAAACTCATTAAATTTGTTTACAGATAGACAGAAATATCAAGCTAAAGAATGTATACTTCAAACTTAAGCAACATATTCATAAAATAAAGAAAAATATAAAACTTATCAATACTTTTCAAATGAAACTCAAAGAATTAAATCAGCAATAATAAAATTAATTAAATGCTCAATAAGTGAAATTGAGAACATTTCATTTTCTGTATTATAATTACAGTAGCAAAGTTTAGATACGGAAAAGTATATATTGTATTTAAATAACACAAAGATTTAGAGTTAAAGGTAATTTCATACCTCAAGTGGCGAATCGCAGAGAAATCGCGTAAACTGTATTTGATGTATTTATCAGAATTTCAGATCACCAGAACAGTCAGATCAACATGAAACAGTGAAACACACAAACAGAGTAAGTAAGTTAATATTGCTTGCAATGCATTATTATGCAATATTATTGAAAAGAGTAACTTAATGTTTACTGCTTTAACAGTGATGGAATAAATCAATTTATTTCAAAATTTTATATCAATACAAATAGCAATAATAAAGACAGTTCATGTCTTAATATTAACAGGGTTACTTGTTGAGATGAGCAGCTGTATAAATAAATATTTTTGTAAATTTAGCTCTTGAAAATATATAACTGTTACTATGCTGCCTGCCTGTCTGATTCATGTATAATAAACTAGATCAGGGGTCTCCAACCTTAGCAACTTTAAGACCTGTGGACTTCAAGTCCTAGAGTTGAAGCTGGCTGAGGAATTCTGGGAGTTGAAGTCCATAAGTCTTAAAGTTGCCAAGGTTGGAGACTCCTGAACTAGATTATATTTTAGGTTTTTTTATTTTAATAAATGCACTTTAAGGCGTTCAAGTGGCTTTTATTTCATACAGTGGATTGAAGATTTTAAGATACTAATATTACAACTGTAAAACAGTAGGACAACCAGATGAACAAACTAGGATTATATAAAATCTATAAGGGCTATTGCCAAGATAGGATATTTATTAGATATCCTATATGAAATGATGTGTGGGCTTCTATTAAAGTCCAGTATTGTTGAAAATGAGCTTTAATATTTTACCTGGAAGACTAAGTTCTGGTGTTATGGGTAGACCTTGACTAACAGCCATAATAGAACCTAGAATTTCAATCATAATTTGTAATATGCCCTTGCCTCACTCTTTTAATAGTTTATTGTTCTTTTAAAATGCTATTTAAGATCCACAAACCAGTCACATGACCAAAGAACACTGCAAGCTAGTTACCCAAAACATTACATCTGTGGGATGGGACAGCTGTAACTTTGAGATGGAACATACTGATAAGTAGCACTTTAAAAGTCCATCTTAACTTTGAATAGTTGTTAAACAACTGGTCGTAAGTCGAGGACTACGGTATCTGTACTAATTGAAATGCCACCTTTATTACTTTTACAAATAATTCAAGGTGGTGAACATATCCAACGTATCTGTTCTGACACAGGCTTAGCAGAACCAAGAAATAAATTCCTTGTCCCGAAAAAATCCTCTTTATTTAGTTACTGTGAATTCATGGCACTCACACACAGAAAAGTCCCGGAAATAATCCTTCCAAGGGTTAAGCGTAAGAACAGATTGTATCAGTCCTTGGATAATTGCCAGGCTTCAGTCGCAAAGCTGTAAATTAATTCCTGGCAAGGAGTCTGTTAGGCACAACCATGATAAGCAAATCTCCTAAAGAAATATGAACTATTGTCTCCTGCAACCACCACTCCTCTTTTGCTTCTATTTATTCCCTCGGGAGGGGTCATGTGCCTTTCTTTTTGAGTCACCCCGTTCCTTAGTTGTTCTCCTCTTCTGACAGCTCTACACATACACATATCTGGAACAGGCTCCAGCAGTTCTTGTTCCCCATTTATCTCCAACTCCAAAGGCAGCTGGGAAATGTCGGACGGCCCTGGCTCTATCTCTGCTTCCAACACAGAGCATCCATCAGAGCCTTCCCCAGATTCCAGCACTGGCCCAAGTTCCTCCCCAGCCTCCTTATTGTCCGTGTCTGCCGCCAGCTGCACTGACAGCTGTCAAGCTACAACAATACCTTCCTCCTATTTTCCCCACAACAATTCTGTGACTGAGTTGGGCTGAAACAGACTGACTGGCCCAAAGTCTCCCAAATGGCTTTCATGGCTAAAGGGGAACTTGAACTCATAGTCTCCTGCTTTCTAACCTGGTGCCTTAATCACTAGTTCAAAGTGGCTCTCTATACAGAAGCAATGTAAGACAGAAGCAATATCATCCACTCAGAAACGTTGTTTTTTTTAAAAGGATGAAGTTTCAAATTTAACTTGAGTACAAAAATGGTTCCAAAAAATTTGTAAGAACACAAAGAAAACAAAGTTACATTTACAGATACATTCAGGAAAGCTACTTCAGCAAAATATTCAGAGTACAATACAAATTCTTCCGCAAACAAAATTTTCTAATAGCAGCCTTGTACATTCATGAAGACTCGTATATAGCATACGATAGCCTAAAATTTTTGTTTGTATGTGTATGTATGTAATATCCAATTCAAATATCACATTGTCAGATAAACTGATGGTGATGTGTCTTTATAGAAAAGTATTCTTAAAAATCTGGAGAATCTCGTTTATTCATTTTTATTTATGGCAGTACTGTGAGCAGAAGGCAGAAATCACATGAAATTAAGGTACCCAACTGTTGATACTACAGAAATTGTAACTATGTAAGCAAAAGAAGATTAGCTATCAACTTCATCATACAAAACAGACAAAAGAAATGGGAGGGGGGAAATCAAAAGAAGCCTAACTATATAGATGAATACTTTCTGCTCCCAAGATATACTAAAAAATAGATACAAACATGGCCAGAAGTATTGGTGTCATTCCATTTTTTCTGAAAGAATCCCAATTGCCATGAAATAAGTTGACACAAGTGCATGGCATCCACCATTCTTTATTGCACTGCAAGACAGATTTTAAAGAATCAAATTCTCACATAAACAGTACAGGTAGTCCTCGACTTACAACAGTTTATTTAGTGACTGTTCAAAGTTATAATGCTACTGAAATAAGTGACTTACGACATTTTTCACAGTTACAACCTTTGTAGCATCCCCATGATCATGAGATCAAAATTCAAATGGCTGGCAATTAGTTCATACTTATGACTGTTACTTTGTCCTGAAGTCATGCCAACCTTCTGACCAACAAATATTAACTTATCAATTGCTGTGGTTCACTTAACAACTGAGGCAAGAAAAAAGAGAACAGGTTATAAAACAGGGCAAAACTCACTTAATTCATGTCTCACTTAATGACAGAAATCTTGGTCTCAATTGTGTTCATAAATAAAGGACTACCTGTATTTTTTTTCTGATACCATTTTTTATTTTTATTCAACCCAAAGAAAGTATAATTAATCCTCAAAAGGATAGTAAATATTTATAATCTATTTAGCAATTAAAGGAAAGTCTTCTATAAACTTAAATAAGTCCTGAAGACAACAAAACAATGTTGCATCCACATAGTTTTTTCACTTACTCACAACCAAGCTGTTCCAAAGACTGAATAAACTGAAGCTGTTTATAAACCTTAGAAGAAAATTGTTGGTTTCATTATTATAATTATACTCCTGAACTCGAAAGTAGTTAAGTAGCTTGCTGAAGATCCATTCAGATCTGAGAAACAATCTATTGTAATAGAAACTGCCTATTTGTCTTTTATGTAAACTTCCTAATTCCTTAATTGATCAATTAGTAAATAGAGTGTAATTAAATAGTATTTTTTTCCATTGTAAATATTTTTGACACTGCAGGACCTTACAAAATTTTAATTCTAGATTTCTATTGCTTAATAAATGTAACCACATTACCAAAATATTTGCTCATATTCAAGAGTATACAGAATAGCCTTTCCTACTAGAATATTTTAACTATTTATTATTAAGATAACTATATGAAAGCTATAACATCTAATCACTGTTATGTAATTCTTGAGAGCACACAAATTATTTAATACTCTGATTAGATCTGTCTCCTAAAGGGAGATCCCTTAACTACAACTATTTATCCAAGTAACTATTAATTGGTTTTTTGACATAATCATATCTTATATACCATCATTAATCTATTATGAATCTAGCAGAATCACAGCATTGTAAATAAATATCTGGACCAATTGCTAATAATTCACAAGGAAAGCATGTTTTAAACTGCAGTTTTGTTTCAGATATTTATGCCCTAAGGGGCAAGGAAAAAAAATCTGTTCTTATTCAACTACTTTCTTTTCTTTGCAGAACTTTCTTTTAAACACTCAACTGTATGTTCGAGGTGGGGGTAGAGTAATGAAGAAAGGAAAAGACTATTCATAACCAGTTCAGTCAAACTGGTGCAGCATTTTAGGCAGAGAATATTTTTCGGGTCTTTAAATAAATTTGCTTCCAAAACAAATATTTGACTAAGCTCAAGGTAAAGAGCTTGTCCAGTTTTGCAGTGGAAACTGAGCTACGTAGTATTTTTTTTCCTATAAACTTGTCATTATGAAATATACCAAAAGTAGTGGTGAAAATGCCTGCTCCATTAAGTAAGTATTGCAATAAAATAGTTTGCTGTGGCTATTTAAGAGAACTACCCACCAACTTATGATCATGTATGGAAATGTTTTCTAACTGGTGCAATTGCCATTTGGTTTGCTGTGGTTACCCTGAAGATGTAAACTGTTTCTTCAGAAGACCTGGAATACCATAAAGGGTCTTAATAACCAGGAACATTATAGCTGCATATGGTAGGCCCAAAATAGTAACACTATATTATCAAAAACAGTTAAAGAAGAGAGAAATATATTTTAAGGTTAAAAAAAAATCTGTAATCAGATATAAATTTTCAGCACACTTAATTAGCTCAAGCAGGAGCACAATTTTGATCCCATATTAAAAGTCTCATTAAGAAACAGCATTACAATATAGCAATATGGATACTAAATGTATTCTGTTTATATGCACCAGCTAAAATTTTGTCTGAAGATGGAATTACGAACAGTTTAGTCATGGCAAATTGTAGAGTATTCTTTAATTAGCATTCAGGTTTTCTGGGAACAAACGTGGTTGGTAGTGTCAGAACTTTCAATTGACTTTACAGAATGAAGCAAACAACATTTAAAATAAAGGTCACACTATCCAGCTGCAGGAGAGTATCTTTATTATTATTTATTAAATTTATATGGTACCTTATTGTCTATAGGCAACTCAAGGCAGTTTACAACATAATAAAAATAGCAAGATAAAACATGAAAAACTTAAGGTCATAAATAATAAAGTTAACAAAAATAGAAAGGAAGGAACAAGGTGTTAATCCAAATTTGTAGGAATTGAAGCTTTCTACATGCCCAATTTAATTCCTTGATCATATTTTTACTGAAAATGTAAAAAGGTGGGGAAAAAGAAAAAGAAAGGTGAGCTCATTTCAGATACCTGAAATCTTCAATATATGCACAAAAATACCTTAAACACATTTTCCTTTTGGAAGCTTTGATGAGTTATCATCATCTAGAAGCCCAATGGAGATGATACACTAGCAGTGCAACCTTAATGTTCTTTGTAATACTATCAAAGCTCTTTATGTTAATGAACTGTTCTGAGTAGTAAAGTAGTAAACCACAGAACAATACACCTTCCTTTGGTAAAATGTATAGCATTCAATACAATCCTTTCAAACATGAATAGTAAATAACTTTAAAAGCACTGCGCAGCGTGCAAGTAACCTTGGTTTGCTTGCAGTACCATCTCAGAGGAAATTCCATTCCATTAAAATACTATAACGAAGTCTAGTGGTTTACCTAGGAGAAACTCTGTGTTATTTGCAGAACAGATCTGACCAAGGAGCCTGGGCAGTATAAAAGTTTTTGGTGATACTCACTTAGTATGTGAACTCCAAAATCAATGAAGGGAAAGACTAGGGACAACATGCAGATAGCTAAAACAGGCATGGATTGCCTAAGAAAACAGGGAAGGTATTTGGATACGTAACAGTAGAACTATTTCAAAATTCTGATGTATTGTAGCCATTCATGTGTAGTTTATAAATGTTCCTATTAATTCAATTACCTCCCTCTTTATGACCCTAGAGTTCCTATTTGGGGTTGAGTCGAGTGACTGGATGGAGTTGTTCCTATTAATTCAATTAATTTGTAATAATGATATGAAACATCTATGAAAAACAATCTAACCTGTCTTCAGCTGTCAGTTCTTAAAATAACTGCATTACAGGTGGTCCTCGCTCAATTACCATTTGTTCAGCAATCAAACTTGCAAGGTGCTGAACAAGTGGCATTTCGGAGTTCTGGTTTCTGCAATATTGCTGCAGTGATGTAATTGCCATCTGCAATCTTCTTTGCTGGCTTCCAGCAAGCAAAATCAATGAGGAAACTGACAAGAGATCACAACTGATGACCATATGATGCCTTCATTTAATGACTCACATGATTTGCATCCAGGAGTGCCAGAATTTCCATTAAACAGCACAGTTATGCGGTGTTATGCTCTACCACATCACTTAGTGATGCAATTTCAGTTCCAATTCTGGTCATTAACAAAGGACATCCTATATGGAACAATTTATTATTATTATTATGTTATTCAGAATTACCTGCTTGCCTTAACCATCTGGGCCAGTACAATTTTCCTCAATCTTTTATATGTCTATTCAGAAACAATTTCTATTAATTCCATGGGACTGCAAGGTATCTCTTGAATAGATCTACCACAGCTGCAGTTTTATTTCCTTCTTTAGTTCACGTACATGCAAATTCAGGGTTGCATATATCTAATTTAACTGATTTTAACATTTACAGTTGGTGATGTATGACTTGTATTGGATGTTTTTTTAAAAAATAATTCAGATGTTTTCATATATTGTTTTAGATAAAGGACACTTTAACTGAGTTCAGTTCCTAATGATTTCATGGACACAATCGTAAATTTTATTAGTAACAGTAAGGAAAATATTGTGACACTGTTTCCTTCTGAGTTCTTTTTCCAACTTAGAATCCTGGGTTTCCCTGTCAATCTTCCATCCACACGTTAACCAAAGTATTTCTGATTAGCTCCAACAAGGTGGGACAGATGCTGTTATTCTTGGAAGCTCTGTGGACTCTTTTCTATACCAGGATTTATTTGGGCTCCTGTTTTAGTTTAAACAAGATTGGGAAAAATATTGCTTTGAAAGATTAGATCGAGCTGAATGACTGGAAATAAGTCCATTCATGTTTATTGATAACATCAATAATATGGACAAAAAAATACATGCAATAAACTGTACCTGGTTCTCATCACATTCAAAAGAAGTGTCCTTGTGTATGGTCATCTGATACTTGGCAAATAAAATAGCAGACTGAGTAAAAGATGAACTGAACTGTGGGTCCTCAAAAGAAACTGGTACTAACCTCACCTTCAGAGCAGGGGAAAATACAATATTTTATTTAAATTTGTCCTAACACTCCTGAAGGGTAGGCCAGGCTATCATCTCCTCAAATCCGTTTCAAAGCCTCTGCCAAGGAAACACACAAGGAATCCCCACTAACCATAAAAAACCCCCACCATTTTATATGCTAACTTGTTTCTACCATGTTAATAGACTACAGAACAGGCAGCATACAAATATCTGTGTAAATATAAATAAATACTACACAGAAATGATAAAATACAATTTGTACATGGATGAAACTGTAAAACTTTGTGGCATTTAATAATCTACACTTCTAAGGAAGCCAAGAGTTTTAGTTTTTAAGTTAACTTTTACACTTGTTTTCATGTCGTGATCTGAATTCACTCTGATCAGTATTCTCTACCTGCCTATGAGTGGTAAATATGTTCAAAGAAAAATCCCTTGTTCACACATGGAACAAAATCTACCAAACAGTACTTTCTCCATGTGAATTCTTTCTTTAAGGATTCTGCTACTATTGAGATACTGAGATTATCTGAAATTTTCCACAATCAAAACTGCTATCATAAAAACGTTTCTCAAAAGATTTTCCAAAAGAAAATAAATGTTTCAATTTTAATTGAGTAGAACAAAAGACATAATCATTATTTCTTAATTTGTAGAGCTGTACAGTATGAACAAGCTATAAGCCAAAATATAAAATGTAACTGGGGCATCAGCCTAAATGCTAATTATCAGAGCCAATTTCTAGTAATTTCTGAACCTCTGCCATTATTCCATTCATGTGCCAAAATAAAAGCTGATAATGAATGCTCTTAATGCCAAAGGAGTTATCCATAATCTGTGACACTTCTTTATTAACCAGTTGTTCTAGCAGACCCTTGCCTGTCACACAATTAACACAATGCCATTCATTACCTTAAAAGGGTTTTAATTCAACTAATATTAAAAACCACTAACATTTTCCTAAATAATTTCCACACACTATAAAATGTTAACTAGATTACTTTTTTAAAGTTTTTTTTCCTGTACTGAATTTACGTATTCAGCTATATGAGAGAAGACAGCATAATGTAGGATGAAAATGGGCTGAGAACTGAAAAGTAATGGGAAAAAAAGATTGAAAGTTTTATTAAGAAGAAACAGTTGAAGCATGAAAGGAACACAATAATAAATGGCATTATGAACAAAACAGCATCATTTACTACCAGCAGGATTTTTTAAAATGAATATAGGTAACCCTCAATTTATGACTATAATATCAGAATTTCCATGGCTAACCAAGTGAATCACGCTTGATTTTACAACCCTTTTTGTAATGTTTGTAAAGCAAATCACTGCAATTGCCAACACCCAAATTTTGATCATGCGACCCTGGAGATGCTGCGATGGTTGTAAGTTACTTTTCAGTGTTAATTTTGAATGGTCACTACAGGAATGGTTATAAGTCAGGGACAACAGGTACTGAATAGTAACTGTAGATACTAAACTTTGCCTGGCTTAATTTGTGACTTTTATGAAACATTTACAAAACTTGCAAAAAACTAGCAAAATAGCATTTGAATGAAATGCAGGCAACCAGAAAAATCAACTGTGTACCAACCAATTGCACCCTTTTCTAGATGAGAAGGCTCTCCTAATAATCACTCACAGCTTAGTCATGTCTCAGATAGACTAATCCAATGCACCCTACACAAAGCTGCCCTTGAACAATACCTAGAACAAGGGTCTTCAAACTAGGCAAGTTTTAACACTTGTGGACTTCAAATCCCAGAATTCCTGAGCTAATATGACTAAAGGAGGAATTCTGGGAGCTGAAGTCCACAAGTCTTAAAGCTGTCAAGTGTGAAGAACTCTGACCTAGATGCTGCAGTTGGTACAAAATGCAGCAATATAGACAGTTATAGATACTTCTCCATAAGTTACATTATTTCCATCATCTTTCTGAGTCAAATTCAATATCCTGGTGGTTATCTATAAAATTCTCCATGACATGGAGACAGGCTGTATGCAGGATTTTCTCTCCTCAATCATGACTATCCCTCTTGTCAGATCTGACAAAAGAGGCATGCTGTGAAAGAGTGCTACCTGGTAGGATCCAGGAAGCAAGCCCCTCCTTTCACAGCACTTGTCCTGGAGATTTGATTGTCCCCTAACTCATTTAATCTTTCATAAGACATGGACTTCAACTTGGGGTCAAAGTGTCTACTCGAGCCTGTGAATTAGTTTTATTGAAATGTTTTTACAGGTAGTCCTTGACTTACAACCACAATTGAGACCAACATTTCTGCTGTTAAGTGAGACATTTGTTAAATGAGTCTTGCCCCCATTGTCTGATCTTTCTTGACACAATTGTTAAGCAAATCACTTCAGTTGTTAAGTTAGTCACACGGTTGTTAAGTGAATCTGGCTTCCCCATTGATTTTCCTTGTCAATAGGTTGCAAAAGGGGATCTCATGATCTTGAGACACAGCAAAGGTCATAAATATGAACCAGTTGCCAAGCATCGGAATTTTGATCACATTGGGGATGCTAGTCATCGTGTGAGAAATGGTCATGTCACTTTTTCAGTGCCATTGTAACTTTTAACAGTCAGTAAATGAATGTTATAAGTCTAGGACTACTTGTATTGGTATTGATGGTTTGGTATGTTGCTGTTTTTAATCACAGCTGCCGACTATTTATTTTTGCATTTTTGTGAGAGTTTTTTGCTGTTTTTTGAACTGTTGTTAGCCGCTCAGAGTCAGTTGAAATAGATAGATAGATAGATAGATAGATAGATAGATAGATAGATAGATAGATAGATAGATAGATAGATAGGATAGATAAATAGATAGATTTCAGACTTTCCTTCCCCACTTTGTCTAATGCTTTCCTTATCCATCTCATTCCACTGAAATCTATGAATAGGATCTTCATCACAGGTTTAATCCAAGGAAACTTTTCAATGGTAGCATTTTGCACTTATATTAATGTTATTAAAATATAATTCCATCTCACAGTAGTGACATAAATACTGTCAGGGAATCTTAGATTCCCTGTTTAGAAAATTTAGTGTATTATACTTGAGCATTACTAATATTTATGATAAATTAATTACTGCTTCTCTTTTTTCTTCAAAATGTATTTTGTGGCACTCATGAGTTTGAAAGGCTGCTTGTGTTTTCTGGATATTCAATTTAGTATAACTGAGATAGTTTTCATAATTTCTATGATTAAAATACTTTAAAAAAATAGCTTTTGATTTTCAGAGTAGACTAAAACAGTATGCTGCCTGACCTGACTGACGGTTGGTTTACCAGGAGGGTCCTTGTGAATAATCATCTGGTAACGCTTATAAACCTGGTAAGATTCCTGAAATGTGGCTTTGAACTGGGAACTTTGTGGAGATGATCGCACCAGCCTCACCTTCCAAAGAATTAAAGACAATTGTTGCAATAATATACATCAGAAATCTAAATGTTTGAAAACAATACAGATAACATTTAAATGATTCTTCTTCTTCATATTTTTAACCCAACATTGTGTAGATATTTTTACAAAGAGAACATTTATCTTTCTTTTGTTTCATCATTCAAAGCTCAAGTTCCAACCACATTGCCCTTCATTAAATGATTTCAAAAGACTATAGGCAAAATCTGATTTGAAGCAGTTATGTGATATTCAAATGTACAGTAAATGTAAATGTAACATAGCTTTATGCACACATACATAAGCATACTTGTATTAGCATTAGTTTGGATTCTGGTGGTCAATTAACATTTACATGCTATTTCGAAACACCTAAATATTTTTTTCTTAAATCTAATTGTATGTTATATTCGTGATGATTTATTTTAAGGATACCTACTCAACTTTGAATGTACTAAAATACTATATTGATGAATTCCTTAACATGTTTAATCTGAAGCGTCACCAAGGTCAGTGGTAAATAAACATAAATTTGTTTAGGTCCGCATTAGCTAATTCATGTGCTTAGGTTTGTGTTATCTTAGAACCACAAAAAACCCTCATGATTGGAATCAGCTATTTCTAAAACATTATTTTTAAAAATAAATAAATATTTTTTTTAATTTAACCAATGTACCCTTTGGATTATCTTCATTTTACCAAAAGCAATGCTTTGATACTGAAAACATGGCACTGGCTATCGATGATGAAGGTTCAAAAGATCAAGGAAACATGTTATTGTTGCCATGTACTACACTGAACAGTGAGTCCCAATGCCCTGGCAGATAGAAATCAATACAGCACAGTGACACAGAGGTCACATTAATGCTTGGCAGCAATAAAGAAGCTCAGGTTAAGCATCCTTTTGGTTCAGAGACAGCATAAACAATAATATGATTAGGTTAAATCCAGGAAGCAGCACATCATAATGAAACTATGTCAAAAAATAATGTTGCAAGAAAGAAGTTCCTGGAAAGAATAGAAAACTAGAAATGGAAGAAAGGACAATCAACATGGTAAAGGTGCCTTGAGCTTTTGTAGAGTTTTATGTCAATTTATTTTTGGTTTCAGGCAGTTACTTGGCTTCAATGTTTTTTTTAATGCCACCCATGGTTGTTGTTACAATATGGGTGGCTATATAAATCTTTTAAAAGAAAATAAAAATTAAATTGAGACTGAAAGTTAACAGGACACTTTTTAAGCCAGGGTCTTAAAAGCTATGTTCTTTGTACATTTACTGCTTTGGTATAACTGCTAAGAAAACTTCACTTAAAATAGTTCTTTAAATAAAGCACATTTAACATTAATGAATGCCTGCCATTTTAGTAAAAATGGATAATTTCCATTAGGTACTGGTCACGTCTCTTTCTTTATCATTAAGTGTTGTACCTGATGATTCTTGACTCTTGACAAATGTATGTTTTCTTTTATGTATACTGAGAGCATTTGCACCAAGACAAATTCCTTATGTGTCCAATCACACTTGGCCAATAAAGAATTCTATTCTATAATCATTAATTTGAGGAGAAGGTCCTTCTCCCCCAAGTTTTTCTGACAAAGAAATAACAAAACAGCTGCCATCAAAACAACTATCTCCTAGCTATAACTTGGCACCTTACCAAAATTAATTAAATAACAGGATGATTAACAATTGCTCCAAATGTAATAGATATATAATACACAGAATTTTACACATCTAGTTGAGCTAGGACATTATCACCTATATTCATAGGCAAATGTTTCATTCTGGGCTTCATCAAATAGTTGAAAATATAATTCTATTTCTTTCTTTGGCTTTCTAAAAATCTAAACATTTATAGTCATTTTTATAAGTTTGTTCCAAGGATGCTACATTTTAGATTATCATTGAAGTTATACACATCAATATCTTTGTTCTCATTCATTTAGATGGAACCATAGCACCCCCTTGTGTTTCTGCAAAGAACATGAAACTTTTCAAGTGCAGATAGTCCTTGACTTACAACAGTTCGTTTAGTGACTGTTTGAAGTTACAAAGTGACATTATCATTTTTAACTCTTACAACCATTCAGCGTGCCCATGGTCATGATCAAAATTCAGATGCTTGGCAACTGACTCATAATTATGATGACTGCAGTGCTTGGTGACATGTAATCATTTTTATGACTTTCTGACAAGCAAAGTCAATGGGGGAACCAGATTCACTTAACAACCATGTTATTAACTTAACAACTGGAGTGATTCGCTTAACAATTGTGGCAAGAAAGGTTGTAAAATAGGGCAAAACTCACTTAACAACTGCCTTGCTTAGCAAATAAATTTTGAGCTTAATTGTGATTGTAAGTTGAGGACTACCTGTACAAGTAACACACTATGTTTTTCTAATTCAAGAAAACTTTGCAGTGTTCCCTGCTTTTGCATTTAAAATATTTTCATATTTCGCTTATTGTATTGCTTAACATTAGCAAACAAGGCACAAATACTTTGCCACAAGCAATAGAAATATCTTCATACCTCTATCTGGTGCAGAGCTTCAGGAGGTAAGGTGGCAAAAATGAAGTCTTCAATTGATTTTGGATGGTTTGTTTTAGGATAACAGTTCTGATTGGTCAAACTCCGAGATCCTGATTCAAGTGAAACTGGCCGTGTCTGGCACTGAAGTTTTTTCTGAAGCTTTTGTTCCTTCCGTATGACTTTTGCTTTACGACATGGTGGTTTATTCAAGTCAGCTCCTCTACCTAGAATGCCAATATATTATACAATTGGAAAAGCATATACTGAAGGAAGCCATATTCATTTACTTTTTTACTTTTAATATGGCTATCTATAAAGAAAGTGTTATTTTTAAAAAGCATTCTGTAACATTTTGTTGCGATTCCACCTATCCATTGAAATGTTACGGTTCTAGTGTCCTCTTTTTTATACCTGCAAGTTACTGTAAGTGACCTAACTATACAGAAAAATGAACTATATAATGACTATGACTTAAATACAACAGAAAGATTGCCTTCTATCAGCCAAAAAAAAGGACCTTGTGAACAAGATTATATTGTAACTTTGAGAGAGAATGATAATTTTTTCTTCTCCAAATTATTTCATTAAGTAGCTAGGTTTATGTTCAAAATCGCATACATGAGGTTAAATTAACTACATAACTGTTGAATAACAAAATCCCTATTCCTAAAAAAAGGGGGGAATTGAAAGAATTCAACACCACAGCCATCAGAAGAACTAAAAAAAAATAACACCAATGTTATTCTATGCCAGCTGGAATTAAAAAAACACATCTGGGGCATATTTTAGCAGGCTTAAACATAATTTTGCCAATGAAAACCTTCCTCTTTTCTCTAGTATAGAAGTTCTCAATTTTGGCCTTGAAAGATGTGTAGACCTCAATTCCCAGAATTCCCCACCAGCATTGGAGTTGAAGTCTATACATCTTTAAGTGCTGAGGTTGAGAAACACTGCTTTAGCAGAACTCCTGCTGAACACAAGTAAAAAAACGCAGTTTATTTATTGAACCCAGACAAATATGCTAATTTAGGTACTTAATATAGTGAAATAAATCTGAGATCTGTGAACTAAGAAGCTTACAAGAACCATTAGCATGAAGGAGTTTATGAAATGGAGAAGGCAGCCAATACTGTAACTTTTTTTTATCTTTATCTTTAGTAAGTTTCTTGATAAATCAATAGAATGAAAGGGTATATTGTGCAATTATTAGATTCTGTTTTTCCCAGGTGGTTCTCACAATCATAAGAGAGATATAATGCAACATTAAATAGGCACATGTAAATTCAGTTTGCTGAGTTAAAGCAAAAGAAAACAAAAACATTACCTGGCTTAGGAGTAACGTGTCCGATATGAGTTATCTGTAATGGCTCATTGGAATCGGTATTCAATTTTTCATTACACAGTTCAGAATTTTTTGAGTCTACTTCCTTTACATTTATTTCTTCTGTCATTTCTTCCTCTTCCGTGGGATCAGTACTAAGGGGTAACAATTCAGATTGGCTTCTGATAGGTGGGTTTTTAAAGGAAAAACTACAGCCATCAGTCTCTTTGGTGTGAGACTCCATGGGATCTACTGCAAATAATACAGAGAACATACATACAAAATGGGAAAATGGAAACTTCCATGTCTATAAAAGGTTAATATTTCTACTTTAACATGAACAAATTAGATTGTTAACCTCAATTCTAACATACATAGATGATTCCACAATATTTATATAATTGAGATTTCAAAATAAATTATTAATTAAATGTATTGAATGACTCCCAAGACTCTAAATAGAATATACTGTTCTCAAGAGAAATTGTACATCGTTTCACACAGAATGGATTTAGGTGGCACCTCATACGTTTCATTAGTACGGTAGACTGAACTATAACCTGATGTAACAAACAAAAAAGCCACCTTTAAAATGGAATTCCACGAACATATTAACATATATGCCTTCTTAACATGGCAACATTTTGAATACAGCAACTGAGATAACAAAGAGGACTCATAATTTTAAAGAAAACAGGAACCAGCAAAAGTTCTTTTAAAGTCCCAATTGGAAAAATAAGGAGATGTCTTAATTTCTATATTAGGAAATATTTGTTATGAAGGTTAAAAAAAATAGTTGGCAAGAAGTACACCAACAAATAATGGGCGTTGGTAGAAGTTACCGTGAACGCCCTTTCTATTTATGCTGCAAGAGAGCCCAGGATGGGTAGACTCCTTATGACGTCATTTAGCTGAGTCTGTACTAAGATATAAAAGCCAGTCCCTGGAAGATACTTGACAGACTGAAAGGTGTCTCTGAAAGCAAAAAAACAGAAATATGTCTTACCCTCTCCGGACGAATCAAGGGAGGGACTGGGCTCTCTTGCAGCATAGATAGAAAGGGCGTTCATGGTAACTTCTACCAACTCCCATTCTCCTCCATGCTGCAGTGAGAGCCCAGGATGGGACATACCAAAGCTTGCATGTCCACAGGCGGGTCCTCGTCCGGCTTATTACCCGGACTGTGGAACCACTTGTTGAAGCTGCAGTTGCTGAGGCAAAGGCATCCAGACAGTAGTGTTTGATGAAAGGAGACGGGGATGTCCAAGTTGCTGCACAACAAATCTCCTCAAAGGATGCTTGGGTCGCCCAGGCAGCAGAAGTGGCCATGCTTCTGGTAGAGTGCGCTGTCAGACCTCGGGGAACCGGAAGGTCGCAGCTTTGTAGGCCTGCTCAATGGAAGTCCTGACCCACCTGCTAATAGTAGGAGAAGAGGCCTTGTGCCCAAGTGAGAAGGGGAAAAGGAAAAAAACAACATGGCTTCCTACTTCCTGAAGGACGAAGTGCGCTTAATGTATATTCTAAGAGCCTTTCTTACATCTAGAGTATGCCACTGCCGCTCTAAGTCATGGTGCGGGAGGGGACAGAAGTCAGGCAACACAATGTCCTGGGACTTGTGAAACCAGGAGTTAACCTTTGGAATGAGGGGACCAAATGGAGAATAACCCTATCATTGTGAAAGGAACAAAGGTCCTGTCTGATGGAAACAGCAGCAAGCTCAGAAACCCGTCTGGCTGAAGTGATGGAAACTAGGAACACTACCTTCAGGGTTAGGAAACGGAGAGACACTGTTCTAAGGGGTTCAAGGGGGGCTTCGTAAGGGCATTAAGGACCACATGAAGATCCCAGGAAGGATACCTGTGAACCACCGGTGGGTGCAAGTTAGAAGCCCCTTTCAAAAACCTTGTGACTACAGGGTGATGTAATAAGGAAAGGAATGAACCCCATGAAAGAACAGAGGAGAGGGCCGCTATCTGCCTGCAGAGAGAGGGGACTAAACCTTTCTCCAGACCATCCTAAAGGAATCTAAGAATTCTGCCAACTGGGCTGAAGCGGGAGAGAGACCCTCTCTAAGGCACCGTCGGGAAAAAACCTTCCAGGTGGCATCAGAGATGTGCCTTGTAGGTGATTTGCGAGACGCCAGGATAGTGAGGATGACCCTTTCTGTGAGATGAGCCTCCTCTAGCCACTACCGCTCAAGCGCCACACTGTCAGCTTGAGCCACTGGATGGAGCAAAGCCCCTTGGTGAAGAGAGATTAGATGGGCTGGGATCCTCCAAGGAGAAGCCACAGATAGGCTGACCAGGTCCGCAAACCAGGGCCTCCTTGGCCAATAGGGTGTCAGGAGGAGGAGCTCTGCTCGTTCCACTAACATCTTCCGAATTACTGCTGGAATGATGGGAAGTGGGGGAAAGGCATAGAGGAGACCCTTGGGCCATCTGCACCGAAGAGCCTTGGTCCCCTCCGCTCCCTGGCAAGGAAACCTGGTGAACAATCTGGTGACTTGGGCGTTTTGAGGAGTGGAGAAGAGATCTACCACTGGTGTTCCGAATCTGAGGGAAACGTCCCTGAATAGAGATGGAGGAATGGACCATTTTGTCTGGTCGATTAGGCTCTAGCTGAGCCAGTCGGCCTGGGAATTGTCAACCCTGGAGATGTGGTCCGCCAAGATTGACCACAGGTGCTATTCTCTGCCCATAACCCCAACTGTTGAGCCTCTCTCATGAGGGCCTTGGACCTCGTCTCCCCGTGCTGGTAGACATGAGCCTTTGCGGCCATGTTGTCTGTAAGGACTAGAACATGAGAGCCGGCCACCGATTGTCTGAAATGCTTGAGAGCCAGAAATTGGCTCTGAGCTGTAACCAATTTATGGGAAGGGTCTGCTCTGACCTGGACCAAGCGCCTTGAGCTATCTGGCCCTGCATATGGGAACTCCAACCCAGGGGGCTGGCATCAGTGGTTATCACTAGCCTGTCTAGGTCCCTAAACAGGAGACCCTTCCTGATTGACGTGGAACGCCACCAATTGAGTGATCTCCGGATTTGATGGCTCTTTTGGTGTGGATGGAAAACCTGTGACTCTGGAGACATGACAGGGTAATTTGCAGATCCCGGTCGGCCGAATGGATGGAGGAAGACAGAATCAACATGTTGTCCAAGCAGCATTGGATCCTCACTGGGATAGAACACAGAGATGCCACCAATGCTGACAGAACCTTTGTGAAGACCCTTAGAGCCGATGAGAGGCCAAAGGGAAGTGCTCAATACTGTTAATGGGCATTCTAATAACAGAAACGGAGAAACTGGTGATGATGAGGCCAAATGGGGATGTGGAGGTAAGCCTCCATGAGATAATGGAAGAAAGGAGGTTGCCCTTCCGAACGCTCTCTAAAATAGAATGCTGCATTTTAAATCGCCTGTATTTTACAAATTGGTTGAGGAATTTGGGATCCAAGATGGCTCGCCACCCCCCCGCCCCCAAGGCTTAGGAATGATGAAAAGGCCGGAGTAAATTCCAAGTCCCCGTTGAGAGGAGGGAACACGTTGAATAGCCCTAATGTCAAGAAGGTGTTGAATGTCCTGATTCATGAGGGATTGCCTTGAAATGTCCCGAAAGACAGGACAGATCAAAAAAAAATTTCTGGGGGTGGCGTTAGGAAGTGCAATTGTAACCCTGATCTAATAGTGCTGAGGACCCACGCGTCCGTCATTGACTCCTCCCATTTGGAGGCAAAGAAGGCTAGGCGACCTCCAATGGGTGCTGAGAACGAGGGATTACTTAGAACGATGGAAGGAACGACCCCCTCCCACCCAAAAGGGCTGTTTACCAGCAGAAGGTTGTTGTCTGCCAGATGTTTCCACACATTGGTCTTGGTATTGGGAGTATGGCCTCTGAGAGCGAGGGAAGTGAGAGGAGGTCTCTGCTCGAAAGGTAGGAGGGCGATAAGGAGCTGGGCGATAGTCGGCTCTCTTCCGAGAGGAAGAGAGAATTTTACGTTTATCTCTGGTTTCGATGAGATAAGGCTCCAGAGCATCGCCAAAAAGATTATTGCCTATGAAGGGAACTGAAGCTAACTTCCATTTTAGGCGTGAATCCGCCTGCCAGTTTCGGAGCCATAAAAGTCTTCTAGCTGCTACTGAAGATGCCATGGCCCTAGATGCCAATTTGGCGGAATTGAGAGTGGCATCCGCAGTGAATTCTGCAGCTGCAATAATTTAGTTGAGGTCTTGGGGAGACCGGAGGTCTGAAGCAGGCAATCTATTCTGGAGTTGGCAAAGCCACCGTATGGATGACCTTGTGAAAAAGGATGCTGCTGTTGAAGCCCGAACAGCCCATACAGCGGCCTGGTGATTGCGCTTGAGGGTCTGTTCGGAACGTTTATCATCCGGTTTCAGGATATCTTCTGGCTCAGTAGGAATGCCAGAGGATGAGAACAAGGCCACAACTGGAATGTCAACAGAAGGCACTATTAGGGCATAGTCCAGGGCTGCACTGACGTTGTAAACGCTTATCCAGAGAAGAAGAAGGGCAAGGACCTCCATCCCCCTGCCAAAGGACAAGCGCACTGTTCCTTGACCATGTCCAGGAACAATGTGGGAGAAGGCAAAACTTCTGCATGCACTACAGGCTTGGAGAAAAGCGAGTCTCCTTGGCCAGAGGGATCTCCTTGTGGCTCAGGAGCCACTTCCTCCGGCGACAGCTTGGCAGTGACCAAGGCCTTGCTGAGTAATGGCCTGGAAAGGGTAGGGTTGAAGACCAATGCATAGGTTGCCCCTGTAGAGAATCTGTAGCACACAGCATACACGTGCAGGTGCCCTTCCAAACTGTGGCCTAAGCTTTACCAGCTTAGTCAGCAAACATGCCACGCTCTGCTGCTAGAGAGCTACAGAAAAAGCCATGTCTGCTCTGGGCGAGAATCTTCTCTTCTGAAAGGTTTTTGTCATAAAATGTGCCCTCTTCACGCTCTGAACGAGAGGAGTAACTGTGTTCAGATGGTGAGGCCCCTCCCTCCCCATCAGCCTCCCCCCATTCTGGTAGAGAAGAATGGACCCTGAGGTCTTGGGGCCTGTGAAATTCAGGGTGAGGAGGCAAGGAACTTTAGGTTGAAAAAGGGAGAAGGGTCTGAACCCTTTCCAGAGGTCGAAGAATTTGCTTGAAGCCTTCAGTCAATCCCTGTCTAATGGCCAATGAAACAACATCTTGGATATCCCCTGGCCTATGCTCAAAGGTAGAGACCGAAGGCTGAAGGCCCGCTGCTGTGGGAGTGAAGGTGGCTTCAGGCCTAGATTGAGAAGAGGCTCGAGGCCTGGAGGAAAGGGGTGGAACATAGGGCCCAGAAGCCTATTGGAAATAGGGCCCAGATCTGCTGAGATCCTGAGGATCTGATTGTTCTGCAGAGGCCCTAGGAGACCAGGATGGAGGAAGAAAAGGCTCATGAATAACTTCTCCTTCTCTGGGAGGGCTTGGCTGGGGCCCACGGGTATCACCTGAAACTTGTTGCAGTTGTCCTCTCATCTGTTGAATTGTTCTGTTAAACTGCCTGTCTAAGGCCGCATGTCTGCGCTTTTCTGTCCTCAACTCAGCCAGAGTTGCCTTCTTAGGGGCTAGAGCCTTAGTTCTGATTTTAGAAGCCAGCTCCCTCTGGACTGATTGGTTGCACTGCCTGCTTCTTTTTCACTTGTTGGGCTTAAGAGACTGATCCACTGGGGGGGAAAGCTCTGCCTGAACCTTATCCTGATCCACCTGTAGAAGGAAAGGCTCTTGAATTGGGAAGAAGCTGCTTAGAAACTTAAGTCCTTTAGGGTATAAAATGGCCTGGGCTTACAAAATGGCCGCTCACCTCGTGGTGGAAGGCTTCAATCCAAGATGGCTGCTGACTAAGGAAAACAGGCTCTGAGATCGAAGAATCGGTCCTTAGGCTATAAGGAGACCCGAGCGAAGTCAGCAGAAGAAAGCACAGCCGCCCACACGATCAGCTAGCTGGAGCTGTTATCAGCTTTCCCGATCGTTTTTACGATCCTCAAGCTGCAGGCTGCAGACTTGGGGGAGGTCTCAGACGCTGCCCAGCTTGCCTGAACAGCCTTCTAGCAACAACGTTGCAGGAGAGAGAGCCCTGCTCTCCTGACAGAGCAGCTGCCCAGATCCCTGGAAGCTGCTGAAGCAAGGAAAAAAGTCCTGAAGATCGTTTGTTTATTGCTAGTACTATCAGACACTTTCAGAGACACAGCTACTGACTAAAAGAAGCTGAGCCAAAAGCTGAGGTTTCTTCCAGGGGCTGGCTTTTATATCTTAGTACAGACTCAGTTAAATGACGTCATAAGAAGGAGTCTACCCATCCTGGGCTCTCGCTGCAGCATGGAGGAGAATACACCAACATATAATTTTTAAAGGACTTTTAAACAATTACCTTTAATATCTGCTTTTGAATGTTCTCCTTTTATTAAAAATTTCAACATCTTCTTCAAAACTTTTTTATGTGATTTTGAAGGTTGGAAATGTAATGCTTGGCACCTCAAAGGAAAAAAAGAATAACTGCAGTCAAGGTATGTCCTAAGTAATATAGTAATTAAGTATACTTCATTTTGTATTAATTAATAATTTAGTTCTAGAATGTAAAAAGCTATATGGATATAATTATTAGTAATATATGTGATATGATTTAGTAGCATCAAAACTTGTAATTATTCCATGCATAATTTGGAATTATGAATCCTGTTTAAACAACTGCATTTTTCTGGAATTAAAATCCAGTGAAATATGCACTTTCAATAAGTTTTTTAATGAACATGATCAATATTGATATAGCACTTTAACAAAAGGTTACTTAAGTACATTATTAACACTGTATACACGGAGCAATGTGATGTAAATGTCCCTATCTGATACCTGTGGATACAAAGAAACTACAAGCGGAGTAAGCGAACTGATAAACAAGGTACAGAACATTCCATTATGTAAATAAAGACTCAATCGTCCAGGCCAAAGCATCTTTAAAAAAGACTAAATCATGGCAACTGGACCAAAGTTTATTAAAACTGAGATGTTTCGTTACTCATCAAAATAACTTCTTCAGTCAAAATGAAAACTCTTGCCCTAACAACTGCAGGGATTTCTCCCCAAAATGAAATGCAAGCCAATCATCTAAGCCAAAACCATCTAAAAATCTAGAAAGAATGTAATGTAATGGATTGGAATGGAAATAGAACAGAACATTTGGAAGGGACCTTGGAGGTTTTCTAATCCAACCCCCTGCTTAAGCAAGAAACCCTATACCATTTCAGACAAACTGTTATCCAATCTCTTCTTAAAAACCTCCAGTGTTGGAGCATTCACAACTTCTGGATGCAAATTGTTCAAATTGTTCCACTAATTAATTGTTCTAACTTTCAGGAAATTTCTCCTTAGTTTTAAGTTGCTTCACCACCCATTGCTTCTTGTTCTACCCTCAGGTGCTTTGCAGAATAGTTTGACTCCCTCTTCTTTGTGGCAGCCCCTGAGATATTGGAACACTGCTATAATGTCACCTCTAGTCCTTCTTTTAATCAAATCAAACTAGACATACCCAGTTCCTGCAACTGTTCTTCATATGTTTTAACCTCCAGTCTCCTAATCATCTTTGTTGTTCTTCTCTTCACTCTTTCTAGAGTCTCCACATCTTTTTTACATCGTGGTGATCAAAACTGGATGCAGTATTCTAAGTGAGGCTTTACCAAGGCATTAAAAAGTGGTATTAACATTTCATGTGATCTTGATTCTATCCCCCTGTTCATGCAGCCTAGAATTGTGTTGGCTTTTTTGGCAGCTGCTGCACACTGCTGGCTCACATTTAAATGGTTATCCACTAGGACTCCAAGATCCCTCTCCCAGTTACTACTGTTGAGCAAGGTACCACATATACTATACCTGTGCATTTTATTTTTCTTGCCTAAATGCAGAATCTTACTTTTTTCCCCACTGAATTTCATTTTGTTAGATAGCGCCCAGTGTTCAAGTCTGTCAAGATCCTTCTGTATCTTAAGCCTATCTTCGGGAGTGTTGGCTATTCCTGCTAGCATGTACACTTCAAATGATAGATAATCCCCCTCTCCTCTCAGCATCAAAATGCAATGAATGGTTGAAGAGAGGCAGAGTAAAATATAAGAAAAGTTATTAATATGAAAAAATAAGGCTGGAAAAGACAATTCCACTCAGGAGCCAAAAATGCTACTTTCCTGATACATCTTCCTTCCTATATCTAGACAAGCTCCCTCTATATGGATGCTATGGAAAGTAGTAAAGATCAAGCTGTTTCAGAGAGCCTTAGGGACTGATCCAGCAACATCTGAAATCAGTTTTTATTTCTAACTTTTTAAATTAGCTACTTAATATGGTGGGTTTTTTATTGTAGTTAATTTTGTATTGGTTTTATTCATTTAATTTTCTGTTAAGTCTTACAATTCAAAGGCATATAAGTTTGATTAATTAAATATTTTTTCTGGACTAGCTACGTCAATAATACTTGATCGTTGCCTTTATAAAGATTTTAATGCAAACTTTCATTGTACAAAGTCTTTGATACCCATCCTGAAGCCTAACATGTCCCCTAACATGGAATCTGTGAAACCCTAGTTTTAAATAAAATGTATTGTTCTTAATTACAAGTTATATCTCACAACATCACCAAATCTAACAATATTAAGTTAGTCCTCCTTGAAATCTTGCAAGCTTTTAGTCCAGAATACAAAACTTTCACAGATACCATATTTTTCGAACTATAAGAAACTCCAAAGTATAAGAGGTACCTAGCTTTGGGGAAGAAAACAAGAACAAAAAATCTGCCTCTGCCTCCCAGCAATTTGCCTCCTTGCAGCAAACAGCCTGATTAGCACAAGCAGCTGATTGTCAGTTGGATCGGCCTCCTGACGATCAGCTGTTTCAGGCTGCAGGGATTACCATTGCCTATTGCCGCCACCGCATGCCTCATTTTCAGCCTCTGTGCCCCGCCTTTGGCGTCTGCGCATGCCATTTTCGGCCTCCATGCACCCCATTTTCGGCCTGTTCCAGGCAGCAGGGATTGGAACGGGCTGAAAATGGCGCATACGGAGGCCAAAAATGAAGCGTACGGAGACGGCAGTAGACGATGATGATCCCTGCAGCCTGAAACAGCTGATCGTCAGGAGGCCAATCCAACCAACAATCAGCTGTTTGTGTTAATCAAGCTGTGCTGAAGCTGATCAAGCTGTTTGCTGTTTGTTGCAAGGAGACAAATTGCTGGGAGGCAGAGGCCGGCAGGGGGGAGCCGGTGGATGGGCGGGATTTCGGCAACATTTGCTGTATAAGACTCACAGACATTTCTACCCACTTTTTGGGGGGGAAGTGTGTCTTAAAGACTGAAAAATACAGTATTTTGAATGAAAATATTAAGATCTTGCAAGATTTGGATTTATCTTAAGATCTGAGATTTCTTAAAGCAGTTTCATGTAGGGATTTCCTACAATGATTACAGTACGCTATGGGAATTATTAATTAGAAACCACTCTGCTATACAATTACTGACTCTCATTTGCAAGGCAAATTAGGCTGGGACATGTTAAACACTTAAACAGGCATTTGAATATGTCAATTGCAAAACACAGGCACTAAATTAGAAAAAAATATTAAGTATTGCACATGACTTACCTTATTGTATATTGAGGACAACATGTCTGATTCATAGTGGGCTTATAAACATAATTTCCACTTCTGTGAATTAAAAAGATGAACATATTTTGACAAATTCTTACAATGCTCTTAAGTTAAAATATATAATAAACATCATACCTTAGAGGCAAAAAAGCTTTATATAAACAATCATAGTCAATTATGTAATAATTATATAAGTTTTAGAGAAGCCATTCAAATCTTTGATGTGTTAATATACATAATGTATATAAATTTTTTGAGCTTTATAATAATCCCTTTGATGGAATGATGCTTCATTTCCCTCATACCTTTACAACTAGTATTATAATATTTGAATGGCTATACTAATACAGTATTAGCTGGTTATCCTAGACCTAGACCATAGCAATTTAGCTGCCTTAACTTTAATGGACATTTTCCAAATTATATAGAGAAAGATGTGGATGATAAGTTCAACATATTCAAATTCTGATTCCCTTTAAATTCCTTGGAATTAAAGATGACTGAAACAATAAATATATGATACACAGTGGTAAACTAATCTAGACAGGATTTCATTGCAATCTTTCATTCCCTGATAACCAAAACTAAAGGATGCCAGTGTACTGTATCTTAAAAAGTCCCTAAATTTTATCACAACATTCTTTCAGGAGCTAAAGGCAGCTACAAGTATTCTCTCCTTTAATTTTAACCCCATCACAACCTTGTGAGTTCTTTTGCTCAGAGGGAATGTCCATTTTCCTAGCTGAGGTAAACCTGCAGGTCTCCCAGTTGTGGTTAAACATTTTAACCAGCAATTAAGGACACTCTGTATTGGAATACCCACACCTGTAGAGGTGGGACAGGTTGATCTATCAAGCATACCCTTTTCTAATATTCATTGTTAGAACACATTACAAATAAAAAGCAGCAGATTACATGTGGATTTATCCAGAGTGTTAATTATTTATATTACTGTGAATACTTAAAATACATGGTGATATAATTTCTTAACTCTCATTTTTATACTGCATTTTATATTAAAATTCTTGCAATTATGCAGGTAATATTTGGAGAATTATTTTATGTAGCAAGATGACAACTGGTATCATCATTCAAGTAATGTCTAAATATGTGGGGTACTTAATGATTTTTATGTATTTTAAAGGACATAAATAGTATTTGACTGATTATGATCCCATGTTTTTTATACTAGTCTGTGACCTAGAATATTCAATTAATCACTTACCTCCGCCAACCTCGATCTATAAGATCCTGGTAGTCTTGAACAGTCAGTGAATGAGCCCACATGCCTGGTACAAATATTCAAAAAGAAAATATTCATACAAAATATTGAAAGCACTTTGCTTCAAACAATGAAAAAATGCTGTCTTATGGAAACCTCCCCACATACGTCTTAATAACACAAATGCTTTTTAAATTTACTATTGAAACTTTTCAAAATCATAGTTAAAATGCATAATTAACATTAAAGCAATGCTTCTGTACATACAGCTACAAGCATGTAGGGCTACCTCAACATCCTGTACTTATTTTCATTCATTACATTACTTTTTATTATGTCTGGCTTCATATAATACATCAGATAAATATGTTTTATGATTTCAGCCAGTGAACTTATAGTTCAGTATGTTAGATGATCCAGGCAATTGGGTTATTAAATAAGCCATGGATTACTATGCTGTAAAAATACACTCCTCAAATCAGCCCTCCTGAAGTAGGGCACTTTCCAGATGTGACAGTTAGAACACCCAGAATTTGCCATCAGCATGAACAAAATCTGGGTTAATGCTCTTATATCTGAAGAGGACTTTTGTGATACAAGACGCTGTCAGTGGATTCCCACAATAAAATTCAGCTCAATCCCCATCTACTTCAACAGTATTTCCCACAAGACTTCCTTTCACTCCTTTAAATTTAATTTAAAACAATTATATTATTTTAAATATCTGTCATTAGTTTATTTGCTATTATCTATTCTCCTGTTATCTTGTCTCCATACAACAAATCTCTATTTCTTTTCTTTAAAATCTGTTATTCTCTTTAATAATTGGGAGTTGCACAAAACAATGAAGCATAAAGTACAACAAATGCAATTTGATTTAGTGCATATAGTGATTGGCTAGTTTATAGTTCCATGTATGGTGGAAATGCTATACATTTCTATTCATTTCTATTCATTTCCACTGATTTCTTGCCCCTCTTTGTTGTGTTGTGTGTAGTCTAATAATAACAACAAATATTTAACACATATGCCCAACCCATTCTAGATCTGTACCCAGGATCCTGAGAAAATGTGTTGGGTCTTATAAAGGCTTATAGGTTTTAATAAAACATGCTTTTAGACTCTTTCTGAGTTCAGGTAATCCTCTACTTACAGCAGTTCATTTAGTGACCATTCAAACTTACAATGGCCACTGCAAAAAGTGACTTATGATTATTCTTCATATTTACTACTGTTGTTCCATCCCCATGATCAAAATTCAGAAGCTTGGCAACTGATTCATATTTATGACATCGCAGTGGCCCAGGGTCATGTAATCACCTTTTGTGACCTTTTGACAAGCAAAGTCAACTGAGAAGCCAAATTCACGTTACAATCATGTTAGTAACTTAACAACTGCAATTATTCACTTAATTTAAAGCCAAGAAAGGTGGTAAAACGGGCAAAACTGACTTAAATGTCTCACTTAACTAACGGAAAGTGTGACCTCAATTGTGGTTGTAAGTCGAGGACTAACTGTCCTTTGGTAGCCAAGAAAGGGGCTATATTGGGAGGAAAAGGGCAAAAAATTAAGCCAGAAAAGCATCAGGTAACTTGTAAAGGGCGCTCTGAAAACGGACCCCGTGGCGAACAGGTGCTTCATTTTACTCTCTTTCTGTTTTTAATTCCCACTCTGATCATTTACGGCAAAGGAGGGCTCGAACTAGAGATGGGCCAGACAGGGTCCGGTTTCTTTTGCGAATTGTGACATCGCTCCGTTAAGTGTTTTTAAAGGGTAACGTCGAAAAGCGCTTGGAAACCGGCTTTGGGAGGCACCGAGCTCCGCCTGCCCTCGGCTGAAGCCCGACATGGCCCGAAGTTGTCCCGCTCCGACTCCTTCCTTCATCCTAAGCGCGGCCTACCGTTTAAAAAAGACATATGCCTGCCTTACATGGCAACCGAGACTAGCCATTGAGGAAAATGATGGAAAGGCTCGGCTTTCCTCGCCTCTCCGGCGCTGGTTTCTGCTCTGTTCCCGCGTGTGACTCGTACCGTGGGAGATGTTGCCGGTGTCGTTCTTGCAATAACCGCAGCGGTAGCCGCTGTCTCCCCCCAAGTATTCCACGATGCTCAAGGAACCACCTCCCATCGCCGCCATCTTGGCCGCCCGGCCGGCTGCTTCCGCCTTCCGATAACCCCGTGTCCGCCGTCCAGCCGGGGGAATCTCTCGAACGCCCTAAGCAGCGGCATCGGCCATGGCCGCCATTTTAACCTAGGGCAGAAAGCGACTCGATTGAGCGACGGAGGGCCTCCGCTTGCGAGCGCATCTTCCGGTTGCCAAAGGCAGAGGACAGAGCTACCATTTGCGGGGCCGAATAGGTCTATTTGAAGCCAAAAACGGGGGAAACTTCATCAAAGGTTACTTTTATCCCAGTGCTTTGGTGTGTCAGCCTCCAAAGGACAACTAGACAGATTTTATTTCTTTTTGATTTATTTATTAAATGTGTTTGTCGCCCAAGATGAAGCTATAATAAAAGTGTTAGTCTGCATCTGATTGATATGGCTACCTTACTGGGCTTTGGCTTCAAAAACATTCTGACAGGCAGAACAAGTGCAAGGTTTTTTTTTAATGTGACGATATAGGAAATAGATTAAATGTATATACACATACATACATACACACTTTTAATTATATATATTAGAAGTTCATGAATCACTGGTTCTTCTATCTCTTCCTTGTTAGTGTTTTGAAAACAACAGTCCCTCTGGCCATAAAATGCAGAAAGTAACACATTGGTTATAGTAGGTTAACTTTATCTTCAGAAAAATAAATATAATGAACAGTAATGTTACTGTTAACATTAAAGACCAGGAAGAACTTGATGCATTTCTTTCTGGTGCCAAGGATACTCTGAAGGCATGCATTCCTTGTTTCCATGGCACACACACACAAAAAGCAGAGATTAAAAGTGAATATCTGAAAACACCTGCCAGTTACTTCAGGAAAGCACCCTAGGTCCTGATAGTAAAAGTCTAATTTTATAGCAATAAAAATAGTGCAAAAAATTACCTACTCAGCTCTTATATTGGTAGAACATATCTCTAAACTCCCTTTTTATTGATAAGAATCGTCTTATTGGGGATTGGGTGGCTTTTTTAATGAAGTTATGGAGGAATTCAGCTAGCAGATAGGCAATTAATGTAGCTTTTGTCATCCTTGTGGGCTACATTAACTAACCAAGAGACAATTGCCATTGCTTGGTACATACGCCAACTAGTCACTGCTGATGGTTATATAGCTGGGTACCAAAAATGGCCATTTGGGAGTTCTTTTTTGCACCCTCATATATAGATCCAATGTGGAGTTTTCATTACCATAAACAGTCATTGCCACAAGCTGCTTAATTCTGTGTCCTCAGAGGAAGTGCTTTTCCACAGGTTGCACATTTTATGTAGGGTAGATTCTTCTGTATTTTCAACAGTTCCATGAAAGTAAACATACTTCACTCCCATTCATCCTACTTCAGGTTACAATCGAAGACTCATTGCCTTATTGAAAAAGTGCCTTTTTTTCTGTTTTGGAAATTCATCCAGCACTAAATATAGTTAAGATTTTTTCAGAGCAACAAATTATCTTTGACGGGATATGTGGTGCTGCTGTTTTAAATTTTAAAATATTATCCATTTCAGTATTAGCAGCAATAAATCATAATAAATGGCACTGTCTGATTGGTTTTCACTAAACTTCCCCCACCGCTTTCAGGGCAGATCTGTTCATATGAAAACAATGAAACTAAAAAAACCTTGCATGTTTGTGTCTGGGGCCTGGAAGTTGCACATTTTTTCCAAACTTCCCATATCATTATTTTCTTACTATATATATTTATGTTATGTGTGTATAGTGAGCTGATTCTTTGCATATGTTCTTTTCTGAGCGTATTAGCATTCATATAATTTGAACCTGACACCCAAGACTTCTATGTGTTCTGTTATTCTCATTTTGTCATAGAATGCAATGTTATGGGTTTATATAGACACAAAAGAGAATGAGAAATACAGGTAGTCCTTGTTTAACAATCTTTCATTCAGCACATATTCTGTTCTGATGGTGCTGAACAAAAGGCCTTATGAGAGGTCCTCTAGCTTCTGGTCTTTGCAATTGCCCAGGGTCATGTGAAGAAAATTCAATCCTGCCCACGTTTACAACTCCCCTCCCACAGTTGACCTTTGTTCTCTTTGCCTCCCCCCTCCCTTTCACTGGGTTCACCAACCGGGCCACACAAGGGGAGATGCTGTGGAAATGTCCAATAGACCAGCAATCCCCAATCTTTCTGGCTTGGTAGCCCAGCGTCTGGGGGGGAAGGGATCAGTGAAAGTGGTAGGCAAATGCATGCAAGAACACACAACTCCATTTGTATGAGTGATATGGGGATTAGGAATCCCTGAAGGTAGTATAGACCAGCAGATAAGAGCAATGGGCAGGTGTGTGATATGCCACATCTAACTACTGATCAGGGCCTCCTTTCATGTATCTGCCAAGCCCACCTTTCACAAAACAACTTAGCTGTGCCAGCATAAGTGGTGCAAATGGTAGTACTGGCTGAACCGGTTATGAAAGGAAACTCTGGCCAGCACACAAACGACACGTGGCAGAACATTCCATACCCACATAGGCCTTACCAGCCACCTGCGGATACATCGTGGATAGCCCACAACCCATTAGATGTCAAGGTCCTCTTCAAACACGATGGAAGAACATCACATTTACAAAAGGCGATGAAATATTCTTTGCTGTCATCATCATATTGTAACACTATACTAAACACGGAGATGAAAGGCCCTGGCACATTACAGTTAGTCCTCGACTTATAATAAAAGTTACAAGTCCCTCTCCCAAAGGTATTTACAATCTGATTCAAATGTCTGACTGTCCCACCCTCAGGCCATTTTGTGTGCAATTGGCCTGCATTTACAGCTGTTTGCAGCACACCTGTCATGACCAGAGTTTACATTTTTTTTGCTGTTAATTGGTATTTACTTCCAGTTTCAGGCAAAATAACACCCATTCGCTTAAAGAGCATGCAAAAAAAATCATAAAATCAGGCATGATCATGTGATGATCCACTTAATGCCTGGAACAACTTACGACTGTAATTCCTTGCTCAATCAGTCATAAGTTGAGGACAATCTGTATTCATTAAAAAAATAGTAGTTTATGACCCAAAGGTGCTTTTTCCAGAGGCAACTGGACTCTTGGGGTTTTTTTTTTTTGAAAACATTTTGCTTCTCATCCAAGAAGCTTCTTCAGCTCTGACTGGATGGTGGGGAATGGAAGGATTATCAGCAGCATCAACTCATCACCTACAATGCTGCAAAACATCTAACCACCTAATCAGCTCCTCTAATTGACAACACCACCTGTCTCATCAACAATTCACAGCACTTTGCCAGCAAAATTTGCAAACTAAATCTAGACCCTAAAATTAGTTTGACAAGACTGCATTTATTAATGCAGTCAGCCTACAATTGTCTAAAATCTGCTCATCTGCATCTCTCCTTGATGCATTTATATTATGATTTATATGATGCCCATATGCATATTAGAAATCTAGTGATGGAGTAATAAATGCTAGGAACAGAAGAACACCATCGAATTTTGTAAGTTAACAACTAATCCAACTTCACCTATTTTTTGTATCAGCTATGATACAACTACACTTTGTTATCTTGTGCAGCTTTCCAAAATACTTATAAGAGAGTAGTTTATAAGGCGCAGGGTGGCTTCCCAGCATCTACTAGATTGCACCTTTAGACCAAAAAATAGTATTTTCAAAGCCAAAGTTTACATGTTATCCTCTGTATTTAATATTTATATTCATTATTTTGTAAAGTTTAACAAGCTTGCGTAACTCAAAAATGACTACATAAATATTTAAAATTATTAATTATAAATTTTTAAACATACAATCCATTGCAAAAGTGTATCAAAGTGTTTGATTCTAAATTGTTGCTTCTGCCAAAGTTTCAATAATATGGAGACATCCACAAGTTACTTTGTTCTTATATAAGCCATTTCTCAAAGACATTCTATTTCATTCTATTTCATTCTTTTTTCACTATAAACATTTAAATGCTTATGTTAAATGCAGAATTGCACCTAGTTCGTATGATGGAAGAAAGCAAATATTTCAACAAGGTAAGTACATTCTATGATGCAGAGACAGATGCACTTTTCTTCTCAGCCTTTCTTTCTTCTCGGCCTTGCATTTCCATTCCCCATTTTTCTTCTCTACACCATCATTCACAAATAATGAAGTTCAAAATCTATGGAACTATAAATTAGAGCTATAAAATTGCATATTCTCCTAAACTAAGATAATTAATACATGCTGCTGCAACAGAAAAGAACTGGAAGAGTAGCATTCTAGTCCTTTAACATTTAAATGGTTTCATGCGCAACTATCTCTGTCTCTCAATATTAATCTCCTTGGACATTAAAGATTAATAGAAAAGGACCCTTAAAGCAGTATTTTTCAGGTACATAAAAGAAGGCATGTTCTATGTCATTCCAAAAACACAGAGCAAACTCCCTTGGGAACTCTTTCCACCTCTGAATACTGATCAAATGTCTTCTGTTATTGAGATGTAACATATTTTGTTTCTATTGTTAGCTAACTTTTTGCTTTACGGAAAAGTGAAATACAAATTGAAGCAACATAATGTTGACCAAATGAATGTGTAATAAGACAAAGCACATTCAGAATATAAAATCTACGAGACTAATTTTCTGTTACAGCAAATAAACAATGTACAGCATGTTGTATAATACAACACTGTTATTTAGAAAACCTGGGTGCACTCCCCTTATTCAAGCAAATATGTAATACTTAAATAGGAAAGTTTAGCTCATTTCCATCCAAGGCTGGTTCTTACAGAACTATAGATACCTGTGTAAAAGAATGAGACTGAAATCTGCAAAAGATAAATAGAATTCAAGTCAGCTAAAAATAACATTTATTGTACTTGAATATGAACAACAAAAATGATATCACAGAAATTAAACAAAAAATAGTACCTTATATTCAGATCAGCTTCATCTCATGTCTGAGACTGTGAAACAGGTGGAATCATTGCCTCTGAAATTTCAAATATCTCCACAATATTCTATGTGGAAATAAAAATGTATTGTCTTTTAATTCATAGTATTATAGATAAAATATGCATTATTTAACATATTTACCTTTTCAACCACCATTAGTTAAAATACTAAGCTGTTAAATGCAAAGTTATGTTTATTACAAGTTAACAGAACTTCTGACTAGCATTTATTTTTATCATACTTTTACAATGTAAACACTGTGCTGCCATTTTTTTTAAGATGGGAGACTGTACAAAATACATAAATGAAATACATTGCTACTTTGATCAACAGTCAGTCTTACTGTGACACACATTGAAGGAAGAATATATATTTTCCCCCTTCCAAATTACTGAACCAGGAAATTACCTTTCCATTTTTAAAGTTCTAAATAATATAGATATACTAATCATAGTTATAGTATTTTAGGCACAGAAACGCAGTTCAGGGATATTTAAAATAACTTCAGAAAATAAAATATTTAATTATACCATCCATTCTTGATAGCTCATTGATATGACGGCTTGCTTCCGTGCTTGAGAATCATCACAATTTTCTGCTCCATCTGGACGTATAGGTTCTAGCAAAATATTGTATTATTAGGACACGTTTATATTTAAAGAAATAAAAATGCCATTTCATTAAAACAATATATAATATATGTCAAATTAAGAGACATAAAGACATTTGGTTAAAATGATTCCTAGTATTAGAAATATTGCAACATTACCTATTATAGGAAGTTTATCTTGATCCAGTTTTATTCTTGCAAGTCCATCCTACGAAAAAAAAAGTTCAATTTACCCCAAGATAGCAAACCTATCAGAAAGAGATTATGAAATCTGAAATACATTTATGGGCTTAACTCAACAGCGATAAGAATGGTAAACAAATTTAGCCACATGTTATTTGACTTTAATTAAGTGAATTGTATGATTACAGCCAGTTATATGAAATAAACCATGATTCAGTTATGGTTTAGTACAAAAAGCAAACCCAGTCATTCAATAATTAGTTTTCAGTTTTAATCTTTTAAACAGTAGATAGATGTTGGACTTAAAACATACATCTTAAACCCTTAAGACCTATTTCCATTAAGAAAAAACTCAATCAGATTTTTTAATAAAAACAAAGCATGATCCATATTTCAAGTGTCTAAACCAGGGGTCTGCAACTTGACAACTTTAAGACTTGTGGACTTCAATACCCAGAATTCCTCCTCCAGTCATGTTAGCTCAGGTATTCTGGGAAATTCAGAAGTTTTAAACTTGCAAAGTTTGAAGACCCTTGGTCTAAACCATATTCTTTATAATTATAAAGCTTGTTTCAAAATCAATTTATTACCGCTGTAAAAAGGGGGAAAATCTGGTTTATAAAAGGGAGGTTAGTAACATATATCAAATGATTTCTATTACATAAGAAATGAAAGGAGAATTAGTCAACTAGCAGCCCTCTAACATGGATGGTTCAAATCTTGTGGTTATATTTGTGGCACAATACATTTTGCTTTTTATAATTAACGGAGCAAATTGCTTTTCCTTACCCTTATTAAGAATGAGACATGAAACATATTTTCCACAGTTCGTGAAAAAGAATTTGGGTCTGTCACAAACTCCAGAAAGGATATTGGTGTAGCAGCTATAATGTAAAAACAACATATACTGATACTGATACATTAATTTAGCTATTCAGCCTATTCCTAGTTTACTTCTGTGTTCAACATTATTTATCTATCATTTATCTATGAATGGAAAAAAAAATTCCTAAGCCCACATTTAATATTTTTCATTATTCATTTTTTATTTATTTAAAGGCAGATCTAATCATGGTCTGCAGCACAATGAGAAATGTAAACAGAATTTTCTTAACAAATCTTAGATATATGCTGTATGTATATTCTTCCTACACCAAAATATTATCATAAAATCAGATTGAGAAATATGTACATACGGAGCCAAATTAATGTAACTGAGCATTTTCAGTAAAATATCATCATAAAAATTAAACTTATTGCAAAAAATTACAGCTAAATATTTGAAGCATACAACCTCTTCATAACTTCAACTGATCTTTTCTACTCAAACATTTTTGTTCTGACATAGCATCCTCGATCTTATACTCTTCCTATCCTAGCCACCAAAACCATACTTAAAAGAAAGAGGCAACTGTGTGAATGCTGAATTTCATTAACTTACGCTCTTCTCCATAATAGGCTTGTAAGAATCCCAAAATCCTTTCTACTTCCTTTTCAGTAGCTTCTAGATGAGATTCTTCCATTTTCTTTAACTAACAAAGGAATTTAACAAGCTATTATCAATATAGCTATATTTTATCACAATGTTACAGCAGTCTTCCTGTTCCATTATAATATTCTTAGATGAATTTCTTTTTAAAATGTTGTTTTCCTTAAAGCATACTTTATTATGGTACTTCATAACCAGCAACCTTTTAATCAATGTAAAGTTGATTTCTGCAATAAATGAAATGTATTTTTAAAAAGAGTAAAAAATACAAGATGATGTGAACATTTTCTGTTTCCCAATAGATATGAGATGTATGCAAACATTCTCCTATCTAACAGATAGGAGAGTGCAAAAATAGAGTTGACCTCAAATAATTCTACTGATATAAAGAATACATTTTAAAAGTTGAATTTAAAGTTTTATGCACCATTTACAAATTATAATGAATATGCTGCTTCGAAGGACACATTTTTCCATGTATGTATATTAGAAGATTATTGGGCAAATATTACACCCTCCTCCAGTACAATAAGTCAGAACCAAATGTCTGCAAGAAAATAATTGTTCATCATAAAGCTTTGTTATGACAAAAAATATATTTATGTGTCTTCGTCTGTTACTGTGTTATGAATCTCAGTTGGAAGTTTCTCATTCCCAAGTAATATTAGACTTTAATTCTCACATGTAACTCACTTGTGCGGGCATTGCTCTGTTTCCATCTGAAGTTGCCTTCTTTCGTTGCCTTTCAATTCGTGGCCTTTCAGCAGGAGGATCAGGAGTAAAAGTGCCTAACCTAAGTCAATGAAAACATTGTAAATTCCTTATGCAACATTCCAAATAATCTGAAGACATAAACTGTAATTCTATTTTGCAAATATGGCTAACAAACTAGAAGGATGTAGCAACATAAGCTTCAAAAACAACAACTGGTGTTTGAACTGCTGAGAGATTAGAATTTCTTTCAGTTTCATGACTTCAGACCTAATAAAGTTTTGATGTTAAGAGTCATGTCAGAATAATGCATATAATGCAAAATCCTAGTCTGGTTGCTCTCAGCTATACACATTTTTTGCTCTTATTTCAAAATTTTAAAATGTTATTACCTAAGAGTAACAAAAGGAAACATTTATAGAATACCTTTAAAGCACTGTTGGAAAGAATATCTTGTTCCAATTATGGAATAAATTAGGGTCAACAGCGTTTTATATCAAGAAACCTCCTTGCCTCAAACCCATTTGATGTACGTCACATAGAAACTACATAATAAAAGGTCTTTGGTTTCTTTATCTGCAAAATCTTACAAATCCAATCAGACAAAAACTTAAAAGTTAGGTATCTTGTTCACTTCAACATGTTCAGACATTCCAGAAAACTTCCAGAAAATATATGTGAGGCTTTCCAAAGTGCAGAAGTTCTGAGAACAAAGCTCAAAGGTAACAGTAGAAAAATTTTAATTGTGCTATTCAAGTCCCAAGCAACAAGAAATCTATAGCATAATTCCTGTGAAAATTATGATCCCAGACTGAATGATGGATACCAAAAATAAACTCACATGAAATGGAAAACTGGTGCCCTCCTAAAGTATTTTTTTGCTTCTTCACCAAGTTTATGCCAAGCATTATTAGGTAAGAATCCACTAGCAACCTGTTCTTCTTCACTATCACTTTCTTTTACTTCCAAACGATTTAGACCCATAAGTGATAACTGTGGAAAAAATATATTATGGTATTAATTTGCATGTTTATGCAAAATGCACAATATGAAATTAGAATTTAATTCAAGAATAAATATGATGTTAAGGTGCACAACATTTTGAAGGTATTTGTAATATTATGCTTATGGAGTTATGTTTATGTCTAAATCTATACTGAATATACTAAATGCATTGGAAATAATTCAAAATACAGTGTATTGCAACTTTGATCTGAAATTACAACATCTTAATCAATTTATCTTTTTTTTTAAACAGGAAGTTTCAAATATGCAGTGTATGTTATCTCTTCACACGAACCATTATCCCCTCACCACCATCTCCAAAAATGCAGAACTAGTTACATAACTGAAATTGAGGAAGCACCCAATTCTCTCTTTGAAGTGGTACAAAGAACTATTTGAATTGTCTTAGCTACTGTAATATGTGATTTCAGACAAGACAAGCAGACAAATATGTTTTTTTCCAAACCCAGACTACCAGCGAGTCTGGTCTGTGATGCCAGATTTAAAAAATAATTTTTAATTTTCTTTGGTTCATGACTGGTGATGGAAGCAAAAATGAACTGTGACACATGGCTTACAATTCTAACTACCCAGCTCAGCAAAATAATTCTACAGGATAAAAAAAATATTTAGATCACATTTTCATATTGAATAGTTTGATTGTCAATATTGCAAGAATTCACTCATTTACCGTGAGAAAACCAGGGAAGAGGTTATAAAGTATGATACCCCACAAGTTACAGCCTACATTTAACTAAGCAATTGGGTTCTAACTTCTATTAAAATATATGATTAATGCAACAGCAAGCTAACAGTCTGGTTCCCATGAACTGAAGGACCTCAAATGCACTGCATACTTTTTTTTTGCTTTCAGACTCTAAAACTTATATTTCAGCTTATATGACTGATTTAAATATACTTTTAAATAATACTATTAGCTTTGTTAAAAAAATGCTGTTTCCTATTTAAACAACAAATACATGATGAGTTACTATATTGAAATGTGGATGGGATCATTTTATATACATAATCAAGTTCTAATTAATAAAAACAGAAAAGCCTTGTATTACTATAAAGCTCATGGCTGCAAACTTACTAAATCTTCAGCAAATGCAGATGGATCAAATACTGTCATATCTGAATTGAACTGGCTTGCTTTTTCTTTTCCTAGATTTGATGCCAAAACTAGGAACTGGGAATCCAAAGCGGCCTCCCTTGCCCAGGACACTGTTTTGAAAGAAGAAAAATATTTTGCTCAATTCAAAGGGAATTGAAGGCAAGATCGTAATTTTCATTAATATTCAGTTTCTGATGAATGCTTGTTGTTTCCAAGAATAGCACGTTAACTAAATAACAGTAAGTTAACAATTCAATGTGATGGGCTAGGAGAAAATGAATTTTTGAGAGAGAATTCTAAGCAAGATATGCATTTCAATTATTTGCTGTATGATCTGCCAAAAGCATAGGATATACCTATAATTGGCAATATAGGTAGTCTTCAATGTATGACCACAATTGGACTCAAAATTTCTGTTGCTAAGCAAGGCAGTTAAGTTTTGCTACATTTTGACCTTTCTTGCCAGAGCTATTAAGTGAATCATTATAGTTGCTAATAACACAATTAAGTGAATCTTTGCTTCTCAAGATTAACCATTGACTTTGCTCCTCATACTATGACAAAAGATGATCACGTGATCCCAGGATACTGGCAACTATCATAAATACATGTCAGTTGCCAAAAATCCAAATTTTGATCAGGTGACCATGGAGGTGCTACAACAGTTATAAGTGTAAAAATAGTCATATTTTTCTATCTTAGAATACTCAGTGAATGAATTATTGTAAATTGAAGACTATACAGATATACAGGTTATAATCTGTAAAAAAATACTGTTTTAGTATGGATCAATATGCAATAGTTGCATATTTTTGTTGGTGAATATTTTAATAATGTTAACATGTCAACAATATAAAAACATTAAACATTGTGGCAATGACAATGCAGCATTGACTCTACAAGATTTTTTTTTTTAAATCTTAGATAAGTTTAGAATCAGACCTCAGATTCACAAACACCATCAATATTTTTTTAAAAAATTCTAAACTTCAGAAATTCAATTTTTAAACCTTTCAAAATAACAATGTAAATCAATGAAGAACTTTGTCAAGAATGACAATTACATTTCACAATATTTTATTAGAAACACAGTTACTAAATGGCTAAAAACAATAACATATAGGTGTACTAGATGCTGCCATTTTTCTCCAATAAATGTTAGCGATAGAACCACAGAACCTCAACAGCCTCTGAAAAATTACAGATTTGTGTCTCTGACAATTTATCTCCAAACACTAATCTGGCTGCTTCTCAGTACTGAATTTCGGCAAGAAATAAGATTAAATTCCTTTACCCTCACTTATTCTGGAAAGTAATAAGTTTTCCCTTGAAGCTGAAACTTTGAGGTTTACTAATCAAGGGTTGCCTCCAAAGTACAACACCATTAAAAAAGGGACCAAACAAAGCCCACTAACAATCAGAACTAGATAGCCATTTGAAACTGAAAAGGCAACAAAGATTATTTCTTTGTTGATATTACCTTGTAACATTTTTTCATTTATATCACTTAGCATAGTGCTTGCTTATTCTATGTTCATTATTACATTGTCTTTTAAAAAGCATGCTATGGGTTTCTGCTAATACTTAAAACAATAAGAACTATTTTTCCTGCTGAGTTTCATACTTTTATCACTTTATATTCATATATCACTTGATGTAACGTACTGCTCACCAAACATGAAGCATTAATAAAAACGACACTGACATCTTTTTAAACCAAAAAGAAAGTAGCATATCGTTATGAAAAAAAATCACTAGAGAATAGATGAAATTGTTTTAATTGCTTTTAATTACAGGGAAATAATTTTAGGGAAATAAAGTAATTTTCCTCTCTGCTGGCCTCTTCTAGTTCCTCAGGCCTTTAGAAAATTACTCTTCTTCATGCTTTCTGAAGAATATAGCTAGCTACTATTAGTAAACAAAATAATTTATATTTTCCTCACTAGAATAAGTTGAATGGATTAAATAAAAATGGCAATATGACACATTCTTTCCTTTTTATTTAAAGCTAGATTTCTTTTTTCTAGAAAGAAATTAAGCACTGAAATCAACCACTGAAGAATTGATAAGTATTTGAGATAATTCTCATCTTACCTCCAGAGAACAGTTTATCAGCATATTCTAGAGTTTCTGTCAGTATATCATTATTGGTGCTCAGCATCAGCTCATGGTTCTCTACGGGAAAAAAGGGGGAGGGGACCCCATATTTAATCACTGAGATACCTAAACCAAAAAAGACCACCCTTTTAAAACCAATATATGCACCAAGTTGCAAGATAGTTCCACTTCTTGAATTAGTAGATGGCCAAATATTCCAATTAAGATTTATATTTAACACACACACACACATATATATATATAAAGATTGCGACCCCCCCCCAAAAAATTGAGGCATTTAGACTTCATTCATTTAAGAAGAATGACTTGGGAAAGAAATCTCAGAAAGGCGTGAGCGCTCAAGCTCCACCACCTCCAAACCACAGCAAAGTGGGGACGGAAAAGATGGAAGATTGGAATGCACCCCATCTATCTTCCCCAAAGACAGGGAAAAGGATCCCCAAACAAGAGAAGAGCAGATATCTACGTATTGCACCCTTGTCTAACACTGATGGTGTTACCTAGTTTGGGTAAAGAAACGTCTGCAAAAAAAACAAGGAAGCTCAGAGAAGAACCAAGGAGCCCTCGGTCTTAGAGACGACCTGGAGCGTTTTCCTGTTTATATCCCTAAACGTCAGCCCCGCCATGCAAGACAGAGTTGGGCGTCAGCAACCAATCCAAGGCCGGTTTCCTGGATCAACCGGGATTAATTCGCGCCATTTTCTCCTATTTGAGTGGGGGAGGAACTTACGCTGAACGGTAGAAATTAGTTCTCGGTACTGTTGGCGGATCGTACGGCGCGTCGTCATTTCGTCAGAAGTTTTCTCTTCAGAATGGCACCTGACGGGGAATTGGGGCCCAATCCCCGGTTTCTGGAGCAGCCCGACAGGGCATTAGAATCTCAGCGAGCCCCGAGATGAGGCAACGCTCCTGGTTCCGTCCGGTTCCGTTCTGGCCTTAAACCCCGCCCCCCCTCTCTCCCTCACCAGCTGTTCCTCCTCGCGCATTGAACGCCGGGAAAATGAGGCGGTGCGAAGTCTGAGATCGAGATGAATAACGAAGTGAGAACCCTCCACGTCAAGAGGGAAGTGGTTGTTATCACAATAGATTTTAGAGCGAGGCAGAGTCATTTCACCGTCTTCAATTACAATAGGAATGGAACAGCAATGGGATAGAAATAGGGATGGGATAGGAACTGGGATAGGGATAGTGAAGGAATGGAATAGGATATGTTATATGTAAGGAAAATGAACATTTTAAAAGAATAATGATTATCATTTATAGGGAAATGGAGTATTTAGGAGGCAAAATCCTTCGATTTATGGTAGTTTTCTTTTTCTTTTTTTAGCAGCCCAAGTTGCTGCCCTTTTAGGAATTGTTACAGAGATTAGTTTGTTTTTTTATATAGTGAACTGTAGGAAGTGATCACCCACCCACCTCCTAGAAAAATGAAATATCCTAGGAAATACTAAAAAGGCAGAATATTTCCCCTAAAAAGAGAAGTAGAAACTCAGAAGCAGAAACTCATCTCAGAAACAGAAACTTAGTCCCTCACCTTTGCTAATGGGCCATTACTCTGGCTTAGGCCAGCCTATTTTACATAACAAAAATCTCCAGGTAGAGCTATAGAAATTGTCCAAAGCCCTTTCATTACATCATCATCCAGCAAGGCTCAACCAAGCCTGGGACACAGGACAGCTACAGAGTTGTCCCTGCATGGCCCCATGGGAGTCTGACAACCAATCAGAATACAAGCTCAAATTCAAATCTCAATAGAGGATATAAAACCCAGGCACACTCAGCATATCAGCCCTTCCTTCCTTTTTTTCCTTCATCTTGAAGCATGTGATCGTCCTTTTCACTTTGTAGCTCCAAGCCATGTATTCCTGTCCAACATTAAACCATATTTCTAAGCAGTCACCATGTTTCCAGTGTCTTCCTCACTTGGAACTGAACCGAGAAGGATAATTCTTCCAACAGAACTTATTGTACAGTAGAAACTCTTGAGAATTTGTTATTACCTGAAACAATCGCAGTGGTCCATGTAGAAGGGCACCAAAAATTAACTACTTATGTAGGAAGAGGTAATTCAACACACAAATCACTAAAGAATTACTGGCCATCCTACACCAAGGAAGGAAATGGGGAACACAAGCATTATGTGATATTTTTCTGCAAAAATATGGATGTATTGGGATCTATAAAGTGGCACAGCAAATCTGGAAAGATATTTAATCTGTAAAAAGACAAAACCTCTGACAAAAAGAAAAAGTGGGAAGGGTCCCCTCACTCACACCATTTAACTGGGTGGGTGGAAGCATTTCCAACTTCGAGAGCCACTGCATCAGTATCTAAAATACTGAAGCAAATTATTCCTATATATGGGATGGTAAACAATAGATAGTGATCAAGGTAGTCACTTTATTTCTAGAATCCTGAAGGGAGTAATGGAGGGAGTGGGAATAAAATGGGAATACCACACCCCTTGGAAAGAACCTTAACCAAATTGATGCTAGAAATACAACTGCCATGGATTAACTGTTTGCCGTTGGCTCTTCTAAGAATGAGGACCCAACCAAAAAAAGACGTAGGGAATTTCTCCTTATGAAATGCTGTTTGGGTTACCACCATTGGAAAACCACAGGGAGCTTCCAAGTTTTTAAAGAACTACATTCTGGAGCTATCTTCTGTTCTTTCTACCCTCAGCAAAAAAAGGATTACTGGCACAGTTGGAGTTTGTAGTTAACAAATATAAAATTGAAGACTTGGTCTTAATAAGACTTGGAGGAATTGGGAAGGACCATTCCAGATATTTCTGACAACTGAGACTGTTGTACGGACTGTTGAGAAGGGCTGGACTCATTATACCAGAGTCAAAGGCCCTGTGAATGAACCATACTCCCAGTGGACAGTAGTGCCAGATCCTGTGAATCCTGTATGAGTGATACGGAAGAAAGACAGAAGGATTGACAGGGACCCCATTTCTTCACCCCAGACTGACTTCAGCTGAGTAAACAAAAGTATCAAAAAGCCTGATTGATATTTAAGGAACAGTGGGAGTGGATTTTGTGGACTTGGGCTTTAGGCTTTGTATTTGACAAGGATTTTTTCTATGGAACCCCTTGTAGGAAGAATATGAGAGGAAGAAACTTAATCAGCACAAAAACATTAAAATAAGAAACACCAAGATTTCCCCAAATCAGAAAGAATGAGACAAAGACAGGGCAATCAAAGGGGATTACAAGATAAGGAAAGCATATAGAAAACACCTAGGGCTACTGACCTTGGAAAGAAAGGAAACAGATAAAGCAACACCCAAAGTCAATCACCCTACCTGACAGGTAGACCAAATAAAAGGATTAATTTAGGAAAACCAATCAAGTCCAGGTCAGCACCTTTTCACCAGCCCCAGGCTACTTCCAAATAAAGCAAAACCCCAAACGCCAACCTTTTAAGGTAGCAAACACCCGAAACCATTGCAACACAAAGACAAAAGGGGAAAAGGGTATAAAAACACCTGGCTACTCACCATTTGTTTGCTAGCCCGGGAACTTGTACCATTGCTGCCTCTCCGCACCGCAAGTACTTCTTCCTGAAATAAAAAAACCTTCGCTTTCATCAGCTGCTTCCATCTGATTCTTGCGCCGTTCCGGCGTTTCCTCCCGGCGGGAAATTCGAACCCAGCGGAGGGGATTTCTCTCAAATTCAACAATTGGCGACCACGAAGGGACTTCCAGCTAACCCAGCCACCGGACGGGGCCCGGAGATCCACTCCCAGCTGGCACGAACCACATTTCGGTTCAGGGAAAACATCCACGGACCCTGCCTGGGGCAAACGGGTAGTAAAGGGAGTCTTCGAATTTTTTGCTCGGCAGCAGCTTGAAAGCGGGTGAGTACCACACAAAATTACTTTATATATCTGCAGAATTTAAAAGAAGCAAGAGTAAGAGCGTGTTTGTGTGTGTGTGTGTGCAGGTTTCTTTCCTAAGCAAACCGCTGAGTGTCACTTCCCTGGCTGATCTCCAGCCGCACCTCCGCCTGTTGCTAGCCCCACCGGGCCATGACCGACAGGAGGGAGAAAGCAAGGGGGGGTCGCCAGACGTGAAACTCATTGTGTTAAAAGGGAAAGGACCGAACTGAATGATGCATGATTGCTTAAAACTTAATACCCGGGGAAAAGGAAAGTAGAGATACTCTGTGCATAGTGTAAAAAGTGACTTAGGCAATTAGGAAAAATTAATTTGGACACTAAATTAGGAGCACCAGTACTTGCCTGCATAAGAGCAGCAAGTTTTCCTCGGATCTGAGCTCTTCCAGATCTGTAAACGTGGGCTAGGAAGAAAAGAATAGAATAGAGAAAAGTGGAGTACTCGTACTTGTCTGAGGGGGGCAGAGAGTCTCACGGGCTGTTTTTTGGGGGGAAAGGAAAGTAGGCTGCATTGACAGCAACACCTCCAGTCCGAAAACCGTGGTGAAGTGAGAGAGAGAGAGAGAAAAGTCTCTTGGGAATTTTTTTTACTGAAAAGGGGAGCACGCATACTTTGGGAAACACCTAGTTTTTTATATTTTTGTTCTGAGGTTAAAGAAAAGTGTTTGATTCCGTTGCGCCAGGAACAATGACCAAAGTCTCCCCCAGACACCCTTCTATTTTTTTTTTTCTTCTTGCTTGGATATTGCTTGTGTCTGAAACTGGTTCGCGTAGCTGACTGACCCGGCTAAGCCAAAGTGTGAGATCCCACATCTAAGGGGAACATGGGAAGCGGTATTTCGAGGGTCCTGGATGGAACCCCCCAGGGAGAGCTATTGGAGGCTTGGGAGAAGCGGCAGTTGCCGACCCTAACCGGAATGAGCAAGAAGAAGGCAAAAAGCATATGTAAAAAATGGGCTTCGCTGAGAGATGAAACAGGGAAACAATTTTGGCCTCAAGATGGTACTTTTGATTTTCAAGTTATAAAGGAACTTCGACCCAGAATCCAACTCAGCCAGCTACCCTACTGGTATTGCTGGGCGGAAGTAGCCAGAGCTAAAGAGGCAAAGGAAAGGGAAAGGGTAGGAAGACCCCCCCATGAGGAAAATGCAAAGGACACTAAAATTATGGCCGCTCTTTTAAGTAGACCGGTTCAAGGGAGGCAGAGGGGTGAGCGAGAATACATTGTAACACATGTCCCGTTCTCACCATCAGATCTAGTAATTTGGAAAAAGGACACCCCCCTCATTTAGGTCTGACCCCCAAGCAGTAATCAGGACACTTAAAACCATAGTGGATAGTCATAATCCTGCCTGTGGGGATATGACCCAACTGATTCAAGTCTTTCTAATGAAAGATGAACAGCTTAAGCTGTTCGAAAAAACAGAAGAAATAGCTAAGAGGCCAGTCATTCGTGTGCCAGGGCAAAGAAATGCCGCACGAGTAGCCTGGCCACAGGAACGTCCTAATTGGGATTATAATGACACCAATCATTGGGACACATACACTAATGCAAAGGAAAACCTTTTAGAAGCCTTAGAAGAGATAGGGAAAAAGCCCTTAAATTGATCAGAATTCCAAAGAACCACCCAGAGAGAAACAGAGAACCCGGACTGCGTTTTGGGTCCGCCTCTCTGAAGAAGCAGTAACGTTTGCACATCTAGACCTCAGCTGCCAGAAGGATCAGAAGATCCTCTCCTCTGCTTTTGTCGACCAATCAACTGGCGACATACGTGATCACTTTCATAAGATCGTGTCAAATTGGTCATCATTAGAAATATCGGAGAATAGCAAATATCGGAGAATAGCAAATTTTGTTTATGATCAGAGAGAGAAAATAAAAGAAAGAGAAAAAGACAGGAAAAGGAGAATAGAAAGACAGGAAGATCTGCAAGTCTTTGCAGCCATAAATTGTGGGAAAGCAGCAAACCATACCTACACAAGGACATGCCGGGAATGTGAAAGAGAAAACAGACCCCCCTCGGAATGCACACACTGCTTTAAATGCGGGGGCGAGGGACACACCAGCAGGCGCTGCAAGCGGGAAGTCCGACGGAATAGCTACCAGGACACCCGCCCCAGACCCCCCTTCCCCAGAAATGACCCTTTTCCCCATAGACACAGAGAGAACTCCAGAAGACCACATTGGGAGACAGAAAGGAACAGAGAGAACCCCAGGAGATCATATTGGGAATCAGAAAGGGAAAACAATCAGAGAAATTGGTGACTAGATGAGGAAGAGATAGACTATAGAGCCGCATTCAGTGGTCTGGCCATCCCTTTAAGGAATGGTTCAGACGGGGAACCTATGTTAAAAGTCTTAATAGAAGGAAAACCATATGAATGCTTAATAGACACGGGGGCAACAACTTCACTCATTACTGAACCCCCCTTTAAAAATGCAATATCACCAGGGGCTAAGGACAATATAATGGGGGTAGGAGGGACAGTAATTCCTGTAGAATATACTAGAGAGATAAAAGTAGAAATTGGCCCTTTTTCCCTAAATCACTCATTTACTATATGCCCCCAGTCTCCTCTTTCCCTCCTGGGAAGAGATGTATTATGTAAAATAGGAGCAAAGATCACTTGTAACAAGGCTGGATTAACTCTTGATATCCCTGCCAAATGCCTACTAGTGGTAACAGACCGTCCTAACCAGCTACATGAAGACCTAAGAACTCTACCAACCTACCTATGGGGATGGGATAACACAGAGGTGGGATTACTTAAAGGGGCAACACCGGTCACCATCCAAGTTAAAAGAGGAACACCTTCCATGTGTGACACAATATAAAATTTCCGCTGAAGCAGTCCTACCCATAAGAAAACTAATAAAGGCATATCTGGAACAAGGGGTCCTTAGAAAATGCACATCCTCCTGCAACACCCCCATTTTTCCAGTAAAAAAGGCAAAGGTGGATAATGAAGGGAACCCCATTTTTCGTTTTGTACATGATTTACGACGGGTGAATGAGCATGTGATCCCACGTGCTCCCATAGTACCCAACCCAGCAATGATAATAACAGAAATCCCGGCCTCTGCCACATTCTTTTCAGACATAGACCTATGCTCAGCTTTTTTTAGCATCCTGGTAGACCAGGCATCACAATACCTTTTTGCTTTTACATGGGAAGACCAACAATATACATGGACTCGCTTGTCTCAAGGCTACACTGAATCACCCACCTTATTTTCTCAAATTCTTAAGGCTGTTCTTTCCACTATCTCCCTACCACACCAGTCAGCCCTAATTCAATATGTTGATGACTTGTTGGTAGCATCTAAAAATGAACTAGCATGTAAAGCAGACACCTTGCACCTACTAAGAGAACTGGCAGACAGGGGACACAAAGCCTCCCCTGGGAAAATACAATACTTAAAACAAGAGGTCACATACTTAGGGTACATCCTCGCACCAGGAATAAGAAAACTGGCACCCACCCGCATACAAACTATCTTAGACATAAGGCCACCAAAAACTAAACGACAAGTCAGGGCACTTCTGGGAGTCCTAGGGTTTTGCAGGCCATGGATTCCCTCCTTTGGGATACTTGTTAAACCTCTAATACACCTGACGAAAAAGGACATGCCTGATCCTATTGAATGGTCACATTCACTAGACCAAACCATTCAGACAATAAAACAGACCCTAGCATCTGCTCCTGCCTTTGGGCTCCCTGACTATAGGAAGCCTTTCACTCTCTTCATCCACGAAAAGGCAGGCATTGCCTCAGGCGTCCTAACACAACCCTTTGGACACACTAATCGACCTGTAGCATACTACTCAGCCACACTGGACCCCGTAGCAAAGGGTGCAGTCCCTTGCTTAAGAGCAGTGGCAGCCGCTGTGGAAATAACAAAGAAATCTAACGATCTAGTATTGGGACAATCCTTAACCTTAAAGGTCCCTCATGAGGTCTTTGCAATACTCCTAAAATCTCAGACCCAGGCATTTACCCAGCAGCAGTTGGCACAATATGAGGCTGAACTATTTACTGCAGATAACATAACATTTGAAAGATGCAACACCCTGAACCCTGCCACATTGTTCCCAACCGAACAATTCACTGAAAGTCTTCATGACTGTCTCCACCTAGTACACGATGCTGAACTTCCCCGACCCGACCTGACAGATGTCCCAATAGAAAACCCTGATCTAGAACTCTTCATTGATGGTTCCTCATACATGCATGAAAACAAAAGGGTATCTGGAGCTGCAGTAGTCTCACTGCATGAGATATTGTGGGCATCCCCCCTCCATCCAACACATAGCGCCCAAGCAGCTGAACTCATAGCTTTAACAAAAGCTTGTGAAGCCGCAAAGAATAAATCTGCAAACATATACACAGATTCAAAATATGCCTTTGGAGTTTGCCACGCCTCAGGTACCATATGGAAACAACGGGGATTTCTAACCTCTGCTGGGCAACAAATAGCACATGCTACCCTGTTAGCCCAACTGTTAGAGGCCATTAAATTACCTAAAACTATAGTAGTCATACATTGCAAAGCACACCAAAAGGATAACTCACTAGTAACAAAAGGAAACCAGTATGCAGACACAACAGCCAAATGGGCAGCAACACAACCATTATCTCATTATATTGTAACACCAGCACTGATAGCCACCCCTGACAAAACTTACAAAGATTTCTTAGATAATGGGGAGGCAGAGGAATGGGAGAAGAAATTAGGTGCAACCTTTAAGAACAGTTTTTGGAGAGTTCCTGATAGAAGGCCAATAGCCCCACGACACTTCCTTCGGATAATTTGCCACAGGTTGCATACAAAGGGACATTGTGGGACATAAGCAATAGTAGATGCCATTAGAAGGGAATGGTACGCACCAGGAGCATACAGTGAGGCCACAAGAATAGCTAGTGCATGCAAGACATGCCAGGCAAACAATTCCACCTCTAGAAAATCCATTCATGAAGGGGGAAGGCCATGGGCGCAGCGCCCTTTTGAAAAAATACAAATGGATTACATACAACTCCCTAGAGCAAACGGGTACCAATATGTCCTTGTATGTAGGGACCAACTGACTCATTGGATAGAGGCCTTCCCCTGCAGACATGCCACAGCTCTTGAAACAGCCAGGCACCTCCTTAAAGATATAATACCCAGATTTGGGGTACCCAGTGTCCTGGACATGGATAGGGGCAAACATTTTATAGCCCAAATACTCACACATATATTCCAAGCACTGGGCATCACACAAAACCTACATGTGCCCTATTCGCCCACGTCCTCAGGAGGGACAGAGAGAGTAAACAGGGAAGTAAAGACACTACTGGGTAAACTCTGCCAAGAAACACACCTCACATGGCCACAGGTACTCCCAATCGCTCTCTTCTACATTAGGACCAGGCCCAGGAGAGACATAGGAATCTCCCCATTTGAAATTCTGTTTGGGTGACCACCAGACACACTAAAAGGTCTGGACCCACACTCCCTCTGCCTGGAAAGGGGGGATATGGTTCTCTCTTCCTATCTTTCAGCCCTACATAAGAGACTACAGACCGTGTGGACCCAGAGTGCCTTAACGCAGACCCTGCCCCTAGAGGAAGCACTCCATCCATTTGAACCAGGAGATTGGGTGTGGATCAAGTTCTTCACAAGAAGCTCACCCCTGCAGCCCAGATGGAAAGGACCCTACCAAGTCCTGCTGACCACACAAACAGCCATCAGAGTTGCTGAGAGAGACTCCTGGATTCATTGGACACATGCAAAACCTGCTGTCATAGACCACAGCCCAACGCCAACACCAACACAACCAATCCCACTGCTGAAGCTGAGAAAAAACCCTGAAACAGACCAGTGGACACTCCAGACACTCTTCGAAACCATCGAACCAGAACACCAACACACAGATCCGTGAACAACAGCAACAACAACAAAATCTTATTTCCTGAACTACGCTTTTGAGACACACAACTTTCTTTTTTTTCTTCTTTTTTTCCCTCTTACCCATTTTTTTTTGGGGGGGGGGGGAAGAGGACCATTTACACTTTATCATTTTTATTAATTTTAATTTTGCCTACATTTCTTTTGGATTACTTCCGGCCAGCTTTCAAGAAGAAACAACAGACTCTAATTTCCGTGTCACCCTCTATTTGTATTGAGACTTTCAAAAAAAAAAAGGGGGGGAGACGGTTTAAACATGGGGAAAAAGATATTCAATGGGAACACACCATGTAATTTGTACTTTATATTATTATCTGTAATTTTTGTAACACATGTAACAGCATTTTTAGAACCAAACCTCATTCCAGAGAAAGGGAACATATGGGAATACTTAGCAAGAGAAGTACTCAACACCACTAACTTTTGTCTAGCGGGAGGAAAGTCAGTCAAAGACATTTTAACCACATGCCTAATGGGAGTAGTAGCCAGACCACATAGCATCATTAACTACACTACACCTAGAAACCTTCACCTTCCCGACTCCTACAAAAGCATCTTTTACTGGGGTCACCTTTCAAAGACTAAAGACAATACCATGTACACCTTACACATAGCTGCAGTAACCACCTCTGAGCAATGCTTTAATGTCGTAGGATGTAACACACCAGGAGTCACAAAATGCATCAGTTTAGATAACACAGAACTACAATGCAACAACATAGAGACTATATCATTCTCATATAGCTACATGAGGCTTCCACCAGGGTGGTTTTTCCTTTGTGGCCTAAAAGCCTACTCATACCTTCCAGCCAATGCCACTGGTGGCCCTTGCACCCTAGGAAGATTAACCATGCTTATGCCTTCTTTACAGAAACGGCATAGGAGAGCATTCCAGGCCTTAGACTCAGACTGTGACTCCAAAGTCTCCCTTCTCACAAAATCAGAATATGTCTCATTGGCCATATCGCTAGTGGGAGTGCCAGGATTGGCAGTAAGAAATTCCAGAAACCTGAACAGCCTAGCATGTACCCTAGCCAAAAGTTTGAATGCGACTTCCCATGCCCTGGATGCCCTGAACAGAGAACTGAGGGAGGTCAGAGAAGCCACTCTGGAGAATAGAGCAGCAATAGACTTTCTCTTCTTGAAACACAATTATGGCTGCGAAACATTCCAAGGGATGTGTTGCTTTAATCTAGATGAAACCTCAGGACTCGTAGAGAAGGACATCCACCACCTCAAAGAGCTATCCCAGAATATTGGTCACGAATCTTCATTCTTGGACCTCTCATGGCTCTTCTCGTGGCTCCCAGATTTCCATTGGCTTAAAGTCCTTATGACAACTATAGTCACTGTCTGTGTTCTTGGAGCCCTCCTATGTTGCCTTTGTCGGTGCATACCACCCTGCCTCAGCTGCCTGAAAACCTGTATCCCTACTCCTAAAGCAGAAGCAAAAGGGAAACAGGCTGCAATAATGATGATCCAAATAGACCACGAATACCAAATATACCCAGATACTCAAATAGAAGAATCTCTCTAAAAAAAGAAAAAAAATGGAGGAGTGTAGAAAGAATATGAGAGGAAGAAACTTAATCAGCACAAAAACATTAAAATAAGAAACACCAAGATTTCCCCAAATCAGAAAGAATGAGACAAAGACAGGGCAATCAAAGGGGATTACAAGATAAGGAAAGCATATAGAAAACACCTAGGGCTACTGACCTTGGAAAGAAAGGAAACAGATAAAGCAACACCCAAAGTCAATCACCCTACCTGACAGGTAGACCAAATAAAAGGATTAATTTAGGAAAACCAATCAAGTCCAGGTCAGCACCTTTTCACCAGCCCCAGGCTACTTCCAAATAAAGCAAAACCCCAAACGCCAACCTTTTAAGGTAGCAAACACCCGAAACCATTGCAACACAAAGACAAAAGGGGAAAAGGGTATAAAAACACCTGGCTACTCACCATTTGTTTGCTAGCCCAGGAACTTGTACCATTGCTGCCTCTCCGCACCGCGTGTACTTCTTCCTGAAATAAAAAAACCTTCACTTTCATCAGCTGCTTCCATCTGATTCTTGCGCCGTTCCGGCATTTCCTCCCGGCGGGAAATTCGAACCCAGCGGAGGGGATTTCTCTCAAATTCAACACCCTAAAGTAGAATCTAATCCAGTACTAATTTCAAATGTGTGTAAATTCTGTGATTATACACATTAGTGTGAAAGTTGTTTGTTCAATTGCGTAGATTGTGGGACTATTAATGGGGATTGTGCAAGTTTGCATGGCCCATGTGATGGTACCTACGGACTTGAACAAAAAGTTGATTTATGTACTATCTTGATGATAGATATAATTCTGAATAATAATCTTGAATGTTGCTAGCAGAAAAAGGAGGGTATATATCATATTGGGGGAGAAAGGATCTTGTACTAATAATACCACTCCTGATGGAACTATTACCTCAGCCTTAAAGGGTTTAACCAGCTATCAGAAGAATTAGCTGCAATGGAAGGGTGTGATAGTATCTCTTGCAACTTCTTCTATGGCTGTATTTGGACTTCTAGTAGCATTAAGATGTTGTATAATTCCATATGTAAGAGGACTAGCCCAAATGTTAATAGAAACTGCAATAACCAAATGAATGCCATAAGAGGACCCTCCACCATACAAAGAGGAGATATGCTGTGTCTAAAGGATGAGGAGGAAAATGAATAGAGAAGCCAAGAGTTATTGCAACAATTTGAGAAAAAATATGAGATTATTGAATGAATTAGAAAGAGGAAGCTTAGAAATCAATAAAAAGGAAGAAAAAGGGAATTGTTATATATAAGGAAAATGATTGTTTAAAAGAAAAAATTATCATTTATAGGAAAATGGAGTTCTATTGTTTCTAAAAAGGTAAATGCTTGATATGTCAAATGGAACAATTATAAGCTGTTTCAATTACCTGTATGTAGCAGCTAACAACTAAAAATCAACTGTGTGAAAGCCTAGCAAGCATAAATGCCAGCGGAAACTGCAAGCAGAGGAAGTACAAAAATAACAATAAAGCTTATGCTAGCAAGGAAAGAGATTATGGTGAACTTTGTTCCATGTCCACTTTCTGTCACCAGTGTTTGCAAATACTTCTTTGCTGCTTTCAAGTTGTTGTCTCAGGTAGTTCCATATGTTGGAAGAATTATCCTTCTGGGTTCAGTTCCAAGTTGGGAAAAAGACACTGGAAACATGGAGGCTGTTGGGAAAGATGGTTTAATGGTAGATAAGACCACATGACTTGGAGCTCCAAAGAAGGAAGGATGATTACATGCTTCAAGGTGAAGGAAGAGATAAAGAAAAAAAGAGGAGGGCTGAAAAGTGCCCGGTTTTATATCCTCATTTGGGATTTGAATTTGAGCTTGTATTTTGATTGCTTGTTAGACTCCCATGAGGCCATGCAGGGGCAACTCTGTAGGCTGTCCTCTGTAGGCTGTCCTAGGCTTGGTTAAGCCTTGCTGGATGATGATGTAATGAAAAGGGCTTTTGGCAATTCCTATAGCTCTACCTGGAGATCTTTGTTATGTAAAATATTCTGTCCCAGGCCTTAATGGCCCACCCATTAACAAAGGTGTGGGGGGTGAGCTTCTGCTTCTGAGATGAGTTTCTGCTTCTGAGTTTCTACTTATCTTTTTAGGGGAAATATTCTGCTTTTTTAGTATTTCCTAGGATATTTCATTTTTCTAGAAAAGGGGTGGGTTTTAACTTCCAACATTATGCAAATGTGTACAAATGGAATAGAATAATAACTATTGTCACTTTGAATGTACACTAATTGGCATACATTAAAATTAATTTTTTTTGCATATATTGCTCTCAAAGAGTCACTACCTCCAATATACACTACATAAACAAGACAAAATAGAATACAAAATTATGTATATAACGACATATATTATACGACAGAGAAACAACAGTCCAGGTCGGATGTATAAATTGTCCATGGAAAGAGAAACAAATCTTGTTGCCAGACGGATGGCGTAGGGAACAAAGCTGTTACAGAATCTGGTAGTTCTGCTAGAAATACCTCGAAACCTCCTCCCAGAGGGGAGCAGCAGAAACAGACCTTGAAGTGGGTGGGTGTGATCTCTAACAATGCTTTGATAACGAAGTGGCAAACAGCCTTCGAAAACGTCGGCTGTAAATCTCGCTGTAGTATTATTTCCTGCAATGATACATAATAATTTTTAACAGAGCTCTAAATTAACGAAAAGGCTGGCTTCTGTAGCTGTAGGGCAGAGGTTTCCAAACTTGGCAACTTTTAAGACTTGTGGACTTCAACTCTTCAAGCAGGCTGGAGAATTCTGAGAGTTGAAGTCCACAAGTCTTAAAAGTTGCCAAGTTTGGGGACCCCCGCTGTAGTAGGTCGAGATATCTAAGACCATGGATCTCATCCCCGCGAAAGCTTTCTGACGGTAAGTCAGAGGGTTCAAGGCAGAACGCGAAGGTTGGTTCCAATGTTTGATAGTGGTGAGTCTTTTCTCCAGTCGTATCAATTACTCAGCCGTTTTAAGAATTTCAACATGCTGGCTGAGGAATTCTGGGAATTGAAGTCCATACGATTTATAGCTAGGTTGGAGAACCGCTCAGCTGGAAGAGTGAATGAAGGAGTTGTGCGTATTCGCTCGACGAAACTAGCACGTGCTAGTTTGAGGCTGTTTTCTCCATAAATACTGGTGGATGATACAGATCGTCACTGGATATATAAATAAATCCCGCCCCCCAGTGCTATGGTGCGCAGTTGCGTTCATGCCTGTCTTTCAAAACTAAGATAATTATTAATGACATTGGTTCACAGCACAAGGTGGCAGGTTTTAAAGTAGCATCCTTTTCAACAAGAAATGCTATTTTAGAAATAAAATCGTTGCATGTAGTTTATTGGCGAGGCAGTGAAATAATGCTTTTTTAAAATGGAATTTTCCATTTCGGTAAAAAGCAATTACACGCATTAACTCAATTTGCTATTTTCAGATTATTATTTTTAAGTTTATCTCTTAACCATTTGGCAGTCGACTTCTGTACTAAAGAAACTGACTTGCAGTATAATGAAAAGTCTTGCTGTTCAATATGGGAAAGACAAATATACTTTAAACTATTCACTGCTTATAAATCAGTTACAGGTGATTCCTGATTCACAGCATCAGTTGTAAATAAACATGTTTTTATCTTTTTCATCTTTTTTCATTTATAATTTTATGTATATATATATATATATATATATATATATATATATATATATATATATATATATATATATATTATGTGTGTGTGTGTGTGTAAATTATGGATATATAGAAAAGAAATTTGCTCTTGTTTTCCTAATTTAGTTCTAAGTTTCAGGAAACACTGCTGAACAAAAAAGTACACAATACTTGAATTCTGTTGTTATTATTCTTTTTTTTAGGAGAATTGATATCTTGCTTAAACCTTGTCAGTGAAAAAAACTTAGGTTATCTCCTCCAATGGTGACATAACAGTGTGTTGTATTTTGCTGTTTCTACACTAAGATATGACTAAGATATGAATGTTCCCCCCACGCATGAGTTTGACAAAAAAAGGAAGAATAAACCATTACTGCATGCTTAGTATTTCTACTCCTAGAAATATGTTTATTTGTGGGGGGCTTTGGGGGGGGCATTGTTGAAGCAGTACAATGTTAGTCTATGGTGGCAAAATAAAATCAGATTGTATCCTTCATCAATCTGGCTCTTCCATTAATTTGATGAAGTGACCTGCAGCTCCTAAAAAACTATACCACTACATAAAAATTGTTAGTCAAAAAGACTGATTATGTTTGATTGAGGTTTATTTGGAGTCACTTTTTTTGGTACGGTTTACAGACTTTAAACTCATATTTCTTCAAGCTCCATGATGGTCAATTGTATTTTAAAGTGTATAAAATATATTTTCTTATTATAAAATGTATCAAATTGCATCTACCTACCATAGTTAAAACTGCTAACGTATTTTTGTAATAAGATTTTTCTTAACTTTTATAAGTACTGGTCTACTGTTGGATGCTTATACTGTATATGTACAGTAAATATGTAAAAGTCACTATCAAAATATTATTTTCAGAAGGCAACAACAACCTACATATTAAAAACAACCTACAAACTACAGATAACTTAGAGATACACAGCATTTTTTTTGCTCTATGTTGGTATGAACAACAGGCTTTGTTTCCATTGCTATGATTATTCTGCCCTTGTTATGCATAGAGTCATAATCTAACCATTTGCCCAGCAAGCCAGGCTACATAAACTATATATATATACATGTAGTATAACTGGCTAAGTTTTTGTTCCTATTTATTTATATTTATATTTATGTTTATTTTTCTATTTTTTATCACAAGTGATTTTATGCAATTTCACAAATTTAGCAGTTAAAAAATAATACCCAGCACCATTGCACACAATCTTATTAACTCTCAATCTCACTTTAAACAGGATTTAAGCTTTTTAAATTAAAATATTAATTCAAAAATAAAAGTATATTTCATATCTAGTATATTTATGGGAAGCAATTCCATAAGAGAAGACCTTTGGCAAAACTGATTTCCCTTTAAGTACCTTCTCTGCCATACCTCAAAGAAAAAAGAAATTCTGAGTATATATTCTAAATGGTATGATGATAATGTATAAAGTGGTGTTTCTCAAAGTTAGCAAGTTCAAGATGTGTGGACCCATTCCAAAATTTCTCAGTAGTCCACATATCTTGATGTTACGCTAAGGTTGTGAAACACTATATTAAAAAAAGAGATGGACTTGAGAAGAAGAAAGGAAGCAATTTAATAAGGAGAAAAGATTATACAATTCCAAGAGAGAAGCATGAAAAAGAAACTTAAAATAACCCAACCTTCAGTTTGTTTGGTAGAAAGAAACTCTCAACAAGCTGTGTAGGTTCTATTGTTCTACCCTGAAACAATAAAGACCACTTGTGGAAGCCCTGCTGGTTGTGTTTCTTGATGCTGGCTTGAAGGGCTGTCACCTTGTTGATAGCCATTAGCATATAGACAACTACTGCAGGGATGGGCTGCTCGGGGTTCGCAGGAGTTCGGGAGAGCCCCTAGCTAAGGTTCTGTGCAGTTTGGAGAGCCCCCAAATCCCACTCCTGGTCGGCCCCACCCATCCTGCCCTGCCTCTCCCCAGATTCCCCACATGGCCTTTTTTGGATGCAGGTAAATGCAGGATGCGTGTGGAGGCTAAGGGGTAAAAAACAGGCCTCCAGAAGTTCAGGAAGCCAGAAATGGGTCCGTTTCTGGCTTCTAGAGAGCCTCCAGAGCCCAGGCAGGGCAAAAACGCCCTACCACTACCATAGTGTAGGAGGTCGACGAGGCCATGCCCACCATGGCCATACCCACCAGCAACAAGGCCGTTGATAAAAAATTTTGAAGCCCACCATTGAACTACTATAGTTAACCACAACTGTAGTTTGCTCCAAGTGAAGTTTCTGGATGGTCTTAGAAATCTCTGTCTTAATATAACAGAGATACATTGGCTCTAAATTAAAAATAATTCAGTTCCTAGTATTCTTGGAACCAAGTCTCATATATTTCATTAGTCTTGTTAAAGAGTACACTGTGAGACTCTGAATCACCTTCAGTTCTAAGCAGCTGCTATTTAACCTGAGACTTAACATAGGTCATCAACAGAAATGGGCTGTCCAGTTGTCATTCCATGATTCACATACTGGAAAGTGATTTAATGTGCTTTCAGAAGCTACGAGCATCTACTAGGAGCGGGGGTGGGGAGGGATTTTTATACTTGTGAGATTGCCATCATATAAATCCCATGATTTACAGTATGTACTTACAACAGATGTCATGATGTATCTAATATTGGCATTTGTAGGATGCCATTTTAATGTCTCTGAATTTGGAAATGAGCACCATCATCAAGATTTTATAATTCTTGGCTTTGTTTGCAGTTTATACTAACTAATGTTTAATTGAAAATGGTTTTCTGAATAAATACAATTATCTGGGTTTGCACACACAAATGGGCTGGACTTGCAAAACGCAGTGTTAGGCTTATTGTCCATGATTAACTCAACTGTAGTTTATTTATATCCTCTATTTGGGGGAAATTTGCACAATACCTCAAATCAACGACTAATCAAGTAGGCTGACACATAATACAATATGCTAGATCTGCTTTTCTCAGCTAGGCTTTGATGGAACTCTTGGTACCATAAGATATTGCTGGAGGTTCCACAAAAAATTGTGACTGAATTTTTTTTTAAAAAAAAACTTTCCATGTCATATATTGCCTATGTAGTAATATAGTAATGTATAGTAATGGACATTTTTATATGCTATGGCTTAGGTATCAGCCTCCCCATTGCTTTTGTGACAATGTGGTAAAATAGTTTAGAAGTGAATTGTATTGTGAAGTTTCATATTTATTTTAGATTTCTATATATTTCTTTCTCTCCTGTATACACACACACAAGTACACACACATACCTATACAGGTATTCAATGGGACTTTAAAGTTATTTCAAGAGCTCCTCAAGGGGAAAAAATGTTGACAAAGACTGTGTTAACCTGTGGCGGATACATTTAGGATTGAGTGTAGCCTATAAGTCCTTTTGTGTAGTTTCTTCAGATTTAATTATTTGAGTCTGAATCTCCATTGCCAACTAGAGAAGCAAACTACTCCATTACAAATGTGCATAATGAGTCTCCAGGTGGATTATATTTGGTTGCAATTAAATGCCTTACATTGCAGTGTATCTGGAGGAATATTTTGCAATAGTGTTTTTCCTGCATTAATAGTGTCACATCTCTTTTCTTGCAACCCCTCGTTTACCCAACTTTCCAGACAGTCACTTACTTTCTCATTCCATGCTTATGTTTATTCAGTTGTCAGGACTGGAGAGGAGCTAATAATATTGAAGTATCAAAAGAGAAGCTGCTCTCATTATCCAGAAATACTCTCTGTTTACAGACCAGGAGGGTTTCAATAACTTGAAAGAAAAAAAACTGGTTTGACCAGACAATAGAGGGCTACACTTACATTACCAAATCACGTATATTATGGTACCAATGATTTCACAATTACATTTTCCCCTAAAAAGCTAGACTTTTAAAAAAATACAACTACTATAAGCATTTTATACCAGAGTATAATATTGTGAGAACTAAGTGCTGGAAAGGTCATGCGTATTTTTAGCAATTATATTCTAATTTTAAAAGACCTCAACTCTTCACAGATATGAATAATAAAATAAACAGTAGTAATTTTCCATTGTGAAATTGTTTCCCAGGTGGACCAAAAGCTTGTCTTTTTGTTATTTTTTAAAGTCCTTGTTTCTGGCACAAGCCCTGCTAAAGGAAGGGATTTCTTTTTTGCTTTCCTTTTGTTCCTCTCACAACAGTGCATGCTTTCTGTGCCCCTTGGTTGCAGAAAAACAGACCAGCTCTATCCAGTTACCCTTGCATGCAATCTGATTGTGGTCCAATAAATCTTCTGATAGTGTCAGAAGGATGCAATGGGAGAAAGGCCAACAAGCTAGACATCATTCAGCCTGGATCAAATTTTTATGCAGATTGTATATCAGGCAAATTTATAGAAAAAAAATGAAATAATGGCATTTGAGGAATAACTTTTATGGGATGTTTCAATCATGGTTCTGTCAATTTTTAAGAATTGTTATTTATTAGATTTATATTGTACATTTTATCGGTAAATTCATGGTTATATTGGATATATACTGTTTTGGATCTCTTTTCATTTCTCCATATCTCAATCTTCTCAGGTAGGTAGCATAAGACTAGGAGAGAGGTTTTTCTTTTTACAACCCTGTAATCCCTTGTATTGGAATAGAGTCAGGGCAACTGAATGGAGCTGAGTATTTACTGGCTAGATGCCCTTCCTGACACTTATGTAAAGTTCACAGCAAATATATGTTCTCTTTGCACCGAATAGAGAAACATTTGTCCCTGCCTAGGATCAAAACTCTCAACTCCTGATTATGAAGCAAAGGTCTGTATCTCTAGGCTACCATGCTACTTTTAGGCTGAGAGAAACTGGCCCAAAATCACCCAGTAAACTTCTGTGGCTGAGGGTAGAATCGAACCTGGGTTTCCCCATTTCTGTTACAACATCTCACCATCGCACCACACTGGTTCTCACAATTGATATAAATGATTCTCCAGAAAAGAGTTTTGGTGAGGATACCTTTGCTGCATCATGTATTTTCCCAATATTATGCATGTAAACTTTAAATTTTGATGAAGAAATGACAGTGTTTTTAAGCAGACAAAATGAGATATATATGTACACACACATTTATAGAACAAGAATAACAGAGTTGGAAGGAACCCTTGGGGATCTTCTAGTCCAGCTCATTTGTCTGAAACCCTATATCATTTCAGAGAAATAGTTGTTCAATCTTCAGTGTTGGAGCACCCACAACTTCTGGAGGCAAGTCATTCCACTGATTAATTGTTCTAACTGTTGGGAAATGTCTCAATTCTCGGTTAATTTTCTTCTTGATTAGTTTCCATAGAAATATTAATAGAAATATTAATACCTTTATCCCATACCTCTCCCTCCTCCCTCCCTCTCTCCCTCCCTCCCTCCCTCTCCTCTCTCTCTCTCTCTGTTGTTCTATATATTTAGAGATACAGTATATAGGTATTTATATTCCTATAAAAGTGTGTGTGTGTGTGTACAGGAAAGAGAAAAGAGAGAGAGGGAGGGAAAGAAAGAGAGAGAGCAGAAATATACAGAATTAAAAAAATCGTTTAAGACTATGTGAAAGAAAAGAACACACCTGAGTTATCTCTGGTGCACATTGGTGCTAGCCTGCAGAACCTGAAAAAGATAGTAAAGCCTTTTCTTTGTAATGTTTTCCCATTCAAATAGCTGACAGCTCATGTGGCTCCTGTAGAGCAGTGACGTATTACAGCTTAGAGCTCCCGGGTCAGATTCCTCACCCTTCGGTATTATCCGGTCCTGTGTTCTCAAACCTAAGCCAATTCACATTAATAGAACTCTTTCATGTGATCCAGGGGGAAAAGTATCCCATCACAGAGGAGTGAAAGGCAGTGAAGGACTTGGGAAAATGACTTCTCTCTTTCTGTTTAGTTTAAAGAAGACTCTCTTTTAGTTTAAGGAAGGAAAACTAGGTAAGTACATCCTAAAGCACACTTTTATAAATCCTTGACAGCAGAAAGCTTGATGTATATTGTCAACTCAAGTTTGCAGTGTTACCAAAAATGGACCTTTGTTTTATGTTTTGTATTTCTTACTGAAACTTTCATTTTACAGTCATTCTCAGACTATTTGTTTGCTAGCCCACATTATCATCAAAGCAGAAAGTACATTTTATTTTTTTAGCATATATAAATGAAGTAATGTTTTCATGTGTCATAAAGCCAAATAAGAATGCTATGGTAACATGAGTTGTGCTAATATAACTGTTCTAAGGGGGTAGGATTATACCAGTGATTCTTGTTAACTTGTGAGAGACTTAAACATGTTATTTATTAACTTCCAGGAGTTTATTTATTGGCTCTCAGTGTCATACAATATAGTAAAATATAAGAAAACATTTCCAACCCCAATGCCTGGTATTTTTGATTTCCATCCATCAAAGTATGTGCTAGAAATATATGGTTCTTTTTTCTTACCTTGAGTACTTCTAAAAATAAAAATATTGACACATTCCTGTGGTCTCCATGGCTTTTTATGCCAATACTTAAATTTCATTATCTTGTTAATTTTGTTGAGTTCTATATTAACTGAAATAATCTCTGAAGTTTATTAAAATTAAATCAATGTAATACAGAACATTCAAACTACATTTTAAATCTTTGTATCATGCATGGAAGAAAATACATATTTCTCAACATTATCATTATTTTGTATTTGTTACAAATTTTGTCCAAGGCATTAATCAGCATGGTTACCTAAGAAGAGCAGTCCTAATTTAGACAAAGGCCTATCTAGTTTAGCTTTCAGTTTCTCAGAGTAAATAGTAATGTAGATTCAGTTTTTCTCAACTTCAGTTGGCTGGCTGGGGAAGTCTGGGAAAGTTCACACATCTTAAAGTTAATAAGATTGAAAAACACTAACTTAAATAATAGTACAGATAGTTTTCAACCTACAACAGTTCAGTGAGTGACTGTTCAAAGTTGCAATGGCACTAAAAAAAAAGGACATATGATCGTTTTTCACACTTATGATGGTTTCAGCATCCCCTTGGTCACGTGATCAAAATTCCTTTGGCAACTGATTCATATTTATGATGGTTACTGTGTTTATATGTCCATGTGGTCACCTTTTGAGGCCTTCTGACCAAAAAAGAAAATCAGTGGGAAAGCCAGATTCACTTAACAACTTTGTTACTAACTTAACAACTGCAGTGATTCACTTAACAACTATAGCAAGAAAGGTCATACAATGGGGAAATTTATTGAACAAATGTCTCACTTAGCAATTGGGCTAAATTGTGGTCGTAGGTCAAGGACTACCTGTAGTCTCCAGCAAGGCAACAATTCTTTCCTGCTGTGGTTTGCCTGCGTCTTTATACTCTTTGTGAATTTTGCAAAAGACGACACTGTCAAAAGGGGACAAATCTGCATCAGCATCTACTAAGTCATATGGTAGTAAAGTATCTTTATCCAATGTGAGTGCAAGGAATGAGTCACAAGGATCATGTTGCATGGAGAAGTTCTTATTTTACACCAGGGTTTCCCAACCTTGGGAACCTATGCTGGCTAGGGAATTCTGGGAGCTGAAGTCCATAGACCTAAAAGTTCCCAAGATTGAGAAACCCTGTTCTATACTATTCTTTTACTTTCCTTTCATGGATGTTTCTAGTAAGAAAAAAAGATGGGAAAACATTTGAAAAACACAGAAAATGATGTGGTTAGCTTATGAAATCACAAACTGCCTCCCTTATAACATATCATGAATGAGGTAAGATAACTGCAGAATAAAAACTCAAATTGGAAGCAACCTCTATTCTTTCAAACTGAAAACTTAAAATAATAAAAACCCATTAAGAAATTACTGTATGTGTACACTTTCATGGCTATGGTATAGTTTCTATAATTATTGGTTTTTGTCTTGAGTAAAGTACAAGATTCACAACTCATGTTTATTCAACTGACAGGTGTTAAATGATCTCTTTAAGTACTTTTCTCATAATTTTTGAAACAATTTTATGTTTTGAAGCTAGATGAATCCCCAAGTCACTGGACTGCCATTTTGTGCAACCATTGTTAGGGAGCAGGAAAAAGAAAAGCAAAATCTAAAAAAATAAAAAAATGAACAAAAACAAGTATTAAAAAGGGTGACATATCTGCAAAAATTTGAATATATGACAATCTTAGCTTAACATAAAATACATTCATCATACCTGATAATATCTGATGGTTCTAATTTTACCCCATTTCATCATATCTCTACGAAATAGGTCAGGCTGAGACACAATGAGAGAAAACAGTTGTGTTTCATGAATTAGGAATTACTGCTTGGACTCTTCCAATTCCACCCCATCCTAACTATGATACGTATTGCTGAGTTATGCAGTGATCTTATCATTGGATAGTCAGTTTTTTTTTAGCATTTTATATTGTACTTGCATTTGGATGGCTGCATTATTATCAAAACATGTCAGACATGGAAACTGAATTTAAAAAAAAAATTCTGAAACCCAGGAGTTTAAACCTAGCAAACTGCAAAAGGAAATAGGAGAAATAACAGAAGGAATCCTACAATTCATACGAAGTTATATAAAAGGAGGGAAATCAGCATCGACTTCATTTGTTGTTGTTGTTTTCTAAAAATGCTTTGCAGAATATTTTCCATGTTTGTTTATATCACTACGTATTAGGAGCAGGAATTCAGTAGAGTGACACTTAAAATAGCATCTGAAATTTTAACTCTTTCTTAAGTTGCATGAAAAGTTATAAGTGGGTTACAGTTCATATTTAATTACTGCTTTTACAAAAAAGAGTACACACTAAAGATAGGAAGACGAAGAACTGAAAATAATCTCTATTGTGAATATCCCAGAAGTATTCCAGGACATTAATAGAAGATGCACTGAATTAACTAGATTCTTAAAAAAAAAAAAGTCCTGCCATATATTTCAATTCTTATATGCCAGAATTGTCTTAAAGGTTTTGGAATAAAACAGACTGATTCAGTTACATTTTTTTCAAATTGTCCTTCGCAAACATATAGTGTAATGGCTATGTAGATTCTGAGTCATCCAGATCATAGTGGTCCCAAAGGTGATTTTTGAACTGGATTTTCTTGGGGGGGGGGGGGGGGTTGAAGATGTTTTCCTTCTCATCCAAGAGGCTTCTTCAGTTCAGACTGGATGGTGGGGAATAGCCATTTTGTTGGCACATTAAATCAAAGACTTCCTTATTCCTAGAAAAGGAATGAAACTTGTAAAACTCCTAAAACAAACAAAAAATAATGCCATATATTGTTTTAGAGGAGATAATTTATTGTAAAATCATTTCCCTTTTTAAAACAATTTTGAAAACATATTATCTAGATCAGAAGTGTGAAACTCGATTTCATTGAGGGCTGCATCAGTTGTGTTTAACCTTGGAGGCTGGGTGTGGGTGGGTGTGGCCAGGGTGGGCATGGCCAGGTCGACTTCACTCATGTCTGGGGCATCTGTGATGGCTCAAGGGCACTGCCAGCGAAAATGAAACTTGGGTGGCTGCGACGGCTTCCTGCAACCCTCACCAGCAAAAATGGACCGCGGGAGGGCTCCTGAGCTCCGTTTTCGCTGGCAGAGGGTTTCAGGAGGTTGTTGCAACCATCCAAGTTCTGTTTTCACTGGCAGAAGCAGTGCGGGCCGATCCTTCACTGTTTCCAAGGTAGCCCCATGGGCTAAATCAAAGCACCTTGCAGGCCAGATCTGGTCTCTGGGCCTTGAGTTTGACACCCTGATCTAGATCATACTGAACATGTCAGTCTTCCCAGGCAGATCAGACAGGAAAGACAATCAGATATGCTACTTATACTTTATTATAAGGCTACATTAACAGAACCTTGCAAATCTGATAGTATGAATCTCCCACCATCTCTTTTACAGTCTGAGAAGTTAAGGAGGTTCCTTTATGTGTCTCTTTCTCTGCCCCATTATGCAGCTGTACGCTATGCCCTTTCTTATCCAGCATCTCTCTCTTTCTTCCCATCCCTGGTTGTTGCCACATACAATTAACAAAACAAGAACTGATAGGGTGAAAAATGCAGAATGTTGCTAATATGAACACATTTTTGAATAGCATAAAATACTGTATGAGAACATTTTGAATGTGCAAATTAATAAGGCACTTAAAGTTATGTTACTATATAATCCAGATAAGTGATATCTGCATACAAAAGTACTATTTAATATGTTGCTGGTGACTGCATAGTCTTGGCAAGCACCATAGGTTTGCCACTGAGTTTCTTTCCACATGTTGTAATACAAAAAAATCCATTCATGCCCCTTTTTTCTTCTTCTCTTTGCATTTCCCTGTTCATGTTTGTATATTTTCCCCTTTTCTCTTCTTACAGTATTGTTGTAAAGCAATAGAAACATGCCAACTGATTATACAGAAGTTTAGAATAACGTAATGAAATCTATAGAAAAACTCTTTATTTCATTTGGGAATCTGCACACTTGAGTTATATAGCTTTGAAAGAAATATCTTAGGCATCAGGAACACTGCTTAGCAGATCTAAAGTAAACACATTCTTTGACTAATTAAATTTCTCAGGATGGACAAGTTGGGACTTGACAAGTGTTTTTCCTAATTCTGAGTTTTGATCAAGGGCAAATTAAATGGAAGGTAAGAGATCAGTCCTGTGTTTTCAGCAAGATTTAACCTCCCTCTTCAGGCATTTGGAAACCTAGCTGAAAACTGCATATACTCAGTTATTCCTACGATTATTTGGAACAAGTTGCTGCATAAAAACCATGGGGAACCCTACATATTTTCACATATTATTGCCACTAGTGAATAAATTCATCTTTTAATAACAGAACAGACTTGTGCGGGCATTGGATGCAAAGGATACTAGAGCCAGATCTTGACTAGGTGTGTAAAATTAGGTATGGAAAGTAGGTAGGAAAGGCTTTTAAAAATTTTGATTGTTGGATGGTATGCAATGGAGAAAACTTTGGTCTCCTTTTTTGCCAAAAACCTGGATGAAGAGCCTGGTGTTCACAACTTTTCTAAACCACAGCAGAACGGACATAATGCCTGATCCTTTAGCACTTGTTGGCTAGTTTAAGAGCTAGGCTATGATAAAGTCATCATCATTTTAGTCATTGTCTATCCACTGCAGGCTGAAGGCCTCTTCTGCATATTTCCAACCAATATGTTCCTGAGCTGTCTTTGCCAATTGGGCCTACAATACTTGTTGATGTCATGGATCCATTTTGTTTTAGGTCTCTTTCGTGGACGCTTTTTATCAAGTGGGATCCATTCTATGACGGCCTTGGTCTACCTCTCATCAGTTCTTCTTGTTATGTGACCAGCCCATTTCTATTTCAATTCTTTTACTCTCTTGATGATATTGTATACTTTCGTTTCTCCCATGTGCAGGTCTTTCTATCTTATCTTGTAATGCTGAGCATGTATCTTTCCATAGTTCTTTGCACCACTCGTAGCTTTTGTACTGACTGTGAGATTATTGTCCATATTTCACTGGCATATGTTAGAGCAGGTAGCATGTGATAAAGTATTTATTCATTTGTCTCCCTGAAATTAGGGCAAACTCAGAAAACTCAAAAAGTTATAATTTTTAATCTGGCAGGAAAAAAGACAATATATTTAATATTCATGATTCAAATATATACCCCCTTGTCATTTTACTTAAATATAAATGTCAACTAAATGAAATTAGTTCTGTCTTGCCCCCACTCTTGCCTTCTTGGGGTGTGGGCTTGCCACTCAAGAGCCATGTGTGGTCTTTAACCCAGAAAGCATGTACCCTTCTGATTGAAAACATATTCTCTCTTAACTAGTTGTTGCATGCTGAGAAGTTCCCATCTTGCAATTAGTTTTTTATTTTTTTTTATTTTTTGTTACTGAATAAAACAGCTAATTATAGGACCAGCTTCTGTGAAAATATGTGTTTTGAGGTGAATGGCAAACTTACTTGCTGTATGAAAACTGTTTCATGTGTGCACTACAATCACCAAAATGGAATCGTATTTGTAGCTTGAAGTGCTTATTGGTGAAAATTTGGAGCTGGGTATATATCAATGGAACTGAAATAGTTAGTGCAGATGGTTTGAGTTATGCTTTGGGCAAAGCAACTTTTGAAGGGAAAATGTATTTTAGGGAAAACTGCCTGTTAAATATCCAAATTATAAACTGATAACTATACGGAACTACTTTCTATGTGAGAATATTACAGTTACTCACAAATCTGGAGTATGATATGTGCAAGCTGTGTTTCTCCCAGATGAGCCAGAACTGACCATTGAACAGAAAGTTTATAGAATCTATCTTCAACGATTGCCTAACTTTTCTAAAACAGACATAAGAAAAAAAAGATCATTTTATTTGTTAAGAGAAAGACTATGGAATGTTTTATTTTCAACACTGGCCAACTTTAACACTTTTTCAAAATGCTTTCCAGAGTTCTTATTCAAGAAATAGTTATGGCAGCTCACAGCTAGTATTTTGACCACAACAATGTGTAACATTTCTGGGAATGTAAATAAAGCCCACAACTTCCCAAAGTTACTTTAGGCTTTTCAGAAAACTATATATATAGAACCTGACATAATATATCAAATTCTAGGCATGTCATGCCAATTAGAAGTCTTCAGAAGGGATTGCCAAATACTGGTCCCAGGGCCAAATTCATTGTCAAGTACCGAGTTGTTTAGAAAACCAGCCTACAGGAATTTATTTATCCATTGTTGCCTCTATTTATGTACCCATTAATGCCTCTACACCAGGGGTGTCAAACTGGCTGCCCACAGCCCAGATATGTCATGCATAGGATATGCCCACCCCAGCTCTGTGAAGGTAAAAAACATCCCAATACGTTACGTGACGGCAATGTGACACTGTGAGTTTGACACCCGTGTTCTACACACTTGAGTCTGGTTCTCCAAAATGCTTTCCCCTTTCTAGCAATAAGTTGTCATCTCAGCAAAAGAAACGTCAGAGGCCTTGTTATTTCTTCACCCCTTTCAATGACCCAACTGGAGATTCCAGGCATCACAAACTGATTGTATCAGTTGTTTGCTTCTGCAGACAAACAGCTGAAATACTACTATGTTGACTAGGATTACAAGAAATGCAAATGGTTTTTCCCTTTCTGCTATTATTCCTGCTGGATTCTCGATTGCAACAATTCCCAGATACTTTACCAGTTACCAAGTTACTGGTAGAAGAACTGCCTGGAAGAATGTTCCACCGCTGAGAAAATTTCTCAACTTGAAATCACTGGTGTAAAGGCAGCTTCCATAGTGTAGGCGAACAGTGAGACCCACAGGTTGCCCACCCATGATTTAGAATGAGATACAGATTGTGATGGCACAAAACCACTTATGTCATAATAGATGTAATGAATAAAGTCTTGGTGGGTGGTAGAGAAAGCTTAATGTCAGCAACCATGAGAAGATTGAAATGTAAATTTGATGTATGCATTTGATCCTCTCAAACTGGCATGTAACTGCCAATTTTAGCTGCTGTATACAATGTACAATATTCTGACTTATAACTTGCTTCTGCCAGGAAAAAAAAAGGGAAGTGATATAGATGTAAATGAAATTTTTATGTGTGTATGTTGTGTGAATGTTCTTCAAAAAAGTTAGACACAAAAATCATTCCAAATAATTCTTATTAATAACAGGTTAACACTGAAGACCTAAGCATTGTTCTAACCTTATATATAGATCACATTCATTTCTGCAAAGTTGGAGACTTGGATTCTTAATTTAAAATAGGGATTTCATCAGTATAGATTATTTTAGGACTGGTGCCAATAAGTCTCGCCTATTTTTGACTCCTCTTCAGATTAAATTATTGAAGTCTGAGGGTAGAGTTTCTCTATTTTTAAGAACAGTTCTTCTGCAGAAGAGAAGGGCATTGCTGAAGAGATGCTTTTCTGGACAAAATGCCACAATTATTGCCAATATTTCAGAAAGTTGGAAGAAAAAAAAATTGCAAAAAGTTTATATTATTGTTATCTGGTTTAGCATTAGAATAATTTTCATAAAACCAACCACTTTAGCTCAGAGATGAACATTTGATAACAATGTGGTAAACAAATTGGGACAAGTTTTGCAAAAGAGGACAGGAATAATAACAACAAAAATCTCTTCTCTAGTATCATTTTGAACTAAAATAATCTCTTGTAGGAAAAACGAGATTTGCAGATTACAGTGGCTGAGATTACACATTATGTTTAGCCATAGTTTATGTTAACCGTACTCTTTGAACAAGCCACTGTTGGTTGTTTTTACTCATTAGACTAAGCCATAAATGACAGTTAGTAAACACATTTTGTAGGATCACACAATTAGTGTAAATCAAAGCACAACACCCAAAATAAACTTAGTGCAATAGTATGTGAAACAGTTTTGAGCAGACATTTCTTCTCTGTATGACAATGTATCCATGATACAGCAAATTCTTCCATATAGATTTTTCAGTGCAGGTGATGAATATAGAGAATATTTCTATATGTATATTTCTGATCTAAGAAGATAATCTGATCTAAAAGGGTTTACATATCTAATAATAAAAATTACAACAACATTTTTGTCCCATGCCTTCTAAATTAGTATATTGAAAGCTGGGTAGAAGGAAAGGGACTGATTCTTTTTATGTGACCAGGCTGAATTCAATTCAATACTGGCAATACATTCTTAAACTTGAATTCAGGGGTAGCCTGGTCCTTAAATCTAAGACTAAAATTCTTCCTCACAGCTGCTACTCAGTACCTACAGTAAGTCCATTTTGTGGATCCCAGGATGCGATAAAAATCAGAATAGATCCCATAAAAACCTGAAGCCTGCTCAATCTTGCTTAAAGTCCACAAATAACTAAAAAACTCTTTACTAGTAAGATTTACAATATGTCTAACCTTGGCAACTTTAAGACAACTCCAGCCAGTCCGGGGAATTCTGGGAGTTGAATCCACAAGTCTTAAAGTTGCCAAGGTTGGACACTCCTGATTTATAATAAATGTCCCTCAAGGACTGTAATTTGTGTGGTTCCTTTCCACATTTCCTACATCCTCTAAAATGTGGGAAATTCAAAATCACACATGTGGGGGTCAATAAGTATCAACCTTAAATTTGTTTAGCTTTTGAAAACAGATATGGCCTGACCTTTTAGTAACTTGGTTTTATGACTGAAAGATAGTAACATCAGCTATTAGTAGAACTAGAGCTAGTCTGGAATAGGAAATGCCATCCAGATTGCTTTGGTCATTAGAGTAGCAGATTAGATTTTGTGTTTGAAGCACTGAAGACTTGTGCCATCTGGGACAACAGAAGCTTGCTTTGTCCATTTCCATTCCACAAGGCCCGCTAGAGCTTTCTTCTTCTTTTAAATCACCCTCATGATCCAATTAAAAAGTGTGATAATATTGTTTAGCAAAAGATGTTAAAGTAGCAAATCACAGACCACAAGGCACCTTGCTTTATTAAATGACTTTTTGTTCGTTCTAAATGATGTACACAGTATTATTTATAGGAGGTATACCACAATAACCTCGCAAAACTCCTAAGTACTAAATGCCTACTGTTTTCTTCTCTTCCTTCTGAAAAGATTTCTGCCTCTACCAACCCTCCCAAGGTAACTGCACTTTGGAAAACTAATCTTTGTGGGAAACCAAAAGGCACCTGTCTGTAAATTATAAAGCTCCATCCACCAGCAATCATAATTATCTCTGATTAAGCTGTCCAGGAACAGGTTCATGTAGTCAGGAAATCATTTGAATGAATCAGCTGTGGAGGATGAAACTATCATCTGCATACTTGTCAAAAAGTGGCTTATAGTAAAACAGCCCTAATGTGATTTGGCCCTCAGTCAATATTGTGCCAAAGTATGTCATCTCGTTTCCTGAGCATGTCTTTCCCAGGAATCTGTAGGACAGCTGTGTCAGACTATGGTGATAAAAATCAGGAGTTGTATAGCATCTTTTCCAAGTTTTATGAAAAGGCACAAAAGCTCACAAAAGCTTATGGCTTTTCATATAATTGGTTAGTTGGAAAAGGATTCCTTCTGATTGTGTCTCTGCAAAAAAAAAAAAGCTTCAGTTTTTCTTTCTCATTCTTAGGATGTTTTCAACTTTCTTTTGGTGGCTGTCTTGAATTTATTTGATTGTAATAAGGTAGCATGAGATGGTGGAAATTTTCTGTCTATAGCAAGGATGTCCAACTTGGTAACTTTAAGACTATGGGATTTAACTTCCAAAATTCCCTAGCCAGCCATGCTGGCTGGGGAATTTTGGGAGTTGAAGTCTATAAGTCTTAAAGTTATCAAAATTGGACACCACTGATCTCTAGCCTTTCTGGCTGTTCTTTCTGCCTGAGTAAAATAGCCTTCTCAATGGAAAGCATTCTATCATGACTTTTCTCTGAATATATAGTAATTGACATCTAGGAAGCCAGGGAAGTTGTAGATTGCTGGAAAGATAAATAGACAATGAAAAAAATGTACATATGTTACAGGGAAGTAAAATGTAGACTACCTTTGAATATTTCTCTGCATTCTCATTTGGAGGAGGAAAAAGCAATTTATTTCTCAAACTTAAATGGACATGCTTTAAAAAACTGCTGTTTCAAGCAATGTCCATTGATTCTATATAAAATTATCATATTCCATATGAGTAAAATTATTAGAGATCTTTGCCTCAGTCTAGTTTTGGAATCCTGGTTTGACAACTTTCCTTTAACTTCCTCAAATCAGTGAAATAAACAAATTATTAAATTATAGATTCCATCACCTCTAGCCAAAATGGTCAATTTGTGGTTAGAATGATTGGAAATTATGCATCCCAATGTTCTGGATGAGGCAGATGTAAACTGGTGAGACCTATAGTATGAAAGAAAGTTATAATTACTGTAATAAGTGAAGAATGCACTTTAAGTTTTGTTCTGGAGCCAGGATAGAGATATCCTGATTGGAACAGCAGACAACTCCAATTTTCTCTTGAAAACCATAAGCTCATGACATTGGCAATTCCCACTCTTGTCATAAGAAGAAAAACAAAGCAATTAAAAACAAACTATTATAGGAAAAAAGCAAAATTGTGTAGTCTGCAAGGAATAAGGAATACTTGTTTTTTACATAAGGAATTTTAAACTTGTGATCTGCATGACATTTGAAGTAATGCCAGCCAGAAATCTATCACCTTGTTTTCCTAAACATTCTGGGCAGGTCTATACAACCTAGCCTCCTTAGAAGTAATTCTCAGTCCTGTGGGAATCAGTAATGAATAAGCAGTTCTCATAAAATTGAAGAAGGCATTAAAGTATATCCAGGGTCAGCCCTACTATTAAGCAATTTGTGACATCTGAATGTCACAAATGAAGGTGATGTGGGAGGGCAGCCCTGATGATTTCTTCTGTGTTTCTAAATATTTACTCCTTTTTATCATTGGGCAAAGCAGCATAGGTCACATGTTCTACCTTATGTTTCTAAGCTATCAGTTGTAGATCATTGTTCTTTCAGTTATTGCTCAAACAAATGCATAAGTGAATGTTCATTTTATTTGTATTCTTAATTTTAATATTTTTCACAGTTAAGTATAATAATTTGCTTACATGCATTTTCCAGAGGAAAAAGTCTTAAGAAGGGTAAAATAAAGCTTTTTGTTTGGTAACATTTGGAACATTCTTTCCAGAAGAAGTCAAAATGAAAAGCTTAATCTGTTTAATTGATTCATGTCAGACAACACTAGGAAGCATCTTGAGAGACTATGACAAGGAAAGAAAATGCCTGAGCATGCAAAAATCATGTGATTTGCTAGTGGATTTTCTTTTCAAATAAAATATCATTCCCCAGATCAATCAAACAAGTTGTGTTATGTTTTCAGGCACAGTTGATGTCTGGTACAATTTTATATATACATATACATATACATATATATATATATATATATATATAGGTTCTCTCTCCCTCTCTTTCATATGAGAACCAAATCATCTGAACCATACTTTGCAAAATTGAAAAAAACCATATTGTACCCATATCTGAACCATATTGAACCAAAATCTGCATAGTGCTATATTCTACGTAGCATTACAGCTATGTATATTTTAAACTGCAATTCATTTTGTTTATATTTATATTTAATGCTAAATATACATTTCAAATCACAGTGGCTACTAGTTCATTGTTAAATTAAGTATAAACAAACGGTACACATTTTGGTTTTCAGTAAGGTAGAAAATATGTCACTGAAGAATCATAGTAATTTCTTTGTGTAAAATATGGGGAGTTGTAGCTAAATCTCTTGATTGCTAAAAAAAAGGAGGTTTCCCTGGATCGCCTCTTTCTTTTGAATAGACTGCAAAGGGATTTGGTAATATTTTTGAAGATAAGAATGTAAGTATTTTAACCTCTTCTTCCTCTTCCTATCTTTTTTTTTTCATTTTAGCTGAAAAATTACACTGCCAAAATTCAGTCAATAGGCAGTTTACTTTTGGCTCTGTAATCCCAGGGATTATAAATGCATACCTATGACATGTCGGTGCTCCTCCCAGTTTGCAAATCTCTGACTGTTTCTACAAGCAAGATTTGTCCAGAATCCATTTATTCATTTGTGCTGATGTTAAATGTTATTAATAGCTATTAAGTCACCAAGTAAAGCAGGTGCCATGCTTTTTGTATCAGCATATTTCAGTGAGTTTCTGGCTTTTATATTCCATTTTTCCATTGTGACTCACCAGGAAGTCATTTCCAGAAGAAAAAATAAGGTTTGACAAATGCAAGCAAAGCAAAAGATAATCATTTTTGAAGGGATTGCTGAATTCATTAAAAGAAAAACAAATCCATGCACGACTTAGTCATCCAAGCAGATTTTAAATTATTATTTACTCACCACAAATGCCTACAGTTGAAACATGACCTGGTTAGATTGATTTCTTGAAACTCTTTCTCTTTTTGTACTTGTTCTTCAAGCATGCCTACTGATCTGCATGAATTTATCTCATGAGTACCAAACTGCAATCCAGAAGACACTGGGTGTAAATTCTCTGAATGCAGCAACATGAGAAGTAAATTTTAACTGGTCTTTCATTTTTGTCTGCGGTAGAATGAACAGGAGATATAATGGCCTGTGTAAAATAAAGCTTCTTTTCTCATGAAACAGCTCCCAGTTCTTAGATATAAAGTGTTTATGGCCATAGAAGAGTCTTCCTTTGACCATCTCAGTGTAGTTAAAAGTAATTCACCATAAAGCTCATACGTTTCAGTGGTACTTCTTAAGAAAATATAGGAAAATAACCAAACATCCTGGCTCATTTTCTGTAACTCCAACATATGAATGATATTTCTCACTTTTATTTTTATTTAGAAGTTATTGAGTGTGTTAACTGAATGACTCTTTACCTGGGGTGGAGTCAGCATCTTTGCTCAACAGGTTATGCTTAATTGAAGGTGGGTCATTTAAATGAAGGGTAAATGCATGTGATTCAGAGCACTAAACGAAAACAGATAGAGCTGGCTGAAGCATTATAATTGGGAAAGAGTGAAGTGCTTGAATTCCAGAAAGGATCCAGATTATATCTCCCCCACCCCAATGTAAGTGTGCTAAAATTTCTTATGAGTTCAATTTTTCTAATGATTTAATTAGATCAGATTTATATACGTATCTGTAAATATGTATGTATTTATGTAATTTACATTGCATAAAACCAGCATGTTTCAAAAGTGTCCTGTCTAAAACATAGAATGGGATTCTAAAATTGATCGCTGTATATGTAAATTAAAAGAATAGCAATATTCTCATTGTAGTGTGTTAGAATATGAGTGGAAAAAGTCCAAAGGACTTCACATTGCAAGATGGACTGCAAGGAACTGAACAGAGAAAATATTGTCAGAAATGAATGGTAGATATTTCTACTGCTGTTTTGATTATAAATCCTAAATGTTTATTCAAAAATAAATATTTCACTGTGTGTATGATACAAGCATAGGTTTAACTGGATTCAACCATAATAATGTTTGTTTTGGATACAGCTGCCTTCTCTTAAATTGCCTTCTCGAAAAGTATAGGAGGTAAAACATGATCTCTATCTTATACAAATGTATTAACTCAGCCTTTTATAGTTTATTTACCAAACAACAGTCTCATTTTAACCAGATTATATTATATTTGCACATACAAAGTTTTTCAAATTGATCTGGTATTAGCTGTTTTTCTATTTTAAGAGGTAAAGACCTTAATCAGATATAAAAACAAATATACTTCAATTTACACAAAGAACTAAAGTGAGCTGGAATATAACTTAAGCAGATATGTGCAGTTTATTTCAATTTAAACTGAATTTAATTCCATACAATTTGATAATTTGAGTCAATTTGAGTCAGATTGGTTCGGTTTTACAAATTAATTAAATTAAGAGCATTCACATTGATAATTTAATTTAAATTGGTGATCTAATTTATGAAGTTGATATCAATTGCTTTCAAATTAAAACACTGAAATGAAGCTATGCAGTATATCACTTTAATATTTAGGGTATAAAGGATTATTATATGAACTGTGATTTTCTAAACTTAGCATATTACTAGTTCAGAAATATATTTCAAACAGTTTAACCACAGAAGTTTAAAAATTTAAGTTCTATAAATGTAAAAGGAAAAATAGGTTTAAACCATGAGTTATTAAACTAAGTACAAATCTTTCTCTCTCATCTTTCATCATATAACTGAATATGAAAACTAGTTCAGTCTCAAATTGGACACTATGAAAGCAGACTGTTTTTTTTCTTTACATGAAAGCAAAATTGTTCACAATAACCCATCATGAACAATCTAAATTGTGACAATGTCCAACTATTTAGATAAAAGAGAAATTTAATTATGTATAAGTTGTAGACTTACCACTCCCAGGTTACCAAAATCTGAATAACTGCTAAATGGCAACAAGGTAATACAACAATCTCTATTTGTTACCATATCTGAAGCCCAGAGATTGTCCATTATAATGCAGTAACATACACTGTACACTGACTGCCAGTTTCATGCAATGGTTAAGCCAACAGACCAGAAGCTGGAAGACCATGAATTCTAGTCCTGCCTTAGGCATAAAGCCAGCTGGGTGATGCTGGGCTAATTTCACTATATTTTCTCTCAGTCTAAGAAGGAGGCAATGGCAAAAAATTCTAAAAAAACCTTATCAAGAAATCAACAAAGACTTTTCAAGACAATCTCTGAGAATCAGAGCTGATTGAACAAAAGGAAAAACAACAATACCTACATTAGGATACTGTTAGAAGATGTAGATCACTAAAATACCTGACTGAAGAAGTAACAAGCACCAAGGGTACTTTCGCCCAAGAAACACTTAGTTGAAGGAGCTGCTGCAGAGATGTGGAAAGATAATAAAATTATCTTTTGGATGAGAGAAAATACAAACCTCTCCCCATCCAATATATTCTGTTCTCACACATAATTATATTTGACACTATCACATGTAGTTAATCTTTATACAAAACTAAAATGAAACAAATATCTTCCAGGCTGAAAATGTATCCATGCTTTACTTGGGAGTGAGATCAATGCTAGTTAGCCAAATACTGTATGTTCTCAATAAACAAAATTATACTGTAATGCAGTAAGCCCTGAATTTCAGCCTCAGGCAAAGGTGGGGAAGTTTCTTGTTAACATTCTAAAGCATGGCAACATAGTGAATGATGTAAAATATACATTAAGAGATCAACTTTAATCATCAACTTCATACATATTCATATATCACATGAGAATGAATTAGATGTTGAAATTTTGGCTCTGGTTGGAATAAAAGATTAAGTAATCATTTTAGCACATAAGAGACCTATATGTTTATGTGTGTGATCTGGTTCATATGTTGCATTTAGCCATAGCTTCTTTAATTATGGTTTGCTGAATGAACCATAATTGGCTAGATTCACATAGCTTTTGATGAGATAATTGACCTGATTCCCTAAAACTTATCTTTGGACTAAATTTAACTCTTTAATGCTAATAATAATAGGTTAGGGTTTCTGTCTGATCTGTGAACAATTTTGTTGCTCACTTTTATTGCTTAGGAGCTATAGTTGTGTGCCATTGATTTCCTTTCTATCAGATTCAGACCCTCTGGATTAAATATTTAATAGTAAATTTTAAAGTAGGAGAAATGGCTGCAGTATTATCAATATGCAAGCTAGTATGGCAGTGTTAATTCTATATTTGATTCTCGCTCACCAATAACTTCAAGAAAGCATGTGACCAAAGAACTCAGAAACAATGATATGCTTTGACTGTCTAGTAGGTCCTTAATATAGTATCAATGGCTGGTAGATACCTGTTTTTTGTTTACTTAATCTCTCTGTCCCCCCGATTTTGTATTTTTCCAAAATTCTATTTGAATTAAGTGGAAAGGTGAAAGGTTGCAGAGTGTCCTGCTTCTGTCCTGTTTCAGTTATACAAATACACACATAGTTGCCATAGAAATTACTCAAGGTAATAGCAGACAAGGAAAACAATGCCAAAAGCTTGTATTTTGCTTTTAACAGAACCACATAGAATGATAATCCAGATTCAGTCCAATGTTCAAAAAGCCAGGTCAGGATTGTTAGCCAGCCCAGTCTTTGGCAGAATTTCTCAAGCAGAATCCACATGAAAATAACCCAAGACCTGTAGATCAGACAATGGATTCTAAAGAGGAATCATTGGGTCAAGGTTGCTTCATAAAGCAGGCCACAGCAGATTTATTCCCTTGTCTGGCAAGGAGCCACATAGCCTAACCCTAACCCTCATATAATTTTAAAGCTATAGATTATTACAATCATGCTAATAAGTGAGTATCAACAGAATCAGCTAGGTATGAATCATGTCCACATAAAAAGCTATAGTTTTTTCTATGTGGTCATAAAAATCTATCCTTGTTTTATGAACCAAGGCTTGAATATTTTAAAAAAAGTTAAGATAAGCCCAGTTTTTGAGTGTGGTAGAAGTCTCTGGAATTTGGAATCATAGTCCAAGCACGGTTTCCATGTTAAATTTAATTATGACTGAACTTGTGTTTCAAATATGAATCTGTTTCAAATTCCTAGACATATTCATACTATTTCAATGGCCATTCTCCCAACTCTTGAATCATCTTACTGCTATTGAAAAATCCCTGATGACTATTTGTTTCTTTCAGCTGATATTCTTAATGCAAAGGTTGACTCTGATATTTTCCTGTTGAAATGGGTAATGAAAACAGCAGCCAAGAAAGTCAGGTGAGTGAAGAAAACATTTTCTTAAAATTACTAAATGTTATAAGTTAAAGGACAAGATTCATAATGGATAAACAAATGCCATTGGTGTGAGTTAAGCAAAAAGAGAGAGATCAAATTCTTTTTCTGTTTGTGCAAAAGTTCCTAATGTAATGCAGACATCTATGGCACCAAACTATGTGCTCCAGTAATTTTTGAACTCTAAAAAGAAAAATAATTCAGAAAATGCTAGAAATGTCCCATGCTATGATTTGGGCAGTTTAGGATAGAGTAATATTGAACAGATGCGGGAGAAGGATTACTGGTTTGGAAATATTTTGGAATCCTCTTCAAGATTCTAAATAATATATAGCCAGCAAGATACAGGTAATCCTCAATTTATGATTACAATTGAGCCCAAAATTTCTGTTGCAAAATGGGACATTTGTTAAGGCAGTTTTATCCCATTTTGTAACCTTTCTTGCTTTACAACTGTTGAGTGAATAACTTCAGTTATTAAGTTAGTAACCTGGTTGTTAAGTGCATATTTGCTTGTCAGAAGGTTACAAAAGTTGATCACATGACCCCAGGACACTGTGACTGTCATAAATATGAATCAGTTGCCAAGCATCTGAATTTTGATCACGTGACCATGGGGATATTGCAATGGTTGTTCAGAGTTAAAAACATCACAAATCATTTTTTTCAGTGCTATTGTAACTTTGAACGGTCACTGTATGAACTGTTGTAAGTTTACCTATATTAGTCAACTTGGATCTGGTAATGGGGAATCAGATCTTTAGAAAAATAGAGTTGTAGAATTCTTGTTCTGTCCCATCAACTCTTAACATTGTTTTGCTGACCTACTCATTTCACTTTGCAGCTTGCATACTCCTACATCCCAAACTTTGTATATTTTCCCCACCCATCAGATTCTGTAACTGGATTTTCTATGCCAACTATGTAGGAGAAATTAAAGAAAACTATGCAGTTTTACTGATCTTTCTTTCACACCCACATATAACCACACAAAATGCTGCAAAATTTTTTACATAGAATCTGAAAATTTCTGAGAATCTTTGTCACCTGTAAAGATTTGATATGTTTTCACTCTTTTTAGGTATTAGTAATGCTTGGGGATTCTTTTAGGAGCAAAATGTGTGCTTCCTATATTCTATAATGTTGAGAGTGAAAATATTAGACCTGAACCTTTCAGAGGAAGGAGAACATAAAACATAATTAATTGTTTCAAGAATACAAAGCATGGCAAGATTGATATGAACTTAAATTATTATCAACACTGCAAATTGCACCAAAGCATTGGTTATGCATTATTGAGCAGGACTGGTTCTTTTACAAAGTTTAGTGAGAAGCTTAGTAAGTTGCTTCATAGACTCTGCAGCTTCAAGTTGATATGGATAGGTATAGACATCAAATAAATAATTTAAATCCTGTACATACATGCACACCTACATACATAAAGGCTGGAAAAAAAATGGTGTGTTTAGAAAATATTGCAATGCAGTTTTGCCATAGGTACAAGGTAAGGAACAAAAAGCACAATGAAAATTTCTAATCTCTGCGACACAACTTTATCCTAATATTTAATATTATTGAAAATTGTAGTATATTGTAGCAAATTAAGTTACAGTTCTGAATTTTCTAAAAGTGGGACTTAGTTGCTTTCATGACAATAGATTGGTCATTTGGATTCCTTCTGCCACATTATTACTCCCCTGACATTCCCCTGAGAGTTCCTACATAAAGAACATTCTGTTAAATTATAATGTGCTGATATATTTCATAATCATTATGTAAGACTAGATAGACAGACAGATGATAGATAAGGCCGAGACAAACAGACAGAAACTGACTGACTGACTGACTCTTTGAATTCTATTTATGAGTTCTATCTTTGAATTCTATTCTATCCAAAAAATAGAATTCTTGGGGTTTTACAGTAAAAAATAATATTGATAAAAGTACAATAAAAACAAATAATCCATAAATATAATTATCAAATAGAGCGCACCAATGTATTTTTGTTGTTTTTCTTTAGTGTCTTCAAATCTGTGTTAACTCTTGGCATTTGCCAGGACAAGTCCTTTACTTTCCTGGTATGAATTTGAGAAATTGTTTGCCATTGCTTCTTTCCTAGAGTTGAGAGAGTATGACTGGCTCAAAATGACCCAGTTGGCTTTGTGCCCACAGTAGATGCCTTAACAATTACACCAAACTGGCTTCCAACATACACTGTTTCAGAAGCCAAAATTGTGTTCATGCAGGAAGATTGATAGTGAAGCTCTATATAAATCTACTTACCAAAAAAAAAAGCCTCATTGGCTTAAATCAATCAATATCAGTGAAACCCAAACTCTTGACTAAAACAATTTCAGAATTACTCTAACTGCAAATATACTGCTGCAAACAACAATCACGTAACTCTTTGTTTCCAGACTATTACTAAGATAGATATTTATCTACAGAGGTACAGACCATTTGACTACAAAGCAGTATGGCACATTCAGAGCAGCATTTTAGAAACTGTCTTGTTTTTTGTATCTGGCTACTTTAGCAATTGTTTCTGAAATCAGACTCCTGACACCAGGGGAATGTCCTTTGGTCAACTTCCCAGTGTTCACTTTCAACCACTTATGGAGGAAGTGAGTCCTTCAGAATGAGGACACTGATATATTTAACAGATGAAGGTTTATGTCTGTGCCAGATAGATTGCTCTGCCGGCGTAGCACAAAAGTACAATGGGAGATGCACAAAATATAAAAAGTTTTACTACATTTTTTTTTTTTTGCAAGGCTTCATCTGCCTGTTAGCACAGTGTTATTAGGAATGGAAACTTGGTGTAATTCATCCAAACTGACTTCCAGCCAAGACCCAGAACTATATCATGTTGCAACAACTGCCTTAAAAGGCTTTGTGTTTATAATGAGGAAAGTACTGCAGAAAGAAGACTGCTGGGGGATGGGTGGGAGAAAGAATAGAGAGAAAGGACCTCTGTTAACTTGAACCAATTAAAAATGGCTAAAACTCCCCCGCATCCTTCAGGCTTTCCAAAGGCAAAACTTAAGTTCAACACCTTTTCTCCCCCCCCCCCCCCCCCGCCCGCCTCTAAACGACAGTTAAATCCTTGATGATTAACAGGGAAGGTTTGTCATCCTATACACTGACATCATCTCAACAATGACATGACAAGAATTACAAACTTAACTTTTGGAGAAACTTGATGGATAAAAGCTTATGCTGTTGAATACTATTTAACAGAATTTGTTCCAATTCACTAATAGACTTTATCAGCAAGATTCCTGTTCTCTTTGCTTATGAGGTTATTTCTATTTAATTTAAAAAAAAATACTTGTTTG